>ML681972.1:38127715-38443801 GCA_007922195.1 Podocnemis expansa | reverse complement strand
TTCGAAACAACTCCTTTCGAAACAATGCCAGCAGGACATGCTGTTTCGAAACAACTCCTTTTCAAAACAAAAGCGGGTTTAAGCTGTTTCGACAGAACAGCTGCATTTCAAAATAAGCAATTTGCTTGTTTCGAAATGGCCGTACGTCATGTGGCCATGGCAGTTCTTATTTTGAAACAACCCCTGTTGTTTCAAAATAAGAACTGTGTGTGAACATACCCTAGATGGGACTCCTCAGTAGATGCAGCCAAGGATCACATTTACCTCTTCAGGCCAGTGTCCATGATATTCGGTTGGTTTGACAAGATCTATTTTCCAATGAAGCCATGTTGATTGGCATAAATTATATTATCCTCTTTCAGTTTTTAATTAATTGAGTCCCATATCAATAATTCCATTATGTTGTATAGCATCTGTCAGACTAGTATGTTTGTAATTACCTAAGTTGTCCAGTTTAGCCGTATTAAATATTGCCACAGTATTAGTTTCTTCCAGACTCTGGAACTTCCCCAGGATTCCAAGACTTCACTGACCACACTAACAGTCCAGACAGAACCTCAGTCAGCTCCTTTAAACTTCTTGGATTCAAGTATATCTGACCTGATTATTTTAAAATGTCTAACTTTAGAAGCTGCTATGTAACATTATAAAAGAATGCAATGTATTTCTTCAGCATCATAGATTGAATACCTCATCTGACTTTTCCAAAAATGCAGAACAGAAATATTTATTGAACACTCCTGCCTTTTCTGCATTATCATTGACTGTTCTACCATTCCCAACTAGTAACAAATTTGTACCATTTTTAGGATTCCTTTTTGTTCCTAATATATTTAAAGAATGAATAGCTCCATACATTCATGGATTCCAAAGCCAGAAGGGACCATCATGATCATCTAGTCTATATAATACTGACCATAAAACTTCCCCAAAATAATTCATTGAGCAGATCTTTATAAAAACATACAATTTTATTTAAAAACTGTCACTGAGAGAAGCCACCTTGACACTAGATAAATGGAAATTACTTTTATTGTCCTTAACTCTGCCGACTATAGATTTCTCTTCATTTCCTTCTGCACCTTTTACTAAATTTCTACCATTCTTAACTTCTAATTTATATCCATTTCACTATCATTTTTCCCTGTGTTATTTTTATATATTTTACAGCTGCTTTAATCCCCCTTTAAGCCAGGTTGCTATTTTAACCACCAGCAAAGGTTATTAGAGCGGCCAGTGAAATGTTCTTAAATAACTCCCAATTTTCCTTCACTTTTTTGCTTTCAATTCTTCTCCTAGCTCATTTTGCTCACAATTATTTTCAGCTTTGTGAAACTGGGCCTTTCAAAGAACTAAATACATATTACTGGTTTCAACTTTGTATTTGTTACTGTGCAAACCCAATAGTGAAGTCATAAACACTTGCACCTAAGCAACCACTGATTTTTAGTTCCATGGTCAGTCACTTCTTATCTGTCAAGAAAGGGTCTAATACAGACCTTCTTGGGTTGGATGCAACACTTCCGGAACTTGTCATCCATAACATTTAGAAACTGCAAGGATATTTTAATTCTGCCAGGATGGTACCCATAATGAAGTTCCCTAGGACAGTGCCGCTTTTCACCATGCGCATTACAAAAGGACAACACTGCACAGAGACTGAGATCTTGGTTAAAGCATTGGTATACTTCCTACTTTGCAGAGTTCATGCTCTGGCTCCAGATAAGAAAAGTCACCTGAGGTAGACGTCACATGCAACCTAGGAATACCAGACTTCTGTTCCCAATTGTGTGACCTTAGGTAGAGTTCCCAACCACTTTCTGCTTCAGTTTCCGTATCTGTAAAATGTGGATAATAATTTGTACTCGTACCTTGGGCGTGATGTGCAGATTCATTGATTTCTTTATGGTACTGTTGGCTACAGTTAAGTGTTGTATACGGTAGGAAAATTCTAGTATCAACATTGTTGTCAGTCTTCACTATACCCTTTTGGATAGCCTGTCTGGACAGATGCCTGCACACTAGCTCTGTACACAGGAAGAGAGACCTCTCTCAATTCACACACAGCTTCTCCTCATGCCTTAGGCACCAGTTAAGGCAAGACCAGATAGCCTAATCTTTGCAGGGGCTGTCTGGTTGTGTGGTTCTAACTGGGAATGTTTTGCAAAGCGTAGCAGCTTCTCCTTTTCCATAAATGCAGCAATTGAAAAAAGAAAAAAAAAGAGAGAGAGAGAAAAAACTGAGCCTGAGAAACATTTCTAAGTAAAACAAAGGGCTGATGATGAACAGTGACCTGCTGAACCCAGAGCTTCTGGTTTATGAGTAATGAAAAGAGCTGTTTCTTCTATGTCTCTTTCTCAGTTTAGGAATCACTGGAAGTCAACACAGCAGTAAAAGCCTGACAATTTTAATTAAAACCAGCCAGCACTGTTGTTCTACAGCCAACTTCATAAGAGAAAATGTAAGCACACTAGAACCACCTCTCTAATTCTGGACACAAAGGAATTCCTGCAGCAGAAATACAAGTTACATACTCCTGGATCACATTTCCTCTAAAAGAGCCAAAAACTCTGCATTCGCTGGAGAGAATACAAACATCACTCACTATATTCCCTTCTGCCACATTGTGGAAATTTAAACCTACAGAATAACAGAGAACCTCATGAAGAATAAACTGTCAAAACTGACCTGAAGTCAACAGTCTAATAAAGGGAAGAATTATCAATTGGGCTTCTTCCAGGATGCGACAAATGGCCCTTCAAGGGCCTGTTTCTCCCCCTTAGGTGGGCACAGAACTCTTCGCCACCAGGAAGGAAAGTGATACATTCACATCAACAAAAAAAGTTAAGAACAGATGTAGAGAGCTGAGCTGAGGAAGCTGTTTGCAGGGCACAAGAAGAGTGAGGACCTATGCTATATGCTTGAGTACCATCCCTTGGCCCCTGCTCACAGTGATTGCTGCTCTCACCAAAGAGATAAGCATTCCAGTATGGTTTCTGTGCCTATCACATTCTGTGTGCCACACCTTTTTACAGCTGTCTTCCCTTAAAAGCCCCTGTGCCTTTCTTTAACAGTTCTATTAATTTGATCTCTCCTCTCTAGAGCTCATCAAAAGTGCCACATGAACAGACTCTATCAAATGAAGTCTTCTGTCTAACCACAGACAAGGTAAACAGTTGCACAAGTTTCCCTATGCACCTTCTGATAATATACCACATCCTAAGTATGAAGGAATTGCTCACTGCAACCTTGATGGAAGTTTTACTTCACCTTTGGATTCGTATAGCCATACATGTCTTCCTACCTGTTCTTTTTAAATGCAAAGCCCACTGATATATCACGAACTGATGTATTCTGAGCAGCTCTAACTGGTGCTTCTCAGTCTTAGCTCAGTTAATAGCATGACTGTAGATTCAAAAGGTGTGAGTAATTAAATTACTGAAACTGGAATTCCAATAGCAATACCAAACTGGAAACCAGACTCAGAAAAGTTAACACTACTACAGTGTGTTGTCTTTATTTTTAAAAACAGAACACTGTCAAGGGTACTGTTGGCTTTATTTTAGTATCATGGATTTGAAACAAATTGCTTTGAAAGTATGTCAGTGGGACATATTTCTGAGAATTTCAGAAAGGCCCCAGTATACAGGGTTTGAGTAGATTTTTTCCAGAATGCATGAAGTTAACTAAGCCATCATCTCCCAAATACCTGCAATCTAAATCAAACTGAAAGTTGCAAGCTTCAAAAATGTTTGTGAAAAGCAACAATGAAGACTTTGAAAGAAATGGATGTCCCTTCATGCTTCACTGGGTCAGCCTTGTCTAACTGATTTATCATCTTAATCATGGTCACTATTGTTTCAGAAGCAATATACATTTCTTGCTAGTAACAAGGCCAGAATCCCTACTGACTTTCAATTACTGTTAATGTCAGAAGAACATGAACTTCAGGGTCTCATCCCAGTATATTTCTCCACTTTTCTGAGACACTCTGTAGCTTAAACTATTTTCATCAAGAAGTGTCACATTGTTTGAAGGGAGCCCTGGAATAAAGTCCAAATTTGATTGGGCTCTATCTATTCTGCTATTGCTGCTTCTGCTCCTCGACAACAGATTTTGCTTTGGGAATGCATTAAAAACGTTTGTCCAGTGATGTTGACAACAATGTGGTAACAAGCAGCCTTGTGGTAAAGAGCCAAGCTAATCTAAATTGATTTTTATAAAGAGCAAGGTGATCAAGTAGTTAATGCTACCCTGGTGACACTGCTTATTGTATGCAGAAAATTGTAAGAAGATAGTAACAATCACATCATAAAATACCTGTCAGTTTGTTTCTTTAGGACAACACACAAGTCTATATTTACCTTGGCAATTTTGCCTTCTGCTGTTAAACTGTACTTGGAGAAGTGGGTGTTTTATCACATTAGCTGAGCACTACACATATACATGTAAATAAACCCTGAACATGACCGCGCATATCCATATACATTTCTTTACTGTTCCTCGTAAACTAAGACAAAAAATATTCAAAATATTCAGAAATGTTGAATTTTGCCTCCCATGATTAGTCCTTGCTGCTGGGATCTGTGTCATTGAGACCAGAGATGGAATGAGAAAATTTCTTATTGTTAGTATATCACAACTGCTCTGGGGCCTTCATCCCCTTAGGTATGTCCACACAGGGCTTTTATTTTGAAACAACACTGGTTGTTTCGAAATAAAAGTCCCTATGTCCACGCCACATTTTCTTCTTTCCAAAGGAGGGAGCTCCTCATTTCAAAACAAGAGCCTTCCTTTCGAAACAGCTTAAACTACTTTGCTTTCGAAAGGAGGGTTATTTAGAAACCAGTTGTTTCAAAATAAGCCGTTTGAACATGTTATTTCGAAACAAGGATTGTTTCAAAATAGCAAGGACTTTCCTCAGCACCCTGGCCAGGGATCAGCACCCTGGCCAGGGTGCTGGGTGGAGTGCAGGGGGTTGGAGGGTGCCCCAGCCGGCTTCCCCCTGCTTCCCTTGCTGGGAGCAGGGGGAACGGGCGCCTCAGCCCCCTTCGCCCCCCCCTACCCCCAGCAAGGGGAAGCGGGGGGAAGCTGGCTGGGGCACCCCCAGGGCTCTGCCCCCCACCCGGGCTGCGGAGGAGCTGCTGGCACTGCAGCCCGGTCAGGGGGACTGCAGCCCCCACAGGATGGCCGTTCCAGGGGCGGCTCACCCCACCACTGGGGCTGCCCCCAAGCCTGGGGTGCCCCGCCCCGGGGTTCCCTGGTGTCCCCCCCCGCCCCCCTGCCACTCCTGCCAGGGGCAGGGGAAGCCCCCCACCCACAGCCGAAGCAGCAAGGGGGCAGGGGAAGCCCCCCGCCCCCTGCAGAAGTGGCAGGGGGGGCAGGGCGTCCCTGGCTCAGCACAGGCTTCCCTGCCCCTCCCCTCCCCTCCCCTATTTCAAAATAGCATGTCACAGTGGACATGGTATTTCGATTCCCTCTTTTTTCCTTATTTCGAAATAGCTTTTTGTTATTTTGAAATAAGGCGTTTCGAAATAAGGCCTTTATTTCGAAACGGCTTGTTTCAAAACAAGGGCTTGTGCGTGGACACAGCCCTTGAGAGGATAAGGAGGTTTGTGAATATACAGTATCTGGATCTGTAGGAAACGGTTATTACAAATTACATTGCCATCTATATTTCTTGTTCAGTTGTTCCACAGCTTGGTCAGTAATTTTTCCCTCATGTTATGCAGTGTTTCAAGATGATGGTTTTTGTCTCATAAGTTTTCCAAATCTCTGCTCTGTTCCCTTATATTCCCTTCATAGGAATAGAAGCTAAAGACCCATTTGGAGCCTTTAGCAACAGGCATGCCAAGTGCAACAAAAGTAGCAAAGACTTAGTCCATGAAAAACTGCTTTTGAAACAGAGATGTCTAATATTTCAAAGGAAAATGTGTGCACAGAGAAAAAAAAATCAGAAGCACAAAGCGTTTCATGGATGACTTCCCTGGTATGGATTGAAAGTCAAGAAAGGAGGCAGTAGAAGGAAGCAAAATTATTTTGCAGGTATACCTTCTAGCCTGCCAGGGGCTGGGGGAGCCGGCACTCCCCCGGCCACTTGCAAGCAGCCAGGTGCACCAGAGCCGGCATCTCCACTGGCCACTTGCAGGCGGCCAGGAGCTGGGGGACTGGGGCACCCAGCTAGCTCTGCCCCCACCGCCCAGGGGGCAGCTGCCAAACCAGGCAGCGGGTCCAGCTGGCTCCAGCACCTGCTGCCCCCTGCTGTTGCTGGCAAGCGGGGGCAGTGGGCAAGCCAGCTCCCACACTGGCCACCCCCTGCACTCCCTCTGCACCTCGCCTCAGCACCCTGGCCAGGGTGTTGGGGGGGGAGATTTCGGGGTCAAAGCCATTAATTGAAATAGCAGTTGTTTCAAAACAATGGGTCCCAATGGCGTTGTTTCGAAACAACAGCTATTTCAATTACAACCGAGGTTTTATTGTTCTGAAACGATGGACAGGGTCCCGTCATTTCGAAATAAAGAAACGTCGTTTGAACATGACAAGTTTTATTTTGAAACAACGTTGGCTGTTTCGAAATAAAAGCCTCGTGTGGACACAGCCTTAGTTCTTTCAGTGCCACAAGACTCCTTGCTTTTTTTGTTTGTTTTGCTGGACTAGACTAACGCGGCTACCCCTTTGGCATGTACTTAAAGTAAACAATGCCTATTATCCTGTCAGATAGAAGGCATTTAGCAGAAAACGTCCCTATACACTGACACCCTAGCAGCAGCAGATTAACTTGCATCTGTCCTTTCCCCACATTTTGGTCTCCATAGCAAACATCTGGTTATGCATTGCACCTTGGTTATGAGGGAAGCCAATAACGCCACATTTCAGCTGCATTTTCTTCAGCTTCTCTTTTAAAACCCCAAAATATTTCTTTATTTTAGCCAAAAATAAAATAGTGTTTAAGTATCTGAAGCCCAAAAGTGTACACTGAAATGTGATATAGCAGTTTCAAGATTAAATGTGGAAATGAACATGCAGCTCAAGGCAAAATCCGAAGGTGACTACATATTCAGTAATTTTACCTCAGGATTTTCAAGGAGAAACTGGAAAATAAATTTGAACATCTAATGGCTGCTAACGCTTCTCTATGGAACTGAAAACTCACCAGGATTTACTGAGAAAGCCAACATTTAATTTACAGTGTTAATCCCCAAAGGAACCGCTGCAGCTCTCTGCATGGAGATGGCTGGAAGGCACAGCTGCATTACGGAAGGGCACTGTGAGAGCGAGCAGGTATGTAAGAACAAATGGTCTCATCATTGAGGAGGGAAGATGAGAATAAAACAAGAGAGATGGAAGGACATGAAAGGAGAAAACTCCAAGAGATTCTGAGGCTTTTTCAGGTAAGCCAGTTCCAAAGGGAACTGTACTAGCTGTATTAGTCTAGTTCAGCAAAACAAACAAGGAGTCTAGTGGCACTTAAAGCCTAACAAGTTTAGCACATGAGCTTTTGTGGAAGAAAAGTCTGACAAAGTGGGATCTCTCTCACAAAAGCTCATGTGATAAATAAATGTGCTAGTCTTTAAAAGTGCCACTAGACTCCTTATTTGCTTAAGTAGACCAGAGTTTATCTGCATTTATTCAAAACTCTCTGGTCCAGAAACAGGACTGCCAGACACAGGAAGAGTTTCTTGGAGATTTCCAGTTCATCTTGGTTCAAGATATGCCTGACTCATGAGTACACAAGGGCTACGTCTACACTGGTAAAATTATTTCAAAATAGCTATTTCGAAATAACTTTGCCGATATTAACTCAAAATAATAAATTTGGAAAAGTGCATCTTCATGAAACTCCTTTTTCAAAACAAAGCAGGAATTAGTATTTTGAATTAGAGAATCTACATTACACTGTCTAATACGAAATAGATTCCCTCCCCCCACCCCCCAGACAGGTTTCCCCACCTAGTGAGAGATGCCCTCTACAGGGCAGCCAGGAACCCCGGTGGGGCTGCACTCCCTGCCAGGGAAACCCGACAGGGCCATGCTCCCCGCTGGGCAGCCAGGGAAGCTGGAGTGCCACTCCCCCCGCCCCCGGCATGCTGATATGCCCCCCAACCTCCATGTTCAGGATGGGGGGGGCTAGTAGGGGGCTAGGAGCCCAATCAGACTCAGAGCTGCTTGCAGGACCCCCCAGGCAGCTCCGAGCCTGATCAGGCTCCTAGCCCCCTGCTAGCCCCCCCTCAGCCTGAACACAGGGGCTGGGGGCTAGGAACCCAGTCAGGCTCAGAGCTGCTTGCAGCGCAGGCAAGCAGCTCCCAACCTGGTCAATTTCAGAGCTGTGAAACTGACTGGGCTGGAGCTGCTTGTGGGGTGCCGCAAGCAGCTCCCAGCCTGATTGGGCTTCTAGCCCCCTGCTAGACCCCCCCATCCTGAACAGGGAGGCTGGGAGGCAGATCAGCAGGGGGGAAGTGGCACCCCCAGTTCCCTGGCTGCCCCACCAGAGACTCTGTCTCCCACGGGGAACAAAGCCCCAGGGGGCATCTGTCCCTGGGCAAGGAATCCTGCTCTGCTCGGTGAGGGACCCCGTGCAAAATACAGCCCTCCTGGGGGACTCTCTGATAATTATTTCAAAAAAGGCCAATTCCACATCCTGGAATGGCTTTTTTTTTTTTGAAATAGCTATTTTGAAAGATTTGTTCTTCCAAAATTAAAGCAGTTTTAATGATTTTGAACAAGTGCTTTGTTTTTTTGAAATACAGAACTGCTTTTTTTTGAAAAAGCAAATGCCTGCCCAGACATGGAAAAGTTTTTTTGAGATAAGCCTGCTTATCTCAAAAAAACTTTTCAGTGTAGACATACCCAAGGAGGCTACATGAAAGATTATTGCTATATTCACCTTGCTGCAGTGCACAAAGTCCCACGGTGGCATGTGCTGTACAAGTATACAAAAGGGATGCTGCCTGGAGACCTTGTCATACAAGTAGCACAGCTGAGCAGCAGATGCACACCAACGAAAAATAAACAAGCTTTTTCTGAATGTTTCATCAGGTTTGAGTCACTTCTTCCTTTATCCAAGGCCTTTTAGCAATGTTCATATGAACAACACACAACTCTAGGGGCATATCTAGCCCTCAGTGCCATAGTAGCTTGCAGTTCCTCTCTCCATGAGCCAGGACAACTCTGCATTCAAAGGTTGCACCCAGGCCCCAGTGCCACATCTATTCAGGGAACCAGGCTACAGAACACCCTTTCCTAATTACTATCCTTGCATCCCTTTAGAGTCATCATCCAGGCTTTGGTTAAAAACCTCTCCACACCTTCCCTCACTTTGGCCTCCCTTCTGAGGTTATCTTATTTTACATGCACTCCTCACAAGATGCACCATAATGACCTCTGTGTATATTAATCAAAGAATAAGTGATCACATAGCTGCAATGGCCTTTATTTACACAAAAATTCCACAGTTATTTCCCTGCAAAGTGGTTTCTGCCACAGAAGGAACAGCAATTTCACCTTTGAAGGGTGAACGGCATTTTAATAGCAAAGCACTGTTGACAAAAGCATAGAAAACCTAATTTAAAACACTGTTCTTGCAGCACAGTTCTGGGCTTGCCAGGCGTCACAGCCAGTACCTCCACCAAAAGGCACTGTCTTCAGGGTTACCTACTCACATCACCAACTCCTGCATTTTTCTCACCCAGAAAGAAAGAGAGAGACAAACCAGTTCCACTATTTTAAATTATGCTTGAAGGACCCTGAGAATTCAGTGCAGTCAGAGCTCGATGGAAAGGTCATTTGCCTTTAGAAGTTGCTTGGCTTTATATCCAGTCATGAAAGAAACCCCAGGAAGAAAGATGCCCTTGAATATGCCATCGAATGTCACAACACAGTAAAGGTCTCTCCAAATCTGACTTTCCACAACCTCAGCATCACCCAGAGTAGGAGCTCCACACTGGGGAGGTGCTCAGCGCTCACACATCTCATCAGAGTGAGGAATACACAAATGCAGGAGCAGCTCCATGGCCTATCTAGCCCTGGGTCCAGTCCCCAACATTTTCTAGCATCTGATGCATCAAAGGTGCAAGGAACTCCTAATCTGCACAAGTAGTTAGAGGGATAATGGGCTGAACACCATGGTGCCCAAATGCCATTGTATTTGCGAGACAGACTGGTTTTATCCAACAACCACCAGATTATACCCCAGATGCATGATTTAGTGTGCAAGGTTTGCATCCTTTTAAACTCTCATCTCCTTTCTACAGCAGTTCTGCTTTCCATTTCACCACATGCTGCCCACAGCCTAAAAACACCTGGCATGCACTGTGCTACTTATCCTATTTAGAGTGTCTTCATCTGCTCATCCAGTCACTCTGTTCCTTCCTTGGAGAACAGGTGAGCCAATCAAAATGCAGAATACTTGCCAAATCAAAGCAATGATGGAATCATGTTGTTACCTAGCAGTGAATTTATCAAGCTTGCAGATTTGAGTATTTCAGTCCAATGGCATGAATGGTAACAATAGCAGAAACTGGAAGAGAACAGATTTCTCTGATGAACACTGTAATGGGAAGAGCTCATATAAACGTCCCCAACATGATCATCTTGTGGTTATAATTCTAGTATTCAGGTACTTGGTCGTCCTCACCACTGGTAACTGGTACTCAGATCACTCGTCAGCCCTTATTTCCATTTATGAACCTCTAACTCAGCATACCATGCAACTTAATACCACAACATGAACAGACCTTGCTAGGGTATTTTCCATAAATGCAACGTCATTTCAAGCAAGTGCACCAGCTCCCAGTACACAAGTCAGTGCTCTCATGAGTTGCATCCTGGATTAAAAATAGTATTAGAGACCAAAGACACATTTATGGATTCTAATGCAGTTGGGAGCAGAGGTACAATAGCTGTAAACAAAAGACACAGAGAGGCAGTGGAGAAAGAGTTGTAACAAAGACAAAATGAGGTCAGATTTTTGTTGCATGTCTAGTTGAAAATAAAGATATGCTGCAAACATTCTGTTTCTTTTGTCATTTTTCCCTCTACAGTTGCCCTTGGAAATAATATTGCTTAGTATCTGCAGAGTTGTCAACAAATTGTTTTTACTCCCTGGCAAAATAATGCTAAAGAAAAAGAAAAAAATTATTGCTGATGTCTCAGAGATGGAGTAGAGAGATTAAGTGAAACTGACTGTTTGGCAAGTTTAATACCACCTCATTTCATATGCCTTCACCCCATTTATTCACAGAGAAATTTCTAATTTTATACACACAGTAAAGCTGAGATTTCACTCCATGGCTTAGCAGTGCAGACTTTATTCCCATTGCACTAGCATCAGTGCTCAAGGATAGATGGTAGATTGAAGGCGTTTCTCTCTCCTTACACAATCCATCTTTGCACAGAAGAGGCTACTCGGAATAAACTGTAATGTGTTAATGGCTACAAACCAAATCATCAGATGTGTGGATATATTATATGCCCAGATTCCAATCTTGCACGTTGAAGACAATGGCTATTATCTCATTGATTTCAATTGCCCCCAAATACCAAGAGTTGTGAGGTCATCCTGCCACACTTCCAAGTGATGGGTGTGTTGGTGTTCTTAAGGCACTGATGGCTTCTGAAATGAATGGACATTATGCAACAAAACAAGGAAGCCAGGTGTGACATGCAGCCTGCCCCCATCTGTTCTACCTTCCCCTGCGATCTAGAACACTATCTTCCAAAATAAACCCCCACCTGCACAAGTCCACTCTATTTGACGGTGCTTCAGGAAGACCTAGCAGCACAGAGTGAGTCTATCAGGGTCCCTAATGCTATTATAGAGATAGAAGAGCCTGCAGGCTGCCACTAGCCCAGCACAGCTCTTTAAGGAACCAAACAGAACATTGGCCTAAATCATGTTTCTGTATATCTGTCACAGGATGAACCCACACACACACACTCACGCATGCACCCCCTAGGGTAAAGTCTGTCTAACTTTTCTGTTCACTTTTGCAATGTAGCTGTAGGTTTAATGCAAGATATGCCATGCACGGTCTTTTTTGAATGCTCATGACATACTCTGCATTATTGTCGTGGTAGCAAGTTTCCTGCAACATCATACTTGTGTACAGAATGAAACAAGTTCACAAAGGTAATTTCATGGCTCAGGAAGGAGCAAGTAATCTGGACAATCAAGTCCACATTTACAGTGAAGAGGTGCATGACAAAGACAATGTAAATTAAGCTCCCTGGCTCAGGAGGGAGAGACCATGATACAAAGGATGATCTAACACCAAAAGAGGGTGTGTTAGGAGAAAGAAAACAAGTCACACTTTAAAACTGGTTTAGGGTTTTTTTTTTCCAGAGAAACTCCATCTTGCAACATCTCCATCTACAAGCAACTGTATAAGGACTGGACCCTGCCCATTGAGGGGCAGAGACTGGCTGGAAACCATCATAGCCAAATTTGAGTGGTGAGCTGAGCACAACCATAGTAATGATTTTAGGTCAGAATGTGAGTTATTTTTATTTGGTAGTGATGAACGCCTGACCAACTGATTAACTGCCTGTGCACTGATTTCCTACATACTCATTTAAAATCATGTCTTAATCAATAAATTAGTGTTTTTTCTATTTAAAACTGTGTGGATTTTAGAGAGAGGATGACTGTGTGGATGCTTAATTTAGAGAAAAAGCTATTTGCATATCCGGTTTCTTTGTTAAACTGATGGACCAGAGTATATAAGCCTGCAGTGATCTGGGAAGGGTTCCAGTCCCTGCAGGATGGAAATTCCTAGTGTGGCATCTTCAGGTGCTTGCTGGGAGACTATCCCCTGAGTGGCTAGTAAACACACATCCGCTAACTGGGACCAATTACATGCAGGAAGGTAATGTGGGCAGACCCAGCAGTGGGTGCCCACCTAGCAAAGCAGGGTCAGTTGGGGCCTAGGAATAGGGTCAGGGAGGTGCAGGAAAGAACTGTCACAATAACAGCCTCCATACCTAGCCATCATCATCCCAAGCAGAGAAGGTTCGAAATAGCCTTGTTTCAGATGGCTGTGCAGGGAGCTGGTGCTTATAAGTCCTGACATAAAGTAGTCTGGGCACAGAAAATTAATTGTTGTGGCCATTTAGGGCCCTTTCTGGGTACTTTCCACTAAAAAACCCTGAGCTTAGTGCACACCGCAAAAACCACTGCAAATATTGACTCCATTAAACATTAGAATATGTTAGGGCAGTGTTCACACCTCTGCTGTTATATTGTGTTTTTCAACAGCAATGAATGCAGGAGAAAGGCTACAATCTGTCCCAGAAAAATGCTCCCCAAATTTTTACATTAAAAAAAAATCAAGTCTCCTGCAACAGCAGTGAAAGCCATAGCATGTACAGCATGGCCAAAAGGGACATGTGCTGTGCCCCACAGCATGCAGAATCTAAAAGTGGATATTAATTTTTACAGTTTATTGGTTTTGATGTTTCTTTTTAATAAAAGGACAAATGCATGATGTGAACAGAAGCTAAAAATCAAATAAAACTTAGTCAATTGTACATCTATGCTCCGTCCATGTGCAGCTTCTATCCACTGTTGCAATATTTCTGGAAGATCTGTCTGTGCCAATATTTCTTGTTCTAAAATACCATGTCTAAAGACTGGTGGTATCACCAAGAGACATGCCACCCCATCAGGGCCATAACTACTAATTTTGGAACCCAAGGCAAGTACTGAAAAGTACCGCCCCCCCAGTCCAAATCTGGCCCCAGCCAACGCCAGAAGGCAACGAGGACCCAGATCCATCCCCAGCTGCCTTCCAGCGGTGGCTGGGGCTCCCTGCTGCCTTCCAGCGGTGGCTGGGGATGGATACAGTTCCCTGCCACCTCAGCCACCGCTAGAAGGAAGCAGGGATCTTGATCCATCCCCAGCCACCACAGGATGGTGGCAGGGATCCAAATCCATCCATAGCTGCTGCGGGAAGGCAGCAGGGAGCCGGATCATACTCCTCACCACCCCAGCTGCCACCAGAAGGTAGCGGAGAACCTCAGCCAATGGCAGGAACCCAGATCCGTCCCTGGCCACCACAGGAAAGCGGCGGGAATCCAGATCCATCCCTAGCTGCTGTGGGAAGGTGGCAGAGAGCCAGATCCATCCCCAGCCACCACCAGAATGCGGCGGGGAGCCCCAGACACCACCAGAAGGCAGCTGGGGATGGACCCTGCTCCTTGCCACCCCCCCAGCCGGTGGCAGGGAGCCAGATCCATCCTTAGCTGCCACGGGAAGGTGGCAGGGAGCCAGACCCATCCCCAGCCAGAGGTAGGGAGCTGGATCCATCCCAACGCTCTAAAATTCAGTGGCTGGGGCTTCACCCCTGTCGCCCCAGCCTACTTACAGCCCTGCACCCCATCCCTGCGTGCTGTAGTAGGTTAACACAGCGAATAGGACAACAGTCTCTGGATCAGTCATGGCCCCACCCATATTCAAAATCATCCAAATCTCTGTGAGACCTTGTGTTTTAGAGAGACTGCATCAGAAGTTAACACTCTATTCTGGAACACAAGGAAATGAAGACAGAAGGGTCTGGCATGCCAGGAAAACAGACATTGCTGCTGCTAGCAGAAAAATCTGAACTGTCAGAGTCACCCAAATAGAAAGAAATATTGAGAGGGATGACGGGAATGTGACCTGTCAGATATGCTACAGGATGAGCTGAAAATCTCTCCAAACTGTTGGTGCTGCTAGTCAGCACCTGCTTCCAACATCTTTGCTGTACTGAAAAGAAAGCTCCAGGTGAGTCCTTCCTACTCCAATTTCTTGAGGTGGATGGGCAAGTTTGGCTTGTCCCTCCAGCTCAGGGCATTCACTGTGTCACACAGCATAGGAGGCATGATTACAGAGTGGAGCTGCTATGTCTGATGTCTGCTCGGATTGCACAGGTATGACAAACTACCATGACGCATTGCTCCAGTAATACATAAACACAAAACCATGTTGTTTTCCCCATTTCCAAAACATCTGCTATGAATGTGCAACTCAGCTTGCTCCAGCAATTACAGGGACAGAATTAAAAAGGCTGCTAGCATACCCCATTGCTCACCGGTAGCAGTTCCTATTTTCTGCGCTAGTGCTTCTGTCTCCTGGGGACTGAAATTTGGCTTCCTCTTTCAGCATTATCAAGAGCTAGAAGGTTGCTGCCTTTGAGTTTGCAGTAGCTGCTAGGGATCTTAGTTTCAAACTATAGAGCAACCAAGGTAGTGAGCACAAGGCAAGGCTGTTTTAGCAAGTTCCTTAAAAATAAATGTGTGCTGTATTATTGTTATCATTTATTAACAACACATGAAGTCCTTGTCTACCATGCACTGATCAAGGCTCTTATCTGTTTTTACAGTGGGACATATTCTCTCTTCCATTTATACTCATAACAAAACATTGAGGTAACAAGAGCAGAGATTTGTGCAAGCCAATCAGTTTGCATGAGCTCAGAGAACAAAACTGTCATTTTATTTAAAACAATGCAAACACTGGTGGTTATCAGTTGGGTTTTGCCTTGAGTTTTGTGTTCACTAAGTAGTTAAAACCCAGGCAAACTCTCAAGCCCCCACTCTCAAGTTCCTTGCTCAAATCACTCCCACCCCTCCAGAGGTTTACAGTATTGCAGTTTGGGAATGACTGATCTCATTTCATAACTCATTTCTGAAAGCAATTACTAAAGTTACAGCCAGGTATTGATATAAGAGGATGTGAATGCAGTCCTGTTGTGATAGGCTACAGAGTATTAATCTCCTAGGCCACTAGTTCCCAACCAGTGAGCTGGGGCACACTGGTGTGCCGCGGAAACACCCAAAAAGTGCCGTGAGCATCCCTGAGAACGGGGATTAAAGTTCCCTCCCTGCTCACCTCAGCCATGTGGACTGTGCAGGGCTGGGAAAAGGCAGGAGTTAAAGTAAGGGGGAAGGCAGTGGAACACAGTTCCAGGGACCCCCTATTTAGGCAGGCAGCATCTGCCCCCCCCCCCCCAAAATAGAGGAAGGCACCATAACACAGAGTTCCAGGGGTCCCCCTAAAAGTAGCAGGAGCACCCAGAACACAGAGTTCCAGCAGCTCCACCTTAAACTCCACTCCACCTTAACCCCCGCCAGCAGAAAGTTGCGGGAGGTCGGGAATGTGTGAGTCTCCCTCCTGCAGGGGAGAGCAGCTCCTGTCAGCCAGCCTGCAAACAGCCCAGGTAAGAGCTTTGGAGGGGAGGACTGCTGGGGGTTGTGTGGGGCAGTGTGTGTGTGTGTGTAGCAGAGGTGGGTGGGAGTGGCTGTGTAGCTGAGGTTGTGGCATGGCTGTTTGGTTGGGGGTGTGGGGGGATATAGGTGGGGGCTGGAGGACTAGTTCTGGCCCTGCAGTGATGGGAGGATCCATCACAGGCTGCAGGGGGCTGGGGGAGGGGAGAACGGGACCCACTGGGGTGGGAGGGAGCAGCAGTGGGGTGAGGATTTGCCCTGGGTGGCAGGGAGCCACTGTGGAGAATGGGGAAGTGGGTGCTGCACCATGCTCCCCTGCCCTATCTTCCCACTCCCCAGGTTCCCCCACCCCCCATCAAAGCCACTCTTCTTCCTTCCTCTCTTGCCACCTTTGTGCTATTCCCCACAGGGCTGCCCTTGTCCTCTTTTCCACTCCTGCCCTGCTCTGCTCCCCACACTCACTCCTGCCCCTGCACACAACTCCTGACCTCCCATTGTTTGCCACCCCTGCTCTGCTACCCCTACTACCCAATATAGCAGCATTTCCAAAACACTGTGCCATGGTTCATGAATATTGATAAGCAATTTAAGTTAATTTGAATATTCATGAGTTTAATGGTTGTGTGCCTCAAAAAATTTGAAGGTATTGAGGTGTGCTACAGCAGCAAAAAAGGTTGGGGAACTCTGTGCTAGGCTATGTCTAATCACCAAAAGTCCAAACTAAAGAAGTCTGAGGTTAGTCCGAACTAACTTTGAGCTAGTTTGAGCTGCCCGCAGCTTTTTAATTGGAACTAACTGTGCATTCTAGTTCAAACTAAAGTTTTAGTTTGAACTAAAACACATGGCTAGTTCAAACTAAAGGCTTAGTTCAAACTTTTTAAGTTCAAACTAACCATTAGTTCATGTATTCCATGTGCTTAGTTCAAACTAAAGTTCAAACTAAGCAAGTAAGTCCGGACTAACCACCAGGTCTTACTAGTTCAGACTAAGCTTTGCCTAGTCCAAACTAAGAAATTTCTTAGTCTGGCCTAGGCAATGCCTAGTGTGGCCAAGGACTAAATTAGTCCGGACTAAGCTTCCTTAGTCTGAACTAATTTGGCAGTGTAGACATAGCCCTAGTGCTATTGCCTGCCATTTGTTCATTTGTCCCTCAAGGGCCCCCAAACATTAGATCAAATTGGCAGTCAAAGTCCAGTTTTCATTTCTGGCAGCCATATATCTGACTGACACCAAGCTCACCGCACACAGACAATTGTTTACACCTCGTTCCTGCAGAACTTCACATAGTATGCTTCCTATACCTCCAAGTGCATACTCTGGAATCTGATGTCATGGTGGGGTGTGTACTGTATTTGCCTCTTACTGGCATTACACAATGGGATACCCATCTGCAATTCCCTCCCCTGTTTAATGGGAATTTATTTAGTTTAGTTTTGATGATGTGTAGTGCTGTTAATTGCTGTTCTAACACGTCTCTAATGATATATCCTTTCTAATTGTTTATAGCTTGCCTACCTCTTAAGTACTTAATACATTCAGATACTAATCTATTCTCTGCAAAATTAAAATATTTTTCTCAGCAATGTGTAGCACAGAACATCTAATATGAAAACCTAAGTTCAAATTGATGAACTCTTAATTGATCTCACTAACTACATTCTCTTGAAAGCTAGTTTTTCAATAGTCTTCAAATTGCAGCACTGACTTTGCAAGTTTAGACACCAGCAAGAAGTGATTCAGCGGGCAATGTTAAAATGGCATTATTTAAACATAAGATGCACAATTAAAGAACAAAAGAACCAGCAATAAAAAATGTAAACGGGGTTGTTCTGCATTTACATTTTTGATCTCATTGTCCCATTTTAACTACTGCTCAGCCAATTACAAAATAAACTGCAAAGATTTCTTCTTTTCATGCATTGTCTTTCTGTAATGAATCAGTCCAGTAACTGTTTAAAGGATAAGTTTTATCTATTAAGTATTGAGTGGCTGTGACTCAGAAATGCCTGCTTTAATGTCCTCTGAGCACAACAATGTGAATTCTAAAGATCAGTTTCTAGACTTCTGTATCAACATTCCATGGTAGTCCAAAAAGTGATTCAACCATAACAAGGAAAAAGTTTACAGTCTCCAGCAATATATAACTCTTGCAAAACTTCATTCTCAGATTTAGGCTCTGAGCAGCAAAGAAGTTCTTACCTCATAATGTGCCACCCGCTGAGATTCTGATATTAGCTGTGCACTGCACACTTTACAATAGCTTTCAGTGAATAGTTCCTGGTCAATATCAGACGACTTCATCTGCTCACAATGATACAAACAGAGACAATAGAACAGAATGAATGATTACTTTCAGTGCCATCACATAACACAGCCAAAATAAAACAGTTACATTTCACAATAGTCCATGAAGAGTGGAGCAAACCAACATTCTGAGGAAGTTGGATGCTCTCCAAAATTTCATTACACGCAAATGAAGCCAAGCATCTAACATCTTGTAATAAGTATGGGGAACATCAATGACCCCAGCTAGATATCATTGTGTGCAATTGTCAGATAAATGGTGAGTTGCGCATCTGGTAGGGACTGCTGATAATCTATTTATTTCTATTCTTGGATGACTTTGAATCACCAAGTTATGCACACAACTAGCCTATGCAAATACCTGTTCTGGTTGCTAATACTCTTCCCTCTACTAATACCCTTCCTGCTAATTCTCTGCCTGCCTACTGTCTGTTACATTTAGTTGCCTTGTTTGTCTTAAATTGGATTATAAATAAACTTTGGAAGAGGAACCATGATAGTCTGTAATACAAAGGGACCTCAATATGAACCGGGGGGGGGGTTGGTTTCCACTATAATTAATAATAATCAAAGGACTCAAATGAAAGAGCAGAAAGCAACAAAATGTTCTACGTTTGTAAAGAAACTCCAGGCCTATACATATTTTCTTTTTAATAAGCATAACTTTTTATTGTTTGTATTATTTACGGATCTCCACAATGAAAAGCCAGACACAGAATTAAGGACTAAAGAAGCATGCACCATAAAACTTGCTCTTCCATGACACTGGTGGCAGCATGTTTCAGTTTTGGACAAGAAGTGCTATGAAAACATCTAGCAAACAGCCAGAGCACACCAACACAAGGAGGCATGTGTTCCAGACCTATGAATCACTGCTCAGTCCTGGCAGATTATTAGAGTGATTCAAAGTGCCTTTTACTTGTGACATAACCAGGATCTGAATGCATCTCCCCAGGACAGGACAAGACAAATTGATTGACCCACTGCACCTCACATTTTACATCTATGGATGTTTACTGTGCCTCATAATGTCTCTCCGTCCTGAGCACCTCCAAATGTCCAGGTAAAAGTCTGCTGATGAATATGGCACAGCCCTCAGCCATTAGCCCAAACTTGGTATCTGTCTGCTGGGAAGAAGGAGACAGCTTTTGTACCTCTCCCGACACTTTCCCAATTGTGTATGTAAAAGGAGCCTTGCCCCACCTTCTCTGAAAAGTTTTTTTGCCCTGAAAAGTTCTAGATTCCTTCCCCACCACCACTCATTCTCAGGACCTCTAGGTGTCTATATATATCTATGGGACCCTGCCAAACCCTTAAAAGGCTAAGCCAGGTGCTGGGGCAGGCTGACCATTAGACACTGCTGCCCTCAATGGCAGACTACCTTGTCACATCACCATTTTACTATTTAAGACTTAAATTTTAAGTGGATGAATGAAACTTGTAAACTGTTTGCACATCAGCATTCATATATTTGGAAGATAATAAAGATAGAGCATAACCATTGATAACATATTATTCATATCTGCAACATGCTTGTAACACCTGTACTTTATAAAGAGTTAAATAACTATTTAACAACATGTAATGTTATTAGAAAATTTGATGGACACTTCAAACTTCATGAAGGTGTTCCAGCACTGGGTAGATGTTTTGCTGGATTTCAGAAGTTAGATACCAAGGGAAACTGTTCCAGTGATTTACTAGGTTTTGCTGCTCTCAGGCAGCTATTTAAATATTTCTGTATTCCCTGCAATTTCCTGTAATTGAAATAGATTCCTATCAGAAATCTCTAAATCTACGGCACACATCTTCCCTCTTACACAAGTGACTGCAGAAATCAAGTATTCTGAAAAGCAATCCTAGGTATAAGCCAGGAAGAGCAAGGCTTGTAGGAAGGTGAGCCCTGGCAAAGCAGCTGAGCTGCAGAACTAGCTTTAGAAGAAGGATACAAGATCTGCCCCGATCTAGATCCATCTTCTATGTGCACATCAGTCATAACCCTTTGTTCAATCAAAGGTGGTAAACAATACAGATGATTTATTCTTTATTTTAAACACTGACCTACCTGAGTTAATGGATTGTGAGGGAACAGAAAAGGCTACAGAAAAGCATAAGCAGAAAGCTTTTTTTTTTGCAATCTAGCTACAGGGATTTGACGATGGGTTCGCTCACTTTTGCGAACAGCTCTAGGTTTAGCCTTCATTTGTATTCTCTGGAGAATAACGTATTGGGAAACTATTCCCAGCATACCAGCATAGATTTCAAGTATCCAAAAAAGATTTCATTGTGAAATCCTGTCTAATGCACACTAAAAATGCAAGAAAATATTCACATTTAAATCTAACAGATTGATGCAAAGCTAAATCAAAGGATCTCAAGTAGCTAAGGATGTTAATTCTACTTTGCTTGCATACGATATGTACTCTTAACATGCCAGAAACTCTGTAACACTTAGCTATGCTAGGGTTGGTAAGGTGGAACAGCGCCGTAACTAGGGGTTCCAGCACCCAGGGCAAGCAACCCCAAAGGTGCCCCCTTCCCTAATCTGGGGCCCATCTACACAGCGGTAGGGAGGGGGTTGTTACCCTTCCCCCTCCAGCCAGAGCTGGCAATGGCTGTCCCTACCCTGCCACCACAGGAAAAAGGGACACCCCTCCCCGCTGCCTTTGGCTGCAGCAGGGAAGCGATCCTCCCTGCTGGCTCTAGCTTTGTGTGGGAGGGGGAAGCGATCCCCCACCATGGCCAGAGCAAGCAGAGAGAATCGCTTCCCTGCCACAGCCAGAGCTGGCAACAGAGGTCCCTACTCTGCCGTGACAGGGAGAAGGGACACCCACCCCACCCCCGCCGGCTCTGGCCACAGTGGGGGATCACTTCCCTCTGCAGAGGCCAGAACCAGCAGGGGCAATTACTTCCCTGCCAGGGCCAGAGCCAGCAGGGGCGATCGCTTCTCTGCCCTGGCCAGAGGCTGCAGGGGCAAAAGCTTCCCTGTGGCTCCCTTTTAAATTGGTGTCCAGGGCAAAGCCCCTTTCGCCCCGCCGTAGTTATGGCCCTGAGGTAGAGAAACGGCATTAGCTCATCCCTTTACATTATATTAAAAGATCCTAAATCTATTTTCCTTCTGATGTACATACACAACTCCTGCTTTTGAATAGAAACCACAAGAGTTTATTCGTAAAGGAAGAGAACATAATGTGTTCCATACACGTCATAGCTCTCGGACTCTACAGGCTTGAGACCTGAAGAGATACAAGTATAATTTTTTAAAGGCCAGTATCAGCCATTCTCTACATTTCAGGTGCTGTTGTTACTGCGCTTGGACAGAGGGGTTAAAGTATAATTTGGTGGGCCCCAGAACCTTCCAAAATTTCTGGGTCCCATTCACGGACATCTGGGCCCCCTTCACGGACATCTGGCACCCTTCATGCATGTCTGGCCCCCTTCACGCATCCCAGCTTCTGCCCCCCCCAACACCTGCCCCCCCCAACCCCAGCTATGCCCCCCCAAATACCTGCCCCCCTGAGCTACTGCCCCAGAAACTCCTGTCCCCCAGACCTCCCTTTGTTCAAGTCCCCACTCCAGCCCTCCTAACCCCCCATCCCCCAGCTCCCCTGTTTTCACTTTACTCCTTCACCCTTCAATCCCTCCACACCTTCCCAACCCACCATCCCAACCCCTTTTTCCCCCTGTGCCCTTTCCCTGCCTGTCTGACTGTGCCCAAACCCCTTTCTAGGCCTCCTTACCAGCGGGGCAGGGAAGCAACCCGCAGGGACTCGCTGCCATGCTGCGGCTGCAACTATGGCACCAGCCAGCTGGCTGCCAAGCAAAAGGGGGCACACGCCACCTAGGCCTGGTAGGGGTGGGGCCTCCCCAGGTGCCAGGAAAGGGGGGGAGGGGGGGCTGGGCTCACCCCAGCCCACAACCCCTTGAGCTGGCCCCGGGGGGGAACGTGCCAGAATACTGCGTTCCAGCAGGTTCCTCTATTTTTTGGGGGCCCCAGAATGCTGCCCCCTAAAAAAAGGGGCCCCAGAATACCATTCCATGGCATTCCCCCTTACTTTAACCCCTACTTGGCCATAATACATCACAGAAGCGAGGTCCATTCATTATGTTGTCAGTATGAAACCAGAATGTTCCAGAGCATGACCATTATGGAAAGGCTCATATGTGGGCCTCTTCCAACTAACTTACATGACCATGTCACATAAGGTGCTAAAATGTGTCACAGCTAAAGGCCCCCACACACACAAAGCATTCACAACATGTTAAGTTTTTCTGTAGCATGTTTGATAGTAACAGTCCCTGAAGTGCCATGCAAACTAACTGAAAATATACATTTTCTAGACAAGGACCTCTTCAGGAACCATGAAGATGTAATCTTTTCTGGAGTAAAACATGTGGCAACTGTTTAACATCCCACAGGAACACTATGTTAACAGGTTACATGTTGCAGCAGGACAGGCTCAGTCCTATGACACCACCAAGGGCCATCGGGCCCAAAATAAAAAAATAACTTCTCAAATTAACATGCCAGAAGGGACAGAAGTAATTACATTTTGCCTTTTTCTGTGCAGGAGTATGATGGAATCCTTAGTGACCTTGGATACACAAAGGACAGGACCTTGAGCAATGCAGCACTACTGAGCATTCTTGTGCGGGCACTGACTGAGGGGCATGACTACCATTCTCTGAAGCATGCACACCTGCAAGGCCCTAGAATTTCCCTGGAGAACTCCCCTCCAACCAGTGACTCAGCCCAGCATTGCTCAGTCTGAGAGAACTAATGACTGCCAGCTGGACATAGTTCAGCTGCAGAAACTAACTCTACTGGGAGTATTTCGAGGGGCTTAATGAGTCTTACTGATTAGCCCCAGTTCATTAATGACCAATGAATAATGAATTAGTATGTCTGACAGATACCACTTCTCACTCATACAGCGAGCAAGCAGCAAGTGTGAAGAATCGGGGGGGGGGAGGTAAAAATCAGAACATCTGGTCACCCTACAGCAAGGCTCTGCAACTCCTCCCTTGCAGGCACAGTTGCATTAGATACATTTTCCAGCCCTGTTCTAATTGCTCTCAAGACTGGCCTTCACCCAAATGTGGTGTATGTTTTAGCCAAATAATTCTTGTCATGGCTTCCCCTCCTGCAGGAATTACAGTACACTCTGCCCATGCCTGCATGATTCCAGCCTCTCAGCAGGTAACTGCTAATGACTACCCCACTGTCAACTTCCAGCACAAGGGCAGATGGATGCCAAATTGTTCTGACCTCTTTCAATAGACTGCCACTGTCTCTCTAACCACCATTATTCTCATTAACTTACCATCAGAGATATGGGGCTATTCTTCCCTCCACATGTACAGTGCAGGGCTCAGCATTTATTGTTTCAGTCCTGGATGTGCAGCTGAGGCTCTTTAATGCTGTGAAGAGGGTGGCTGTGGATGCAGGAAAACACAACCCATGGGTGGGAGGGGAGGACACACACAGCTACTCTGAGCCCAGGCAGGCAGCTCCAGCTGCAGACTTCCCAAGACCAGTTGCTGAGTCTGCATATCATAGAAATGCCCCCCTGCCTTATATTTAGGACCAAAAGGACAGTCTCTGTGCAAAAGAATAAATGTGCACAAATCTGATATGAGAATTCACAACATTCAAAAACCAGTGGGTCAGCATTTCAACCTTCATGATCACTCCATTAATGCTTTGCTAGACACATGAATATCAGATCAAGACTTCAGAGAGAAGCTGCTGAGAATGAATTTATTTGCAAATTTGTTTGCATTGCTTCAGGACTTAATAGGGACATAGGATTTTTCTCTCATTACAACAGGTGATTTGACCTCACCTTCCTCTATATGCTGTTCCCCAGAGTTTTAATCTTAACAACTATTTTGATTTGTTGTTACAGTGTGACCTGCTCCTATAACTTATATTTCCCTGCATTTATCTCCTCCCATTCTGTAAGTTCCCCTATCTTCAAAGCATCTGACAAAGTGGGATTTTCTCCATGAAAGCTCAAGTAATAAATAAATTTGTTAGTCTTTAAGCACCACAGGGCTCCTTGTTTGTTTTGCATAATATTAGACTCCACTTGTTAGGGTGGAGAGACACAATACTGTACCCTAATCACACCCAGAACACTGCCCAGAGGGCTAAATGCCTACCTTTGCCTTTTAAAGAGCTTTACTGCTTTTTACTAAAGAGACAATAACAAGAAGGAAGACCAGTGAGGGTCAGAGATTAGAGGAGATAAATAGAACCAAAAGCACCTTTATGCCATATCTTCACATTTTTGCATTATATTAGACTAAAACATACAGAAGACTCAATCATATGTAAGGCTAGTGCAATTAAAATAAATTACGAAGCTTTTGGCAACAATAACTATTTAGGATGAAATTTATTATACAGTGTCTCTCAAAAAAAATAGTCATCTCAGCAAAGAGGTTTTATATTTTGGGCTATCTTCTACCACCAATAAAAGATTTCCATATAAACACTGTATTACCTGTACTCATGTACATAAATTATCCTCACAAAACCACCACTATAAAACCAGACAGATTGAGAACACATTTAAATTCAGGTATCAAATACCAACAAGGGGCAAACAGAGTCCTTTACTTATTCCATTTAAATCTTGCCCAAAAAATGTTCAATAGCTACTGCGTATCTAGAGCAATAGCTGCAGACACAGTATCACTATTTCTCTTGTGCTTTGTTGAACAGTATCAGAAAAACATTCCTAGTCAACTGGATTCCTTCTCAGCAGCAAACTATGGTATAAATGCAAACATCACTTGGTGCTGTCACTACTTTGATTGAGCTTTCCCTTGCATATTATCATACACAAAGCACATACTCACTCACCTCTTCAATACCAGCATAGAGACCCAAGCAGATAGTATTGGAAGTCAAATATAGTTAAAATATGAGAGAGAACACAATCAGATTATCCAGTATGTGACACTCCTGGACAAGAGTACTAAATCTACTGCTCCTGAAATGTCAGTAAGTATTTCCCCAAGTCTGGCTGAATGCTGTCCCTTTCTGGGCTCATGCCAAAGAAACTCCCTGCCAAGACTGCCTCTACGTTCTGAATGGGCTTTAAAGCCACCCAAGCTGTCCTCCCAGCAGCAATTCAGACACTCCTGCTTCCAGCTGACACAAAGCAACAGAGTAGCTCTGTGGTAAAGAGCATAAAAAGGATTTTTTTGGACTGCAAATGTATATCTGAGGTGAGTTAAACATAAGTGATCGAAGTGATGGTGTCTTTTATTCCATCTGAACCAAACCACTCACCCACCTCCAAGCAAGAATGTGGCTTCTGTCTAGGGTTACCAGATACCAAAGCATGGAAAGGAGGACAGGGAAGTAGAAGAGGAGGACATTGGAGGACACATGGAGAAAATGTAGTATTAATGTAATATTCTTCTGTCTTTAGGGGGCCCTGGAATGCTTCCCCCTAAAAATAGGGTGTTCTGGGGTGTTCCAGCACACTTTATCCCCTGTAAGTAAAAAGCCAGACAAAATCAAGTATTTATAAAATGCCTGCCAGATGGAGGACATGTACTCCTTTTTCCTGACATCTGGTAACCCTAGTTCTGTCTGGCATCAAGGCCACAAATTGTCCTTCAGCCTCTGCTGCAGACAGCCCTTTACAAACCCAAAAGCAGGCAGGCAAGATTCTGTAACCAGTGCCTGCTTCACTTTTGAGTGTAAGGGGCTGGACTCCAGTCCAGATGGTGCTACAGACAGATGCTATGCAGGGCATGCCTATTAAATCATAGATTAGATGATGGATGGATGCATACATGCTCAGGAAGATGTGCCATCACTACTCCAAGCTAGATTCTCTCTCTCTTTCTCAAAGGCCTGAGTCTACTTTTACCGATGCCTGCATGAATCAGGAGTAACTTCACTTGCCCAGCTCAAGTAAATCAGGATTTAGTATGTCACAGGTTCATAAGAAAAGCAATAGAATGCAATGCCAGCCAGCCTTGTTAGCTCCCTGTGGGAGACCACCCATGAATTCCAAGACACTTTTGCCACCTGACAGCTTCTCATTCTGAATCATTTGTCCAGGTGGCAGAGGCAGGCGCCTGCCTAGGGTCCCAAGCAATAAGGGTGTCCATTCCCAACTCAGTGGATAGCAAGGGCAGTTGCCTGCTTCGCCTACCACAAAAGCTGCATGTGCCTCAGTCAGTAGCAGGAGTGGTCCAAGCTGAAGCAGGTGCAGACAGCCTTCAAGGGGGCCACCAAGGGAATGAGGGGAGCAGGAAAAGAGCCCAGGCCATGGAGAGGGACTGGCTGCAGGGAGCCAAGGCTATGGGGGACTTTGGGGTCCCAGCAGGGAGCCTATAAGGAACTCACAACAGGCCTTTGCCTAGAGGTCCGGATAGTCTAAGGCCACCACTGTCAGGTGGGAATACTAAGCTGAGAAATACAGAAGCTCTCCTGTTAAAAAGAACTTTAGTCTTCATGGAAACTTAGATTACTGTGTTTTCAACTCCTTTAGGTGAGCATTGTGTCCTATGGTAATAAAACCCCAGATGGGTGGGACATGGAGAAATAAGGAGCAGCATAAACAGTAAAATGTATAACTTCTGGCTTTCCACTTAATGAGTCCTGGAAGTAATATTGACTGAACACCAGCCACCTCTAAATGCAACATAAGATAACAGGGTTGTTGCAAGGTTTTATGGGCAGTGAATTGTTTACTGGGAAGCTAGTCCAGACTTCTGTTAAAATAAAAGCACTTTGTCTTGCTTATTTTTCTCTCTAGGCAAGTCCCATATATCAGACCCATTACAGAGCAGGCTGCAAAACAGCCAGTAACTAAATGGATTTTCTGTTCCCACATTTTTTACATAATAAAATTGCAACAATAATGCTGAGTCAATCAAAATGATTTATAAAGTAAATTTTAAAATAAATCAAACCATTCACTCCAAAAATATCAAAAAGTCTCATTTTGGCATTTTTTAAATTCCCTTCCCTTTTCTTTCCCAACCAGAATTTCATCAAATCAACTTTCTCCCTCACATTAACTATGTCTACACTACAGGGGCCCTTGGAAGGCATGACCTTGTTAAGTTGACTTCAGGGTATGTCTGTATAGACAGGTACCAGACATACCCAGGGTGCTCCCTCCTCCTACTCCCACCCCCTAATCTAGATTGGGTACCCTGAGCCCAATGGGCTCTAGGGGCCAATCCAGATGGGCGCTGATCCAGCTCCTAATGTCTAAGGAGGAGCCGGACTCTGCAGCTTGGTCAATTTCACTTCTGTGAAATTGACCAGCCTACCAAGCTTCCTGCCAGGGGTCGGGGGAGGCAATATGGCCCCTGGCCGCTTGCAGGGGGCCAGGGGTGCAGGGACTCCTCCTGCCCCTGGCTACTTGTGTGCAGCGGTAGCAGAGGGGGACACCCGACATCGCTCCTGGCTGCTTGCTTGCAGGCAGCCAGGGGTGCGGGGAGCTGGCAGTGCCCCTGGCCACCTGCAAGTGGCCAGGAGTGATGCCAGCTCCCCCAGTCCTCAGCTACTTTCCAGAAGGCAGGAGCCAGATCAGGCCCCCAGTGGGAGCCCATCACGCAGGGGGCAGGGAAGGGGGTGCGCCCTGCCCTGCAAAGTTTACTTAAATGCTTAAGTTGACTTTCAGGGCAGGAGTTATTAAGTCGACTTAAGCAATTGCTGAAGTCAAGGTAATAATTTCTAAATATAGACTGGGCTTAATTTAGGTTGATTTAAAGAGTTTTAATTTGACATAAGCCCATAGTGTAGACATAGCCATTGAAACAACATGTTCTAAGAAGAGGAAATGCTTTTGACAAAAGTTCTCTCAGCCATTCTTGTCTGTGGGGCCAACAGCTTAAAACTGAAGAGGCCACTGCTAGGCTGAAGTGAAGGCTAATAACTGGATTTATTCTACAGAGTAGCACAACTCAAATCCCATGGAACATGCTGGCGAAGGCACTTATTCAGGCCTCCCCTGCCAGTCACTAAGGGTATGTCCACAAAGGCTTCTTATTTCGAAACAACAGAGGTTGTTTTGAAATAAGAAGCAGCATGTCCACACAAGGCACCGTTATTTCGAAACCGTTAAACCTTGCATCTAGTCAAAATAGCCGTTGTTTCAAAACGGTTGTTTTGAAACAACGGCATTTGGACATGTTGTTTCGAAACAACACCATTGTTTCGAAACAACAGTTTTGAAATAACATGTCCGAACAGCCTTGTTTCGAAATAACCACTTTGAAACAACAGCTATTTCGAAAGCAGGCTTTCCCTTAATTCGAATTAAGAAACTGTTAATTCGAATTAACTTATTTCAAAATAAGGACTTTATTTCGAAATAACTCATTTCGAAACGGGTTATTTCAAAATAATGATGTATGTGTGGACATAGCCTAAGTCATTTTCTATAGCATCTGAGTCAATGCATGTATGGAAGACAGAAGTGCCATTTTTCTCAAGGATTCCATGATACTACTGAAGGTCTGCAGAGGCAGGGGTTTGCCCTGTTCCAGGAGCTTTATTTCTACCATGCCTTTTTGAGACCTGCTTCTTTACATGTGACTGATACAAGCATCTGCAGCCCTAATGTGGCATTTTGCATTTGGCTACATCTCCCTTCCTTTACATTTGTTTTGTTTCCCCCTTAGATTTCTCTAAGGACAATGACATGTTCTCACAGAACAGAATATCAGGGCAAGTGGTAGGTCCAAAGCACTAGGCTTATCCAAAGAGAAGAAAGTTGCCTTATTTTAATGTTGGCTTCATGTTCCAAAAGCTAGAATCTCCATAATCTAGCCTGCCCTGTTAGTGGGGAATATTCCCAGTGCTGTACAGATGGGTTCTCACACATAGAGCTGGGTGATGGAGCTTTTGGAAAACAGACAACCCAGACTGCACTTCTGGAGCTGATGGGTCCCAAGGAATATCTGTGTGTTCAGGTGAAGATATCTAGACAGGGCCCTGACACAAAGTCTACCTCTCAGGGGATCCTGCTGTAGGTCTTTGAAGCATTGAGGCAGAAGCACTGCCCACTCTCTCTCCTAGTACCTTCTTGCTTACTGCACAGCTAAGCTGCCTCATTGGGTAGTTACACTCTGGAACAGACTTCCGAGGGAAGTCGTTGAATCTCCTTCACTGTACAATTTTAAAAACAAGTTAGATGGATCCCTGTTGCCATTGCACAGAGAGCTGGACTTGATTGCAAGGCCCTTCCAGCCCTACATTTCTGTAATCTGATTTGTCCCTAATCCAGACTCCTCTTCTGCCCGTAGAGAAAAGCAGGGTCCAGCTTTCTCTCATACAGTTTTGTAACAGTTACACTCTACTTTATTGCTGTTTGGGTCAAATGTAAGCAGCGCATTTATTAACCTCCTCCACCTACAAGTGTCATAAGGAGAGTTAAATGCAATTGAACATTTCTAATCACTTACTTCAGTTTAGCTCTCTGCTTGGAAAAATCCATGGGTATGTCTACATAAGGATAAAAATTAGGGAGTGGCTGGAGCAGCTCAGTAGGGCTAATGGGGCTCAGGCTCTGTGGCTGAAAAAAAAATCTCTACATAGACTGACGGGCTGGGGCTCCAATCAAACAATGGGAGGACAACATGGCCCAGAGCTCAAGCTTCTGAATGTCTACACAGACACTTTTAGTTCTGCAGCTCAAGACAGTTGACCTGGGCCAATTACTGTCCTGCTGGGTCTCTTACCCCTGTGCAGACATATCCTAACAGTCACTGAGACCAGAATTGGTTAGTCCTTGCATCATCTTCAGTAGCTAACCTGAATTTTTAAAAAGATACATGCCTGCATAATTACTTTAAGAAGGTGCCTCAGAACCTACTGTCAAGCAGCATGGAAACGGTAACCTGGACATTCTGTCTTCCACCACTCCCAGCAAGCAGTCAGCCTCTCAGGCTATGTCTACACTTCAGAGGTTTTGCAAAAAAAAAAAAAAAAAAAAAAAGTTTTGGCAGTAAAAGAAAAATCCATGTTCACACAGCACGCTTCTTATTGCAAAGGAGTGTCCACACTGGAGTCTGTATTATTGACTGTGAGAGTAATGCATTGTGGCCAGCTATCCCACTGTTCCACCCATCATGTAATAATGCTAGGAACTACGGAATGAGGGCAAGGAGCACAGAGCACCTTGGGAGCATTTTGAAATGTCCATGGGGCAGAGGATTTTGTTGCTGTCATTATCTGTTGCTATTAGCAACTCGCACCATTTTTTGAATGGTTCCTGCATGTCTGAAAATCCTAACTTCCAAAAATGGATCCTGTGCTACTTTCCAGTGTCACTTGCACCATTCTGAACACATCACAGCTGGTTGCACAGTACATCATTAGCTCGGAATCAGAACAGAAATCCAACAAGCTGGACCTGCTGAGTGACATGCAGACAAATAGCACTGCATTGCTGTTTTCATTCACAGAGCATCTGCACACAGTGCACTGTCGCTTCTGGGCACAGGAGACAAGCACCGAGTGGTGGGACCACATAGTTATGCAGGTCTGGGATGATGAGCAGCAGCTACACAACTTCCCGATGCGCAAAGCCACTTTTATAGAATTGTGTGCGAGGACAATCCAGAAGAGCTGAGGTGCAAGGACATCCACAAGAGCTGCCCTCCCTCTGGGAAAGCATGTTGCCATTGCTGTGTGGAAGCTGGCAACTCCAGACTGCTACCGGTCAGTTCCCAATCAATTTGGAGTCAGCAGGTCTACTGTTGGGAACACACTATCGCTAGTGTGCAGGGCCATCAATCACATTCTACTACGAAGGCCTGCGACTTTGGACAATGTGAATAACATAGTGAACAGATTTGCAGCCATAGGATTCCTGAACTGTGGTGGGGCAATAGACGGCACACATATCCCAATTTTGGCTCTACAGCATTTTGCAACTGATTATAGAAACAGAAAGGGCTACTACCATACTACAGGTGCTCATGGATCAACCAGGGCATTTCAGGTATCAGTGCTGGTTGGTCAGGAAAGGAGCATGATGCTCATATCTTCAGGAACACAGGGCTGCACCAGAAGTTACAAGCAGGGACCTTTTCCCCAGATGAAAAAGTTAAGATAGAAGATGTGATAATGTCCATACTGATCCTGGGAGACCCATCTTACCCACTGGTTCCATGGCTCATGAAACCTTATACAGGCAATCTGGATACCAGCAAGGAGCAATTCAATAACAAGCTGAGTAGGTGCCAAATGACTGTGGAGTGTGCCTTTGAACATTTAAAGGCCCGTGGGCATTGTCTTTATGGCAGGCTGGACTTTAACGAGGACAATATTCCCGCAGTTATAGCTGCCTGCTATGTCCTCCATAATCTGTGAAGATAAGGGCAAGAAGTTTCTCCCTCGGTGGACCACTGAGGCAGGTTGCCTTGCATGTGCATATGATCAGCCAGATGCTAGGATTATTGGGGGGCACAGCAGGGAGCCATTTGCATAAGAGAGGCATTCAGGGAGCACTTTGACAATGCCCACCCATAACTGAACCATGCAGATATGCCTCCAACAGTGTGCTGATGACCACCTCCAGAGAACTGCGGCTGCTTGGGTGAACATGTCTGGTGCATAAACTAATAAACAGTGATTACATGTTTTACTGAGGTTTTTTTTTATTATGAACCAACAAACAGTGGTAAAATGAAACTGTGCATGCAGAGCAGAGAGTTTGTGGGGCACTGGTGGGTATTACAGGTGAGTGTATGTCCAGATGTCATTCCCATAGCTGTGTGAAGGAGTGTATGTCAGTGGTTCCCAACCTTTTCTCTGCCGTGGCACACCTTTATACGTTCAAATTTTTCAAGGCACACCACTATTAAAAAACTCACAAATATTCAAATTAACTTAAATTACTTATGAATATTCATGAACCATGGCACAGTGTTTCGGAAATGCCGCTATGTGGGGTAGTGGAGGTAGCAGAGCAGGGGTGGCAAAACACGGGAGGTCAGGAGTCGTGTGCAGTGGCAAGAGTGAGTGTGGGGAGCAGAGCAGGGCAGGGGTGGCAAAGAGGACAAGGGCAGCCATGTGGGGAACAGCACAAGGGTGGCAAGAGAGGAGAGAGGAAGGGACAACAAGAGTGGCTTTGTCAGGAGGGCAGGGGGGAACCTGGGGAGTGGGATGGTAGGGCAGAGGATCATGGTGCAGCACCCACTTCCCCCTTCTCTACAGTGGCTCCCTGCCACCCAGGACAAATCCTCACCCCACTGTTGCTCCCTCCCACCCCAGTGGGTCCCATCCTCCCCTCCCCCAGCCCCCTGCTGCCTGTGATGGATCCTCCCATCACTGCAGAGGCCAGAACTAGGCCCCCAGCCCCCAGCTACCACACACAGCCACCCCACCCCCCAGCTACACACCCCAACCAAACAGACACCCCACAACCCCAGCTACACATCCTCTGCTACATTTCCACTCCCACCCACCTCTGCTACACACACACACCAGCACCACACAACCCCCAGCAGCCCTCCCCCACAAAGCCCTTACTTGGGCTGTTTGCAGGCTGCCTGACACAAGCTGTTCCATCCTGCAGGAGGAGATTCACACACTCCCAGCCTCCTCCAGCTCTTTGCTGGCTGGGTTTAAAGTGGAGCCAGGTTTAAGGTGGAGCCACCTGAACAGTGCATTTGGGCTGTTCCTGCTATTTTTAGGGGGTCACCTGGAACTCCCCATTCTAGTGTCTTCCTCTATTTTTAGGGGGGGCTGGAATGCTGCCTGCCTAAAAATAGGGCTCCCCAGAACTGTGTTCCAGTGCCTTCCACCTTACTTTAACCCCTGCCTTTTCCCAGCCCTGCACAGCCCAGGTGACTGGGCTGAGCAGGGAGAGAACTTTAACTCCAGCTCTCAGGCATGCCCGCGGCACACTTTGGGTGTTCCCGTGGCACACCAGTGTGTCCCAGCACATTGGTTGGGAACCACTGGTGTATGTTACACTGTACTTGGGGAGCCATGGACTTCATAAAAATGTTTACTGGGAGTGTCCAGAGAGCAGGGGAAAAAGGGCTGCTGTTGAAGCTGCATGGGATGGTGAGCCCGCACCATGTGGGTTTGGAGTGCTACCATATACTCTGTAGCACTTCAGTCTGCTTTTCCATTAGCATGAAAGATGTTCCCTATGGTTCTGATTACTTCTGTAATTTTCTTTACACTCCTCTCTGTATTTCCTGTTTCTCAGCCACTGCTTCTCTCCATGATCTCATCTCTCTTCTGCATGCCACTGTGGACTGGAGGAGTTCTTGAAACATGTCCTCCTTACTTTTGCGAGGCTGCTTCCTTATCTGCTAAAGGCGGTTTGCAGGCATACAGCCTCTGCCTCCAATGCTCATTTCTGTGAAAAAGCAACATATAATGAATAAATGAATTATTGTTAGTGCCCTCACAGCATACATGACACTATGAAAACCACCTTATTTTCACCATCATCATATGCAGAGTGCAGCACCCTGCTGATTCTGGAAATGATTAGTTCTTTATGGGGGGGCCAAGATCATTGTCCCAGGCCACGGTTCACGGTCCCAGGAGGGGGTGGTTTGCTTGAGGCAGCAACAAACATGCATTGCTTCAAGAAATCTAAATCTGTGCCCCCATTCTCAACAGGAAGTGGCAATAGAAGCTGATATCTCACTCCAAAGAGTCTGTGGGGTGCTATAAAGCATATCCTCTTCTCAAGCAGGCCTAGACAAAGCCCCTATGCTGCTGGGCTGTGCGCCGCTTTGGTCCATGAGCCCATGATTTCCAATTGGTATGGTAGAGTGCCTTCTACAGGGGAAGAAATACAGTTGCTCTCCCAAGGAATCTGAGGCAGAGAATCAAGGATGAAGTCCAGGAAAGTTTCCTTGAGCTCTCAGTGGAGAATGCACAGGACATCGCTGCATGTACCAACACACTATTTATGAGTGTAGTTTAAATATGATGGGGATTGGGAAGGCACATGCAACTGTGGGTTACTTACCAATAACCATCCTTCTTCGAGATGGGCTGCTCGGATTCATTCAGAAATAGGTGTCTCCATGCCGGAGAGCCAGATTGGTCGGAACTTTTTGCCCTAGCCTGTCAGAAGAGGACAGGTGGCCACCGCCCCCCCGCGCCACACTGTGGCTATACATGTGGCTGCCGCCCGACTCCTCCCCAGTTCCTAGGAGCCGCCAACTCCAGATGCAGGGACGGAGGGTGGGATCTGAATGAATCTGAGCAGCCCATCTCAAAGAAGGATGGTTACTGATAAGTGATCCACCGTTCTTCTTCGAGCGCTGCTCGGATACATTCAGAAATAGGTGACTGCTAGCCATGCTGATGGATGGCGGGTGAAGCTGGCTCTTCCGCCTTCGGCACAGCATAACTCCGACATGGGTCACTGCCCAGCGAGCAGGCCCTCGAGGGTCTAAGAAACTGACCTAAGGACCTTCATCCCAGCAAGGGTAGCCTGGAGATGTAGGACGTTACCCAGTGGAGAGAAGTACACCCGGATTGCCTGAGCACCGATTGGTGTGCGTGGGCACAACGGCCTGAGGTCACCCTTACATGCAAGAGGTATCAACACATCGTGGCTATGGCCAAGGAATGCATCTCTAATCGCTCTTCCTGAGGGGTATTGGCGGGCGCCATGTGGAGGCCAGAAGATTTAGTGTTCTGGCAGTGACACATGCTGGCGTAATTCCTACAGGGGAGTTCCAGAGGCTCAAAATTTGCCAGGCTGGCAGTGGTGGTGATCAGCACTGCAGAAAAACCAGAGGAGGAGAATTAGATTGTCTTTCCCTCAGTTCGGTATTGTAAGGCACACGCAGGTCATGGGTCTAGGCCAGGAACTTGAAGGGACTGCAGCCCCCTGGGGCCCTGCAGCAGTGACACCCCACCAGAGAACATTGGGTACATGAATCTAGCTCACTCAGTATCCCACAGGAGAGGTGGGTTACCAAGAGCAGGAGGGAAGAATCTAGTGACGTTACTTCGATCTAGTTCAAAGAACCTGTTGGGACATTGACAGCAACAGCCAACGACCCCACAGGACACACTCACAAGTGAGGCAGCAGGACCAGCATGGAGGAGCCAGATGCCTAGCCCATCCTATGGTCCTAGATAAGAGAAACACAGGTGGGACATTCTATGGGCATGAAAGGTGTGATCAGGCCTCTGTGAGCTTACCAATGGTACCATGACAGACCCCTTTGGGTGGGATGTCAGAGTCCGTATCCTTGCACGAGACAAGGAAATGGCATTACTGCTACCTACACCCTCCCCCCCCCCCCTTTTTCCAGCAGCTGGAAGAAAGCCACAGGAATGCTAAGGCAAGGGGTTGGATGCGGTAAGGCTACGGCTTGGTGATGGGCTTGTGAACACAACAGGCCCGGATGCTAATACCCGCGGCCTATGGAACCACTCACTTTGGCCTACATGGCCTCACACCATCGGGGGGGACCATGCCAGAATGGGACCGAGCTTAGCTAACGCTGCACAGGGGTGTGCATCAGGATTGAGGCTTCCTTCAGGAAGGGCCCCGGGAGAATATCAGGATGCACAGAGGAGGAGACAGGCTCCTCCAAAAGGGGGCAGAGCCAGGGTATACCACCCCAATGGGGTACATCTGGCCGTCTCCTCTTTAAGACACTTACGGTATATCTGAAATGTCCTCTTTGAGTAGGCTAATGATGGTATTAGATCTTACAGAGAAGATGAACTCTATTAAGGGTCAGCCAGTTCCCGAATTCTGGTCACTGAGAGGAATTTCAGGGTGGATGTAGAGTGGGCTTTGTCAAGTGCGAAACCCTGTCACAAACACTTAGGACAGGAGTATGTTATTCTAAGACGTGCCTGCAATACTAGGAGAGCCTTGGGTCATAATGGGAGGGAAGGAATTGTACCCATGAGACTCCTGAGTAAGAATCTCTGGTAGCTTAGCCAGAATAATCACGGTGCTACAGCCATTCCGGGGGGGGGGGTCAGCTACATGAGACACACTGCTGGACGAAACCCTGGGAGGCGAAGATTGGCCCCAGGGGAGTATCGATCTGTGGGGATGGTTTCCGAACCATTGCAGAGGGAGCGAGCAGTGACTATGAACGTAGCGAGGGGCGGAGAGACGAGCTTCTCTGCCTTTGATCGAATGGCGAAGAGAGAGATCTAGATGGTTTTGTCACTATTATCAGGTTATCTCCGCTGGATCTCCAAGACCTGAGAGTTTCCAGATTGGGATACAACAGAACAGCCACCTTAGGGATAGAGAGAGAAAAGTGGCTTGGATCCCCTCCATGAGGGCCAAGACCTCGTGTACGGGGGTTCTGGCATGAGGGCATGTCCCAGGTAGCCATGATCGATGGCCCAGGTTGGGAGATTCCCATGGGAAAAGTTTCACGGTTCACGTGGTTACCCCCCCATCTATATTTTTTGAAAAGACAGTAGAAGAATGGGGTGGGGACCCCTTTTTTATAACCTCTCTCAAGACCTTTCACCTAAGCTGAGAGCCAGCCAGAAGAAGTGAGTACTGGAGGGTTCGTATCTCACAAGGACCATGAGCGAGTTGGCCAACACTTACATCTAATGGCCAGGTCCCAACGTTTGTGTCTGGCACGTGGCAGGTGGGAACGAATTACCTGCTCCATGGGGTCAGGGAGCGTTTGGGTGCTTCGAGTTGGAAGCGTATGCCCACAACCCTAACGAGGGTCAGTTGGATGGGAGCAATGATTAAACACCAGCTAGTCTTGCTGATGGTAAGGAAAGGATGGACAAGGCAGCAAGCTCATTCGTACTGTGGGTAGAGGGGCAGTACCCAATAGAGGGCTCTCCGACCGTCAACGTGGGGGAGGCAGACGATAGGGCCGTGTCCACAGGGAAGCATGTAGGAGTGTAGCTCCCAGTATGAAAAAGACCCACGAGGGGAGGCTCTGTTTCATTAGGGTGGGCAATGGTAAGTGATACACTCTCCGATGTTGGGAGTGTGTTCCATGAACGCCTTATGTGTCCCACCGAGGTTAACAGAGTCACCGTCCAAGTGAACAGGAAGGGGGAAAGGGGGGCTTTTCCCCTTGGCAGTGTGTCCTTTGCTCCCCGTCCTTGATTGTCCTTGGTTTAAAGGACAAGCAGATGGAGCACACGGTGACCATGTGGCTATCACCCAGGCACCGGAGGCAATTCTTGTGGGGATCGTCCCACGGGAAGACCTTGCTGCATTTGGCACAGGGCTTAAACCTCAGCATGGAGGACACAGTGGGAGCGCAGTGTTCCAGCCCAGAAAGGGAGACCTTCATCGGTGGGACTAAGTCCACAAATAGGTTCTCCCAGTCAGGTGAGAGGTTCATACAGCAACGACGGACAGGCTGCTTGCAAAACAAGGAGCAGGCAGTTCCACAACCAACACTAAGGTGGAAGAAATGAAACTGGGGGAGGGGTCAGGCGGCGGCCACATATATAGCCACGGGGTGGCACCAGGGTGGTGGCCGCCTGTCCTCTTCTGACTGGCAAGAGCAAAAAGTTCCAACCAATCCGGCACTCCAGCACAGAGACACCTATTTCTGAATGTGTCCGAGCAGCGCTCGAAGAAGAAGCATAGATACTCCAATCACCCGCACCTATACTTGCATTTTTTAATAACGAGAGGCACCTCATAGCTCCCATAATGAAGCAGCATCAGCTTCTCCATCATTTACCAGAGCTCCCCTCTCCTGCATCCAGCACATCACAGCTGAAGGGCTGGGACTGACTGCATGTTTCCAGGGTGACAAACAGCTGATGACTCCCACTGATCTCCGCTGAGCTGTTTCCCTGCTTAGGGGCATCCTCCAGCTCCACTTCCTCATCAATCACCTCCTTGTCAGGCTTTATATTGGAGTCTGGTGGTCCTGGGACCATGGAGGTGTCCACAGGCGTCTTGGGAATGGCTGGGGGTTCCCTGCTTGGGAGGGTTTCCAGTTCTTTCTAAAAGCAGCAGGTGGTTGGCGCTGAGCCAGAGTGACACTTTGTCTCCCTGCTTTATGACAGTTTTGCTGCAGCTCTTTCACCTTGGCTCCGCATTGCAGCATGTCCCTCTCATAGCCTTTCTCCACCAGGGCATGAGAAATTGGCCACAGATGTCAAAATTCTTTGAGCTACCACAGAAATGGAACTGCACATCAGACTCCCCAAATGCTGATCAGCTCCATGTGAGCTCTGCTGTGCTCCAGACAGGAAAGCATTTGCTGCATGGAGAGACCATTGTCAACTGGGAACACAACACACTAGCTCTCCACGCCAACCAAACAGGAAGTGAAATCAAGACAATTAAAAATTCCCAGGACTGAAAAGAGGGAGGGGCTGTTGACCCCAGAGCAGCAAAGTACAATCAGAAGACCAGAGTGGTCATGACTGGCATTGTGGGACATTTCCACAGGCCATTTAACATGACAAAAAACAGCTTCAGCGTCCACACCAATTCTTTTACAAAAAACCGTCTAAGCAAAGAGCCATTGGGGGGTAAGTGAGAGGGGCAAATGCCCCTGGCTCCGTGGTTCCATGGGCCCCACAACACTGCCCCCACAGTGCCACGCTGTCCCCTGCCCCCACCCCACTGCCTTCGGCAGGAAGCCAAAGGCAGCAGGGCAGGGGTGGGAGTGCAGAAGGAATCCAGCCTCTGGGCTGGCTCTCCCCATCCCCAGGGTGAAACAACCAGTCCAGGGCCAGGGCAGGCCAGTCCAGAGGTCAGGATCTGCTCTCCTGACCCACCCCTGGGCCGCCTGTTCTGCCCTAGGGACAGGATGGGCCGGCCCAGAGGTAGGGTGGGGAGAGGAATCTGACCTGTGGGCCAACCTTCCCCACCCCCCAGTGTGGGGAAAGCTCCCCAGAGGCCTATTGGCCCTGGGTCCTGCCCCCGTAAGGATGGCCCTGGCGCAAAAGGAGCTATTTCCCTTATACTGGTGGTATTATTTTATCAGCAAAACAAGGCAGTTTTGTCGCTAAAACAGGCATTCTAGTGTGTACACAGCAGGTCCGGTGCTAGGCAGTAAGCAGCCCCTGAGCTGCAGGGAAGCGCCAGCATTTGAGGGAAACCAAAAGGGGACAGCGCCATGGTGCTCCCCTGATGACGTCACTCGTCTGCGCCGGCGTCGCTCTGCTGCGGGGGGGGGGGGGGCACCACAATCCCCAGTGCCAGCCCTGGTACACAGGACTTGTTTTGTTGCCAAAAGTTGACTTTTGGCAACCAAACTTTCTAGTGTAGACAAGGCCTGAGAAAATACTGATGCAAAACAACATTTGTGCTGTACGTAGTTGATCAGCGCAGAAGCTGTGACACAGAGGGATTCAGTTCCTGAATCCTTTGAAAGGGTTTTCTTCTAGAGAGCTGAAGAATTAATGCACAGCCACCATCTCTGCCAGCCGGGCTCAAGCCATTCAGTTGAGTGCAAGCACTTAGAGAACACTGCAAGTTCTAAATATTTCAAACTCTTGGTTCTCTTTCCTAGTTTCTACTGCAAACAATGGCCATTTTGTCTGCTGCTGCTTCACAGAAGATTATTATTTATTGAATATTTCCATTTTTGAGTCTTGCCTTTCCTGAGCAGTATCCTCTCTGCATGTCAGTTCAGCATCCTCAAGCATAATAAATTGTATCAGAGGAGACTATTTTAAATCCTGTGTGCCACATGGCTATAATTCTTCCCACCAGCTTCAGCAACTATGCATTTCCAGAAACTGTTTTCATGTACTGTACATTTGCTGTTATTTCACAGTTCACATCTTGGGTTTCATGGTTTCAGTTATTTCTATATTTTGGCAGACAATAATTAAGAGAAAACAATTAACATATATGATGGGATTTTAAAAATACACACAAACTTTAGCACAATCATCATGCGTTTAGAGACGGTCAGTTTGTGGCCTTGCTCTTTCAGAAGACTATTTCAACACATTGTTCGATAATGCCTGTAAAGTTATGTCTGAATGAACTTAGAACTACGTCCCTAGAGGAGAGTACTAAGTGAAATTGGAAATGGAAGATCTAAGTGTTTAAGATTAAAGTTGAGTCCCTCAGCAACAGTTGTCCAGTTCCTAGACTACACTTCACAGGTACAAGCATTAAAAAAAAATTACCGTGAACATCAAAAACAAAAGATACACCTGTGATATGAGACTACAGACCAGCTAACTGCTCCTGAGTCTAGATGAAGAGATGAAAATTAAAGACCAGTGGGATAGCAGGGGAAGACATATGTGAAACATCTTTTTAAAAATGCACACATCAACTGCAAAATGTTTTAGCCTGAAAAATAAAAAAACTTTAAAATCACAAGACCGTAAACTATGACAGATCTGCTCTGCTGGGCTCATGAGGAGATGGTCACACATACACATGATCTGTCTTGCATTTGGTACTGTATTGTACAGTATACCTCTCTCACATAACAGTATTCTCCAAAAATGGAGATTTGGGGGAGAAGAAGATAAGTACGTACATTTATTTGTTTTACCTTGATGTGTAGGACACATTTAAAAAGCCTCTGTCTAAGGTTTTAATGTCTTTTCACATCTATACAGTTACACACAAACCAAGAATAAAGTCAGCCTCTTCCTCCCAAAACAAGAAACTATCAAACAGAAGTAAAAAAATTCATGCCCAGACCGTGCCCTGCCCTATACTAAGAACCCACCTGTTCCAACCCTTTGGGTGGGACTCCAAGAACACAAGCTCCTTCTCTGAAACTCACTTTCTAGGGAGGAGCATATGCCCCAGGGGATTGACAGCAGGACAGGTGACCTAAATCTCACTAAGCGAATCCTGCCCCAGTAATGATGGAACTTTCTCCCAATCTTACAACTATTCAGCATCCTCTGTGTTGAGAATCTGGGGAGTCTCAGACAAGTTTCCTCACCTCAAAAATTGGACTGAATTGGCCCTTGCTGGCCATCTTTGCAGCAGCCAAAGTCTGAATGAGCCACAGACTGAACTAAAACCCCTGGGAACAGCTAGGATGTTCCTGCCAGGCCAGAGCAAATGCATCCTAGCTGGAATGTGCAAGGGGCAGAGACTGGGGCACTAATCGGTTAGGAGATAAACTGCAGTTTCTAGGGTTGCCATTTTACTCTCAGTGCTTCTGTGGCTCCAATCATCAATGTCTCCAGGAATCACACTAGTACTTCGCAGGACAACTAAACATTCAAACTAGTATTTTCAGCTGCCTGAAGAGAAGTGCATTTTCCTCACTATGCCTCAGCCTCCCCACAAGTGATTCTTATAGGAGACAGTGAGAGCCTGAGATACAAGATCTAGTGTAACAGGCCAGGAATGAGGCCTGAGCTAAAATCGTAGCTGGGTCCTGCTGCTAGAAAGCAAAATTAGCATAAGTCAGGCTGTGAATCTCCAAGCAAGTTCACAGAATCTGCCAAGCACAGAGCTGGTATCACAAGAGCCACACACTACTAAAGAAGTACTGGGCACAGGACACTCAGGGGCATATTACCCTATGGCCCCGTGCTCAGGACTGCCCTAATGGTGGGGCTGGGGGGGAGATGCCCTGGTCCAGAAGCTGGGCTCCAGTGCTCTGGCCCCACCCTTGGGCTGGCTGGCCCACCCCCAGAGATGTTATGGTCAAACCAGCCCATACAAGATGAAGGGTCGTATCTCACCTCACCAGAAGGGCAATATTTAACTGGTTTGTGTCAGCGTAGAAGAGAGTGTCAGCCAAAAGGTGTGTCTTTGGCTAGCCTGAAGAGAAAATGGAGAATTCCACTATTCACTGAGCTAGTCCATTGGCGTGGGCATACATGCGTCAGTGTACCTGTAACCACTGAGTAAGGAATTTAGAACCATGCTTTGACGACAATAAATCTGGCTGAGTGCCTCTGCTGCTGAATCAGTTCATGGATTTATTGGGCAGCTCGATCAAGGTCTGCTGTACTGGCTATTTGGCCAGAGCCAGCACAAGATGCTGAAAGAACACACATACAGCCAAAACCTAACAACAGCAATCCTCACCAGGTCCTCTAGGCCAGTGGTTCCCAACCTGGGGTCCAGGGACCCCTGGGAGTCTGCGGACATGTTGCAGGAGGTCTGCAGAGGCTCTTGCTACTGGGGTCAGAATTCTGCTGCAGCCCCAATGCTCCCTGCCAGGGCTGCCTCTCCCCAACCATGGCTGGATCCCGGCAGGGGGATGGGGCCATGGCGACTCCGCAGCAGGCGCAAGGGCAGGGCACCATAGCCACTGCAGCTCAGCTCCCCAGCAATGCGAGCCATGGTGGTGGCAGCACTGCTCACCAGCTGTCCCAGAGGCACCACCAGAGTGGCACAGGCCAGAGTCTGCCTGTGCAGGCCAGATTACAAAATTAGCCAGGGGGGCTGCAAAGATGATTTTTGTTAAAAAGGGGTCCCCCACCTGAAAAAGGTTGGCAACCACTGTTGTAGGCTCTTTTAGCCACTCTCCTATTGAATTGTTTTGTATCTTTCTCCTCTCACCTCTAAATGTCACTACTGGATTTGGCTAGGGTTACCAGACGTCAGGCAAAAGGAGACCATGTCCTCCTTTTTACTGTCATGTCCTCCCTCTGGCAGGCATTTTAAAAATATCTGATTTTGTTTGGCTTTTTATTTATAAGGGGTTAAAGTATGCTGGAATGCCCCAGAACACCCTATTTTTAGGGGGAAACTTTCCAGGGCCCCCTAAAAACAGAAGAATATTACATTAATACTACATTTTCTCCATGTGTCCTCCAATGTCCTCCTTTTTGTACTTTCCTGTCCTCCCTTCCAGGCTTTCGTATCAGATAACCCTAGCTCTAGCTGAGCATCCCCCATGCTGCCCTCCTCATAGGACCTTTTTCTCTGCAATAGGATCTGTGTGGAAGCCTTGAACCATTTATCCTCCCAGGGAATGCTGAAGTTTGGAGGCAGATTCTGCTCTCACTTTCCTCTTGCACGAATCCAGATTAGCACTGTTAAAACTAATGCAGTTTTCTAGGTTCACACTAAGGAAAGAGCAGAAACTGGGCTATAATTTGCATAGTAAATATTATTAGAAAATAGCCCAGATTGGAAGGGATCAACAGTGTGATTGGCTAGCTCAGGTCCCAGCCCTCATGCCTGTGGACACCAGCTCTGGAAGGCTAAGTATTTCAGAGCTGCATGTTTATTTTCTCCACTCACTGTGAACAATCTTTTTCTAAAACTGGAATTTTAAAAGCCTGGAATGGCAGCAGTTAGACTTGGCTCACTTTATTCCAAACCTGTACATACCCTGCTGATCATTATTCCTTAGAGGTGGCAACGAGACCATCGCTGTGCGGGGCTGGAATTCAGAAAGCCTTATACTGCTCACACATTTCCAGGCCCCATAATTAAAGTTACTTGCTTGATGCCATGTAATTAGAATTGCTGCACTGGCTGATTTTTTCCATCTCCTTTGATCAATGACAAATAGCACTAACAAAATAAAGCAAAGTTGTACCTACTTGTATTTGCTCCAGAGGGGGGAAGGAAAGGAATCCTCACTTTTCAGTTCCTTCTCCAATTTATCTCAGAAACTTTGTCCACTGTTTCCAGAATTAAAGGCTTGAGCTACATTATGGTTAAATCCAGAGGATATGCAACATGTGTATGAATGGCAAATGGGAGCAACAACCCAGAAATTAATCCTGGCTATGATTCTAACCAGTGTTATGAATTATTTGTGGCTTTCTGTTACTTGCAATCTGCTTTCTCAAGGTGTTGAATTCATTTTGCAATCAAGAGGAGAAAAATTATTAATTAATTTGCTTTCAGCAATTGTCTTCAAATGCTGCAGTTATAAGAAAGCATTTGAAGAAATGTGCAAGATTGCCTTATGAAGTGACTTCTTTAGCTGACTAGTCGGTGTGATGGATGGCTGTGCCCATTGCATAGGGTTACAAAACCTTTTGTTTTCATTGGTAGGAAGTAGGGGCACTTCATCTGTACAGGGATAACAACAGGGCTAATGTGTAGAGAGATCCTATGGACTAGAGCTTAATGAGGGGGGTGGGTGAATCTTTTCAAAGTCCCTTCCACTTTAAGCAGGAGGAAAGGGCCAAATAAGCAGAAGGAAATAGAAAAGAGGAAAAAGGGTCCTGCTGCACATTGTTAATGAGAACTTTAATGCCTCACCCAGCAGTAGGGCATCATTAAGTTAGCAGGCTTTCCGTGCCGATTGCTGCTTTGGGCTCCCCGAGTTCCACAATACTGCACACTGCAGGAAAGGGGTTTGTCTCCTGGAGCCCTGGGCAGTGGATTCCTGTTTCCCTCATCCCCCGACTCCCCAAAATGCAAGAAACCACCATTAAAATGAATATAGCAAAAACAGGATCCTATTGATCAGATGAGCTATGGGGAAAGGCTGCAAAAAGCAGAGGGCTGACCACAGGCACAGAGAACAAGAGTGCAACTGGAACTCAAGATTCCTTGGACACATTCAGTATTAGGTGTCTATGTGCCGCTGCACACAATCGGTCAGAAGCATTTTTGCCCTAGCCTGTCAGAGCAGGGTCGGCAGCTGACGCCCCCTCTGGCCACTCCTGTGGCTATATATACAGCCCTGACCCTGACCCTCCCCAGTTCCTTTTTCAGTTCTCAGCAACAGTTTTGGAACAGCCCTGTCCTTGTGATTGCAAGTGCCTGGCGTTACTTCATTGCATGAACTTCCCGTTTAAGTTAGAGGACCTGTTCGTGGATACTGTTCCAATGAGAACCAGAGCTTCTACACAATGTGCAAGTCTGGAGCCGGAACACTGTTCCCAACAGCCACCAGAGATGCCAGGTTTTAAACCCTGTGCTTCTTGCGGCAAGGCCTTCCCACGGGATGATCCCCACAAGAAGTGCCTGGGGTGCCTGCTGAGTCCCACCAGGCTACTGACTTCTTGATCTGTCAGTCCTTCCAGCCAAGGACACTCAAAGACAGAGCACAAAGGCACTGTGCATTGGCCTTAGAGCAAGCGCGGCAGCCTGTTCTCAAAGAACCAGGGTTGCCTTCGGCACTGGCACCACATGCCAGGTTGGCACCAGAGCCATCCCATCCACTCCCCTGTGGAGCAGAAGGTGCGATTGGCACCGACCTCAGTGCCAAAACCTTCTCACCGGTCTACCTCGCCTTGGCTGAGTCATTCCTGGCACCGAGAACAGGACGAGGCGCAGGTCCCAACCACCCCAGAGGCCTTTGAGATGGCAAAAGCCTTGCTGCTTTTGCCTACACCCACACCACCAAAGCCTCTTAAACAGAAAGTAAAGCCTGCCTTCCTCTCAGGGAAATGGTACCCTCGCGAGCGGCATCGCTCCCCAATGCTCAGCACAGCACCAAGCTCCTGGGCGCTGAGGAAAAGAAGACTCCCTGAAGGCCCCAGGTGGTACCGACATAGGCAGGGCTCAGAAGCATGGTAGGCAGTGCTCCATTTCTCCCCAGCACCATAGCGCCTCTGCTTCTCCAGTGCCATCTATACAGCCTCGTACCAGGCCTCCAGCACCACAAGAAAGCACTCGCTCACCAAGCATGAAGGATATCACCCCATCCAGGAAAGCCCCTTACCGGTACCATCCTCATGAAGGGACAGTGTTGAGAGAGGTCTCTCCCTGGTGGATGCACTGTGGTACCACAGTGCCCATCGTTATAAACCTAGACAGGGAGCTGAAACCTAGGCCAGGATCCCATAGAAAGGGCATCACAGCCCATTTTGATCTGCTGCGCAGGATTACGGCCCACACAGGCCTAGAGGCTGAACCAATTGTGGGGGGGGGGGAGACACCCTGTTCGATCTGGGTGTTTCATTCTCCCTTAGATGCAGTAGCAGCGCCCTTGCATCCTAGTGTGCTGGGACTTGCCAGATTCCGATGGCAATACCCTGCCTCGATTTCCCTGGTGTTGGACATGGCAGCCCATAGGTACCAGGTCCCACCAAAGGAATTTTCCTTCCTTCTCTTGCCACCTCGGCCCAAGCCCACAAGTAGTCGAAGTCGCTCTAGGGAGTGCAGTAGAACCCTCTACAAACCCCATTCCAGAGTCCACAAAGGCCAGACAGTAGGAAATCTTGGGTAGGAAGGTGTATTCAACCTCGGCCTTCCAACTACGTATAGCGAACCACCAAGCACTGCTGGCTACATATACAGCAGATATCGGATTCCCTTAAGAGGTTTTTGGGCCTCCTTCCCCAAGATCAGAGGGAAGATTTCGAGCGCCTTGTTGAAGACAGCTCCCTGGCATCCCGCAATGCACTCCTAGTGGCTTGGAATGTCACAAACAGAGCAAGTCAAGGAGTTGCCACAGCTATGGTTATGAGGCGCATGGCATGGCTTAACGAAATTGGCCTACCTCCGTCCACTCCACAATCCATTCAGAAACTTCCATTCAAGGAATGGTCCTTGTTCGTGGAGAACTCTGACGCCCTCCTAAGCGGTGATAGTGACCCCAGCTCAGATCTCTGGTCCCTGGGAATGCTCCCCTCTCACACACTGAGCCACCCTATTAGTCCTTGTCATCCTAGGGAGCGCAAGCTGCCCTGATTGATTAAGCATAGAAATGTCCCGGTCTTGGCCCTGAGCCAGCATGTGCACAAGACTCCCCATCTCAGTCCAGTGGACTACCTGCCCAATCTACAACACCTTCCTCTTAGAGAACCTGCCAAGAATTATCAGACAGCCTCATCCCTTCCTTAGGCAGCAATTCCCTAGTGTTCAACAGGGGGGGCCTGCAACTCGGTAAGAAGGGCCAAACAATCTCTCTGCCCCTTCGCACCCCCACATTACAACAGGTCGTTGGACCAGGGACCCCATTTTCCTATACACAAAGGATCCCCATCTCTGAGCTATATGTCTAATCCGGGCTTTTTTCCCAGCAAACACTGCTATCTTCTTGGCATATACGGGCAATCACTCCCTCCACCCTCTACTTCCTGCTTCCCTATAGGTACTTGGGGCCATCCATCCAACACCCTACTTCCACTCCTAGCTATTTGCTTTCTTCCTAAGTCTTTTCTCCATTCAAGTCCAAGGTGATTTGTAGCCTTGGTCAGCAGGCTTAGTGAGGGCATGGCGAAGATCCAGCCAAGCTGCAGGTCAGCCCTGCAGAGCTCAATTACAAGGGAAGATTAGGTTCTAGTGGAGTCCGACAGAAGCCCAAGGTAGGGCCTGCACAATTCTTTCTTAGTGATTCCCAAGCTATAGGGTGAAACCGCTCATGAGCTAGCGTGTTTTGAATGCCCTCACCTCTCACTCATAGTTGTCCACCGTACACTGGGCTATGGGTGAGTGCTGTGTTGTCCCTTGGGGGGGGGGGAGGTGGTACATATACATTTCCCCATTTCTTTTCTCCCCTCCTCCTGCATTTCTTTTCACTCTGGGCTAGAGAGGACTAGGGCCCGAGTTGGCCCCAGGTCATCAGGCAACAAGAGCCATACCTCGCCATATGTGGTGAGCCAATACGCCCTCTTTTTCCAATGGGTCTACATTCAGTGTCGGGACCCCCTTCTTACTTTGGCCCACATTCCCCTTTTCTCTATGGGTCAAGAAAGATCTTTGCCTAGGCCCATCCATCTTTTATAAGACCCCATTTAATAACCAACTATCATCCAAGCACCCCGAAGAACTTTCACTCCTGGGGTTCCTAAGCTTGAGGGAAGTGCTGGTGGCTTCTTAACTTCCAGCCCTACAGGACCTTCATCATAAGGGGCTTGTGAGAGGAATTGCCCCTTGAACGGTAGTGGTCACACGTCCCTACCCTTGACACTATCGGTGTGGGACCTCTCCAGTTTCCCACTCACCCCTTCCGAGGCTCCCAATGCACGTCTTCTCAGACAAGGGAGGATAGTCTCCTCCTTCCCCCCTACTCCCTCCTCCTTTTTGTTGAGGGCCAGCTCATAGAGTGTTGTTGCATCCTTCTAGTCAGCCATGCTGGCTGGTTACCCTGCAGAATTTCTTATGTGCGGTGCCCAGAAGAGTGCTAGGTGCCTCACAAGACAAATAAGGCAGCAAGGTGCCTGCCTCAGAGAACTTTTCAGTCTAACAGCACAGCAAAGCGGAAAGCAAGACAGCTGAGCAGAGGAAAAGGGATCAATGGGGGAGTCACAGTAAGTCACTTGATATCTAGGGCAGCACGTGACTGAATGACTTCATCAGTTTGGATAAAAGCATCTGTATAAAATGTAAAGTCATCCACAAATAAAAATGTCAGGGCTGCTTGTGACCTTCAAGGAGCAGCAGGCCTCGAGAGGAGTGTGAATGAGGGGAGGCAGGCAGCCAACACCTGTTGGAGAGGGCATTCCTGAAAACCCTTCTCTTTGCAAAAGTTCTGCCAGTCTCAGGCTAGGCAGGAATCACCCAACTATGTCTCAGCACTGCACAGCTAGCCAGATGAATTTCCCCTGAAGCACTAGCTACCACTCACTGCCAGGACCTTGGCCTTTATGGACTAGAGATTGGATGGATCACAGCAATTCACTAATCCCACCTTCCTACTCAATACTGAAGTGCTGCATTGCAGACGGTCTCAGAGATGAGGAGCTCAGTCAAACTCGTGTTCAGAGACAGCAAATATTGCTTGGAGCAGGAAGGATTTCCCCACTCTTCTCCAGACCAAAAAAATGTGTCCCTCCTCCCCACAACACCTCCAGAGATGGATGGTTTCCCCTCAGTCAGTCTTTGCCTCTCACTTCCTCTGCTGCCCTGCCATTCAGAATGGGGATTATCCATCTCCTCTCCCCAAATTTCCCTTCTCCTTGAATTGTCACATTCTCTTCAGAGTCAATTTGCATAACTGCTGTTTGCAGCTTTCACTGCATTTTGACACGTCCTGTGGAATTCTGAAAGTCAGAGTGAGACTCTGTGGCAAAGCCAGGGAGCAGGAGGGAAGCTGTGTGCATCTCCTGCACACAGGTAAACTGCATGTGTCAAAGCACATCAGAACAGCTGAGATGTGAATGCAGCAGAGTGGGAGGGGATAAAGTTTCAATATTTACAACTGGCTTATATTGAATTTCCAAAAATAGTGAACCCTTGCCAATCTGATTAACACAAGCAGCCAAACTACTCCCTTGCATGAAGAAGTCTCTACTACATACTTATCAACAGTCAGGAAGGGACTGGGTAGTTATACAGATATTGAAAGTCTTCAGGCATAATTATCAATGACAAAATTTTTCAAGGAATATTAAATTTCCTGCTTCAGGGTTTAAACCAGCCTCTCACTAAATGAGACAAGGACTGTGATGGGAGGGAGAAAAGAAAAATTGTCCGTTGGCTGGAAGCTTGTGACACCAGCCACTGTAAGATAGGATACCTGGCTAGATGGGTCACACGCATCTGATCCAGCATGACAATTCCTGTGTTCCGTGGGGAGTAGAGACTGAGAGACCTCATCTTGTTACACCTCTGCGTTTGGTGGAGTAACATGGCATAGGTTTGGCCCATGTTTCATGAAGAGTGGCTAGGAGAACATCTGCCCTCGCATAGGACTAGGAATGCTGCATTACTCAATGAGCTGGCCCAGTTCTTCTGCAAAATCCTCAAAGATATTCTTTCCCCTGAATTCCAATGATACTAATAAATGGGGATTTTGGATAAATACCCAAACGTCCCCTCCTGACCCTTTTCTAATTATAAGAGAAAGAATCAAGGAAGTAACAATTTGTCCATGTAAAATACAATGTACAGTGTGGGTGAGCCAAAGAGGATCTGGAGCCTCTTTGTACATTATACCTTCTGGGCAGAACAGGAGTGAAACTAAAAGCTCATGGAGTCAGTGTGTGTGGAAATATCCTCTAAATAGCAATATGTGATGCAGTATAGCAAAAAGGTGACATAGCAAGTGCATGACTGAGAGTTTTAAGATTATGAATGGTAGTAAAAACTGATCACTGCTTGCTTTACTCACTGCCCCCATATAAACATAGGAACAAAGGGTCAGATGATAAAATTAGAGGAAGGCAAATTTAGAACATATAAAAGAAAAGAACTGTTCACAGCACAGATTGCCAGGCTGTGACATTCATTTCCACACAAGGTCAGAGTTAAAATACAATAGCTGACAACTATATTCCAGAGAATCCAGTTCCTTTTAAAATGGCATAAATCTCCTTTTATTTGCCAATTATATCAGAGATAGGACCAAAGCGTGTCAAACTAACTGATATATTTATTTAGTATATCTACTGCGTCGAATCTCAGCACAAGCTTGCAGTTAACTTTAATAAAAATATATTTTTAATATAATGGGCATAATGGTTTTATGGCTATTGTACTCAAGTTATTATACTTATAGAATGACAGATAATCTGATTTCATGTCTTGGGATAAACTAATCCCTACAGAGTACAGGAAGGAATCCTAGGAACTTGCCCCAGTGCAGAATTGTGCAACTGGCCAGGCAGGAAGCTCTGTCTTCCTTACAAGAAGTGGGAACTGCCCACAGCCAGAAACAAGATACTAGATTTGAATGATCTCTTGGGGTATGACACTCAGTTTCATAGCATATTGTTGCTCCACAGAGAGAGGCTACTCTGCAGTTAACATCATTCTTTCTCCCTCAGCATGACTGTTCAGGAATTCCACTAAGAAGGCAAGCGTGTCTACGTGTGGTGTGGCACACATAGCTCTATTGCACCCAAAAGACAGATGGGACATCCCACAGTCGCAATGCATTGTGAAGCACACCAAGCAGCCGGCAGTCCTGCTGCTAGTCCAAGTGCAGCCATTGGTACAGCACTGGGTGGTTGGCTGGTTACAATAAAACCAATGTCCCTCACACTGGTGAAGGGAAAGTGAGTCTCAGAACACATGCTCACACGGCTGCTAACATACAGCATGGCCACTAGTCACATGTTCAGCCCCACACCGTCACTCTCACCAGGGTACCTGTGACTACTAAGTCATCTGTTCCCAGTGACTTTGGATCACTGCCCCTTCACAGCCAACTGGCAGAACATTTATTTTATGGTAGTCAGTGGAACCAGGAGGGATGGATCCCATGTACTGCAGCTGCCACCCCCTCTTCCTGACTGTCAACTCTTCTCTTATCAGTCAGCGGGAAAAGCTGGTCTCAGAGGAGTCTCTGCCACCAGCACTCATACAAAATGAAGAAGAATACAACACTGGCAAAAATATGCAATGGGGGTGTGTATTTCATTTTGCAGCTCACCACTATGGTGAACATTATTGCTCTTCTTGTAACCAACCAATCTCCCACCCACAACAATGTTTGGGAGGCAACCAATAACTACATCTATATAGAAGACCCCCCTACACACCCAGTGAAGAAGAAAAGAACTGGTCAATTGCATCTGTGTGCAGAGAGAAAGTTCAAGTTCTGGGCACTGCTTAAGTCCCCCTTGAGCCTGCAAACAGGGGATGATGCCTCAGCTTCATGCTGGCCCTCTGCAAAGGAATGGGTTTTCCTAGAAGTTCAAACACATGAACCAAGAATCTGTGGCCACCCATGTTAAACCCCCAGGAAAATTATCAGTACTTCCCCCCCACCCCCATTTGCTGGGATGTAATTACAATAAAAGACCCCTCCGCTCTCCAAGGTGGGTGTTTCATAATACACAGCTCTACCTAATGGAATCCAACCTGCGCATTCAGCTAAACAGAGGATACAATGAGAAAGCTATCCTTGCTTTACAGGACAGATTTACAAGCTCACTGGGAACACAGGAGAGGATGCAACACATCAGTGCAGAAATATAGGACTTCAGAGACAAGTCCAAACCCCACAGATGCCTTCACATGTGTTTTATCCAAGCAGGAAAAAAGGACAACAGTAACACGCATGAGCAAGAGGAACAAATTTAATGTCTCTCCAAACTGAGACTGATGGCGCGCTCTGGATAGGATTTGCTTCAACAAGGTTAAATGGCAGAGGAAAGGAGCATAGATATAGCCGTACACTTAAATCCTGGAAGGGATGGGACTGACTAGAATAAGGAACAGACCTTGCTGTTTGTGAATTCGAGCACAGCTCTGTCCCAGGAGTAAGGCATCCACTTGTAATAAAACCTGGCAAAAAACCCACACCTTTCAAAGACTAGCTAATGATATCCTAGGAAGGAAGCCACGGTAGAAAATCCTTGCCTCTTATTTCCCCCTCCTTCCTTTCTCTCCTTCTCACTTACATCTTCTTTTGTATCACCCTCTTCATTACAAGAAATCTCCCACTCCCAATGCCCAGAAGGTCAGATTTCCAGGCAGCTCCATTGGAACCCAACAAACATATTTTCTTAACAGTTCAGCACCCAACATCCTGAGCTCTATTGAAAATCTGCCCATGTGCATCCACATTCCCTTCTTCAGCTCTTATCCAAAGGACATCGTGCAGGCCAGCATGACACATCGGTGCCCACAGGGAAATCCACAGCATAGCTCTGAAGGAATCAACCCAAAAGTTCTCCGCATGCGGCAAATGTGCTCTTTCTGCATGAAGGTGCTTTGTAGTTCAGCTACAGCCAAACTACACTTGTCATGTGACATGGCAGTTGCTATGGGAACAGTGGTTTCTCATGAATAGCAGCATAAATAGTCTTGTAAAAGCCTCCCCGGATCTCAAATTCCTTGCTGCCAGACTGCAGTAATCTGACCAGCCTCCTTTCCCTGCTGTCTAGCATTCTCCCTTTGTGGCTGCCCAGCCCCTGGATTTTCACACATCCCAGGTGGAGCGCACGTGATGGGTTCTCACTGCTGTACAAAACATGTGTTAAAGGAAATAGCTGTAAATATTTTGTGTGCACACACTTCAGTGCAATTACCATCAAGATGCAATGGTTATTTTTGGAAAAATGAGACCTACGTTTTCCTGTGGTCCCTAATAACATACAAAATGGTCGGAAGTGAGTCAAGCTGAATTCTGTTCCTACCATTAAAACACAACACACAGCCTCTAGTACTTTGCATAATCAGAGCTTGTCATCCCCAGTCAGCATCAGACCAGACACCCAAAAGGCAAAACCATGTTAGATGGCAATGAGCTTGTATGACAAATCCTCCAGAGAACAAATAGGACCCTCAGTGTTAGGAGATTATTTTAATACTGATTCCTTGATAAAAAACATCTCCCATGTAGGCCTAAGTTGGAGAAACCAAATGCATCTCCTTAGGAAACACCATCAGCGCCTGGTCACTTTGGCAGACAGATACGCAACTGAGAGATGATCCCTGCTTACTTTAATATTTTAGATGGTTTATTGTGTCTGCCAAAAACGCCACTGCATGGAGATTTAACAAGGACAGTGAAAAGACTGGAGTGCAAACAAGGACTGTTGTAAGGACTCTGGCTGCAAGAATGAAGCAGTGCTCAGAGAGTGGCACGCTTTTCCCTACCCTCATTGGAGGGAATGGATATTTGATTTAGAAGGTATTCTCCACATCCCAGTCCTGGCAGTAAGCAGGAGAAATGAGGGCTTGTGTACCCATGGATGAGATACATGTACACTATACATAGAAATTATCTAAAGATCCATGGACAAACTGATGTTCCATTTTATTTTATACCAATCACCTGCCACAGCCAGAAGGGTCACTATTTCAACTTCTGATTTGCCCATCATTAGATGCTTTTTAAGGAGGGGAGAGACCACATCCATGATGTTTTTTTCTAGCAGGCGTTCTTGTTTCTAATTTTCTTTTCCTCTTGCTTTAAGCTAAGTGCAGAGAGAATTCCATTGTCTAGATTGGTAATGAACACTGAATTTGTTCTAAGGTTCTTTTCATTACTATACCTCCTCTGCCAGGAGGTATTTTACCTCATTCTGGTTATTGTAAACCTCAAAGAGTCAGCAGCTTTGTTAGCAGTACAGAGCAAAGGGAAAGCTGAGTTTGTGACTGCTTTTTTTTTTTTTTTTTTTTTGGCCTGCAATGCATCAGTCTGAAGGATGCTACAGTCTGTGAGTCGAGTCTGTTACAAAGCCTACAGGTAAGGGCCAGCCAGTCCTTTTGCAGGTAAGAGCCATATTCCACCCCATCATACAAACAGTGACGTTTGCCACATGCACATATCTAGCCCCTCCCTTCTTTATTTCACATTTTTACTACAGGCAGACCCAGAGGCCTTAGCCAACTTGAGGCCCACTGTGGAAGGTGCTGAAAGCAAAGATCTTACATACTAAAAAGATAAAACGAAGCAAATGGATAAGATGCCAGCAGGCTAGTGGGTGCTGGGATTAGGGAAAACAACATAACAAAGACAACGTTGCTGGTTTTGCATAGACCAGCTGTATGGGTAATTCAGAGTCAATTTTCCCCCAAATGTAATATCTTGCACTGCTGAGCTCTAGCTAACAAAGTCACCAACAACCAGACATGGGGGACACTTTGGTCAACTACCTCATAGCTATAAGTGGCATCGCTAGTCGAGGATGCAACAGCACATGGATATCTGTGCTACATGTAAAGCCTGCTGTGCTGTGATCCAGTGTCACCTTGAGTACAAGGGATGGGCTTAACCACAGGCCTATCCAGTTGCGAACATCTGACTTCCTCCATATGCTGGCTGCACCCCCACAGATGTACAGTGATGGCTCTTTCATGAGTCCAGACACGAAGTCTTAGCTCAGCAGCAAGCAGAAACTGGCCAGGCTCCATCCCAGGCCATGGCAACAGCATTCTTGATGCCAACTGAACATCTGCCCCTTCCTCCAGCTGAGCTTTATTTCTTCCTCATGAAAGGCTGGCGTGGCACTGTACATCATAGCCCTTCCTGATCCATTTTGCTGGTTACAAAGCAGCTGCTGCCAGGCGGATCCAATAGACAGAGCCACATCATGATCTGCCATTCATTCTAATGAGAATGAGACAATTTTATGAGTTAATCTCTGCACTTTATGATTCACATTCACAGAAGACACATATTTAGACATGCGAATAGCAAGATTTAACCCAGTTCCATCTAGGATGATGAACGAGCACGAGCAGGAAATGCTCAGAATGAAAAGCTCCCTCAAGCCTTTTATTTCCTAAATATGAATGCATTATCTACAACATGTATAGCCATGCCAGGAGACTATCAAGTAAACTGAGTGTTGCACAGGCCTCATACTGCCACTCTGCCCAAAGTAAATTCTAGGTCCCAATTCCTCTTTGTAAATTGGGGAGTCTCATTTATTTTTTGTCTTGGTTAATTAGACTGGAAGCTCCAGGTTTGTGCAGCACCCAGCACAAAGGGTCTCTGATGTCCATAGTGTGGCTGAGGGTCCCTACTATTACCATAATACAAACAGGAATAGCAAGGCCTTGCTACAGAATTACAGTCAAACTTCCTTCCTCACATAGAGATAAAAAGGTCAAATCCTGCTTGTTCTGGTCAGAAAATCAACCACTTTGGAATCAGGCCAGATATATTAAGATGCAGGTTCTGGCCCACAGTGTGAAGTAGGTCAGTGAGAGCCAGGTGGGAATTTCCCTCTCTGTCAAGGAGATCATTCCTTCTTGTCCCTTTTCATGAGGATCAGAATGATTCAGCTCCCACTTTTCTATTGGGAGGCAATCTGAGAAACCGGCAGAGAGAGTTTGGTGAAGAAGAGAGGGCTCTGGCCCCCATCTTCTTCAGCTAGTCAGAGTGGCACACAAATGCTTCCCTGCCTTCACTGAACAGCAGGATCCTTGGAGGTTAAAGGATTTAGGCCAAGAACTCTATTACCATTGTGCCAAAATCCCCTAGTCTGTTCTGAGCATCTCAGGCTTTGTTCTTTCAACATAATTCCACAGTGCTGTGTCTTAAAAGGGTCAGCAGATTTCATTAAACTTCTGTTATCATGTACTCTCTACATTAGTCTCATCAGCAGCCATAGGCAACAAGAAGCTACTCCTCAAAGCATAAGGTGCTTACACCCCAGCAACAGTCTTTCTATAAATCTGTTTCCTAAATTATTCCTTTTTTTAAACATGCTTTTTTTTAATTGTCTGGTTTTGTCTGTCAGAGAAAAGCAGCAGTTGTCCAACGTGCTTAGAGTAGACAAGTCAAAGTCACAGCTCCTCAGTTCGATCCCATTGCTACAGGACTGAAGGGTGCACTTCAGCAGAGCAACTGGGTTTCCATACCTGTTTCTCTTTGGATAACACCACCATCCCTTCCTTCTACCACTGGATGGGTAGCAAGGTCTAATTCCTGCATTTTTATTGTATGTTTGAGTATCTCAGGTGAAAGAAACTATCAATGCGTACAGTATTAGATGTTCATCAATAAGTTGTAAAACGCCCAGTGTACTGACCATCATTGTCATTATATCATTCATGAGAGACACCCACCTAAGTGTTTTGGGAAGGTGGAAAAATAATTAAAAACTAAAGCTACGATCTTTTTTCAACAAGTCACAAAGTGATGTATCCACTCAGATGAGAGCAGGTGATTATGCTGAAAAAAGGTTGAGAAGCCCTGAGATCCAGAACAGCCTCACAAAAGTTACAATAAAATCTCAAATTAAGGACTTTCTCAAACACCAGAACATCTGAGGAACAAAGGAGTTTTTAATGTTTGATTTGACACTGAAATGAAATGACAACTGTCAAGTAGTAGCTGATGGTAAGTCATGAAGCCTGGCAACCTAAAATCACAGAAATCTCCTTAGGGCACACAGCTACAGAAGGAAGGGACTCTGAAGCAACGCCAAATGAAAGATTAGTAAAGTAACCTCGTAATTCCAAAACCTACATAGTTAATTGAAATGCCTTGGTTTCCAGCACAGGAAAAGAGGTATTACAAGAGTGCCTGAGATGTTTCATATGCAGGCAAATAGTTAAGTTGCCAACAGCCAGAATTTGAGAATATGTAGACTAGTCACTGCCTATGTTTTGCTTCGGGAGATCGATAAAACTTGTCAGCATTGTGCACCCCTTAGATGTAACTCTCTTCACGGCACTCCCAACAGCCTCATCCGGATTCTGAAGCACTCACTGTAAGTGGGGCCACCATGCAACAGTGATTTGAGAAGCCATGGAAGACCAGTAAATCTGCAGCAAAATGGGGCCCTCAGATAGCAATTTCTGAGACCGCTGATGGTTTTAAATGTGGTTAGAACTGTAATGCAAACAGATCTGAGCCACAGTCACCACACTTGAGAATTAGAATGATTAACTGTTGTTATAATTAGCATCATGCAGTATCTTTAGACAGCTGTATGACATTATTCCTGGCATTGATTACTTGATATTTTCAAATAAGGGATCAGATCAGCAATTATTAACTTGATACCTTTGTAGGCCTTTCTGAAATGGTTGCCATTTCTTTATCACAAGATGGTGAAGGGCTAGTAGAGTTCACAGTCACAGATACCAATACAAAGGAATTGTTCTGTTTAAGTGAAGTTTGTTATCCACGACTGTTCAAGTTCCCAGTTGTGTTAGTTCATCAGAAAATTCCTGAGCCATTGGGAAATGCTTTTGCAGCATCCACAACTGTATCAAAATCATCTCCTCAGGTGCAAATTAAATGCACATGTTGCTTTTGTCACGTTCGGGGAGGAGGCGTGTTTTTGAAGAGGTTACAAGATGTGGCTTACAAACTTCAAGAATTCAAACTGGCTGAAAATTGTCCATTTTAATGTTTTTGATAGAAAATTCAGTAAACAAACTGGGCAATTTATTGAAGACCTTTGCTCCATGGGAAGTGTGGTTATTAAAAAAGTAAACAAGATGTGAGGATGAGTAAGGTACAAGATGGAGGATAATACAAAGAATATTATAATGCCATTATATAAGCCTGCTGGGTGACCTCATTGCAAATATGTGTGCAGTATTGTACACCCTGCCTCAAAAAAGATTACAGAAAAGGAGGAGGGGAGTGGAAAGCAGCATGAATAATTGGGGCCATGGAAAAACTCTCATATGAAGAAAGACTGAAAAGATTGGGGTTGTTTACCTCTAAGGAGATAAATAAGTGGGGGCATGGATGGAACATATTTGAAAGAATGAGTGGGATAGAGAAAGGAGATTGGAAGTGTCTTTTATTCCTGTCTCAGAACACAGGAACAAAGAGCAGTCTGGTGAAATCAGGAGCTGGCAAATTCAAAACTGATAAAAGCAAATTCTTTTTCACCTAACATGTCAAAAATGTTGGAACTCATTGCCACATGAAGTCATTGAGGCCAAGAACTAGCAGGATTTGAAGAGGGACAGGACATTTATATGGAAAAAACATGAGTATGCAGAGTTAGAATAGCTGATGCTAACCTACAATTTACAATGAAGATAAAAGCAGGTGTTTCAGGGCTCAGGCTAAACTAAATATGTGTTGGGGATAACACATTAATGCAAAGCGGACTAATGCATGTCTGCATACTGTGGGTATCTTCCGTCTTTCTGTCATGTAGCTTATGGTAGCCAAGGAAAAGATACTGGAACAGACAATGCTGTATGGAAATTTCTATGTTGTATTTCAAGATGTACACACAGACTCACACATTATACTCACAGTTTGTGAACTAGAAAAACAGCACACAAGGATCCTTCCATTTCTACCACTCAGCTGATCTGCTGACAATGTGTTTCCCTTTTGTTTTCACACAGTGCAGAGACATGCAGAACCCCCTTAAAAACCATCAGACCTCTGAAGACATTGCAAGGTAGCATTAAACCCAATCCTGCCTGTCCCTCCATGATCTCCTCCTCACTTCTCAGTCACAAGAACCATAGCCCAGGCAGGAAGGCAGACTGTGCTGCACCACACTGAACATATTGCTCATCATCCCAGCTACTTCAAAAACCCCAATACGCTTTCGTTTTGTTTACAAAGTGCAGTCTGTTCACATGTGCTTGATATATTTCAAATGACAGAGGGTTGTATACAACAGAATTTTAATTGGTTGATTAATTTACTGCTTTAAAAGCAGTGGGTGTTTGTCTCCATTCTATTTTGGGGGTTTCTGACAAGATTCTCTGGGGGTAGAATATGCCTTATTCAGAGCTTTTCCCTTTTTTTTTCATTTTAACACTGCAGAGTTGCATTTTCAGGGTTTTTTTAAACATTCCTACATTGTCCTTTCTCCATCACTTCCCCAGCAGCCAACATGGGGGGAGGGCACGGACAGATCAGACTCCTGCAATAGCTTACTGCGTTTGGGGAGCAACACCTTCTGCCAAACACAGTAGAGAACTGCAGAGCACAACTGTCCCTGAACAACAAATTTATTTTAAAAGAGAACAGAGAGATGGGGATAACACCGCACCAGCTTCAAGTTAAGCAGCCAATATAAACCGAACAGAACAGAACCATAGGGTTGGAAGGGACCTCATGAGATCATCAAGTCCAACCCCTGGGTCTTGAACCAGAAAGATTCATTCACTTTCCTTGCACCCAGGAATTATTCCACCAATATGTGCTTATTGGCAAAAAGCAGCTCCTGGCTTAACCACATTTGATGCCCTATTTCCCTATTAACAAGTTAGACAAGAATTCTTTCCAAAGCAAAGAGATTAAACATACACAAACTCCCACTGCCTATTGCCCCCCCCCACCTTTAAATTAGATTTTTTTAAACCCCTTTTTGAAGCCTTGCGTGTGAATTTCCAGACTTGCTTTCTTTCCGTTTACTGGTGTAATGGATTAAAACAAATCCTTTGAACTGTCGGCATTGTGAATGGCTTGGAGACTGGCTCAGCTCCACACTTTGTCAAGTACTGGAGGGAGAATAATAAATGCCGTTTGCCTCCTGATTTCCCTGTCATCTATTCTCTTCCCTGCAGACTTGCAGGCATAATAAAGTTGGAGTCATATAGTACATGCCCCAGGTTTGAAATGCAGGCCTCTCTCAACTTCTACATGAAGAAACTGCCATATAGATTTGCTGTGAGGGCTGCCTCAGGGCTTCCATGTATCTTGCAGATGTATACATGCCCTGCAGCCATCCCATCTAGTGCACAAATCCCGTACTATTGTATCACTTTGGTAGCAAGGCCCAGCTTGCAAAAAATGCTCAATAATGTGTTTGTGTCTCTGTTCCCTTCATGTGACATCAGCTGAGTCTCCTACTCTGTACAGAGCCTTTAAAACCAGCACAAGAAGTGTCCTGTGCCAGGGGCACACTCACAAAGGAGCTGGAGTGCCAGGTTTTGATAAGGAAACTGCTTGTTCTTCAAAGCTCAGGGTTATCCTCATAACATAATGGACTTCCCCAGCACACCTAGGGCACCAGTCATGTGCCATTCTCTCTTTTGAAGGACCCAGCAGGTATCTGGACAAGAGTGATCCAGGGGCAGTAGTGAATTTGGATTTCAGAAAACCTTTGACAAGGTCCCTCATCAAGGTCTCTTAAACAACAGCAGTGATGGGTTAAGAAGGAAGGTCCACTCGGATCGGGAACTGGGTCAAAGATGGTGTCACTTCTGATCATGAAACTGAAGAACCAATGACACTCAATAGAGTCAAGCATGGAAGAGCTGTAAGCTTCCCACACTCAGCTCTGCCCACTCAAGTCCTGACAAGTAGTGTTTCTGGATCTCTCTTGAGCTAGACAGCTGGCCCCTCTGAATACAGGAATTATCTTGACATTGTGCACTTATACAGCACACCTGATATGATGGGATTAGGGCTGCTGCCCCAAAACCAAAAGGTGCAGAACACTTTCACAAGTTCCAGAGTCTGGATGGTGCTTTTGAAAACACTACCCCATAGTTTAGCTGTCTGGCAGGCTTAGTGATATGTGTCCATTGGAACCAGACTCAGAGCAACAGACGTGGAGGGTAAATTCTGGGATTTGCACCCAGCTCTAACAAATGATTTAGAGCAGTGATTTTCAAACCATGGGTCCAGACCTAGTACTGGGTCACAGATCCTCCGGTGCCAGGTTGCGACACACCCTGCTGCCTGGGGCCACAAGCCTGGAATGCATTGCTCAAAGATGTAATTGTTGAGTCAGCCGCATAAATGTTTTGTTTTGTTTTGTTTTCCCAACTGTGTCCAAAGGAAAAAAGTTTGAAAACTACTGGGGCTAGATATTTTGGAAAAGCACCTAGTGAAGGTCTGAGCTACGGGCGTGCTCACCAGTATTGCTGGATCCTGAGCAGGTAGGAAATGGATTTTATTTCAGTGAACCTATGCTGATATACCAGTATACCCACAAACGATCTGGTTTGGACACTATTTCCTGGCTCCAGTCATATAACCTGGGTCAAGGTAAACACAGCTGTACTATGGCAGCAATCAGCATCTATTGTCTCTAGCGGATGCTCTTAACTATGCTCACTGTGCCACTCAGTCCCTAGGTCTTTATACCACAGTGTCAGTACTGTGCCTCATTTCCTGGCCCTTCCATTTCACAACCATCTCTGTAAATACAGATCTCACAGTGCACTGTGTTAGCAGTTCCCTGTGCCCATTCTGGGAGTGGAGCAAAATGCCATCTCTGATTGTCACAGAGGGCGACCACTGTACCGTACACACAAATTCACAGACACTCTGCAAGGAAAGCAGAACATTCAAGCCAGTCTTACTGTTGCTAGTATATTCAGCTTCTAAAAGATGTTAATGTTGCACAACAGGCCAGTGTTATCAAGAATATTCATCTCCAACCAGACCTAGTTAATGAAACTAAACAAATGGCTATAGTAAAAACAAATTAAACACCAGTACAATTAGGGAAAGATTAGGCATTGCTCTTCTGGGAGCATTGCACAACCTGAGGTGTTTGTCAAAATTTGATCACTCCCAGCAAGTTCATCTCCTTCTAATTAATAAATGTGCAAGTAAACAGTGTGGTTCCTAGAAGGGAGATGGCTCCCCCAACCCCCTCTGAACAAGAGACTCAGCAACACAGAAGGGCATAGCCTGGTGGCAGGTAGCAGCACACATCTCCAACTCCAGCCTTAGCTACCCTATCACTTACACCAGCGGTTGTCAAACTTAGGGTTGGGACCAATGTTCCCTCTAAGCTGCACCGCCGCTGCTCACTGGCACAGCAAGCACTGACCCCTGCATACGGCCGGCAGGCAGGCCATACCTGGCCCCAGACATATTTCTCCTGAGCACCACGCAGCCTGGGGTAGGGCTGGACTTTCAATCGGCAAATTAAGATCTCTGGCCCTGAGCGTGCTTTAGATGCATGTGCAGGGCTGGGAGAGAACAGCACATCTATCCAACAGCATCAGCCAGGTAAGGGGGATGGGGTTAAGGAGAAAGTGAGTGGGATAGGAAGGGAGGAAAGAAGGGGTCGATTGGGGTTGGGAGGAGAAGCGGGAGAGCAGCAGCAGTCAGCGGGGGCTGAAGCCAGGGAGCAGCGGCAGTTGGCGGGGGCTGAAGTGGGGGATCAGCAGCAGCTGACAGGGGCTGAAGCTGGGGAGCAGCAGCAGTCAGCAGGGGCTGAAGCAAGGGATCAGCAGCAGTCAGCAGGCGCTGAAGTGAGGGATCAGCAGCAGCCAGCAGGCGCTGAAGCCGGGGAGCAGCAGCAGTCGGCAGGCACTGAAGCCGGAGAGCAGCGGGGGGATCAGAGCTGGTGTCCGGGGCTCCCGGGCTGGGAGCAGAAGGGGAGGATCAGAGCAGGAGCTGGGGATCCACTCATGCCGCGAGAAGGGGTTGGGACCCAGTAATGGGTTGCAAACCCTCAAGCACTGGCTCATGGCACCCCTTGCTGCCACTGCCAAAAGACTATAGTGCATTGCTCAAAGAAGTAATGGCTGGGTTGTGGGCATAAATGATTTTTTTCAACTGGGTCCCGAGGAAAATTTTGAAAACCACTGACTTACATCAGACAAACTTCTATTGCTAAGCAACGTGAAAAAAGCTAACCGCTGAGAGATAAAAGTTTTACTGGCCATTAGCACTTCGTGGACAGTGCTATGTTAGTGGGAGATGCTCTTTTCGGTGGTTTTATTATGTCAGTAGGAAAGCTTCTCTCCCATCAATGAAACACAAGCACTCTTACAACCCTAAGAGATCTGCTCTAGAGGTTATTTCAGAGAGCGTTCTCTGACCTGTGCTACACAGGAACTTGGACTAGATAATCATGGTGTCCTTTCTGGCCCTGGAATCTATGAGCTGGTATGGACAGGCCCAAGCCAGAAGCAAAAAAATTAACAACAGCAGGGATGAACATGGGGCCAGTGTTTTGCAACTCACTTGCATCTGCTGGTTCTTAACAGATTCTCAGACAGAGGCAGAAGGTATTGCATAGGTAGATTGCATGAGCTCCCACATCTAGGATAGCAGGTTTAACCCATGACAGGATACAGGGAAGTGCAAACTGGCACCAGTCCAGTGTATGCAGGGATGTTGCCTCCTGCCTGGGCAAGCCAGCTTTCAACTGGAACTGCATGGTTTCTTCAGGAGATACACTCTAGGGGATGCCCTGAATCAGCACATTTCCTGAGTCCTTACCACTGCCATCTGCCTTCCAAGGACCCTGGCAGGCTCCAGACCAGGGCTGTAACTACGGCAGGGCCAATGTGGCTTTGCCCCAGGCACACCAGAGCGGCTCAATAGAGCCTCTCATTTAAAAGGCGTGTTTCATGGCGCCAGCCCCAAGTGCCGCTAATGGCAAGGGGCGCGTTCCGATCGGAACTTGCCTCGGGCAGCAAAACAGCACGTTACAGCTCTGCTCCAGACCCCCCAGTGGAGCAGAGTTGCAGGTACACACAGGGACTGAGTGAGTAACTTTTTCTCTCCTGCTTGCTTATTGAACTTGCCAAAAGAGAGCCCAACCCTCTGAATAGTAGTTCTAAGTGCTAAGCACTGGCACTACAGAGCTCACCACCCTCCTTTCTCTTGGCTAAGCCACCATGCAAGTTCCCATGAGAACCTCTGCCTTAGCCAGGGATGCCCTGATTCTCCTACCACAGGCTGCAGTGTTGAACATCTAGCTCAGCACAGTGGGGACTGTTTCTCTGTGGGGCAACACAGGGAAGAGGCCCCAAGAAAAGACAAGACCCAGCATTCTGGGTACTGAGATGGGAGAGTGGGCTGCCCATCTGCAGGAGTGGATGGTCTGGAAAGGAAGAGCCGGTTGCTGATCACATGTTCACGGAAAGGTGGGTAAGAAAAAGCAGGCAGCACACCGTCTGTGACCAGCCACAGCTGCCATGTGAGAGATGGGGAGAGAAGGCTTCAACAGGTAAATTAATTCACTAAGGCCCACTAGGAACTAACCCCTTTGACCAACAATCAAAGATGCACGGGTCAGAGTGCTTCCCTCCAAGGAAGGCTATGTTACCTTCAAGTCAATAAGGCTTGACTGGCCTGACAAGTTAAAGGAGTGCTGCCAAAAAGGCAGAGCCCTTGGGCCTCTGTCAGGGTAGGTCTCACCCACCAACAAAGCGATCCCACACTAAGTCAGAGGAATGATCCTGTGTCCATTTGTCATTATTGTCCATTGTGGATTCAGAGGTCTATTTCCACACAGTACCCTGCTGTTTCTGCTCACCTTCCCTCTTAAGGCCCTTGTGCTCCTGAACATAAATATAGCAAAGTGCCAACATGTCACTGGCTGGCCCTCAGGCTGCCTGGCCACCACTCCTGAGTGCCCATGTGCAGGGAACACAGCAATTATGCTACCAGCCTCCTGGTACATTACCCTTGTAAAACCAGCTCTACACTTGCCTGAAAGGTGTGGAGATAAACTGGCCCCTTTCAAGCAGCCCAAACTAGAAGTAACGAGTCCCCTTGCAGCTGGATGCAGTCTGAGTTCATGTTACAGCCCAGGAAAGCCAATGCAATGGTGTACCCAGTCGCACACTCTGATGATGCTCCACCACCACCATGTGCAACAGTCAGGCAATGCTCAATGCTATGCAGTCAGGTGGTCTAAGCTCAGGAAACTCACTTTCCTTATTTAAAATCCCCACAGCAATCTGCTGAAGATGCCCTTGAATCCCTGGCTGGCAGGGGGGTGAAGGGGGCACACTGCTATGCTATAGTCAGGCCAAGCATGAACAGTCTAAGGCCCAGGCTCTCAGGCTGGGCAGGGCACTCAAGCAATCTATAGCCATGGCCCTTCAAGCAGAGCCAGGAAAGGCAGGCAAGCAGTATAAGGCTGAAAAATAGAGCAGCCATGCCAGACTACTGCAGCTTAGCAAGCTGAGGGGCGATCACACCAGGCTGGAGTGACCAGGGGGAGGGGAACACCAGTCCAGCTGACTCCACTGCATCCCAGTCCAGGGCCCTAACAGTGGTGAGGTGCCTGTCACTGTGTCAGTGGGACTCCCTCCAAAATGCACTGACTAGCATCCTGGTGTGAGCAGACCTGGGCCGTAGGCTGACTGCCCCAGGCCACCTTCTCCACCCCAGTACACAGCTACCTTCAGCCCTTGTCATAGTCCAGTTCCTCAAGGGTGGCTAGTGTCCAGCAGTTCCTTGAGGTCAGGGCCGGCAGGCAGCTTGGACTAGTACCAGACAGCACTGGGCAGCTCATTCCCGTGGCTGGCAGCTGGTCACCCTTCCCAGTCACTACAGCCCAGTAGCCTTGGCAGGCCCTTGAGATTTCCTCCAGTTGGTCCCTCAGGCATGGGCATCACTGCCATTGGGCCCACAAGGCACAGGCCCTGCATCTCCCTGGCAGTGCCCTGGATCTGGATCCAGCTACCTGCTGCTGGCCAGCAGCAGCAGCAGCAGCAGCAGCAGCAGGAGCAGGACCTGGGATGGGGCCACCTGCCATGCCTTGCCAACAGCACAGCAACAGGAGCTAGATACAGCTCTGGGCCACCTGTCCCTTACTGGCAGCCGATGGGGCCAAATCCGGCCCACCTGGTCTGCCTGCTGTTTGCCAGCAGTAGCTGGAGCCGGATCAGGCCCACCCAGGCTACCTGCCACTTGCATGGAGTAGCAGAGGCCAGAGCTGGCTGCGGGCCGCTTGCGTGCAGCAGCAGGGGCTAGATTGGGCCTGCCTGGGCCGCCTACCATTTGCTGGCACCAGCTGGGGCCAGATCAGGCCCCAGTGCTTGATATGACCCCGGGCCAGATCGGGCCCAGGGGCGTGGCAGGGGTGGGGCCAAGGTCTACACCCCAACCCTTTTTGAGGGACAGCAACGCTCCTGCCTTCAGGTCAGGGCTGGCTCAACCCATAAACAAATAAGGCAGTGGCTGGGAGCGCCACTGCTTTTGGGGTGCCACACCACGGATGGGGCAGGTTGGACCTGTGCTCCTGCCCCACCCCAAGCCAGCCACTCTGTCCCTGGAGAGGGAGCAAGCCAGCCCACAGGGCAGACTCCGCTTTCTTGCCCCGCCTCTGGGCTGGTCCTCCCTACCCCTACGGAGGAACATCCGGCCAAGGGGAGGGGAGGGAGAGGGAAGCCCTGCCTCTGGACCAGCTGTCCACTGCCCTGGGGGCGGGCAAACTGGCCAGAGCAGTGGCCAGGTTCCCCCACCCTGGAGGTGGGGGAGGCACAAAACCAAAAGCTGGCTCGAGGCACTACAGCCCGTTGAGCCAGCCATGCCTTGGGTAGCCTGTGGTGGGCTTAGGTCGCAGCCAAGAGGAGAGGTATCCTTCTTCAGCTGCTTCCCCTTGACCCCCGTGAGCTATCAGGCCTGACTTTGGTACTTCATCTTCCTGCTCCTATAGTTCCCTGTTTGTGAGCGCTGTCATATCCGGGTCTGCCCACCAGGAAACATGCATCAGCTGCTCAGTGTCAGCCAAAGAGGGAGACCACACCGCTTCAGTACGTTCCCATTAGGCCCTGATTCAGGAAATAATCTCTATTCAAGAAAGTATTTAAGCACATACTTCACTTTAAGCATGTGTTTAATTCCCCTTGACTTCAGTTTATATTTAAAAACAACAAGAATCTGATGGCACCATCGAGACTAATTAATTTTTTAGGGCATAAGCTTTTGTGGGCTCCAACCCACTTTGTCATGACTAAATGAGGCCCACAAAAGCTTATGCCCAAAGAAACGTTAGTCTTGATGGCGCCAGAGGACTCTCGATTTTGAGGTATACAGATTAACACAACTACCCCTCTGGAGTTTATCTTTACATGCTTAAAGTGAAGCACTTGCTCAACTGCTATGCTGTTTTGTGACCATAATGCACAAACACACAGCAGGAAAACATCGAAGCAGGGTAAGAGTTGAAGGCCCAGTTGATCTTTGGAAGCATGGGCTTGCTCCCATTTATACCACAGTCCCTTATACTTGGCCAGTGCTAGACAAGCTCAAGTTCTTTTCAGGTGGGTTCCAGTCCCAGAAGTATATTTCCAAAGTTCTACATGGCACAGCTGGCCTTGGTCACTGGAGCTGTCTCCTCCACATTAAGATTACTGCAGACAAAAGGTTGTGTAATCCAGAGTGAGAACATGCACAGTGCACTCCACTCTGTCATTTCTGACAGGTGACGTGCTAAACCAGTGCATTTTGTTACTGCATGATGCCTTGAAATACTGGTTCAAGGCCTTGTAAAACTCCTCTCTTCCTATAACATAGCTACAGCATGCAGCCCTTTAAATAGAATAATCAAGTTTAGAGCCTCCAAAAAACTGTTTATATCCTGCTGAGCTTGCTCCGGAACCAGGGAGCAGCATTGAAAAGCCCTAGAGAAAACTCAAGGGAAGGGGACATAGATATAAAAGCAACACGGTGCCAAAGCATCTCCTGAGCTGCACCCACACACTGCCCAAAAGTTTTGGGCATGACCCTAGTAAGTGAAACTAAGTCCTCTCACACTTCCCTCGGTAGACGATAAAAGATAAGAAGAAATAAAATGAATGTGCAGGTCAGAGGCAAAGATTCTATACCCCAGGTGAGGGAACTGCAGCCTTCTGACTGATACACTGCAATCCTTCCTTTTAATAATCCACGTGCCTATTAATGTGCATATCCATAGCACTTGTCAGCAAAAGGTGACTTCACACTTGACAAATGGTAATTTAATTCACTCTCCATCCCCTTCCCCAGTGAGCTGGGCACAGAAGTTAGGACTAAAATAAAGTGTTCAAATGTGGCTTTTTCTTGAGAGGCCCAAATCTGTCATTAGGTACTCAGACAAGTGGGCTCATTTTCACAGGTGACACCACTGGATATCAGCCTCTTTATTTAAAGCCTCCAGGGGTGTTTCCACTCACTGCCAATGCACCCCTCCTTGAGTCTAGATTTAGGAAGATCACTCTCATGACAGTCCCCTTCTGCTGTCTGCTCATCTTGCAATTGTCTCTCTTCAGGTAACTTGGCTTCATCATCCTGGCCCAACCCTTGCCCTGCTGGCCTTCACTCTCAGTTCACCCTGGCCCTCCTCTCAGTGACTCTGGGTGCCTATTTGCCCAATCAGTTCCTCCTTAATCCTACCAGGACTGCTCTGAGGTGCACAACCTATCACTAAGCCTAAGTCTCGTAGTTTTAGTACATAGCTTTGGGCACCCAGGCCTGCCAATATGGGAAACGTGGCTAAACAGAACCCAGGAGCCAAATTCCCCCCACGCTTCATTAACCTACAGACCACACACAGTCCTCAGAAGAACTCCTGGTCATTTGCAATGAAATATCCAGCCTTCCTGGAGTCCTCTGGAACTGGACAATATTTCAAAATGGAAATAAAAGTGAATTAGACAGTAATGGAATGCAAAAGACTCCAATTTCCTTGTAACAAAAGACTAAATCTAAAAAAATTACATCATTATCTGCATTTGACCTATGGACTTTGGTGTTCTTTTGCAGGGGGAGAGGATAATTTAAAACCAGCCAAACCCAAGCAGGAAGGAATAAGTTCACAGCAGGTTCACTAAGAGATTGGTAGCCGGTACAGAGGAATGAGCTGACCATTTATCTTTCCAGGTAAGTCTCTGGGGACAGCAGGCAGGATGGAAATTATCCAGCATTACACAATGCTGTAAAACCATCATGAAGGAAAACATGGGTAGTCGGCTGCAAAATCAGAAAAATTCTCATGGCTGGGCCAATTCAATTACTAGCTGGAAGTAACAAGTTGCACCTGATCCCAGCATGTATTAATATAACTCTGCTGCATACAGCCCACTCAGCTCCTTTTTCAGATGGTCTAATCAACAAAGCACAATTAGCTCCAACTAACCCAGAGAAGTTAGAACTAGTTTTCTCCTCCATTGGGGCAGACAAGTGATGGGAGGTGGGGGGGGGTGTAAATGCTTGTGAGACTGTACCTGTAAAACTGTTGCATGCAGTCAATTTGTTAACCTGGAAAGCAGGGAGTTCGGAGAAAACCAGAAATACAGGGAGATAAGATGTGTCTATAGTAGTCACTTTGGTGAGCTGAGTTGGAGGAAGGTGTGAGCAAGGGAGCGGTGTGAACAACCAAGAGGGAGGACTGAAAGGCAGCTAGGGCTGATCACAGGAAAGTAAGGGGAGGAAAATATTAGTTTGATTACCAAGACAAGCTCCCAGACACTGAAAGAGCTCAGAGCACAGGAGTATCTCCCAAGGAAAGTGCTGAAAGTCTTCCTGCCTGGGACAGCAAAGATCACAGGAAAGAGCGCTTGACTAGCACACGCACTGCAGGACTGCTGCAGTAGGGGGAGATAGGCTAGATTTCCATCTCAGTTTTCCGTGATCCTGCACTGCAACTTACTATTTTGAACAATGATTTATTGTTTTTCCTATTTCCAGTAGAATGAGAGAGACCCATTTTTCACTTTCAGAAGCTACTCTCTTCCCGCTCTCCCATCTTTCTAGAATAAATGAGTCATTGTCTGTGAACCTTTTTCAAAACATCTCTTCTAAAATTCTGCATCAAATCACAAGCATTTCTAGGCCATGATCCAGCACTGGGGACCTAGGAGCAGAAGCGAAGGATGCTATTGATCTGCTAGATGAAAACAGAGTGCATCTTAAGCCGGGAAAGCTTCTGCCTGGGGCAAATCTTTTACCCCATTATATCTTGTCTAGCACCTCTGTGTACTGTCCACCAGGAGGGGTTGGGGGGGGGGCTGTGAACTCCTCTCACCACAGCTCATTGTGTCTGGAATTGTATTTCAGGGCTGGCTGTTTTGTTTTGCAGACAGATAACACGTGTTCCTGGAAGAGTCAGCTGCACGGTCACACACAGAAAGGGCAAACTGCAGATTTTTAACTAGCACAGCTCAGCTTTACAAAACACACTCCTACCTGACAACAAACACCATCTCATTCCAGCATCAGCAGAGAGTGGAACCAGCCTGTAAGTATCTATAGGGTGAGTCTGGAGACAGAGTTTTCTCAGGGATGGCTGGTCACAGAGGAGCTATGGTATTTTCAGTCGGTGGATATAGATCCCAACAATTCAGATGGCTCTTCAGATCAGTTAGTATTTCACTCAGCCTAAACCAATAATAAGCCAGCTTGTACCACCCAAGGATTTGGCTTTTGTTTCATACCATCTCACATGCAGATTAATATGGTGATGTGTATGGTCAGCGCCAGCAAGACGTGAATTCAGCTCACTCCCACTAGCACAACAACCCATAAAGACCTGGCGTTGTTTTCACAACACTGGTCTTTGCAGCCAGAGCTGCCTCCTGGAAAAAGTGGCTCCAGTCTTTAGAGGGACGACAATCTGGAAACAGGCGGCTGTCACATTAACTAACTAGGGTCAGTTGGAAAAAGTTTTCCAGAAATGCCTGCAATTGAGAGAACCAAGTTACTGTATTTTCCCACAGGTGCCGGTATTGGCTCTCAAGTCTCACAGCCCTTAGCACTTCACTTCCTGTGGTGTTTGGGTGAACCTAGAGAGATCACCCAGTGATGGTCTCCCCAGCTTTTAAGTTGGTCTGAGGCTTTTGAAACCTTTGGCCCCCTTTTAACTAGTAGAATGCAATGCTTAATAAAAATACCAGGGAGAAGTACAGTATTTTAAAGGCTGACAGGGAGAAGCGGTTGGGTAATACTGACTCTTCATGCATTCTGATCCCCCACTACAACCTCCTGCAGGTGAGATGGCACATGTACTACATACACGCGCCTGGCACTGAATCCTCAGGAGGCCAATGACTGGGTGCAGAATCCTTTGCCCCGTTCGCACGCATGCACCCCCCCATCACTACCTGCAGTGGGCACTATGGCAGTTGCACACAGGCAGAGATGTCACTGAGGCAACACACTTAACAGCGACATAAACAAACCAGGTTCTTGGTCCTGAGAAGTTTATGAAGCCACCTTCTGCTACCTTCACACAACCCCCAATATTCTTCTAGCAAACAGCTCTGATTGCCCAATAAACTTCTAACTCCAAGCTATACAGAATCAAACAACAAGCAAAACAAGGAAGGATGCGGGCAGTACCTTTCTATTGCTGACTGGGCTGGCACTAGCAGATAACAGAGCTGTTCCAGTGCTGCTGCTGAGGTAGACGTGCTCTGGAGTTATGCTTACAGCTTTCCCCGCTCTGCAACCAGATCTTTCAGCAGCCCAGACCCTCTGTGCTAGAAATGCACTTAGTAATTATCTGCAAGAGACCAGGCTCCACCCCCCAACAGCTCTGATTGGTCCTCTGGCCCAGTGCAAGTCTGCACTGGTTTCAGGTCAGTCAATCTCACTCACTATTTAGCATCTCTACTATCATCCAGAGCCTCAAAAGAACGGAATTCTGTGTCCCATGGACAGGTCTTGGGGTGAGTATGACAGGTCAGACACAGCAAGCGAGAGAGAGAGAACACATACTGAATTGCACAAAGCAGAGACCAAGTCAAAAGCACTGTAAGGTTGTTTTTCTTACATTGGTAGTAAAAAGATGCAGGAGGCTGATTTATATGACACAGACTGGGATGGATATCAAAGGCTTGGAGAGAACAGTTACTTTTAGCTCCAAGCTTTAGAGATGATGCACTTAGCATCTTACAGTGTCCAGGTACCAACCAGTCAGGACCCCAGTGTGCAAGACACTGTACAAATATACAGGATGTGACAATCCCTACCCCATGTCTAAAAGACATGACCCCTTTGGTCAGACTGACAGAGAGACAGGCTAACAAAAGTGATAAGTGCACAGTTCTTCACCAGCTGAGAGACATAATCACAATTCATTACATGACAAGCCAGTTGACGATGGCTGTTTACCATATGCATTCCAGTAGCAGTGAAGTTTGCAGGGTGGCTCAGAAAATTAGGGGGTGGCTGTATGGATTATGCACAAAACTAGTTACAGGCTGTGTTATAATAAGAACTACAGTGTGTAAGGTCTGTCTGAGGGCTGTTCACATATGGTGCATATCTACATTATATGTACACAGTATGTATACAAACAGAGAAAGAAAAACACTAGTATGCTGAAATATAGAGCATATCAAATTAACCCTAAGATAACACATGAAGGACATGACTAGTAATCGGAGAAGCCTGCAGCAGTACCTACTGTGTTCCACACTTTCCAAATAGTCTAGGACAGTCCCAGCTCAAGGAGCTCACAATCCAAGGAGAGGCAGCCAGAGACAGTGGAAGCTAGACAATAGCAGGCAATTCACATACAAGGCAACTGGATCCTTTGTAGACAGAATGGCAGAAGTGGGTCATGAAGAGGGCCTTTAATATGGACAGTATGGGGGTTGCATGGATGAGTATAGAGAAAAGAATACAGGGAACTGCAAGAAGATGACAAACAGGTGCACAAGTCTGGGTGCACGGGCAGAATAATGGGCATGTGAAACGTGCAAGGAGGGAGTGGCATAGGACAGCAGAGATCTACAGAACTTGCACAGTGATGAAGTTATCTTTGTATCATTTCACACGTCTGGACAGCTGTGTAGTAAACAAAAGTATGTTCCACCAATCTCATCCCCAGAGAGCAATTAAAAGTTTCTTAAAGGACAATAATTTAAGTCCAGAAACAAGGGCACTGCAACCACTCTGTAGCACAAACCCATGATTTTACACAGGTTCAGAAGCAAATTCCTGAACTCAAGTTCTTATAACTCATCAGTAAAGAAAGAAAAGAGAACTTCAGTGTGCTGTGTCTGGACCCAGACATTTCTCTGCCCTGCTGCAGTTGCTCAAATGGTCTCACATTATTAGAGTTATTTGAACCAGATGATATCACATGCCAAGCCTGGCACCAGCTCAAACACACAAATAAACAAACAAAACCCCACAGATGTGCCTTTGGAGTGTGATATTATCATTTAACACACCAGGAGAAGCGGAGGAAAGAGATTCAGTATAAGGAGGTCTCAAGAAGTTCAGGATTTCACAGGATGCATTGCTAGCCTAATTGGTTGGAAGTGGGGATGTTATGTCCTAAAATCAGCCTCCCCCCCACCACCACCACCACACACACATCAGATTTCTTAGCTCTACCTATCCTAGCACCCATCCTTCCTAGGTGTGTATTGGGGGTTGGGGGGAAAGAGTGTAGGAGATGAGACATTTCCACTGCCATGAAAAACCAGGGCAGGCAAAGAGCTGTCAAACCAAAAAAGAACAAAAAGGGTGAAGGGATGAACCTTGGCAACAACTTTAGGGTCACGCTGTATTTAAGGTCCCAGTTTGGACCAATTCCTGCCCCATAAGCTCTGCTCTTCACTCCTGAATCTCAATGATATATTGGCTCAGTGATGCCAGGCTAGGAAGCCCTTTCCAAACTCGCTTTTTGGCGTACAGAGCAGTAGCCTTTAAACCTGGTGCTTTGTTATTCACTGAATAAGGTCACACACTGCAAACGCTTCAATCACATCATATGCAAAGATATAGGGAGCAGAATGTATTTATTCTCTATAGTTCCCTTGTTGCTGTAGCTATTGGTGTTTGTCTCTATTTATCCTCACATGAGCATCGCAGCTTTAAGCCCCCTTGACTGATATTTACAAATTAAATAAAAACAAAAAATGAAGCACTAGGCAAAAGCCCAAAAAGTCTCCCATCATCTTTTGCATCTCACTACCTTCTGGTGGATTGTCTTGGATAGCAAACATCCCCCAATCCCTGAAAGCTCTGCTGTCCGGGATACAGCATGAACCCATACAGCAAGAGCCTCCAAACTGATACTGCCATGGGAAATGGAGCAGCAGGAAGCCAGGGTAAGGACTGGAGCAAATGTGTTGTACTGGAGGCTGCTTTCCCCAGGAGGTGGGCACATGCTGAAGCTTCCAGACTGACAGAAGCTTCAGCATCTGCCCTCTGCCCCAAGTGGGAAAACTCACCTCTAGCACAAAACATCTGCTCCAGTCCAACAACAAGTCCCATAGGAGCCACACCTCAAAAAAACAATCCAGGGCCGTAACTACCAATTTTGGCACCGGGGACAAGCACCCGAAAAGCACCCTCCCCCAACCCAATCTGGCCTGGGGCCCAATCTGGCCCCAGCAACTACCAGAAGGCACCAAAGAACCAGATCCGTCTCCAGCTGCCTTCCAGCCGTGGCTGGGGCTCCCTGCCACCTTCCCGCAGTGACTGGGGATTGATCCAGTTCCCCGCCACCTCAGCAGAGAGCCTCAGCTGATGGCAGGAAGCCAGATCCATCCCCAGCCACTGTGGGAACATGGCAGGGATCGAGATCCATCCCTAACTGCCGTGGGAAGGCAGCAAGAAGCCGGATCCATTCCCAGCTGCTGCCAGAAGGCAGCAGGGAGCCCCAGGCACCACCAGAAGGTAGCTGGAGATGGATCCTGCTCCTTTCTGCCCCAGCCCCAGCCAGCGGTGGGGAGCCAGATCCATCCTTAGCTGCCATGGGAAGGTGGCAGGGAGCCAGATCCATCCCTGTGCCCTCTAAAATTAAGGGCCTGAGGCTTTGTCCCAGTTGCCCTGGCCTAATTATGGCCCTGAAACACTCATCAGATAGTGCAGAGAAGGCAGAGCTTCTGAGTGGACCTCTTTCAGCAAAGCATCATTCTCATCTTCTCTGGGCTGAGTTGCAGCTAGTTCACTCTCATCCGGCTGCCTATCTGGTGCCAGGGGAGAGAATGTGTTTTGCCTGCAGAGTAAATGGAGGTCAGTCACAATGAATCACTCAGCCCAGAAGAGAATTTAGGAGAGGGAACAGAGAAATCCTTGGTCTCCTTGCACTTCAAAGCTGAAGACAGAGAGCACTAGCTCCTTGACAGGTGGAAGGTTTTACGTACAGCAATGTCCACCATTCCTTGGGCAGCAGATGATCAGGACCAAACAGGGAAACATTTCAAAATTTTTCCTATGCATCTGGAGCTGCATCTGCTTTAATCAGAAACTGCATTGTGTTTGGTTTTGAGAAGGGTTTGAGATAAAGATTAAAGAGATGAGGATGGGTCCTATAAACAGTTTATTACAACTTCTTCCTAGGTGTCCTGAAATATTTTCTTTGATGGCATAATAATTCCTTATGTATTTCATAGACCAGTTACTTTAAAGAGTTCAAAAAATACATTTGAGCATTGAAATTCTGCTACTATTTTGATTTCTATTTAAAATGAGTTCACACCAGATAGTCACTATTAATATTAATTATTTGGAGCACACCATCACTCATTTCTGTACAAAATGTGTTTCATAAAATATCTCATCTGCTAGCAGTGCGAGATAGAGTAATCCATTAGTTTGAACTGAGGCTTGCTAGGTCACCTAGTTTAAAGGATTTAGAGACTGGAGGAATTGTATGCTGTTTGGATGAATTCGCTCACTCATTTTAAAAGTGCTATTTCTGAACGGAATACAATATTGTAGTCAGTAATATCAGATATCACCTTCTTGTGATCCCTCTTGTAACCATGGTTACTACACAAGTTAGTGTTTTGGTTTATTTTATTGTTTATGCATCTCTTGCCACTACAGTTTGATAGGTTTTTATTAAACCCCAAATGATGTCCTACAGGGGATGTGGGAGGAAGAGACATGGGGATGTGACAAGGAACAAGGCATTGATTAAAAAAAGAAGAAATAATGAAAAGAAATGTCTAGGGATCTCCGAGGAAGAGAAGGGATACATTTAGAGTTTGCCCTGTCAGGAGAGAGAATTGGAGTTCTTACACATCAATGCCACTGTGGAAAAAAGCCTTTCTTAGCAGCATTCACTGGAGCAACCATTTGGCTGAAATATCTTCAGAAGCCCTCACCCTAGCTGGGTTGCCATAGCAGGGCAGTAATATAGAAGAGTTCCATTAATACACGGCTGAAAAACAATGAAGATGCATAAAAACTACAACCATCATATTTCAAGAAAGGAGGAATACATGAGTTAGTACGAACGAACACACACTTTTATCAAAGAGGGAAGATTAGCCGTGTCTAGCTGCGGGAAAAGAGAATGGATAACAGCACGATAGCTAAGAGGCCAATGCACCAGGGTGTTGATGCCAGGCTTGTTTCTGCTTTGTGGCAAGTTGAAGGTGAGATAAGAGGCAGCAGGGTGTTCCTAGGTGAGATTTACTGCCCACCTGTGACATATTTTATAGGAAGTCCCAGGAGAAAAATGAGTTCATCCAGGTTAGTCTCTCACTCTTCTTCTATACTCTTACTGTGGGGATCTCCCGCTTCCATTCCCATAAAGAATGGAGGTAGCATACAACATCTCTGTTAAAAGTGGTCATTGCAGCTCAAGGCAGTAAAGGGATGTAACCAAGAATATTTAGCAGTATTTTCCATTGTCAAACTGAACCACACAAAATCTTTCATTCCTGCTCTCTTGCTGCCAAGTAAAGCTCCAGCTGCTTCATTCCCTGTCATAGAATCATAGAACCATAGGGTTGGAAGGGACCTCATAGGTCATCTAGTCCAACCCCCTGCCAAAGGCAGGACCACTCCCACTTAAACCATCCCAGTCAGGGTTTTGTCCAGCCGGGCCTTAAACACCTCCAAAGATGGAGACTCCACCACCTCCCTCCGCAGCTCATTCCAAGACTTCACCACTCTCCTGGTAAAAAAGTTTTTTCTAATATCCAGCCTAGACCTCCCTAACCGCAACTTGAGACCATTGCTCCTCTTTCTGTCCTCCATTACTACCGAGAACAGTCGAGCTCCATCTTCCTTAGAGCATCCCTTCAAGTAGTTGAAGGTTGCTATCAAATCCCCCCTCAATCTTCTCTTCTGCAGACTAAATAAGCCTAATGCTTTCACTCTTTCCTCATAGGGCTTGTGCTCTAGCCCTTTAATCATTTTGGTTGCCCTCCTCTGAACTCTCTCTAGCATGTCCCTGTCCTTTTTGTAGTGGGGAGCCCAAAACTGAACACAGTATTCTAGATGTGGCCTCACCAGTGCAGAATAGAGGGGAAGGATCACATCCCTTGATCTGCTGGTAATACTTCTTTTGATGCAGCCCAGTATGCCATTGGCCTTTTTGGCAGCAAGAGCACACTGCTGACTCATATCTTGCTTCCCATCCACCATGACCCCCAGGTCCTTTTCTACACTGCTGCTACTTAGCTGAATGTTTCCCAGCCTGTAGCAGTGCATAGGGTTTTTTTGTCCCAAATGGAGGATTTTACACTTATCCTTATTGAATCTCATAAGGTTTCTATTGGCCCACTGTTCCAATTTATCTAGGTCTCCCTGAATCCTGTCCATGCCCTCCAACGTGTCTACTGGTCCCCCCAGCTTGGTGTCATCCGCACACTTACTGAGAATGCAGTCTATTCCATCATCCAGATCATTGATGAAAATGTTGAACAGAACCGGCCCCAGGACCGACCCCTGGGGCACACCACTCGTGACCAGTTGCCAGCTAGACATGGAACCATTGATTCCTACACGCTGAAACCGTTGATCTAGCCAGTTCTCTATCCACCTTATACTCCACCTATCCAACCCATACTTCCTTAATTTGCCAATGAGAATGCTGTGGGAAACTGTATCAAAAGCCTTACTAAAATCAAGGTATATGACATCAACGGTGCTTCCCGCATCCAGAAAACCAGTCATCTGCTCATAGAAGGAGATGAGATTGGTCAGGCATGATTTACCCTTGGTAAATCCATGCTGACTGTTCCTGATCACTTTATTTTCCTCTAAGTGTGTGAGGATGGATTCTTTGAGAATCTGCTCCATAATTTTTCCAGAGATTGAGGTGAGGCTGACTGGTCTATAATTCCCTGGATCCTCCTTTTTCCCTTTCTTGAAAATAGGCACTACATTTGCTTTTTTCCAGTCCTCTGGCACCTTCCCCGTTCTCCATGAGTTTTGAAAGATAACAGCCAGCGGTGCGGCTATTTCATCGGCCAATTCCCTTAGCACCCTTGGATGCAGTTCATCCGGCCCCATGGACTTGTGCACTTGCAGCTTCTTTAAGCAGTCCCTAACCTGACCTTCCATCACCAAGGGCCTGTCTTCTTCTCTCCCATCTGCCACACCCATGGTAGTGGGCTGGGAGCTGACCCTGCCTGTGAAAACTGAAGAAAAAAATGCATTGAGCACTTCAGCTTTTTCCTCATCCTCTGTCACAAGGATGCCTGCCCTATTCAGCAAGGGGCCTACACCATCCCTGACCCTCTTCTTGTTACTAATATACTTGTAGAACCCCTTCTTGTTATCTTTTACATCCCTTGCTGGCCGCAGCTCCATTTGTCCTTTGGCCTTTCTGATTTTATCCCTGCAGTCCCTAGCAATATCTTTATATGCCTTTTTGGACATCTGACCAAGCTTCCACTTCCTATAAGCTTCCTTTTTATGTTTAAGCTCAGAGCAGAGTTCTCTGCTAAGCCATTCTGGCTGCCTCACATGATTGTTCTTTCTCCTAATTGGAATGGCAACTTCCTGTGCCCTTAGCAGAGTGTTTTTAAAATATAGCCAACTCTCTTGGACTCCTTTCCCCTTCAGATTAGCTTCCCAAGGGATCCTGCCCATCAGTTCTCTGAGGGAGCCAAAATCTGCTTTTTTGAAGTCCAGGGTTTTTGTTTTGCTTCTTTCCTTCCTTCCTTTAATCAGCATCCTGAACTCAACCATGTCATGGTCACTACTGCCCAGCTTGCCATTTACGTCTACATCCCTGATCAATTCTTCCCTGTTTGTGAGCAGCAAGTCGAGCAGTGCAAGGCCCCTAGTTGGTTCCTCTAGCATTTGTACTAGAAAGTTGTCCCCAACACTCTCTAAAAATCTCCTGGATTGCCCATGCACTGCTGTATTGGCCTCCCAGCAGATGTCAGGGAAATTGAAGTCCCCCATGAGCACCAGGGCTTGTGATCTAGAAGCTTCCGCTAGTTGTCCATAGAACACCTCATCCACCTCCTGCTTCTGGTCTGGTGGTCTATAGCAGACACCCACCACAACATCCCCCTTGTTGCTTTCCCCTCTCAGTGTGTAACCCACAGCCTTTCTATTGGCACGCTTCCACTTCCATAATGGAGCTCTGAGCAGTCATAGAGCTCTTTTACATATAACGCTACTCCTCCCCCTCTTCTTCCCTGCCTGTCCTTCCTGAACAGTTTATAACCATCCATGGCAGAACTCCAGTCGTGCAGACTATCCCACCACGTCTCTGTTATTCCTATGATATCATAGTTCCCTGTCTGCGCTAGTATTACCAATTCTTCTTGCTTATTTCCCAGGCTCCTCGCATTAGTGTATAGGCACCTAAGATACCCGGCCGATTGCCCTATTTTGTCATGTTGATTTCCAATTCTATTATGTAAACCTCCTTGCATTTTTTCTAGGAGTTCTCCTCCCCCACTCTCCTCGTGTACTGGGGCTTCAGTAGAGCCCTTAAGACATTTGTTTGATTCCCCCCCCCCATGTTCCAACTACCTTCTCTTTTATTGCTGGTGCTACAGTCCCAGCACCCCCCAAGTTCCATCCCTCCCCCCAGATCACCCACATTCTCACTTACCTGTGGGCTTTGGTCTCCTTCCCCCGTTGAACCTAGTTTAAAGCCCTCCTCACTAGGTCAGCCAGTCGGTGCCCAAATATGCTCTTCCCCTTCTTGGACAGGTGAAGGCCATCTCTGCCTATCAATCCTCTGTCCTGAAACAGGACTCCATGGTCAAGGAAGCCAAATCCTTCCTAACAACACCATCTTCGCAGCCAGACATTCACCTCCAGGATACATCTCTCTCTCCTCAGGCCTCTAGCCTTGACTGGAAGGATTGATGAGAACACCACCTGTGCTCCAAACTCCTTCACCCTTGCTCCCAGAGCCCTGAAGTCACCTTTGATCTGCTGAGGATCACCTCTCGCAGTATCATTGGTACCCACATGGATAAGCAGCATGGGGTAGTAGTCTGAGGGGCGGATGATTTTTGTCAATCCCTCCATTACATCACAGATACGGGCACCTGGCAGGCAGCATACCTCTCTAGAGGCCTTGTCAGGGCGACAGATGGGTGCCTCCGTTCCTCTCAGGAGGGAGTCCCCAATCACCACAACCCTACGCTTCCTCTTAGTTGAGGTGGCTGTGATCTGACCAGCCTTTGGGGTGGATGGCATCTCCTCTACCTCCTGCATCGTGTCCAGCACCACATAACGGTTCCTCACCACAAGGGATGGTGGGATGTGAGCAGGCGTGGAGCACCGTCTACTGCCAGAGGTGACCAGCTGCCACTGTCCTCCCTCTGCCATAGGCATCCCATCCATTTCCAGAGCTGTGGCAGTAGCCCTTGGTACTGGGATAGGGACCTCCTCCTTGCAGGTCTCATCGTGGACACTGTCAAGGAACTTTTCTAGGGCATAGATACCCCTGAGGCGTGATACCTCCTCCTGTAGCTCTCCTACCTGTTTCTGGAGAGATGCCACCAGAAGGCACCTATCACATAGGCTCATCTTCCTAGCCTGATCATCAGTGGCAGGAAAATGAAGGCCACAGTCCTTGCAAATCCACACCAGGATCTGGGTGGAGATATCCATCATCAGACACTCTGTCTAGGTAGAAACAGAGCTAAAGGAAATAGCAGGGGCACTGGCTCCAGCAGTACGGCTCCTCTTCACCATCCTCTAAAGGAGTTGAGAAATCAAGACTAATCTACAGTTTTCACCTCCACATGTATTCTGGCAAACAGGCACATCAGCTTACACAGTCCTTTGGTCAGAGCAGGACAAAAATGTTGCCCATTGGGAAATATCTCACATTGCCAGTCATGTGTGACATAAGTAGGTGAGTAATAGCAAATTACTGACTGGTAAGCTGAGTTTGAAGTTTTCCAAGGATTTGTAGCCGAGCTGTGATTGACGGTCATGATAACATTAGAATGTGGAGGTTTCTTAGAGAAAAAGCATATCTAGGAATTGCAAGTTTATTTATTGTAATTGGTTTTATTAAATATGCCTTGCTAACAAGCCAAGACCTTGGCCAGAGTATGAGCAGCTATTTCATCCTGTCTCCTGCATCTGCTTCTCAACCATTTTCACACTAGTACCCCTGGATACTTTGGGGGACAGTGCAGAGGAACAGATGGGGTCAGAAAGGTGCTCAAATCTCTCAAGAAGTACACCTTTTCCTTCCTTGCCCCCCCCCCCAAACACTGGGGGTGGGGGTGACTGTCTGAAGTGGAAACAAAACTGTGGCAATCTGCTTGACAGCTGTTTTAAAAACTATTTGAACAGTTATCCTGTGTGATCTTGCATGGCTCTTGAACTGCTGGGGAGAATTTAAGCCATGAATCTCAGCCTCTGAAACTGATACAGGCTCCTTAAAACTGCTTCCCAAGGCCCTAATGCTTAGGCGCTCAAAAGGACAAACCACTCCGACAAAAATATTTAGAGATGCAGCTGCCATTCAAGAGTGGATGGTGGCAGGGAGAAGACAAGTTAAAGCTCTTCCTAACTTTTAACTATGTCTAGCAATACTAATTCATAGCAACAAGAGGTCTTCAGCTCTTACGTTTGTCTCCTGCAATGGGAGCATCCAAGCAAGAAATTTTGTAAATAACTCTCAGATTAATAAATCTTCTAAACTCTTTCAAGGTGTTTTATCTGCTCTTTCCAAAGAGTTGTTTATAGCCTCCCTTAACATCAGGTTAAAAAGAAAACCAAAGAACGTTATTTTCATTACAAGTCAAAAGCCAGACAAGATGATGGATGGAACGTCCAGTTTCATTTCCATACTGCAGCATAGCTGACCTCCTCAAGCAGCTTCAGTAAAATATTTACGATCCTCCCTTCGCTGCCTGCCACTGAAATCTGGAACAACGCTCATAAACATCCCAGGAAAAGGATGGAGAGGTGATGCTTCTTTGGTAGCAATGCACCAAGGACCAGCCCAGGAACTACTGAGGTTTGGCGCTCTGACATGGCTGCAGGCAGCTGGCCTGTCTGATTGGCATAAGCCTCGCTAAGCCATCTGCTGCCATGGGGCCAATGATTCTAAAAAGTAAACAGCTGAAGGCAGCATAGTAGCAGTATACTGTCAATCTCTCCATGACCTGTTTCTTTCTCCCTGACTCCCATGGGGGAGAGGGTGGTGTTAGTCACCATCCAGCTGAAGACGTGCCTGAAGGGGTCAGGCTTTGAGTTTAGTCTCACCTCAAAGGGTTTCTTCCACTCCTAAAACTCTGCCTCTCTTCCCCATGAGAGCATTCCTTGGCACCTGCCTAGCTGCTGCATCGCTATGCAATATGGCCCAGATATTGCCCAGATGGACACACAGGAGGACTCTGAATTTATAATGGAAGCGGTAAGGAGCTGGGGAAGGTCCTGGTGGACTGTGTTACCTGAACATGTGCTAGGGAGAAGTCAGGTCCCATGAGAAAGCATCAGAAGCCAGGGAGTTCAAGGGACTGTAAGATCCACTCTCTGACCTTTCAACCAGCACCAATCAGTTCAAGTAGCAATGGATTTAATTGGTTGTTTAACAGTCTTGATTTTTAACTTCACCTATTGTCCAGCACTTTGAACGCTGACTTCCTGGCTTCAGCATAGCCAGTCTGCATCAGGAGCAGCAAGGAGAAACCAAGCTAAAACAAACACTTGGGGTTCTGGATTTCAACCCCTGTTGGGACTTGGAAGTGGTTTAAACCAGGGTTTTGGCTCAGCCTGAGGTAGAGATGGAGTCAGCTATGAAGCCAAGATGCTCAGCCTCCCAGAGTTCCTGATGGTGGGATCAAGGGATTTGGTTCAGGACCACCTCAATCTCCAGGCTATTAAAATGGCACCTCCCTAATTAATTGTCAATCCTGCTTTCTTATTATGTTTAAGACTTTACATTTTTCCTTTTAACTGATTTACCTTCCCTGTAATTGACTTTCATATTGCACTGGGGTTTTCTTTTAAGTCTTCAGTCACCAACAGCAGCAGTAGCAGACACACACACAGCTCAGCAAACATGTCTTTTGGTTCCAAAGTGAGACAGACAAGTCACAGAGGAGGGAACTGTTGGGAGCTCTAATTCTGAAAGTTTCATGAAGTTCTTCAACTCACTTAGCATTTAAACAGTTAGTGCACATTGTTCATGCATTGTAATAGGGCAGACCAGCAGATAGGCTACTCTGGCACATTGGAAATGTCAGCCTATTTTATTTGACACTGTGCAGTGCTTTTGGTATTTAGGAACATTTGGAACGTGCTGAGCAGTTTGTCTTCCCAGAGGGGCTTTCTCAAAAAAGGCAGGGAGCACTCACCTGTCTTCATTTGGCAAAGTAACTGAGGCAAAAAGGGCTTTTCAACTGAACTGTGCCCAGTAGTGGAGTTTACAGACACTTGGGAGTTGGGACAGACCCCTGCACCTGTGCAACAGAGCTCTTTGCAACACAAAGATTGGCCTTCTCCCTTTGAGCGAGATAGGCAAGTGTCTGAGCCTCCCCATCCTCTGATACCAACTCTCAAAATCTGATGGGTGTAACACTGCAAAGGAAGTAGCAGAGAAATGGCCATTTGGTTCATTGGGAACTGGGGGAAAAGACAGACGTTTAAGAGGAGGCCATGGTTAGGTTTTATAAAATGCCCAATCAGACCTAAGAGTGTCCCACCACAGGACAAGGGGCCTCATCACCCCAGGCAGTTGTAGGACTGGCATGCTCCAGGCATATAACAATTAAGCAATGGGAAAGCAAAACTTGGTCCAATATGCTGAGTGGTTCCCCCCCACTCCATGGGGTTTGTTTGCATGTGCAAAGTCATTTAATCAGATGCTACTGGCCAAAGCTGTCAGATGTTCCTGCCACAATCAGGTGTGTAGACCATTCTAGGAGCTGCACAAACCACCACCACCAGGAGTCACACCCAGGGCTGTAACTACGGCGAGGCCAATGGGGCACAGCCCTGGGCGGCCCAAAGCAGCTCAATGGAGCCGCACTTTTAAGGGGACAGCTTTACAATGCTGGCTCTGAGGGCTGCTAATGGGAAAGGGCACGTTCGAATCGGAACGCGCCCCGGGCGGCAAAATGCCACGTTATGGCTCTGGTCACACTATCTGCAAACTCTATAACAAAACACTTCATGCTGTTGCTGAAGGCACTGCCAAAAGGTTTCAGTCCTCAAAGATCACTCCCTGGGACTGGGTCACTATCCCACCCCTGCAAACTTGCTGGAGAACAAACACCTGCTCCATGCCTGTGCCCAGCCTTCAGCTGGTAGGACTTTACATCTGGGTTTGTATAATCTCAACTGCCACAGTGGCCCCCATAGGGCAAGCACTTTGAGCCAGCCTCAGTGAAGCTTTGTAGATTGGCACCAGAACCTCCAAGCAGGCTGGCTGGAACAGTGTGTATAGTGGGGGCACTGGGAGCCACTAAACCAAACTGTAAGCCCTTGCTATGATAGAAGCCACTTCAAGCCAGGTGTGCAGCAACAGTCCCCACATGCCTAGTTCTGGCTCAGTGCCTAGGCCTCCAAGTAGATTTAGGAGTAAGGAAGGCCTCAGTGCAGGTCGCAGAGCACCAACGTGCTATGGCATGATCCTTGGGCCACCCTCCTTAGGATGGGAACTAGCCCAAGAGAGAACAGCAGCCGCTTCTCCTGCAATTTCTTATCCTGGCCCAGGCAGCAGGGATTGCAATGATGGAGGGAAAAATGACTGCAGTCAGATCATGGAGAGAAACAAGTGCAGCAGGTGGTGCTGGGTAGAGACGTTGGAGGCTCTTTTGGGGCTTGAATGGCCAGGAGCAGTTATAAATCCAGCATTATCCCAAGACCAGGAACAGTCTGAATTACTGAAGGGGCAAGTGTGCTCAATTACAGACATTTATTTGTATTGCAATAGCATCTAGAGAGCCAGGTCAGGGCTCAGGGCCCCAATGTGCAGGGCTCTCTACAGGCTTATAAAAAGTGCAGTTCCCCCTCAAAGAGTGTATGTGCTGATGGAGGAGAGAGGGGCAGAGAGAGGCACTTTCCATGTTAGCATCATTTCTTCCCTTCCTGGATTCAGTCATCGTCAGGCTCGTCCATGCACTGAGACAGCTGGCAGCCTAGATTAGATGTGTCAGTGCATCACTGCTCTGGCCTTGTCAGGAAATACCCTAGAGGCTGTACATAGATGCTGTCCCTGACCCCATGCTACTTAGACTCAGCTATTGCCCATCAGGGCTCTTTTGAAAGGGACAAAAGGTTAATGCCATTTCCAGGACCCATATGTGGCTCAGCTGATCTGCATTGTGACAAGTTACATTTTCATTTAAGAAATCATTACAGTGATGCCTGGAAAATGCAGTTTGTTTAGATGAACATAACATTTCTTGTGGGGCTGGAAAGAAGCCCAGCTGGCAGCATCAAGCCCCATAGTTTGTGGTGCATCAGGCAGGAACCTGCTGAATTGTTTAATATTATTCCATTAGCAGTTTTGTTAAGAAACACCGGTTCAATTGGTTCTCAGAGCAATAGCAGAAAGCTTCTAGGGACATCCTTCTATTAAGTGCCAGAAAATGCCAGTCTTTCTGAGCCAGCCTCAACAACTCTTTCTTTTCAACAATACACTTCATTGGGAATACCATCCGAAACCTCATGTTGTAGGTGCCTCTTAAAAAATTCATGTGGACAAAAAATATTTCCTCACCTCATCACTGTGTTGCTTTGGAAAATTCAATCCCTCCCACTCCCCTAAAGGGCACACACTCACTTGTATTATAAAAATAACTACTGAGAGGAAAGCAACTGACTGGCCAATGACAGCCTGAGGCTGGCACAGATTGGGGAACCAAATATTAAGGACATATTGCAGACATGAGACATCACAAATGGATTCTGAAAGCTTGTGAGCCAGAGCTGTGGAACAGTGGAGGTTTAGCCAGGTCATGGAATGCCATCTTTTGCTTTAAGAACATCCTCAACCCACCATAAAGTGCTTGTTCAATTAAACTTTGCTTCATAGAGGTCTTGCATGTCTCTGCCTCACTTGGAAAAAGAGAAGCTCTGGCAATGGTGTATGGATAGAAGACCAGGAGGAGTTATTCACAGAACAGTCTGGGAAGGAAGAGGCTGCAGCATGAAGAATCTAAAGTAATTAGTAGGGAAAATTTTGTACAGTGCAGAAAGAGTTCTTCAGTGGAGCCCAGGGATCTGTGACATCAGTCAGGAATAGCTCCAGTGACAGGCATACCAGATGCTGATCTATCTGCAATGTGATAGGGAAAGATTCTACTGTCCAAGAGAGGCAGTTCTCCCTAGTGGTATAAATTTAAAAAAATATATCTTAAGGATAAAACCCAGTGTCAGCACTGGGGGAATAGGACAGAAGCAAGAAGATACAGCAAGAGTTTATTAAACAACATAGGTCTTTTAAATAGGGGCTATGCAAATGAGTATTTTATGAAATGCATTCTGGTTCTTCCTGAACACCTGTTTCTGTTGCAGTATCTGCAGGAAACTTGTTCGTTGCCATAGTGCATATACATATCATATCCCCCCCGTGTAGCTGTTGCTCTGTTTTTCCCTGACTCTTTGCTTCATTCACTCATCTGTCTTTAGATGTCAGCAAAACAGAAGTCCTCCACCAGCCTGCTCCAAGTCAATCAGGCCAAGCAAAGAAGATCTTGGGATTTTCTTCCCATGGAAGCTCATGCAATCAATAAATTTGTTAGTCTTTAAGTACCACAGTGTTCCTTGTTTGCTTTTCTGGAAAACACAGAACACATTGCCTACCTTGGCAGCCATCTGGCAAATATAGGCATCAAAATTCAGCACAGGATCCACTGCACCAGCCTTGCCTTTGCCAGCCTGTCTCACTGGGGAATTAATGAATACAATACAAGATCACACACTAGACTCTTTCTTTACAAAGTGGTGGTAACCCCAATCTCTTCTATGGCTGCAAGACTTGACCTACAGAAGACACCTGAAAAAAAATCTCAAACTGGACCAGCACTTTCTCCAGAAGATCCTCAGCATAAAATGGGAGGATCACCACATTGCCATCAGTATTCTCAGAAGCCAACATCTTTAATGCTGAGACTCTGATTATTTAGCACCAGCTGAGTGGAATGGGCACTTTGTTGGTCACCAGCCAAAACAGTTTCTGTATGCCCAACTCTCCTAAAGATGAAAGGAAATGGGAAGGCCAGAAGAAGTACTTTAAAGATACCCTCAGTACAAACAAGAGATGTTTCATTGGCATCACACATTGGGAGACAAGTCATCCAAAACAGGGCAAACTGGTGAAGACTTGTTAAGGAAGGAATGATCACTTTTAAGGAGGGAGGGAGGAGAATCACCTTGACTCCATCAAAATAAAATGCCAGAAAAGAACAGGACAGACAACTGTCATGTACCAATCACTGCTTAATGCTGCCTTCCTACACCATCTGCAACCTGTCAATGAGTCTGCAGCTCAAGAATTAGACCTTCTGTGGGTCCTCTGGTGACCAGAAAGAGGTCATCCTAAACTGCAATGGATGGAGGACCATAATGTACTTATCCAACCACTTCCCTGTGTATCTATTACTGTTTCTCCCCTGCCTGCTTTCTGTTTATTCACTCATCTGTCTTGAGACAGGGAGCTTTGTAAGGAAGGCAATGTGTTGTCTCCTCCACATAGTGCGTTGTCAGTGCAATGTGAGTAAAATAGAATGTAGTCCCTTTCACTGCTGGCTGGGTGTCTGTGACCAGACTGTGAATTTCTCAGACACATTCAGCATAATACAGTGAATTAAGTTGTCTGCCATTCATTAGTCTCTGTGCATTGAGTGCCAGGTGTCCTGTGTGACTATTGCTGGTGGAGCAGTCACACTCCAAGCTATGTTTGTTGATTGTGAGTGGCTAAATCAGTGACATGTTATTATGTGCCCATCTCCCCCTCTGTGAGATGGAGATAGTTGCTGCTTACTGACCTGTCAGGCACTTGGGAGCTAGAGATGAAAACCTCCAAAAGAGTCCCATTACTGATTGAACAAGCAAGTAGCCACGCATTCAAAGCTGGGTTCCTTGTACACATGGCTTGTGTTTGCTGGGGACACTAGCAACCAGAGGTTGCTGGACTGAAGGCAGGATGTGCTGGGTGAAATCCATTGTCCTGTGTTATGTTGGTCTGAGGATTACAATGGTCTCTGATGTTAAGAATCTGTGGATCATTGCCACCAAAACTCAGCCTCTTGAATCTTCCCAGTGAGTGTGAAAATTGCAGGGAGCAACTGATCTCGCCCAAAGTGAAGTCATTTCAAGTGGAGGAGGGGGCATTAGCACCATTCCTTATGGCTGAAACTACAAATCAAGGCAATGCTTGGAGCAGGGAAAAGAGGGAAAGCCTCTAAGTAAACCAGGAGATACTCTGCCTTTGATCCCACTGCCTGCAACAGCTCTTGCCTGCTTGCTTCCTGGTGGGTGGGAAGCTGCTGAGAAGGGAACAGAAAGGAAGATCAGGCTGGCCTCGTTGTCAGTCAGGGTGGCAATCATGAGATGACATCTTACTGGGACAGGGGAGCCCATTGGCTGGGAAGGAAGATGCCTGTGTAGCCCCAGCAGGAAGGAGACAGGCAAGCGCTTAGCTATCTCTGCAGCCCCACTGGCAGTGACACTAGGCTTTTGTACAATGTGTCCTAGAAGGGCACACGCTGCCCCAGCTGTACAGCTGGTAGAGGAACCGCAGGATGCAGCTATGCCCTTGTTAGCGCCCTAGAGATGCTCCTGAAAGGCCACATCCCAGGTGTAGGCTGAGGTCATCATTGCAGCAGGCTCAGGCTGTCAGAGCTCAATAAGTGGCCCACCGGTACTTGCAGTCACCACTTTGAGTCACTGGAGTCTCCACAGCCACTTGGCAGGGAGAGCTTGCTGCTATCATGACTTCACACGTGAGGACTCAGCCCAGTGGGAGGGTGAATCACATTCAGAGTTGTATGCCAATGACAGCAGATGCGTGGGCTGCTCCAGAGCTGCCCTGGGTGTCAGACGTGGGTGAGACCCCCACAGGCCAAATTCAGGAGTAAATTATACAAATGGTCTCTCTTCTGCTACAGAACTATTTAAAACAGCGCCGGCGCTGCTGATGGGGCCAGAAGAACCAGAGTGGGCAAACTGCACTGTCGGGCGAGGGCCCAAATTGCAAGCCACAGGTGCCAGGATCAAGGCATGCAGCACTAGTTACATTGGCCTAATTTAGTGCAGCCTTTCAGGAAAAAAGAGAGTGTGGCGCTGCCCCACAACACCCAGCTGTCTGGGAACAAAGCCCCTAAGCTTCATTCTAGAACTTGTGGCACACATGACATTGCTATCTGCAGGTATTAAAGTATAATTTGGGGGACCCCAGAACCTTCCTAAACTGGCAGACCCCCCTCATACCAGTGCAGGACCCCTTCACCCACCCCAGCTACTGCCCCCAAAATCCATTCCCCTGTCCACACAATCCACCCCCAGCCCCCAATACCCACTCCCCTCTCCATAAATCCACCAGGCTCCCAATACCCACCCCCAAAATCCACCCCCAGCCCCCAATACCTACCCCCAAAATCCATCCCCTGCCCCCACTACCCACCTCCAGCTCAGATGCCCCAATATCCCACTCCCAGCACGAGCCAGGCCACCCCAGTACTTACAGGCAGAGCGCTGGGCCAGGAAACTATGCAGCCTGCAGGCTGTGCTTGGAGACTTCTGCTGCCAAGCACAGCCTATGCTGGCCGGGCACAGCCCCCGCCAGGTCTCCCCCTGCCTGCCAGAATGCAGAGCGGAACGCTGTTCTGGAGCCTGCTATTTCTAGGGGCCCAGCATTCGGTCCCCTAAAAATAGAAAATGGAACCGGAAAGCAGCATTATGGGGTGCGCTATTTTTAAATGGCAGGCCCCGAAACACAGCGTTCTTTTGCACCGTTTCCTGTTTTTAGGGGGCCCAGAATACTGAGCCCCTAATAATAGTGGGCCCCAGAACGGCGTTCCGGGCCATTCCAGCCCACTTTAATCCCTGGCTATCTGACAGTTTAATCCACAGGATCAGGGCTTCCCACCTGGAGACAGGATGAACATGTGCTAGTGAATAATCTTTCTTCCCCTGCTCCCCCGCCTCACCATTTCCACTATGACGGGAGGGATGTTGAGGGGCCACTTCACCTTGAACAGTTCCTTGAAATATGTTAGCTATTTATCCTATAACAATCTGTTCCACCTTGTATTTAGCAGTGACACAGTATATTTCCCAGAGTGACACAGAGTATATTTCTGGAGAAGAGTTTTGTAAGGCTCAAAAGCTTCTCCCTCTCATCAACAGAAGTAGGTCCGATAAGAGATACTGCCTCCCTCCCCCACCCTCTCTCTAAAATAACCAGACTTGTCACAGAGTCTGAACAGCAGCAGAGCCTGGCCATTACCCAGGCCAGTGACCTATCTGATTGGTCTGAACATGCTTATGAAGGGATATTAGAAGAAGGGAGAGGTGAGAGTTTTTTCATTTAATTATTGCTGTGCAACAAAAACTTGGTAAAATGCTGTTCTGTCTCAATCAACTCAGGATTAATTAAGTGGCTTGTTTTTATGGCTGGTATGGCACAATCTATACAAAAAAAAATTCAGTCAACAAATGCAGCTTCAGTGACACCTAAATATTTTGCAGATACATCTGTGGTGTCAAATGGTTTGGCGCTAGAAAGACTCCACAGTTCTAGAGAACACACAAAGGAAAAAAAAAACATTATTCTAAAGAACTGTTTCAAAATTTCCTTTCACTTTTAACAATCAAAACTTGTTTTTGATAGCCAAAATAGAGGCACAGACATAATCAGTTTTTCAGTTCATGACAAGGGGATTTTTTTATTATTTGTTTTCAGTTTGACCAAAAATGGATTTTTAATTTTCCTAACTGGCAGTGAAACAAAACAAACAAACAAACCATTATTTCCCTCATTCTAGCCGTTTGTATTGTTGCATTAGCAATGTTAGTGTAGCCGTGTTGCATTAGGGCCTGAAAACTCCAGTGACGGATCAGGGCCCAGATGTGCTGAGTGTGGCACAGAGAAAATCAGAGACACTGCACCCTAGAACTGCTCTGTCTGATTATGACAAGAAAGTGCAGCAAAAACATCCCTAAGACAGACAGGTGGAGGCAAGGTGACCACAAAGACATTTGCATGAATGGGCAGAGCAGTAACAATGTGTTTCTGTCTGTGGTACAATCGTAATTATCTCTGCCCAAAGCAAAAAGTGACATTTTTGTGGATTCTGTAATTCAGTCATAAGAAAAATAGTTCTATTTAGCATCTTCCATGCTAACTGCCTCCCACAATGCAACAGGCTATTTGTCTGCTTTGCTATAAATTACATGAAGTTTACAGTAATGCTGTGCAAGGATTAATGGGTTTGCTAATTATATTACTATCATCTGGCTACCAAGAAGGCTGTTACTGCTCAACTATCTAAGCCTATTCATCTAGCATGCCACAGAATTGCTATGTGCAGTATATTAGAAGTGTATCATTTTACAGTTTCAAGGAGCTTGAAGCCTGCAAGTGTAGTAAGACAAAAATTGTGCTTATAATCAAATGAGTAAAGCCTGGAATTCCTATTTATTCCAAGATTGCCTGGAAGAAATCCTATCAATTCCAGAGGACATCTTCTGGAACAGTATTTCCAGATAAATACTAGCTATGATTTGCATTAAGTCAAGCTCAATTTATTTCTCCTCCTGAGCTCATGAAAGTTCAGTTTCGTATCAGCCTGCCATTTAGTCCTGTTAAGTTGGCTTGCCTTGTTTGCTAGGTATGTGTTTGCTTTGACCTACAAGTCACTTGTTTCAATTTGCTGAAGTAATGAAAGGAGGCATTTTTCCTGCTTCTGCACTGACTGGTCCGCAGTCAGGTCAAGTCTTACATCTTTGTTCACCCAACCACCTTTTGTCAGGTTGCTGGGATCCTCCTTACACATATGCACTGCAGAACCTAATCATTCTGTGTCAAACGGCAGCATTTCTTTTCCATGTGACTTAACGCACTGAAGAATTTCCGTAGCAGAGACTCATTTTAAAAATGCTATGAGCAGGGATGTAGCACTGACAATGCTCACTGGTAACATTTCAACTGTCTTTTGCATTTTCAGTGTTGGTGTTTATGACAAGCACAGATCAGATGCAGTTTTGGAGGAAAGTAAAGTATAGTTAGCATTCCATTGTCAAAATAATTCTCCACCTAATGGATGGCTTATGGCTATGCCAACAATTGTTTCGTAATGAGAAGATGGCAGCTGTATCATTTGCCTGGGAAACTTACCAGAATGCTTAATAAAGTGACCAAGGAATGTTTTGTTCAGCAACTGTCTGCCCTGCAAACTTAAGTCTCCAGAGGGGTAGCCATGTTAGTCTTTGTACAGCAAAAACAACTTAAGTCTGCAGTTTGTCCAGTCTGCACAAAGAAAGACAACATAACTGTCTTATACTGGGTACATTCCCAGAAGGACCTGCCCGACCATATATACAAACTAGGTGGCTGCCTAGGGCAGTGGTTCACAACCTTTTTTTCTGCCATGGCACACCGTGCTGCATGGTAGCTTGCAACTCCCGGACCCTGCTGCTATGGGCAGCCCCCCAGCCAGGGCTGGATCCTGCCAGTGCTAGCAGCCCCTGGACCATGTCCTGCCGCCACTGGTGGCACATCAAAGGGATTGCCGCAGCACACTGGTTGGGAACCACTGGCCTAGGGCAGTGGTTTTCAAACTTTTTTCCTCGGGACTCAGTTGAAAACAAACATTTATGCCCGTGACCCAGCAATTACATCTTTGAGCAACCCACTCCAGTCTTTTGGCAGTGGCCGCAAGGGGTGCCGTGACTCAGTACCTGAGGGTCTGCAAACCAGTGCTGGTCCCAACCCTATGTTTAACAACCGCTGGCCTAGGACACCAAATTAGACAGAATTGATTTTCTTCCTCTATTTTAACAAAAAAAAAAAGTTATTTTTCCTCTGTTGAATATGGGGTGCATGTGTCAAATTCCTAGTTCACCTAGGGTGCCAGAAAACCTTGAGCCAAGCCTGGTTCCCAGTCAGCATGTCCAAGAATGAAGGTCTCTCTCTCTCTGGTCTGCCCATTGCACTAAATAGTACAGGTTAGACTGCTAAATTTGCTGAACAGTTTGTCTCAGGTGGAAACTTTATTCCTTTTCTGGTTTTGGTGCAAAAGCAAAAGGAAGAATAAGTAGAAATTGGAGATGTAAAGTGTGACATTCCCTTCCCAGCATCTGGTCCAGCATGCTGCTGTACCTCCCTTATAGCCCACTCACAGACCCCAATTCACCCATCTCTGCCAGGTGTCCACCCACTCCTGGGTTAGTCCACACCAGTCCCCTGCAGATAATCTGTCCCAGGCTGTGGATGTGTGCTCTACAGTCACTTAAGGGATAGTCCACCAGCGAGCACACCAGCCCCCTGATGCCACACCAGTAACTTCCATCCTGCAGGTATCGGGGCCCTTCCCCAATCACTGGAGACTCCGAATCCAGTTTGACAATTTATCAAAGAAATGGGAATGCCCAGTTCTGCACATTCACACCACTAGAGTCCACACTGCTGTAGATAAGACAAATACTAGGTCATTGATTAGAACATGGTTTTAAGTGAATATATAGCAAATCAATGCACAATCATTAACAAAGTGGTCAGGAAGTACCACAAGCAAATAAAAATGTAAGATGCATTCTAACCTACAAAGTTTGACTGATGATGGCTTTACAGCAAGTCTGTCCCTAATACCCTACGCAGGGCCCAATCCTGCTTGAAGTTGTTTTCAAGATGGAGAATCTCTGGCCAAAAGCCTCCCCCCCTTCAAAGTGTCTGTATTTTTTTCCAAACCCCCTGCACCATTCCTTCTTTTTCCAGGTGATCTTCTTTGTTCAGAAAGAGTCAGAGACCTCCCCACTCCATCACTGCTGTATGATTTACTTTGTCCCACCTGAGCCAGGAAGCTCAGTTTGCATTGTCTTTGCCATACACCTCAGCCTCTATGCTAAGAGGCAGCCCTGATGGTCTGCATCCCCCCTGAGCCATATAAAATACCTGGAAGCATGCTTCACATCTGTACACATACATGATGCTGCAGGGAACATGATACCATAACAATAATGCACATTATGTTATGAGCATTCATAAAGGAACCTTGTATGACATATTTGGCCTCAAACCACAAAATTACATAGCAGAAGTGAACAGGGAAAAGAAAAAGTCACACAGATCATAGCTCAGTGTGCATCACATGACAGAAAGTACTATAGAGACCATATTTGGCTCACCTCTAAGGACCCAGCACAATATTGCTGCCTGAAGCACAGCACACCATGCTTTGGCTGGTTTTGTTGTAGGTCTCTCAAGAGATAAAGATTCTACAACTTCTAGTGAAGATTGCAAAGCAAGATTCTAGCTCTCGCTGTCAGGGACACGGAACTGGTCTGGCTCAGCATCAGACCAAGAGTCCACCTAGATCAACGTCCAGTTCTCAACTTCCACAGGAATGAGTGTAAAATGTTCATAATGGACAATATACAGCAACATAAGGAAAGTCTCTTCCTATCCCCAGGCAATTAATGACTGGATCTTGTCTTGGTTTTCCTTCTGTTCTGCCTAATTGTTCCCTTTCTTAATTTCACCCAATACTTCCATGCATCTCCCTAAATAATTCCTCTTAACCCCCTCATGTCCACTTTCCAAATGTTTGCTTTTAAAAAGGTTTTAAGAGATCTTGGAAGAAGACATCAGGAACAAGTCACACCACTTCACGTACTGTGCACACAAAGGAGACAGACACGTCAGGCCATTTGAGGTTTTATAGCTGAACACAGTAGGACCCTTGGTTTCAGATGCTTGATGCTAGCAGCTACTGCCAAGTGTGTCTGCTTATTTTAGCCAAAAGACTTTAAGGTTTCAAGCCTTGTTCTGTTTCTGACATTCTGGCCAAGCTGGGATGGGCCCCTCTAGTAACAGCTGCAGTTCCGTTAGACAGGGCTGAACCCAGTTGGGAAAATATATCTCATCCTTCAGAAGACAAAGGCTTAAGAAAAACTCCTTGGGGCAGGTTTTCCACAAATTGCTCACTTCAGGGTTTTCTGAACCTTCCACACTGATGTATTTAGTATTAGCCATGGTCAAGAGCCAGGTTCCTGGCCTAGATAGCCCCAGGTTTGAGTCCATATAGCAGTTACCACCACTACACCTTTATATAGCATGGGTTTATCAGTAAATCTCAAAGTGCTTCCCAAAGGAGGTCTGCATCATTATCCCCTCTTTGCAGATGGGGAAACTGAGACATGGGGAGGAAGCAGCTCTCCAATGGTGTGCTAGGTCAAACCTGGGCCTCCAGAATGCCAGTCTACACTAGTGCACTAGCCTCTAAGCTATACTGCTTCATCTATGTTCCCCTTGTAAAGCTTAACTTGCATTTCTTCTCCATTGAAACCTGTGCGTTTTCTCAGTGACTCAGAAGCTGCCATAGCCATCTGAAAGCTAACAAATGGCCCTAGGCAAAGCTGTCCAGCAGTACAGCTACCAACCCAGATACATGTACAGTCCACACTAGCCACAGAAGTGAGATTCTACAGACAGACATTTCCCTTTCCCCAGCTGCTCCACAGTGAATAGACATGAAAAAAACAACAACTCACATTTGATTTCCTGCATTTCTCATTTTGATGTATCTTTATCATGCCCCTTGCAACCAAAAATCAGCTAAAGGAAGAGTAGATCAGACAGGCAGGCAGAAATGTTCTTGAACAGAATGTGCTTCTGTTTTCCATGAGGCATCAACAGCTCTTTAAAGTCTCCTCATTATCTTGAACGTTAGATGAAAAGTGATATTTCAAAGACTCTTCAACTCTGAAAAACAAAATGCAGGTTCTATACAAAGCCACCTACAAGGTATAGCAATATGACCCAGATGAGAAGGAAACTGAAAAGGCTAGTGTTTTGGAATGAGGCTTCTCCATTAAGATACCTAAAAACCATGACTAGTCACAGGGAATTTACTACCTTCCTAATTATACTACTCAGTTCAGCATTATGATGCCATGAATCAGGTTGCTAAATTAGATTGTCAGGGAGCAATACTTCAAGAATGCGGGTATGATAATGTGATCTTTTGCAGAAAACAGGTTAATAACTCTTTTATATTAGTGACAGGAAACAGTGCATTGGAATGAAATGATAATGAAGATCACAGCCCACCTCAAGAGCCGGCCTTCCTCAGAACTTCTTAATTAGACCATCATATATTTCATCGTAGTGTCATTTTTTCCCCTCAACTAGCTCTTCTTCAGGCTGCCCCCTAGGACAGAGAAGGGTTGCTCTGATAAGATTCTTGAGAAAGCTGGTTTTGAACTAGGATAGCAAGACACGAGCCCTGCCACCAGCCCCAGTTACGTAGCTGAATAATTCACTGTAGTGCACAAGAGCCTAAACTGACACACACACCCCCCCCAGTCTCACACAGAGCTCTGAGCGCAACAAGCACATTAAGATGCTTTTATCCCAGAGGCCTGACCATGAAGCATTCTAAGGAACCTAGGAAAAGAGCCACGTTCAGCTCCCGTAGCATAAAAATAATTTGTGATCAGCTTATTGCTTTGTGTGAGGCACTTTTCCCTTATTTAACAGCATGTTAGGTTGACAGAATGACAACGCTTCAAATCCAATTGCTGCTTTAACTCAGTTTTGTGGCTTTCAACCATGCAGATCGGTGTTACCATCAAAGACGGAATGGACACAAATGGCTGTTTACCTGAAACATGCACAGTTAGGTTGCCAGTGCCTCTTGGGACATAGGGAAATACCTGGGTCTGGCAAGAGCCTATGCCCAGCACTTCTCTGTGTGCCAAGGGGTCCTGAGAGATTTGCACATTCAGCAATAGCCTATTTATGCGACAAAACCCCAGTCCAATTTAGAGTTCCTGTCAAAACTAGTTTTCATGACTGTCAAACCGTTGTTCAGCAGCTCAAAAGCATGAATACCAATCTCAAGGAAACTGTTAGGAATTCAGGCACAACCCCAGAGTGGTTGTGAATCTGTATTTAGGATGTCACCAGCCAATTACTAAGTGTAAACTCCACAGGCATGTAACAGCTTTAACAGGAAGTCAGACAGCACCTCTGGGTGTGCCACCCAGGAGAACTTACCTTTGCAAAGCAAACAAGTAGTCCTGTGGCACTTAATGATTAACATATTTGTTTTGCTGAACTACACTAATATAGCTGCCCCTTTGGAACTTACCTTTGCAGAGTACTCCACTTAGGAAGAACAATCAGGCTATGTCTATACTGAAAAGTCTGCACTGATCCCCACAGATCGACGCAACAGGATCAGCTACACAGCCAGGGCTGACCCGCTCAATTGAGCCCAGAAGTGCTCTCCCTTTGTGCAGTAACTCCACCCCTCTTCAACAAGAGTAATGCTGCATCGAAGGGAGAGCATTTTCCATTGACACAAGAGATTGAAGATGTCGAGGTAAGTGAAAGTAAGTCAGTTGACAGAGAGATACACAGTTGATGTTCTGCAGAATGTGCATCGCACATTGACTTATAGCTGTAGTGTAGACTAGGCCTCAGTTGCACACATACATAAGGGGAAATGAATGCCTATGAAGAAGTACTATGTGAAGGCACCTGGGTGTTATAATGGATCATAAGCTGAATAAGTGTACCAGTGTGGGGGGGGGGACATTGTTCTGGGATGTATTAACAAGAGTCTGGTAAGCAAAACATGGGAAGTAATTCTTTCATTCGACGCTGATTAGGCCTCAACTGCAGTACTGCATCCAGTTCCAGGCATCACATTTCAGGAAAAATATTGACAAATTGAAGAAAGTCCAGAGAAGAGCAACAGAAGTAATTAAAGGTCTAGAAAACATGATCTGTTACAGAAGACTGAAAAAAAATTGGTTTCTTAGTTTGAAGAAAAGATGATTGAGTGTGACATAGTAAGTTCTCAAGTACATAAGAAGGTGGAGGGAAAAATTGTTCTCATTAACCTCTGAGGAGAGGACTAGAAACAATGGGCTTAAATTGCAGCGAGGGCTTGTTAGGTTGAACATTAGAAAAAACTTCCTAGCTGTCAAGGTTGTTAAGTGCTAGAATAACTTGCTTAAGGAGATTATGGAGTCTCCATCATTGGAAATTTTAAGAACAGGTTGGACAGACACCTGTCAGGTGCAGTCTAATAGTCATACCTTGAATGTCTGGGACTGGAACTGAAGATCTCTCAAGGTCCCTTCCAGTCCTACTATTCTGTGGTCCCTTATACCATGAACCACAGCAATATTCTGATGACTGATCTTTTTTTCCATTTTCAAGTGTCTGACAAAGTGGGATCTCTCCCACAAAAGCTCATATGATAAATAAATTTGTTAGTCTTTCAAAGGGCCACAAGACTTCTTTGTTTTGCTGAACTAGACTAACACTGCTACTCCTTTGGAACTTGTCAGCAATATTCAGAGTCAGTCACTTACCCAGCCGAGATCAACTGAACCTTAGACTTCACATCAGGGCAACCAGAGTTATTCTCTCTCTCTCTCTCTCTCACACACACACACACACACCTCGCAGCCTTAAGTTTCAAAAAGTAATAGACACTTTTATAATAAGAACCAAGTTCCATGTATCCTTTAGCTTAGCAGCACAAAAGATACAGTTCCTTCTCCACAGGAGTTTTGATTCCTTTCCCCACTTCTTCACTGAGCTGCAAATTCTGATAGGAAGAATTCACTTGCACATCTCCCCTTCCTGGGAATGATCCTCTTTGATGCTCCACTGTAGAGCATCTGGTGTCTGTGGCCCTTCCTTGTCAGACAAAACATACTTTGGTTGGAAACCAGCATTTCCTGCCAATTAATGCATTGCTCCTGTCTGAGGATTTACAGAGTTAAAGGCTTGCACTGGGAATGCTTGATTTTACTCTACACTGTGAGACAGAGGTTACGTGTGAGACTAGGCTTAGCAGCCACTCAGAAGATGGCGTTCATACTCTGCTGAATGCTTGTAACTAACACCTTTTGTAACAACAGTAATACCCAGGTGAGTCAGACCCATTCCAGCCATGTATGGGCCAGTATTCCACTGAGGCCTGGAGGCTTTGCCATGAACCAGCAGTGGCACGTGCCCTGCCAGTGTTCCTCTAATATTACTAAGGAGAGATCTATAAGCACAAATAGATGGCACTCGTTGCCTCTCACACTTTTAAGTAGAATTAAAACCATAAAATGGCATGCTGCTCGCTGGATAATTGCAACTGCTCCTCACCATTCCCTTGGAAGCCTCCCTGGGAACTTCTAAATCATTTAAACTATACCTAGTTCAGGCATGGCTGCAGGACAGAAACCACAAGTGATGTTGCTCAAGGCACTCTCTGCAAGGAGGCAGATGGGGTCTCAGCATAACACTTATACAGGATTCATTTACAGTCAATGATCAGGGGATTCTTTATTGAATACCTGCAGTGGCCCAGGCAAGTTAAAAATAGAACAGCAGATGTTTGTAGGGGATAGGTCTGTCAATGGCTATCAGCCAGGATGGGCAGAACACAAAACCAAAATCAGCGTCAACTTATCTCATAAGAGTTGCTGAACATTACCTCCTAGGCTGAATATCCTTCTCAGGCAGACAGCCCTGCCATACCACTTCAACATTTCGGAATCCGCTGTATGGAAACCTGTTTATCTCCATAGCACCAGCTCAGCTAGTCATTGAACAGATACACACAAAGGCAGATCTCTGTAGCTAGGCACCTCCAGGTGACCAGTGCCTCCCAGAGCAAGGGCCAGGGGTCCAGACTGTCAGCAAAGAGCCAATATACAAAGCCCCAGCTGCCAGCCGACACCCCTGCAATAGTCAATGGGATTCAGGGCCTGGGGAGCTTCCAGCAAACCATGCTTCAAACCAAGGCAAGCCCCAGGATGCTATCCACCCACCCCACCCCCCGGCTATGTCTATACTGCCAAAGATATTTTGAAATAGTTATTCTGAATTTATTTTGGAATAATTATTTCAAAATAGCATTATTTTGAATTTATTATTTCAAAATAGGAGTCTAGTGTAGACTATTTTGAAATAAGGTAGGAATTATTATTTTGAAATAGAGAGTCTTCAAGAGACTCTCTATTTCAAAATAGGAAAGGCAGGGAAAAGTATAGGGCCGTTATTTCGAAAAAAGCCAATTCCGCAGCTTGGAATGGCTTTTTTTTTTAAATAACTGTTTCGAATGAATTGCTCTTTCAAAATAGAAGCAGGTTTAGTTATTTTGAAATAGCATTCTGTGGCTATGTCCAAATGTACAAGCTTATTTCGATTTAAGTTAATTCGAAATAAAATCCTTAATTCGAATTAACTTAAATCAAAATAAGTAAAAACCTCAAATCGAAATAGCAAGTCCAGACACAGGACTTGCTATTTCGAATCAGGAGAGGGGCACCTTGGGAGGTGTGGCAATGTGTCCCCACCTAATATATACAAAAAGGAGGGCACCTGGGAAGGAGAAGGGCAACACATCCGAATGGCGTTATTTTGAACTAACCATTTTGAAATAACAGCCATTTCGAATTTAAAGGAGGTTTAAGCTATTTCAAAATAATGTCTCTTGTTTCGAAAAGACAGAGCTCATCATTGCCAAACAAGAAAATGTCGTGTGGACCTAATCTTTTTAAACTCGAAATAATGAGTGTTGTTTTGATTTAAAAGATATGTGTGGACATAGCCCGTGTATTTTCAAAATAATGCACTTATTTCAAAATAACAAAATGCCTACATGGACAGGTTAAAAGTTTTTTTCGAAATATGCCCCTTCATTTCGAAAAAACTTTTCAGTGTAGACATACCTACAGTTCCCAGAGATGCTGTTAGCCAGCCATTGGGGAAGCAGTTACCGAAGGATGTCATCACAGCCATGTAAGACTTCAGACATATTAGAGGACTCCAAAGCAGGTGCATCCTGAAAGGGTGGAGTTCTGCAGAAAGCAAGCTGCATATACACAGAAACTGACCTTGCTGCTGTGACTTGGTTCAAATTAAGAAAAGGGGCCCAATTGTCTTCTCAGTGACACCAGTGACCCTCAGCAGTACCTCCACCATTGTCCATGACCTGCCGCTGGTGCTAATTGTGAGCACGAGCAGGCCACGATCTTTCTGGGAGAGTTGTCTGAACTCTCACTTGCCTTGTGTGTGTCAAATAGCTCCTTGCTTATTCAATTGGCCTGTGTGGGCTCAGGCCAGCTGGGACAGGGACCAGATCTGTGTGTGCGCATGGGGACATGCCTGCTGTAAAATGAAGACAATAACCACACTGTGAACACATAAGTGAGAATGACTCTTCTCTCTGCTAAGCAAATAGCCACAAGGCTCAGGGAACAGGATGGCATGATGGATATCTCCACTGCAGAGGGAAGAGTGAAGTGTTGACTACAGAGTAGACTGTAACATGGGGATGATACACACACACACACACACACACACACAAGGAATAAATTGGCAAGCCCCTGGAAAAGTTATGATTAAAACTTCCCTTAGGTTCCAGATCTCCATAATGGGCTTCAGGCTTTGCCCTCACCTTACCCCTGGCTCAGTTTACCTCTGGGGAAGTTTGGCTACAGCTGATGTGGGGCCAGCACCAGGGGCTTGGCTGCCCTGCAAGGACCCGCAAATGACTACATGGAGTCATTGGATAGCTTTTTGCCTGCTATAGGCTGATTCCACAGAGCTGCCTCCTGCCCTAGATGGCCAAACCAACGCCGAACAGATGCATCTATATCACCTCTTCTTAGAGCCCACTGAAAGTGATGCCGACCAAGGTGAGCCAATGTGGTTTGACCTTGCTCCTTGTCTCTCTGGTTATGCTGCTGCTTTAAAGAGTCATCCTGATCAGAGCTTCCAGCCAAAACAAAACCAGAAATCTCACTTCCTACTGCCTGTTGAATGTGCATTTCTTGGGGTACTTTGTGCTTTAAGGCATCACCTGTTGTTTCAAAGTTTGAGGCTTAGTGAGGATCCCAGTTTACGTGCAACCAATCCTTCTTGTACTACCACTGAAGAATCTGATTAGCTAACTGTGAGGTCTCAGTTTACAGTGTAATTAGCATTCACAACCACAAAGCAAAAATTAAATGTCTTAGATTTTAAGATGCTAAACAAAAATGCAAATCTTATGGTTTTTATTCCTCCTTAATTAGTTTATTAATCTGCAAATTATGAATCAGTCAGCTTATCTCCATGCCTCATAGCTCAGAGATTTAGCAATTCCTGAATATTTTCACCTTTTCATCTTTAAAAAAAAGAACTCAGCAAGCAATTAGTGAAACAAATAACCAACCAGCTTGCAGGCTCCAGATGAGTTACACAAAGAGGAGATTCCCCTGTAATTGGACTGAAATGGAAGCTTTAGCATGCCTAGCATTGCTAACTAGGAAAACTGAGCAAATGAGACAGCATATTGTCACTAAAGGTATGAGCACTCTCAGCCTGTACCATTTTACATGTTACAGTCCAGAAACACAAAAGCTGATTCTTTCTTGCCTGCTGACTTATTTCAAACATTCTAATATTTAAAGCCATTAAACTTTACAAATTCAGTCAAGAGAGATGGTTGTAAAAGGAACCCTGAGTTGACAAATGAGCAATTTTAGAAGCATCCAGAACTCCGGTACCCACTCAAATACTCTGCCAGATGATCAGGGCATCTTCATTGGCTTAGTCTGAAAAGTTTTAACTCTCATGGGTTTGGATCAACCAAGTCCAGCAAGGACACAGTTACAATATTAATAATGTCCTTAAAATAAAAGCAGAAGCCAAGTCTGGGACTTCGTGCAATGCAACCCGTGTTCCTGAACTAGTAACAAAACAATCAATATCAATTACAGTGCATTTGTCAAGGACCATTATTCTGGAAAACCATTTTCTAGCACACTGACTGCACATGTCTTCAATTAAAGATTGTTTTTGTGCAAAATATGCCACCCGCTGGTGCTTGTTGGTAACACATTTTCAAAAGGAAAAAAGAAAGTTTTCAGAAGTGCTCAGTGCCCTCTGAGTAGGGTTACCAGATGTCAGGCAAAAGGATTTTGTCGGGCTTTTTACTGACAGGGGTAAAGTATGCTGAAACACCCCAGAATACCTTATTTTTAAGGGGAAGTGTTCCAGGGCCCCCTAAAAACAGAAGAATATTACATTAATACTACATTTTCTCTATGTGTCCTCCAATGTCTTCCTTTTCATACTTCGGTATCTGGTAACCCTACCTCTGAGGCATTTAAAGAGTAAGGGCCAGATTTCCATCTGTGCTCAGCTCCCACTGTGACACTTAGGACCCAGGTTGCAGAAGGTCACAGCACCCAACTTCTTAACTTAGAGGTATTTATCTGAAGATCACCTGTGTTGGGTTAAGACTAGAACTAGGCAATGGGCATCAGGCTGCTAGGCTCTAGTCCGAAATCTGCCAATGGCTCAGGAAGCGACCTTGGCCTAACCATTTAACTCTTGTGTCTGTATGATTAAGCCTCACAAGGTCCCTGAGCATGGTCAGAATTAACAAAACAGCTGGGGAAGAGAGGGGAACCAGTCTAACTTGTTCCCAGAACAGCAAGGGAGGAAGAGACGGGTGGGTTACTCATCAGTAACCTTCTTCAAGATGGGCTGCTCGGATCCATTCAGTAATAGGTATCCCTGTGCCGGAGCACTGGATTGGTCAGAAAACTTTTGTCCCAGCCTGTCAGGAGAGGGCAGGTGGCCACCACCCCTCGCACCATCCCGTGGCTATATATATGGCCACCTCCCAACCCCTCCTCAGTTTCTCAGAGTCGCCAACTCCAGATGCAGGGATGGAGGGGGTGGGACCTGAATGGATCTGAGCAGCCCATCTCGAAGAAGGATGGTTACTGGTGAGTAACCCACCGTTCTTCTTCGAGCGCTGCTCGGATGCATTCAGTAATAGGTGACTACTAGCCAAGATGATGGATGGCGGGTGGAGTTGGGTCTTCCACCTTCAGCACAGCAACAACACCCCAGAAGGGAAGAGGCCCAAGAGAGAAGACTCTAACCAGAGTCAAGAAACGAACTAGGCTCTTGATGCAGCACAGCAGAAAGAGCAACTCAGGGCCAACCCAGGGGCAGGGGTAGGGCCAAACCCCCCGAGACATATAAGTGAGGGCAGGACAGACCAAGGTCAGCATAGCGAGGATGAAGAAGGCAACATGAAACATAGAGGGTTGTGTTTGGTGCTCCACCTAAGTGGTATAGCACAAGGTATGAAGGCCAGAAGATAAGCATCTGGCCATGGGGCCTTGCAGCGTGAGCTCGTTAGGGGACGCTGGAGGCCAACGGAAGCGGGTTAGCCATAATGACTGTAGCCTGCACAAGAAACAAAGGAAAGGATGAATATTATCCCATGGGCTGAGTGCATCAAGACCCAAGCCAGGACTCGAAGAGTCACAGTGAGGCCTGGCGGATGTGGGCCAGGCAGGTAGCCATGGGAGGGATGAACCTTATCCCCTGGACTGACCACAACCAGCCCTAGCGGAGTCTGGTCGAAGAAAGTAATAGCGAAAACGCATTTGTATAGGGGAAGAGGGGACCCCGAGAATGATCGAGAGGGGTCTGGGCAAGACACATCAAGCCAGCGCACTGAAGGCCAAAGCCACAACTGGTGCAGTAGGAGGCACAGGGCATGCCAGCTATAGGATCTCGAGTTAGTATGCAAGGAGTACACTTCAAACCGAGTATGGTACCAAAACCGGGGTTTCTCGCTGGAGGGGTACTCAAGGACACTAGCACCCCCAAGACTGCGGAATAGCCTTGGGTGGTGCCGATGGCTTGGTACCTATAGGAGTCTGCGTAACACGAGAACTCGCAGAGAGGGGGAGAGAGCCGCTTCTTGGCCTGTAGTCCCGTGGGATTCCAGCATCACAAGGATGCAGTCAAAAGGGGGAAGTGAGGGCAGGAAGGATGCCGGCTATTGTTTGGCTACCCAGTCGAGATGGCCAAAGGGCTCATAGAGATGCCATATAGGGATATGGTCTCACATGCCTAGGGCACCAGCAAAGGGATAGTTTCACAGCTATATTGCGTCAACGTGAGCACCAGGGGGAGGACATGTTGATGTGGGGCTACCCCCCAAATATGGTTGTCAGGGGACAGAGAAGTCATCTTCCGATCACCTAGGAAGTGAAACTACCTGGAGAGTAGCGACCGCAGAATCCCAGAGGTATCCTGGGTTTAGAGAACCGATGTGGAGGGTTCCAGTGGAGGAACCGGATAGCATTCCTCGTGGAGGGTACAAGCCTCTGAATTCAGAGTGTTTCGGAAACAGGAACTATGACCTGTTTTCCTCTGTTTATTACCTATATATATATGAGCAACGTATATCATCTGGTCCCTCAAGGAGGCGAGGGAAATAAAGGTCCTGGTAAGGTAGTCACCAACATAGCTTGGAGGTGACCTGCCAGTTGAACTGTAGAGCCCCAAGCAAATATAGCGGGTTGGCGCACCCCCAAGAGACAGTACCCTTCCAGGATACGTGTCCTAGGGTCAGGGAGGCTAGGCGGAGATTGCAAGCAGCTCGGGAAGGAGCTTCCGTGCTTGGAGTGTGGCCTTCTACCCGACTATGACGGGGGAGTAAGGCCTGGAAGGTGGACGCTAATGTAGAAGGCCCAAGATAAGGTATCCCGCCGCTGTTGCTGTTCCAAGGGGGAGGCAATGTTGGTGCCATCCCTGTAGGTTCACTGATCTGGAAGGTTCCAGTCAGGTATACTAGGTCTCTGCTTCCCAAGTGGGGGCGGGGGGGTATAAGGAGGGCTGGCCACCACTTCAGGTAGGGTGGGTCTAGGACGAGAACTCCTGGGATAGGTGTCCTGCTAGCAACTAAGGTTGCCCACTAGGGAAGGGGCTGTTACGGAGCCTCAGCTTCCATGAGGAAAAAGCCGGGGGGGGGGGATAAGGGTGGCAGGGGTTGGACCGCTCTGCCTTGGCCTTCCTTAGAGGCTAGGGTCCACCATGATGATGCAGGCGCGACCCGCCTGATGGGTAGGGTAGTGGAGGTTCTCGTTGAGCCGAGGTGTCAAGGGCCCCAGTAGAGCTTGCTACCCGGCGTGTCAACAGTATGCTAGCGAAGGTATCCCCCGCCCCCAACCTGAACTCAAGAATGGGGCCTACCTGATGTAGGGCATCTGGGTGAACAGTAGTGGTTCTGCGCCCAGGTGAACACCACGTATGGCTGTTGCGGAACCTCTGCAGCAGTGGCTGAGGCCACTACAAGACACACTTCTCATCCCTGTCAAGACCCATTCTGACGTGAACAGCACAGGGATTGTTGGTTGATGGGTACCTGATAAAGAGGTGGGGGGGTGAGGGGCGGATTCCCCGAGGATAGTGCCCGAGGTAGCAGCTGCCGAGGATATGTAGGGGCAGGCCCCGTACTGCTGTACTAGTGGTGCAGGGGACACAAGCTGGTTTGTGCAGCCCGTGTTCACCCAAGACTGGGGGGGGGGGCGCAGCCAGAATTAGTGCAAGGGAGGGAAGCCAATCCCAATCGAGCCCCGTTCCCCCTTCCCAAGGAAGGGACAGGGCGTCAACTGTCCACTGGGACAATACAGTGAAGTCTTATTGTACCCCGGATAACTTGAAACTAGGGTGGCAGCTAATTGGGTGGGCCCCTTTGCTGCAGATGGGAGAGGAAAAGGGTGTCGGCACCTTGCAGCAGGGTGATGACAGTGGCAAAGAAAATTTTGCTGGGTTCCCACGATGATGTAGATGAGTGGAAATTGAAGATGAGGGCTTATGTGGGAGGGGTGGGTCCAGGACGGAGGAGGCCGAAGTATTTGGCCTCTCCCCTGGGGTCCCAAGCGGTGCCCATCACCAATAAGGTTTCTGGGGGAAACAGGGCGTCACCTCCAAAAGGCAGGTCAAGGACTGCCTGTTGTGCGTTAGGGGGCACTCTAGCTCACTGAGCCATGCTATCGGGCAAATAGTTACTGCCGAGACCATAGTGCGGGTGGCTGTATCCACCGCGTCACGGGCTGAGAGGAGGAGGTCTTTGGAGATTATATTACCCTCCTCCAGGAAGGCATCATATTCCTCTTTGGCCTCAGGTGGGAGCAAGCACCGGAATTTCACAACTGACTCCCACACATTCAGCAAGTATCTGCTGGTAATGGCTTGATTGTTTGCCACTCGCAGTTGAAAGGCCGAGGAGGAGTAGACCTTACGGCCCAAGAGGTCCAGTTCTCTGGCCTCCCTGGAAGATGGAAGGAGGTTGCTGGGGGGCTCCCCGGGGCCTAACGCCATCTGCACTACATCCTGCGGCGGAACCAGGTGATCAGCAAGGGAGGGAAAGTCCAGTTCAGGGACCCGATATTTAATGCCTGCCATGTCCGAAACCGGGACAGTAGAGCTTGGGCTCTGCCACCGAGAACATGTGAGGTCCCAGACACTCGGGTGAAGTGGGATTGTCAAGGGTTCTGCTGAGGCAAACGCTGGCCCGAAGAGGGTATCCAGAGGGGTCCCAAGGGCTGCACCTCCGTTCCCAGATGGGCCGTAGCCTGGCGCAACAAATCAAAATGCGCCAACAAATTCCCCATATAGGACCCCAGTGCCAGGGACAAAGCAGTACCAGGAGCTCGCCGTGATGGCGAGGGAGTCTCCCGGGGGGACCATTCCTGTGTGCGCAAGCGGAACAGTGACAGCGCTAAAGTGTGGTGCCGGGGTTGCTTAGAGCCCCTTGATGGCCCTTCCTCTGAAGTGGAAGCGGGGGAAGGAGACCGAGACTGGTCTCCCGGGGTGGTACCAGTGACGGCAAGGTGATATGTTGCGGTGGGGATGGCCCTACGGTACTGGGCCCAAATGAGGTGGGAGACAGGGGGCTAGATGGCGAAGGAGAGTGGCGCCCACGTTGGATCCAGGCCTTAGAAGCAAAGCCCGGTTTGCCCGTTCTAGCTGGGATTGGGGCAGGTGGTGTGGAGAGTAAGAGGAGGGCTCGAGCAGCCTCCACCGCTTCAGAGGTGGACGGTATGAGGAGCGACTCCACACGGCCCCATGGCAAGTCCTTGCCCAGGGAAAGGGGACTGCCTCGTCTGGAGGACTCCCGCTTCTGCAGCACAGGGCTATAGCAAGCCTGCGGTGCCGAGGGTGATTGCGGCCGGCAAGGCCGGGCTGTGCTGAGCCAGCAGTGCCAGAGATGGCAACAAGCGGTGCCGGGGTGATCTGGGCACCAGCAGCACCAAGCTGTGCTACTGGGGTGATCCAGGTACTGGTGGTAATTGCTTAAGTCAAGTCAACTTAAGCATTTAAGTCAACTTCTCATGGCAGGGCCTGCCCCCTTCCCTGCCCCTGGCATGATGGGCTCCCAATGGGGGCCTGGTACGTCTCCTGCCCTCAGGCAAGGAGCTGAGGGCTCGGGGAGCCAGCATCACCCCTGGGCACAGGGAGCCGGCTTCACCCCTGGCCACTTGCAAGCAGCCAGGGGCTGGGGAGCCTGGCATCTCACCCAGGGGTTGGGGGAGCCAGCATTGCCCCTGGCTGCTCAGGAGTGGCCAGGGGCGCAGGGAGCTGGCAGTGCCTCTGGCCACCTACAAGCGTCCAGGGGTGATGCTGGGTCCCCCGACCCCTGGGGGAGATCCCAGCTCCCCCGACCCCTGGCCGCTTGCCAGCGGCCAAGGAAGATGCGGGATCCCCCAACCCCTGGCTGCTAGCACCCTGACTTGGCTCCCACCCCCTCTTTACTGGCAGCAGGGGCTTAAAGCTGGCTCCTCCCAGCCGTGACAAGTGACCAGGGCCAAATTTGCCCCCTGAGCACTTATCAGGATAGGCAGCTCCACAACCTGGTCAATTTCAAAGAAGTGAAATTGACCAGGCTGCAGAGTCCAGCCACTCCGCAGCCTGGTCAATATCATGCCTATGAAATTGACCAGGCTGTGGAGCCTCCTGCCCCGATAAGTGACGGGGTCAAATTTGGCCCCCGGTCACTTGTAACTGCTTGCAGGAGCTGGCTTTAATGCCCCACTGCCAGTAAAGAGGGGGTGGGAGCCAGGTCAGGCTTCTAGCCCCTCCTTGGTGGCCCCGGCAGAGAGCAGCTGGGAGATGGACCCAGCTCCCAGCTCCTCCTTGGAGGGTAGGAGACGGATCAGCCCCAGTCCGAATTGGCCCTGGAACCCACTGGGCTCAGGGTACCCAATCTGGACTAGGGGGTGGGGTAGGAGGCGGGGTGCCCTGGGTATGTCTGGTCCTTGTCTACCCAGACATACCCTGAAGTCGACTTGACAAGGTCGACTTAAAGTCAAACTTGTTAAGTCGAATTCCAGGGCGCCCCCCAGTGTAAACATAGCCAGTGTTAGGTGACTACTAGCCATACTGTGGACAGTGGGCAGAGTTGGAGTTTTCTGCCTTCAGCATGACAATCTCCATAGACGAGGCTCCAGCATTAGGCCACCTGAGGTAAGCGTATTGCCTGCCTGAGAGGGAAATAAATAACTCTATGAACTCCCACCATACAGAGATTTAAGGGACCCTAGAGAGAATTACAAGCCACCTTGAGGTGGGTTGGGTTCATAGGCTCGATATCCAAGTCCAGCAGAGCCCAAACCCTGGAAAAGAGACAGGCACAAGCAATGTTCCCTCTAAGGTTTGGTGGCTTGTGTGCAAAATTTTCAACCCGTGTGCAAAATTTTTTCTGAATAAAATTTTTGTGCAAACTCATGTGACAGAAATTGAAAATTATAGAATGAAAAATAAATAGGGATTAAATTGCTTTTATTAACAATTTGAATGTGGTTTATGCCTATTTGACACTATGTCTCATAAATTCTTCAGTACAGTTCCTCTGACTTTGTCGGTTTTCCAAAATGAATAAACACTGTCCAGGTTAACAGTCTGTCCTGAAGCTAAATAAAGCTTCATCCTCATGAGATTGTCCAGATGGCTGACTTCTAAATGATTTCTAGTCTTTGTTTTTATTTGATTCATTAAACTGAATCCTCTCTCACAATCAGCACTAGATGCCTGGAAAGTTGCACAGATGTCTAGAAGGAGCGATAGTTCACTAAGTTGTTCCTGCCGCAGAGTGTAAGAAACCATGTCCTTGAAATTCTTCATTGCACCTGTTTTCATCTTCTAACAGTTAAAGTCCACATACTGATTAAGCAGATCTTTCTTAAAAGTTCTCCTGTCCTGTTCAGCAGTACAGTACACTATATCTTGCTGCTAGTATTTCAAGTTGCTGATGTCCAAATGAGAAATCATTCATACTCTGTAAAGCTGAAAAGGAATTCCTATCAAAAACAGACCATTCCTTTAGCTCATTTTCAGGAAACCTGCAGTCAAAATGGTCACATATTCCTTCAACAAACTGAATCATCGCTCTAGTGTCTACAGGAGATGAAAATGATGCCATCAGATCTTGGACCTCTTCTGAAAAATGAACAGTTTCTCCAAGGTACTGGGATCAAAGTTTTGCAATTCTGGCTTTAGTGAACTGGAATGCCTCTGTTGTGATTAGTGTACTTCCCTGAAGCAGTCGGTACAACTCTGCCAGTTCCCCTAACACATCATTCAATACAGCGATTGCAACATGATATTCTGCTTTTTTCAGTTTGTCTAAACAGTACTTGTGAATTGGGTCATTGACCTCTGCAACCTATGCTTGGCAGTATTCCATCAGCACAGCATAATTCTTTATTAAGGCTTGTATAGCAAAATGTCTAGAAAGCCACCTTACTTCATCCAGTGGCCTGAATGAAACAGACTCATAATCTGCAGGAAAGCCATAGCAACTAGGTATGTGTATTGCACCACAAGGTGTTCCCTCATCTGTGTCTGCCTCTGATGCAAAGTGCCAGGTGCAAAGGACAGCTCCATTTTCCTTTCTCAATCCAGAGCCAATCCTACTGATACTTGGCATATTTCCTCAAACTTTGACTTCTTCACAGATGACCAACTAAAAAGTGCATAGACTGTTCTTATTAGGGTTTCAATATCCTTCATTAAAGATACATGCTTCCATGCATCATCAAGTCCTAAGTCTTCTCTGTGTGCCACACAATGCTGTTCCAACAAATGTGGAATAGAATGATGCAGTATTGCAGCCACACCATTACACTTTTCAAGCATAACTGAAGCACCATCCGAGGTAAACGTAACCATTTTCCTCAAATCTATGTTGATGTCAGCATAGAACTGTTTAATTGCTCAAACAATTGCAAAACTTTCACATACTGACAATTTCAGAATTCCTGCAAACATCGTACGATAAGAAAACTCTTCTGCTTTTCTGAATTTAACATACAGGATTAACATTTTGTTTACAGGTTTACAGAGATATCAGTGCTCTCGTCAACTATTAGAGTATGGAATAATGAACTCCACCAATCATTTAACATTCCCCAGTGAATAACAGAATTTATGCATTCTACAAATTTGAATGCATAATTTTTACTTCTTCAGTTTTCAGGAATTTTAACATATTTTCCAACAAGATGGTATATCTCCTGAACCAATAATAATGATGAATTTAGTTTTATTGCAAGAAGGATGTTATCAATTAAAATTTTTACTTCATCAGCAGTGGACAATTTCCTCAGACATTTCAGGTCTATGTTCTCTATCTTCACGTGTCTCACATAACAAAGTTTTAATAAGTCCTCACTGCTGATTATGTAACATATGCACAGCAGTTATGTGACTTTTTTGCATTAAATGACATTTTAAGTAGTCCAGTTTCCATTCATCCCATTTTTTGCCTGAAGCCCATTCGCCATTCACATGGGCTTGCATGCAGATGGTACATAATACTTCACCATTCTCATGGTATTTAAAAATATCTCCTAGGCTTACGCGTTGCTTACCAGATACATGTGGTGTTTCAGTTTCGATAAGCTCACGCAGCCATTCTTCCTTAAATCTGAAGCAGACCTTCTTCTGTGTTGGTCCACTGCTTTCGCTGCTTTCAAACGTTCACTTCGACATTTTAAAATTGATAGATTTTAATTATAGATGCAATTATAAATAAAAACACCAGCAGATTAATTTTGCTTGGGGCCTCTTAAAAGCAAAGAACACTGTTGATACGTAAATCAGATACCACGGAGAACACAACTGGTATTAAATAAGGTGATGCTTCACTCAGTGAGTTCTCTGTGTAGGAGATGCCAGCAGTAGCTGCTGCCCTCCGATTCAAGGCTTACAATATTCCCGGACGCACTCTGCCTTTCAGTATATGTCTATCCAAAAAAATCTGTAAATAGAAAGATACATTTAAAACTACATTAAGTAAGGAAAGCCTGTGTAGAGCTCCCCATCAATTTTAATGGGGATTTCTTGGCTGAGTCAGCCCCAGGAGTGCTGTTGTTATCCCATTGCACTAAATATTTTACAAGCAAACAAAACAGTCTACTTCAGAGATTTTTCCCCTGCAACTTAGCATGTTACTGTGAAGAAGGTCCTGTGACGTGAATAGATTGTTTTATTATCATTATTTTATCTCTAACTTGAAACAATTAGGTTTTTTTAAAAGAAGTCTCACAGCTCCTTTTAAAATGTTGTGACTTCTTTGAACCTACAGTCCAGGCCATATAAACCTACTTGGGCCAAAAACAAGAAAAAGGTTCTGCCAGGTAAACCAGCACATTCTAGACTGCTCTGCACTTAAAAGAAAGACATTCTGGGAGACACTGACCTGAAGAAATGCTAGAGCAGATGAAATCCAGCTAGTTTATTTGAGGCAAAGCTGGGAAAGTTCCACAGAACCAAGTGAAAGCTGGTATCTTGTCCAAAGCACCAGGGCTTGAACCAGGGACATCCAAAGCTCTGAGCACACAGTTCCACAGCTTGAACTAGAGACCTGTGCTCTGTAGCTTCAGAATGAACAAATGCTTCTTCTCTGGAGATCAGACACAGAACAGGACACATAACATAGTAAGGTTTGTGGGTGACACATGGTCTCTTGGTAGGGATACCATATCCCAAAGCAGGGAAAGGACAGGGAGTATGAAAAGGAGGACATTGGAGGAGACATGGAGAATTACTGAGTATTAATATAACTGTTATTACCATATTAAGTCATGGAAACAGGTATTGATTAATGAATGCAGCATTAAAACTGCACAGTCAAGTGATTTTTAAATTATTTTAAAATAATTTTTCATTAACTGCAAATTTTTCATGACCCTTCCATTAATGTTCATGAGACTAAAGTTAAAAAACTAAATTTTCAAATGTAAACTTGAAAAATACCTAAAAAAGAAAAAACACAGTTAACTTACTTTTCATTTTCCACAGCAGCCCATTTTTATCGTTAAAAGGCCTGAACTGTTTCTGTCCAGGTCAAACCTACCCCGTTAGTGGTTTTATTTAATTGGTCCCTGTTAGTAATTTTGTTTATGGTAGGTAGACTTTATTTTCCTTCATTTTATTAGTATCCCTACCCCTCCCCTCCCCCCCCCCCCCCTTTAGCCATTTTGTAAGGAGCAAGGGCCAAAAATCAAAGCATCTTTCACAGGTTTTCAACCTGCACTCCCAAGGTTAAAAGATACCTTCCTTACCAACTGAACTATTCAGACAGCCTTGTAACAAAAAGCAGGCTCCAAAGTCAGGGGATACCAGAGCTCTTAGTCAAAAAGGCCTGCTTTGTGCAGAGCTGTGATTGGGCAGTATGTACATGTGACTACCTCCGATCTTCAGCCACTGGTGGAAGATTTCCCACTCTGTAACTTGGCTGTTAGGAGAAAAACAAAAACAAAAACAAAAACAAAAACCAAGGAGTCTTGTGGCACTTTAAGACTAACAGACTCCTTGCTTTTTTTTGCTTTACTAGACTACCACAGCTGCCCTTTTGGAACTTGGCTGTTAAAGAGTTTTTAACATTCCATTCCTGAGAAGTAAAAAGCCAGACAAAAACAGCTATTTTTAAAATACCTTGAACACTGAGAACATGCAAGCAAAAAGGAGGACATGTCCTCCTTTTGCCAGAGTCTGGTAACCCTAACCAAGACCTGCTGCCTCCTCCCGCTCTCCTGGCTGCATTCCCCCCCACCCCCACCCTGGCTCTGGGGCTGGGGCTCCCCTCCTACCAGCCAATTCTTGGCTGCACCCCAGCCCACTTGGAGCCAGCCCCGCCCTGGGCCTCTCCACAGGGCTGATCCTCGACCGCACTACCCAGCCGTCCCAGCCAGACCCAGGACCTGCCAGCGCATCCTCTGGGTTTCCAGCTGCGTCATCTTACTGCCAGCCTGACACAACCCTGGGGCTCCCCCCCCTGCCCCCCCGCAGCCATTCTCGGCTGCACCCCCAGCCCACTCAGAGCCAGCCCTACCCTCAGCCTCTCCATGTGGCCGATCCTCGGCCGCACTGCCGAGCTCTCCCAGCCAGACCCAGGGCCTGCCACCACCTCCTCTGGGTCTCCAGCTGCACCGCCCGACCTCCCATCTGCCGGCCAGATCCTGGAGCTCACCCCCTCTCACCCCCCTGCAGCCATTCTCAGCTGCACCCTTGGCCCACTTGGAGTCAGCCCTACCCTCAGCCTCTTCACATGGCTGATCCTCAGCCGTGCTGATCAGTTCTCCTGGCCGGACCCAGGCCTGCCACCATCTCCTACGGGTCTCCGGCTGCACTGCCCGCCTGCCAACCCGACCCAAACCCAGGGGCTCCCTTCCACCCCCCCGCCGCAGCCATTCTTGGCTGCACCCCCAGCCCACTCAGAGCCAGCCCTACCCTCGGCCTCTCCACGTGGCTGATCCTTGGCCACACTGCCGAGCTCTCCCAGCCAGACCCAGGCCTGCTGCCGCCTCCTTGAGATCTCCAGCCATGCCGCCCGCCAGCCCGCCCGCCTGCCTGCCGGCCTGGCCTGGCCTGGCCCAACTCTAGGGCTCCCCTCCGACCCCGCCCCCACCGCAGCCATTCTCAGCTGCACCCCCGGCCTACTCAGAGCCAGCCCTACCCTCGACCTCTCCACGTGGCCGATCCTCAGCCATGCTGCCGAGCTCTCCCGGCCAGACCCAGAGCCTGCTGCTGCCTCCTACAGGTCTCTGACTGCGCCACCCACCAGCCCGGCCCAACCCAGCCCAACCCGACCTGACCCGACCTGGGGCTCCCTCACCTGCCCCCTGCAGCCATTCTCGGTTGCACCCCCGGCCCACTCCAGGCCAGCCCTACCCTGGGCCTCGTGTCTGATAGCCTTCTGCACAGTGAACCGCACTCATCCGTTGCATGTGCGGGAATGAGACAATCCTGTGCAGTACAGGGTTTTTATGTGCACGGCCATGCACCCACGCACCTTAGAGGGAATGTAGGTCACAAGCTAGGGACTCCTTGTCCCCATGCAAAGAGAATTGCTCTTCTCCAAGCCTATGAGCACTAGACAGGGAAAATGGATTAGGGAAGTGGGTCACTTCTGGGTCAGACTGGGCAAGAAAACTGTCCTGGGTATTCCTTGCACACTGGGACCACTACTGGTCCCTACACAACCATGTCCTGTCCGCCACCCTAGGGGGTTCAAGGTATGACTGTACTTAGTGAATGATAGACTGTGCTGAGTGTCTGCTGCTAAGACCTACATATGGAAGGGGGGAATTCTGTCACCCTTGTGGGGAGCAGGATGCACAATATCTTAATCCCATTGGAGCCTAAAACCTTCAATCCCAGGCCATGGTGGCCCACTTGCATGTAGCAGGAAATGGCAAAGATGGGACATCTACTGTCCCACTCTGCCAGCAGGGGTCTGAAACCCCACAGCACTCTTCTCCCAGCTTATCAATAGCCCGTGGCCCTAGGAGGCTGCACTGGAAGATGCATCATGCGCCAGCCAGCCCCATGCCTGGAAACAGACCAGCTGGACTGGGGCTGGGACCCACAAATTATCATGGTTGGGGCTGGCAGCCCAGGTGGTGGGGGTGGCATGATAGTGCAAGGCTTGGGCCCCAGATCAAGGCGCCCTTAATTCAGCCCTGGCACTAAAAGTAAATGCTGACAAGCAGCAGGATTTAGGAAGGGTTACACACCACCTGCTGCATGGCAGGCACCATCCTCTGACAGTGGGTGTCAGGAGGAAATGACCCCTGAAGGCAACTTATCCCACCACTGCCCCACTGCCTCGTCAAGCCCTGCACCAGTACAAATATGTGGCTCTGCATCCCATCTGCATCCATAACAAATGGTCCACAGATATCTGTGTCATACCCATGGATGCAGATACAATATGGATATCCATGGATATCCACATATTTGCAGGGCTCTAGCTCTGCACAAGTATGTGGACCTGTATCCAAGCTGCATCCACAAGGAATGGTCTACAGATATCTGCATTATATCCATGGATTTGGAGGGCTCTAGTGCCTCCGTCTGGAGTAGTCAGTTTCTAGCTGAGATGGACCCCTGGTCCGATCCAGCCTGTGCTGACTAAGTTTTGCCTTGTTGCATTGTACTTGTGCAAGGAGGGTGCTGCAACTTACTGCACAGAGAGGAATTCTGCTTCCACAAATCATTCATCACCACTGCACATTATCAAGGGAAGGCTCCCGCTGAGTGTCTCACCATTACAGCATTTACATGGCCTTTGCCTGACACCACTGTTCTCAATTCAGACCAAAAATGGAGCAGATCTGAGCTGATATGGGACACTCACTTAACAGTAAACAACAGATCCCTTCCAAAGGGCCCACAGTGGCAAGGAACTTGTCCCGACATGTGCTCCCACCAGCCATCCCTGCACCACTTCCCTGTGGAGCTCTGCCATGGAGAATGCACTGGCTGGGCCATTCTCATCATGGGATACTGGTACAGTTGTCTTGTGTTTGCCTTGGGCATGCAGCTCTGCAACATGAGTCACCATCAGATGACTCTCTTCCATTTCCCCTAGGGGCTCTACTGCTCCTTCTCAACGTCCTCTGCCATGGAGGCCCCAGACTATCTCCTCGGCCCTCCTTTTTCTGATTATTTGGGTCAGTGTAGCAGCAGTGTAGCAGACCTCCAACCCAGGCCAGGAGCCCATTATGCTGGAAGCAGTGTGTGCAGAGAGCCCTGCAGCTGGAAGACGCTACTCAAAGAGGACTGGGAAGTGACTTACTCAAGGTGACCTGGCAGCAGGGCCACCCTTAAGGGGGGGCAGAAGGCACAGCCGCCCTAGGCCCCGTGCTTTTGGGGGCTCTGCGTGGCCACCCTACTGCCCCTCCATGCTAGGGACAAGGCAAGCAGGCAAAAGGCCAGTCTGCCACCACAGCACTGCTGCCAGTCCGCCCCCCCCCCGCCACGTGCGCTGCTCTAGGCTCCATGCCGGAGCAGTGGAGAGGGGGCGGGAGGCAGCATGGAGCAGGTATTGCTGCCCCCCTGCCTCCTACCTGCTGCTCTGGCAAGGAGCCCAGAGCAGCGCGCATGGCAGGGGGGCGGACCGGCAGCACTGCGGTGGTGGGGAGCAGTGCGGGCGTCTGCCCCTTCCCTTGGCTGGCCAGCCCCGGCCCCAGTGTGGGGGGAGTTGAGGGGGCCTCGCGGAGGGCGATTCGCCCTGGGCCCTGCACCCCTAGTTGCCCCTCTAGGGACATCTCTGCCCGGCAGACCAGTGCCAGACCAGGGTATGAAAGCAGTCATGACTCCCAAGTTTCTGCATGCCCCACTGAACCACAATTCCCTCCCCCCCCCATCTCTTTCTCCTCTCAGGTTTCAAGTCCTATCTTTGCCCTTGGGTATTGCTGAGCAGGACACCACTGCCCCTTCTGCCTGCCACTCTCCCAGTCAGCTCCTGGCTGCAGCCCCAGCACATCATCAGGACTGGACAAACAAGCACCTGTTTTTATGCTCAGAGCTTGTCTGTGCTTTGTCTGCACTCCCAAGACCTGGAAGAACTGCAGAAGAGCAGAGGAACTCACCCACCTTTCCAGGCCAGGCCAGGTGTGGTGTCCTAGGGCCATGAAGCCTATTCAGTCCATCATGGCTCACTGCCCTGAATGCAAATCTTGCACTTTGCTCCAAAGACCAGCAATGTTCCTCAGTCCCTGACTGCTTTTCCTTCTAAGCTTCTTTGGTCTGTAAACCTCTTGTCCCAGTTTCCAGGACACAGGAAATGGCTCCATAGTGCCTCTGCTTCAATGTGAGCTCAACTATTGCTCTGTGACCCTGGGTAAGTGGTGGCAGAGCTAAAGGGAGTAACACTTGGCTGTTGGCAACATCTCTCTAAAGCCCTACACCCTAAACATCAAGGGTTTCAAAATGCTGCTACCCAGCACCCCTCCCATTGCCTGTGCCTAGATTCAGGTCTCCCATGCAGCCCCTGCATTGGCCCCATGCACCAGCCAGACCTCCCATCTACTGCCTCCTGACTTACAGAGTTCAGTGAGACTTCCTCAGTCAGGCCCCACATCAACCTTCCCTCTCTCTCCACCTGCACATCGTTAACTGCCAAACTTATCTTCCAGTCTCACCTCAAGCCCTGCCTCCACACCTAGTGTACAGCAGGACAACCCTGTGAAACAGACTGGGAGAATCCATTCAGTTAAGGATGGTGGGTACAAAGATAACACATCATACTTTGGAAGCCTGTAGGCGGAGATGAGGAATTGCCTCCTGCCAGGGCCCATCCTGGTCCTGATTAGCCTCAGACTAATTCCTGAGTGGCTTCCACCCCTGGTGGAAGAACTTTGCTGCTCAAATATTCCTTCTGATGTTTAAATATTAACCAGTGAATTCTTTGGGATGGTCGTTAGAGCCAGGCTCCAAATGATCTCCAAAACTGCAATTGCAGCAGCAATGCCAGAGAGCAACAGGGCCAGCAGGAGGCACCAAACACTGAGAAAATGAAAAATGCTTCCCTTTCCAGAAAAGCTGAACATGTTCACCCGCAGAAGAACACAGGGATGGCTCCCTCCTCAGTGAACTTGGCATCAGTCTGTCACCCCGTCTTGCTTGGATTTACCCTTTCAAGGTAAGGGGAATATTTTCTTACTATGGTTCCTGCCCATTTGTTTGAGTCCTTAAAGAAATCTCTGCAGGCAGGATTTGAGAGACACAGGTGTGGCAGGGTGAAGGATTGAGCCTTAGCAAAAAGCCAGATGCACAAGTGCATAAGTGGAAAACCACAGCATAACTGAGGGCAACCACATAAGACTGTTCAGCTTTCCCCCTGTAAAAAGGATCCCTCCCCTGACCACTTCAGAATAGGGGAAACTCAGGTTTAGAGGAAGAAAGCATAAAACCATGTGTTGGAGATCAGCTGCAGGAGTGTAGGTGAAAATAGACCAGCCTCCTTCAATGGAAAGAGCTCCCCACCCTTTGCACTGCCCCACACCCCTAGCACTTCTGCTGCAGCCACACAACCATTCGTTTCCCAGCTGACCTTGGTTCTGCAGCATCTTAGAATCCAGCACCCCTCTGCCATGTGGGGTGGGCTGCAACTAGGGAAGAGAGAAGTGCCCATGGGTCTCCTACTGTTCTGGTTCAAATGAGAGCTGGAGGCCATCAACAACAAAAAACAAGAGATCTGCTGAGGGATGCTGCCTCCAGGACCCAGTCAGCTGAGTCTGATTTCAAAAGGGATAGCTGTGTTAGTCTAGTTCAGTAAAAAAAACAACAAGCAGTTGTGTGGCACTTTAAGACTAACAGATTTATTTTTTGCATGAGCTTTCGTGGGAGAAGATCCCACTTCCTCAGATGCTTCAAAGATGGGTGAACTTACAGAAAGGAATGAAACTAAATGCAGGGGGGTGTAAAACATAGGATCAGGTCATAAAGTAACAGCAAATCAGAGCAGTTTACAGGCTCAAACCATGGGAAGCCTGAAGTCAAATTACCCTTTGTAATGGGAAAAGAACCCATAGTCTCGATTGAGTCTGAGCCTGCCTACTCATGATGCTAAACTGCTTCCCACTGACTTTTGAGGGGTCCAAAGCTTGATCCCCTGCAGGGCTGCTAGCAACCCAGCATCTGTATGCACTTCTCCATTTTGGCTAGTGGTGACCCAGTGCCTCTTCTCTCCTCCCCTCCCCACCCGTGCACTGACCTATCCCATCCATAGCTGTCCATGATCACAATTCAGTTTAGCTCAGAAGAGCGCTCCGCTGCTTGTGATTTCTCATAGCTCCATTGGTGAACAGGGGACTTTCCAAACAGATGGGAAGACAAGGCCACTACTGCATTGCCCATTGCATATTATGGGCTGTTTAATTCCCAGGTGGGAAATTCGCATGGAGTCACAAATTTCACCTTAGTGAGTTTCTAATGCACCTTCCCTCTGGAATGGGTGGGCTTCCCATGGATGCGGTTGGGTTTTCAGGCCTCAAAACCAAAGAACCCCTTGAGACTTGGAGGTAACAAAGAATCTGTGATCCCCACACTCGCATCCAACACCCCTAGCTTCCCTCTGCATCCTTGGCAAGAGGATTCCTGAGGAGTCAAACATGGGACAAAGACTGACAGCAAGGAGACTAGTGCCCTCCCTAGGATACACAATTCATTAACAATAGCATCCAGCCAGCTCATTCCCCAACTCACCAACAACACCACAACTTGTGCACCTCTGCCTCCATGCAAGTGGGTAGAGCTGAGAAGGGGGGGACCCTTCACGAGAAGGGAGAACAAAGAGATCTATAAACCAAGAAGTGAGGCCCAGCAGTCTTGTTCAACAACTGCATTGTGGTTGGTTTGTGTAGTTCCACTGTTTTTTTCCAATACCTTTTCCCAGGGATTGGTGCACTGCTGGAGTAGCTGGTCCTATTCATGAGTAAAGTAAGATGATCTGCAGAGAATTGGTCTTGGGTCCCATCCTAAAGCTAAAGCTAGGAGTAGATTATGTTTTTATAAGGCACAAAAGTGCTTTTCTAAGACTGCTGAAGAAACTTTAATATCTGCAGGCAAACAATGACTCTTGTTCATAATTCACCTGCCGCTGACTGCCCTGCTCTTAATTCCATTTTGTAATAGCAGAGGATTTGGCTCCTAGACTGCAATTTAATACTTGCATAAAATTGATACAAGCATCCTGCCAATTCAGTTTTACTTTGAGTAGCATCTAATAATACATACACTGTTTTCCCCCATAAAGAATGGAACCTTCAGGTTCCCAAATGAACTGTGTTCAAAGAGAATCTGTTCTGTCCCGAGAAGTAGAAATCTCATTTAGCTGGTGAAAGTCATTTCTTTTACTGGCTTTATGAGACGGACATGCCCATATCCTCTCCCAAAATGTATTAATGGCCATTTGACATGCACAGCAAGAGTTGAATGTCCATTAGGAGGTTGCTCAGGAGGAATCCGAATTGAGAGAGCTTGATTATAGACAAAGGAAACCCAACTACTGCCTCATCTTAGAGGAGAGAAGGCTCTGGAAACATCCAGTAGCTTTCAAGGAGCCAAGCAAGGTTCTTAAACTCCAGAGTGTATAAAACTTATAGCAGTCATACAAATCTGAATGCCATATTAAGTCTATTACTAACCTGCATATTCTCACCATTGGAGGAGAGCTGAGGATGCTCTGGGAAAAACTTCTTGTGACTATTCATTCACACAAAAAAGCCAGTTCCCCATTATGAAATAATAATAATGAAATAATAACGGTTCCACTGAACATCTGCAAGCTCACGTCTGACTACCGTGAAAGCACATTTCTGACTCAAACACAGGAATATCTGCCGAACATGAATGCAAAATTTGACTAGCAAGTATACCAAAGAAAAATACACATGGCAAGGTGCAATGGCAAGTTACAGCAGCAACCCCAGTCAATATGAGACAATAGCACCTAACTCACCAACAAAGAGAGAATTTCCAGTTTCCACCATGAACTACCTGCAAGTTATCTACATATCAAATTCTTCACTGAAAACAAGTCACAAGTCATTTCAGAGGACAGACCTGTTACGGAATTTTACATTTTGTTCACAAACAAAGCAAAAGGCGAAGTTCACTCATTAGGCAGTTTATTCTAGATTATTCTGTTCAACAATGGTTGTGAGATCCAAGTTACAGGTAGCTTCTTCTGTTCCTGTGGGGGAAAAGGAAGGGTTCTTTTCCCCCAGCTAACAGGAGGAAGAGTTCCCCAGCAACAGAATCTCCCACCCCTCAGAGTCCCGCTACTGTCGAGCCTTCTCCCCAGCACCGCATCACCCTGCCGTCCCCGGCACCGTCTTCACAGTCCCAAGGGGTTTCCCCCCCTTGCAGTCCAGGGGAGGGTGCTTCAAGGGGAACTAAATGGCCTCAACGCCAACCTCCAGCACCATCACCATTTTGCTACCAAATGATCAAGAATGATCTCCCCAAGAGACCGCTTCACCCACCTCAGCACCGATTCCTCCAGCAGTGGCTAGAGCTTTAAATCCAGTGCCTTGCTCCTATACGGGGGATCTCTCGGCACACTTCGACCTCCTGTGCCGTGTTTCAGCCCATGTGGGGATGGAGGTCCAGTCCTTTGAAGGGCCCTCTGATAATCTGTTCAGGCCGGTGTTTACATCAGTGGAACCCATCACTGTTCCCCTCTACTCTAGTGTCTAGGACCTTGCCTCCTCATGCTGGCAAAGCCTGGGCTCTATTTCCCCGGTGTCAGATACGGTGGGCCTCAAATATCGAGTCCCAGGGTCAGAATTTCCTTCTTTCACCCATCACCCAGTTCCATCTCGAGCGGTGGTGGAAGCAATGCTGGGCCCAGGACAAGTTCCCCGCAACCCTCTTCTGGCATCCAAGGATGCCAGGGAATTATACCTTCTGTGTCGGAAAGTGTATTCCTCCTCTGCCTTCCAGTTATGCGTTGCTAACAACCATGCCCTGGTGGACCGATATATTTTGGATGTCTGCGAGTCAATGAACAAGTTCAGACACCTACTCGCACAAGAGGCAAGGGAGGAGTATGATGCCTTCCTCAAGGAAGACAGGATAGCATCCCAGGATCTCCTCCTATTGGCTTGGGACTCTGTAGATATGGCCTCCCATGCAATGGCCTCAGCCGTGACCCTGTGGCACGCGGCTTGGCTGCGAGAGGCGAGGGTGCCCCCAGTCTCCCAACAGGTAATCTTTGACCTCCCCATTGATGGCAAAGCTCTCTTCCTGCCAGAGACAGAAGCTGTCCTGGGTGCTGCCCATGACCCTCGGGAGGAGGTTACGTATTTGGGCCCCTTGCCCACCCTCCACCCCCATAGGGTGTAACACTCATGCCCAACTCATCCTTCCTTCAGGCCACTGGATAGGAGTCAACACTCCCACCACCGTGGCATGGGTTTGGGTCCCAGTTTGGGAAATTCCTCCTGCCCCGGGTCCAACCCCCACTCGTGGGAGGGCACCTGGCCTCACATCCATGGGTACCTATTCATAGCCAACCCAGGTTTGTGCCACAAGGCTCATCTCCTGAGAATCCCTACCCTATCGGGTGCCCCACTGATTCTGGAACTTTCCTTCAGTCCGATGGACCGCTCTAATTTCAGGCAAGGTCCCCTGTCTACTCCGGCCTCATTATATTCTCATTTACCTCTGTCAATAGTTGGAGGAAGCTTACTTCCTCCCCCTGTGCCACCCCGTATACCTTACTGACTCTTCTTTCAGTGGGGAAGTGCTCCCCCCTCTGGCTTATCCACGCAGCACCTCTTTCGCTTCCCTTTGGGACCACACAGGCTGAAAACAAGGGTATTCTGCAAATATTGGAGGGTACAGCACCCCCCCCCAGCACTTCCCAAGGTAAACTGAGGGATTTTCTCCTCAATAATCTTTCCCATAGTGGGAAGACACACACACTCATTGCATCTCCTGAGTCAGACGTCCAAGAGGCCCTCTTCCTAGCAGGGTTGTGACTCCTCGCTCCCTCTTCACCAGAGGGCATTTCTGCTCCTCTCTAAAGGGTTGGGTGGAACCTTCACTCTCCTTTACTCACCCCTTTCATGTCGCTTGCTTTTACACCAGCAAGCACGGCTAAGCTTGTGCTTGGACAATCCTCAACAGGGATCTAAGGTAGACTTTCCTTGCTCAGTGGTGTCTCACACCCCTTTCAGGCTCATGGGGTGGGCCAACTTGATATTGTGCCACCCAGTCCTGGGTGGAGATGGCGGCACCTGGTCACTAGATGCAGACATGTTGGGCCAGTAGCTTGTGATTCTCATTAAGGGAATCTCATTGAGGGAACCCCTCCCTCAACCATATTTCCATCAGCTTGTCAATAGCTTCTTCGGTGAGCACGCTTGGAAAAGGTCTCATCATAATGGACCCCTGGCTCAGTCCTCCCTATCAACCCATTATCCATATTGGGGAAAAGGATTCTTTTAAAATTTAGCAGGGAGGTGTTCCCTCTTCCACTACTGCCACAGCCCAGACTCGGGTATGTTGCAGGCACTGTCTACCCAATTACCTGGGATTTCGGTTCCCATGACCCTGAACTCCATCCCCTAGTTCCCCTAGGGATGGTTGCGTGTCTATGGCGTGACCCAAGGTCACCCAGTGAGCACTTATGGGTGCTACGAACACACTTGGGGTGCTACCCTACCGACAGAACAAACCCAATACCTCCCAGGTGTGCCTCTCTTTTCTCTTCCTATTGAGGTCTGAGTAATCTTTGGACCACCCGCCTCCCTTTCCCTTTTCCTTTACGTCAGATGGATTCTTGTTGTTGTGTATACTCAGTATGAGTATGGGCCTAAATGCTTCTCCCTGGGGTTTCCTACCCAGTGGGTGCCTTCCCAGTATATCGCTTCCCCGAAGATAACCATAGTGTCACGGTCACCCCTTATGACAGCTCTGGGGGTCTTTTTCCTCTCGGGGTTCCATCAGGTACAACCCGTCCCCTTTCCCCCATCCAACGAGTCTCTTGAGCCTTAATAGCCATTCTTCAGCATATTTAAGCTCCTAACTGGGTTGGAAATCCCTTCAACTATTGACGGTGCCTGCTAACAGCCCCGTCCCTGAAATTCCGAGTAGTGACCTGGGTCTTCGGGAAACCAGCTGACCCTTGCTAAAGGTCATCCTCCTTCCTCCTTGGTTAAAAAAAAAAAAAAAAAAAAAAAAAAAGGAGCGGATAAAGAGAGAGACCAAAAAGTGACTCAATGGGTAGGGCTGAGGCTGCACCAAATCAGGGTGACACAACCTTGCCCCATTCTCACCAGAGGGAATTTTTCCCCATTCTTATCTCCTAGATCCCCGAGATCTTTCCTGTTGTCCCCACACTCCGGTGGACCTCAATTCCAGTACTCCCGTTCCTGGGCTCCGTCCATCTTCGGCTGGGCGCACTGTTGTCAAGCCTGCACAGCTGTGGACCCAGTGTACTGCAAGGTCACAGATTCCAGAGGCAAGCTCTGTACCGTAAGCTGCAGAGACTGGTTTCTAGTTCCCTTTTGGAGGACATGAACCTCTCTCTCATACTCCATCCTTGGTTATGGCAGTTTTTGTACTCAAGTTCCCTCGGCCTTGTTCCTGTGGCAAATTGCCAGCCATCAGGCCAGGGTAGTAGTAGTAGTAATAATAATAATAATTTTTAGTGCAACGTTGCAGGTGTTGACAGCTCCCTCCACACAATATGGGAGCATCACAACATCTTCGAGAAGGGCACGTTGGCCTCAGGCGATGCCTACAAGTCCATAGGAGGCCTCTGCCATGGCCAGTTTGCATAATTGTTATAAGTGGCTAGGCACTCGTTTCTGATGCGGGTTCAAGTACCCCCTCACACCGCATGTCGTAAGAGGTAGTCATCTCTTACCTCGCGTCTCCTGTGCTTTACTCCACTAGACTAGGGAAGGGGTGGTTTCTCCTCCACCTTTCCCTTCCTCACTCCTTGCAACATCTCTCCTACTGCGGGTACACTGAGTGCTCCAGGTTCACTTTAATTTCTTTCACAACTATTGCATCCAACATATGTTAGCACCAGAATACCTAACTCTCTGGTCTTGGCATATTCATATTAACACCTGCTCAGGACCTCGCTCAGCAATGCATTCCTCGGCCATAACCCGTAATGCGTCTTTTCTGGCACCTTATAGTAGGATGACCTTAGGCCGCTCTGCCCCTCACACATCAGCTAGCACTCGGGCAAACTGGGCCTTCTATCCTCCACTGGGTTAGATCCTGCCTTCTCAGGTTGCTCTTGCCTGGGCCACGGTCCTTAGGTCAATACCTCAGATCTCCCAAGGACCTTACTCATTGGGCAGCTACCCATGGTGGGGAGAAGCTGTGCCGAAGGCGGAAAAACCAACTCTGCCCACCATCTGCCAGCATGGCTAGTAGTCACCTATTACTGAATGTATCCAAGCAGCACTTAAAGAAGAATGGTGTGTTACTTACCAGTAGCTGTCCTTCTTGCAGATGGGCTGCTTGGATTCATTCACATCCCTCCCACTGTCCCCACACTTGGAGCTGGCGACTTTTAGGAAGTGGGGAGGAGTCAGGTGGCAGCTGCATATGTAGCCACAGGGTGGTGCAGGGGGCAGTGGCCACCAGCCCTCTTCTGACAGGCTAGGGCAAAAAGGTTCCGACCAATCGTGCGCTGCAGCATGGATACACATATTACTGAATGAATCTGAGCAGCCCATCTTGAAGAAGGACAGTTACTGGTAAGTAACCCACTGTTCCTACCCTAGAGCAGTGATTTTCAAACTTCTTTTCTCAGGACCCTGTTGAAAAAAATCATTCATGCCCATGACCCAACAATTACATCTTTCAGCAATGCATTCCAGTCTTTTGGCAGCAGCCACAGAGCATGCCACAACCCAGTACTAGAGAGTCTGCAGCCCAGTACTAGGTTCCAACCCTAAGTTTGGAAACCACTGCCCTAGAGGGTTCCAATCTAAGCAGACTGGCCAGACAGAGGGAAGAGAGAAAGGGAGTGCTGCTCTCAAAAGTTAGACACAGAACTGAGGCACAGACATTAAGTGACTTGCCTGGGTGACTCAGGACATCTCCTGGCAGAAGTGGAATACAGACCTCCTCCAGCTCAAGCCAGTATTTGATGGCAAGACCACTTTTATCCCTGAAGTTTGGTTTCTGGCCCACACAACAGGTCAGTGCAGATAGTGTGAGATATCAATATAGAAGCTTGCCGTTAAGGACATTGGGAGAACAGGTCCTTATGGACACACATACCCACATTTAGATCTAGGACTCCACCTACCAAGGACCAATATGGAACACGTACTGGCTGGCACAGCCAAAGGAGCAGCAGCTTCTCTCCTACACAGTGGCATCAGTTGCTTTTCCTGTGCCTACTCTATACATTACTTGGTCCATTTGTAAACGAGCCTCTTAGCCCAGTCATGCAGCATGGGATTTCAGTTTGCTGCTTCAGTTTAAAATTGATAAATAGGAGCCTGTGCAGGGCATGTTAGATTTGGTTACTGATGATACACATTCCAGTTAAGAAAAATTTTAGATATCTTGGTGTTCATATTTCAACTGAGATTTATATCCCAGAGAACAATGCATGGTTCTAGGAGGGCTCCTCTCCCAGCCAAGGCAGTTAATTCTCAGCAACATTTTTTCTTAGCTAGTTTCTGGCTCTCAACTTTGAGTCATTGTCTATTGTTGGACATCTATCAAGCGTAAAAAGGGGAGCTATGGATGCTACCCAGTGCAAGAGAATTCCAGTAGGCAGTGAAGTTTCAAGGCTTCACTCGGCCCTTGTTTCTTAACCCTTGCACTGCCACTCACATGCACAAGGAAGATCTGATGCTAACAGGAGCAACAGAAGAGGAATGAGAAGATGGCTCTTTGCCTCTTTTCCTGGGTCTCAATTAGAGCCTTGCCTCACTGGAAAGGTGGGTATCAGGCAGCTGCAAGGTTCACAGCTGAAACCTTCAAGGGTGGAACCTGCAGAAAAACCTACCAGTTGTTCACTACTTGAGCTAAAATGGCAGAGTCCCTAACAGATACCCTGGTTAGCCCAATAATTCCAGCTCCCCATGCTTTCTCCAGTTCACCTGATCTGACCTGGAAAAGCAACCTGAGACCACTGTCACATACTCCTTGCTTAAGGCCTTCATTCTTCTCTGTGAAAGCAGTATTAGAAACACATCAGAGCGAGTGCTGACACAGATCATAGGACAGAACTGCTTGGTATTTAGAAACCACCCCACCTCCACCCCCACAGGATCAGGCCCAACTACTCAGGGCACAGCGAAAGTTTTTCTTAAAAGATCCAAGCAAATAAATTTGGTCACTTGCCCCTAAAAGCCTAAACCTGTCACAATTAGCTAAGATACCAGGTACCTTTCCTGAATGATGACAGTATCTATTACTAAGCACTACTGTACATTGTCAGTTAAATTTCATTTAAAAACTGAAATTTTTCAAAAACAAATTTGATTTCAGATTTTTTTTTTTTGCTTTTGTTTTTCCCCTTCTACATCCTTCTCTCTGCCTCCCTCACCCAATTTTGTTCACTGAGATGGAGACAAGGAGGGGTAAAAACAAAGCCATATGTTTAGGTTCTCTTTTTTCCATTGGAAAAAAAGGAAAGTTTCAAATCAAATTAAGTTTTTCAGGAAGCGTAGTTGGGTAGAAAAGCTGTTCTTAGTTTGAAAGACATTCTTACCACACACCCAGCTCTCGTGACAGTCAGTGTCAATATTGGTTTGTGGTAGCACCCAATGACCCCAGCCTAAGATCAAGGTCCCACTTTGCTAGCCAATGTGGGATCACATAACAGGCTCCTGCCCCAAAGCTTTTACAGTTTAAGTTTAAAACAAGAGAGAGGTCCAAACAGGCAGATGGGGACACACGGAAAACATTAAGCTGGCTGCAATCTTGGAAACGACCCTCACTATCATCAAATATTGATCATCACTACCACACAGGCACAGCAGTTTGACACATTTGAAATTCATAAAATAATGCAGTTCCTGGACTTTGGCTTTACTGGGAGCTGAATCATAATTTCATTGCATCGATTTCCCCCCTACTGTCTTCTCAACTACAGGCTGTGAGCTGGCAAAATTCCTGCAGCCTGCACGTATCTTCAAGTTCCTTCTGGAGCTATCTGGAAGTTTGCTGATTGCCCTAGCTCTCTCAATACAAGACAAAAGTGCCAGAGCTAATGAAAACTATTAGAACAGATCCTGTGGCTGTGCAGCACCCAACTTTAGGTCAAAATGGCAGGAAAAAACTTTAAAACAAATGTTTCCTCAAAACTTTGATGCTTTGAAAACTTTGACCATTTTACAAACAGGTTGCAAAAAAAATGTTTTCTTCAAGAACTGTCAAAACTTTTACAAAGAAAAAAATTGGAATTTTTTGCCCAACTTTAGTGTTAGATTCCTTTAAAATCCAAGGTGCCACTGCCAGGGTAGTATTCTAACAAGGAGAGAGTGGACCTTGAGCACCTCAGAGCCACTGGGCCCCATTCTCAGCTGCTATAAATTTGGCACAGCTCCATTGCTGTCAGTGGACATCCCACATCTGCACCCATTTCAAATTTGCCCTAGTGTGAGCTCTCCCAGTGCCAAAAATAGTCTCTGTGCTCCAGCCATGCTGCTGGGGACCCCGGGCAGAATGGCAGTCAACAAACATTTGGTTAGCAAACAGCACACACCCCAAGCTCTAGAACAAGCTGTCCATTTCCTGAGACCATGCAGGACTTTAGTATAATGTATGGGTGTGTTCAGTAAAAGTTATTATTACAGATTTTCATTGCACACCTTGGTGCTTCCTGGAATGTGTTTGTCCCTGATGGTAAAGGGCCAACACCTATGGATATGTTTGCAAGCAGCAAAGATTTGCTTTCTTATTAAGTTCTTCCCTTCCATGCTGCCCCTTCCCCCAGATCACACTGTTGGGCTGACCCAGGCAGGACGTGAGCACCCACACACCCCCTTGCACTTTAATGCTGACTGGCTTCAGGCTGGGTGGGTTCAGTGGAGGACTGAGCCCTGCCATGGTGTCCATGGGAACAGTGCACCTCTGGGTTTGTTTGGGAAAGAGATTTCTCTGCTCCTAAAGATATTCCTCCAAGTTCCAAGACACAGTGGCATGACAAACACTATCAATCTTAGCTCAGGTAAGGCTCTTGAGCTTGGCACTGATCCCAACCAGCAAAAGCCAGTCCCTACCCCAGAGAGCTGACAGTCTAATTTCACAGAGAGAATTGACACAAGCAAAGAACCCAGTCCCAGGTTTCAGCACTAACCTTCTAGCCTTCTTTTGAAAGGACTGGGCCCCCTATCCCATGACTTGTCCAGCACCCCACAACATGTGGCAAAGTCAGGAGTTAACCTACAGCTCCAGAGTCACAACCAGTGACTTAGTGACCAGTAACTTAGCCCTAGTGAGGCAGGACTGCCTTGGGGCTAACAGAACAGCTAGACATCACACAGCCTTTCAGGAAGGGTGAGGGGTCAGTAGCTGGCAAATGCTGCATTCCCCAAGGACTGTCCAGCAGAAGCTCATACTCAGCCCATGCATTTTTGGCAGGGCACAAAGAATGTAAATAGCTTCACAACTGTGGACTTCCCCCCTTCTGGTCAGAGAAGTGAGAATTGCTTCCTCCCAAAAGCTGAGCTAGTCAGCAAATTAGATTCCCAGTCCTGGTTAATGTCAGGCAGGCGAGACTCCTGTCAGATCCCACTGTCACAGCTAGGGTCCCACCCCATGAAGGATGAGGGGATTTGGCTGGCTACCCATGGAGGAACAACATTGGCCTTGGGCTGAGTCCAAAGTATTCTTTGGCTGCGGAAGACTAAGGAAAACATTGCAATCGCCCAACTTGCAAATACATTTCCAGCCTCCAGGTTTTCTGGAGAGACTACTTCAGTAAGAGAAAACAAAGCTCTAGCAGATCCTCCCTCCTGTGGCAAGGCAGCCATGCTGTAATCTGACTGCTGACTTCAGCACAAGGGAAGGTGGCAACTCAAAAAGGGATTCATCTCTCCACATTTGAAAAGAACACTTCTGAAATGTGTCCAGTGCACTCAGTCAACTTGCTGTAAAGGATGTTCCCAAATCCATGGCTGCTCCCTCAAAAAGTGCTCATTTTCTTCTCCTATTTACATCTTATTTTATTTCTGCCAAGGTATTTTAGGGCTGGAGAGCAGGGATGTTAAGCTGTGTGTCTATTTAGTTGCCTTCCCCATGCAGGACTGGGGCTTCTGGCTCACTTTCATGCTGTGCACCGGGCATCTGGGGCAGAGCTTTCCTACTCCAAGTGCCTAGTCCTACAAAGAGAATGGCATGGATGGGCCCCTGCATCCATGTAAAGCCCCACTGAATACAAGGATGAAGGGGTTAATCAGCACCACCATCTTCACATTACTGCCTATGCCTGCCAAAGTGCTATATCCAGAACTTGGGCAGAACTAAGCTCTGACTTTAAAGCCTCTGGCAACAATTTTGAAATAAGCAGCTCCAGACAGAGCTGTGTGAGGTAGCCCTGGAGGAACAATTCACAGCAATGCCAAGGGACAAGGTCACCTGCGAACCTCGACCTACTGGGAAAGGGCAACTACAGTTTTTTATCACAGATCAGAGGAGAGTGGGTTTTGCATGGTTTCCCCCACTCATGAGAATCCTTTCAGCCCAGCTCTAGCTAGCAGCAGGTTTGGCTTGCACTTTCATCTCCCCAGACCCCCCCATTAGGAGGAGACAGGGGATCTGTCTAGTCAGTAAGCAGTTTTGCAAACAGGGAATTATAGACAAAGTCAGGGACACTGTAACAGAAGTTAAGAGCCAAGAAATTCCAGGCCAAGTAATTTTTGTTTTCCTAAGGGCACAGTCTATATCAGCCAACTTTTAATGTCTGTATAATTCAAACAGGGCTCTTATCACTTATGATAAATGGTGCTGGAGGGCTGGGATTTCAGCAAAGTCATTTTGACTTAGACAGCTGAATACTTCCCTACTCCCCTGCCCTCGCTGATTTGCACTCATCAGAATTATACATATTTATGACCTCAACCTTGACTCCCTAATGGAACTGAACATTGGCATTATAACATGTTACCAGAGTTCAAATGAATGAAGTCACATGGTGTAGATTACATTGTATTGTTGTTTATAGTCCAAGCCTAGGCTACCTTTATTAGTGATAAACCAGAGGAGGTCAGTTACTCCACCAAAGGCTATTTTTCAGCCAGCAAGGAGGATCCAGGAAATTGCCTGTCCTTAAATGATTTTAAAAACCTGGCTGTAAATTTAGTGTTTGAAGTCCAAATAATACAAAACTGAATGTAACCTGTTGTCATAAATACTTAGCCTTGACCCACATGTTTGGTGAGGTAGTGGCTGGCTGGCGGAGAGCTCTTCCAGTACTGTGGTGGGGTAGCACAACTAAATTCTCTACAAGGAGAGGACAGGAGGAAAAGAGACAGACTGCAGCCATCTACCATTTGACAAGAACATCAAACAGACAAATCACAGAGCTTTTCTTAAGCCTCTTATTTGTATACCAAGGGTAAATCATGCCTGACCAACCTCATCGCCTTCTATGATGAGATGACTGGATTTGTGGATGCGGGAAGAGCCGTTGATGTGATATACCTTGACTTTAGCAAGGCTTTTGATACGGTTTCCCACAGCATTCTCATTGGCAAATTAAGGAAGTATGGGTTAGATGCATGGACTGTAAGGTGGATAGAAAACTGGCTAGAACAACGGTTTCAGCGCGTAGGAATCAATGGCTCCATGTCAAGTTGGCAGGCAGTAACAAGTGGTGTGCCCCAGGGGTCGGTCCTGGGGCCAGTTCTGTTCAATGTTTTCATTAATGATCTGGATGATGGGATAGATTGCACACTTAGTAAGTTTGCAGATGATACCAAACTGGGGGGAACGGTAGACACCCCAGAGGGCAGGGACAGGATTCAGGGAGACCTAGACAAATTGGAGCAGTGGGCCAAGAGGAATCTCATGAGGTTCAACAAGGATAAGTGTAAAATCCTGCACTTGGGACAAAAAAACCCCATGTACTGCTACAGGCTGGGGAGTGATCAGCTAAATAGCAGCACTGGAGAAAAGGACCTGGGAGTCATGGTGGATGGGAAGCTGGATATGAGTCAGCAGTGTGCTCTTGCTGCCAGAAAGGCCAATGGCATACTGGGCTGCATCAGAAGAAGTGTTACCAGCAGATCGAGGGATGTGATCATTCCCCTCTATTCTGCACTAGTGAGGCCACATCTGGAATACTGTGTCCAGTTTTGGGCTCCCCACTACAAAAAGGACATGGACAAATTAGAGAGAGTCCAGAGGAGGGCAACCAAAATGATCAAAGGGCTGGAGCACAAGCCCTATGAAGAAAGACTGAAGGAACTAGGCTTATTTAGCCTGCAGAAGAGAAGACTGAGGGGGGATTTGATAGCAACCTTCAACTACTTGAAGGGTTGCTCCAAGGAGGAGGGAGCTCGACTGTTCTCGGTAGTAACAGAGGGCAGAACGAGAACCAATGGTTTCAAGTTACAGCTGGGGCGGTCCAGGCTGGATATTAGGAGAAACTTCCTTACTAGGCGAGTGGTGAAGCATTGGAATAAGCTGCCTAGGGAGGTAGTGGAATCTCCATCTCTGGAGGTGTTCAAGTCCCAGCTGGACAAAACACTGACTGGGATGATCTAATGGGAGTGGTCCTGCTTTTTTTGGCAGGGGGTTGGACTAGATGACCTCGTGGGGTCCCTTCCAACCCTATGATTCTATGATTCTATGATATCATGGCACCATTAAGTGTAATTAGAGGCTGTATAATCAGTGAGAATAAAGAGATGTGTTGTAATTGAGGCCATATTTTATAAGTATTCTAACCGTTTACGAAACTGAAAATGTTTTCTAAAGAAATACTTTGGCATAATGAAACAAACAAGGAGACTTGTGGCACTTAAAGACTAACAAATTTATTTATCACATGAGCTTTTGTGGGAGAAGATCCCACTTTGTCAGATGCTTTGAAGATGGGGGAACTTACAGAATAGGAGGAAATAAATGCAGGGAAGTGTAAGTCATGGGAACAGGTCACACTGTAATAGCAAATCAAAGCAGTTGGAAAGATTCAAACCCTGGGGACCAGCATACACAGGAAGATGAGGTCAAATCAGCTGTTATAATGAGAGAAAAATCCATTCTCCTTGGAGCTCTGCTCACATCATTCAGTTACAGATGTCTACATGCCACAGCACATGATAGCCTGGAAAGTCTGTAGCGTTAGCCTGTCAGGTCAGGGTGCATGGCCAACGCCCCCTCCACACTGCAACTGCGGCTATATAGATGACCGTGCCCCTGACCCTCTCAGTTCCTTTTTCCACCATCAGCGTCAGATCAGCGTTATCTTGCTAAACACAAGTGCCTGTCTTTTGCATGAAACTCGAAATGCCAGGTTTCAAGCCATGCTTAGGATGCTGCAAGGCTTTTCTGATGGACAACCCACACAAGAAATGCCTCGCTTGCCTGGGTGAGTCCCACCTCACAGCAGAGTGCTCTATTTGCTGATCCTTCAAGCGAAGGGCTCAGCTGGAAAGAGAGCACCGTCTCCTCTCGATTTCGGGGAATGGAGCCGCTCTGCCAGAAGGCGGCCAAGCCACCAGTGCTCCACCAGACCCTCAATTGACCTGGGCTCAGGATCCCGGCCGATCACCAGTACCGGGCTTGAAATCTCGGCCCACTACGGTACCACCTAGGCACTAACCTCACTGGTCTCCCAGTAGCCTCCCAGCTGGCTCAGGCACAGACCCGCCAAGGACATTCAAACCCAGCTCCGGTGCAGAAAACGAAGAAGTGCACTATAGCGGTACCGCCCCCTTCAGCACCGCTGGACACAGCACCACCCCCTTCGGCACCGCTGGACACGTCACCGCCCCTTGTGGTACCACTGCTAATTCCGGTACCGCCATCAAGTCCGGTACCGCTGGACCCGGCACCGACAATACCCATGCCAGTATCACTACCGTCGTGTGCCTCTTTGCCCTTCTCCAACCCAGTACCGTCAAGCCTGACACCAGGCCCAAGTGCTGGGGCTCCACCGCATCGCTCCTCTGAAGAACTATCGGTGCCAGACTACCGGATGTCGGGTGGGAGGTTGTCCAGATTGTCCTCCGAAGACCCCCCCCCCCCCGGAGGAGCATCTGAGAAAGCGGCTTCGAAAAAGCTCTGTATCACCAAACTCGAGGGGAATATGGCTATTGGGAGAGGTCTCTTCTCCCCCCATGGCTTCTATGCCACCAACGAGATCGCCGCACAACGTTTGGACCCTCGACTGGCTGAATGCGATGGCAGATGATGCCTCCTTCCATTATGCTCGATCGCCAGTGCCAGAGTCCTCAGATTTCTCCAACAACGTGCCAGACCCTGATTCTACTCAACGTAGCAGATCAAGGGCTCAATCATCCTCGTCACCCGACGAGCAGCCAATTGACATGTCTGCCGACCGCGAGGGAGATCCCCGCATCGAGCAGGACCTCCTCCGCTGCATGGCAACAAATCTGAAGCTGAAGCTGGGGGTGATCCAGGTGGAAGATGATTCCTTCTTCGACACATGCTGTAGAACCCCTCTGGCTAAGGTCATGATTCCCCTACACTCTGGGGTGTTTCGTTTCATCCAAGAACACTGGCAGACGCCTTCCTCGATTCTGCCAGTGTCCAAAGTGGCAGACAAGAAATACTCTGTCTCCCCAGAATGGATTCCCCTTCCTATTCCACCATCCTGCCCCAGGATCCCTGGTGGTCAACATGGTCAACCAAGTGGAGAGACAGGGCCAGCCAAGCTCCACCCTCAAGAACAGAGAGATGAGGAAGCTTGACCTATTAGGCAGGAAAGTTTACTCCTCTGCCACCCTACAGCTGCGTATCTCAAACCACTCAGCCCTGATGACGCACTACATCTTCAACTTGTGGGAGGCCCTGCGAAATCTCCGCTCGGCCGTCTCCGAGGAGCGCCTGAGAGACTTCGAGGCAATGCTGGACAAAGGAGACAGAGTATCCAGGGATGTGCTCGCAACAACCTGGGACGCAGTAGATACAGTGGCATGCATAATGGCATCTGCAGTTGTTATGTGCTGTTGGGCCTGGCCCCAAAACTCTGGCCTTTCCACACAGATGCAGCAGATTATCCAGGACCTTCCCTTTGAAGGTCCCGACCTCTTCGCATCTTCCACAGACGTGAAGCTGCATGGTATGAAGGACTTGGGGGCTATGCTCCAGTCCCTCGGAATTTACACTCCTCAACCAGTTAGGTGCTCCTCGAGGTTGCATCAGCAGCTACAGTAACAGTTACAGCAACTGAAACAGCAGCTGCAACTGCAGACCCAGTTCCCAAGATCTTTCCAGTTTCCCCAGCACCATCTTGGGGACCTGGACAAAGACAAGAGCCAATCAGGTAAAGGGGGTAAGCTGAGCGCCCCACAGTCTGGACGGTGCGGACAGGGATCGGACCACTCTTCGGGCCGCAAGCAGCACTTTTGACGGTCCCTCAGAGGGGAGTGCTCCAGAACCCCTGCTCTACCCCCAAGCGCCTCTGCCACTTCACCTCACGGTGGACCTGTGTCACATGAGGCCAGTGGGTCCTCAACACAGTGGTGCGAGGATACTGCATCCAGTTCCTTTCAATCCCTCGGGACAGGAAACCGCCCCCTCGCATAATATCAGAAAACCCAGAACTGCTGGGCAGGCTCGAGGTCGAATGCCAGAAGCTACTCTCCCTCGGAGCCATAGAAAAGGTTGCCAAAAAAGAGTATGGCAAAGGGTTCTATTCCTGCTACTTCCTAGTCCCCAAGCCCAACAGGTATCTACGACCTATTCTAGACCTCAAAGCACTCAACAAACGCATAAAGAGAATAAAGTTCCGCATGGTTTCCCTGCCCCAGATTGTCCCCTCCCTGTCCCCAGGAGACTGGTTCACAGCCCTTGATCTAAAGGACGCTTACTTCCACATAGCCATTCAACCCCATCACAGATGTTTTCTCAGGTTTGTGGTGGCACGACACCACTACCAATTCACTGCCCTCCCCTTCTGGTTATCGCTAGCTCCCAGGGTGTTCACACAGTGCGTTGCACTGGTCGCAGCTTTCCTACGTAGGAGGGGTATAAGAATCTGCCCCTACCTAGACGATTGGCTCATAGTGGTCAAGTCAAGTTGACATGTACAAAACCATGTTGACCTGCTAGTGAATCTGTGCGAGTTCCTGGGCTTCCACATAAATTCAGAGAAGTCCAAGCTTTGCCCCACTCAGGACATAGAATTCATCGGGGAATGTTTAAACGCCCGACAGGGCAATGCATCCTTGCCCCTGTCAAGATTTCGGTACATCTGCACCATCATCATGGAGCTCCAGGCACCCAGGCTGACTACAGCACGCCGGTGCATGCAGCTCTTGGGACACGTGGCGGCGGCCACCTCGGTAATCCAAACAGCCCACCTGCAGATGAGACCGTTCCAATTCTGGTTCACCACAAGCTTCCAACGAGGAAGAGACTGCCTGGACAAGGTACACTCAGTCCCTCAACACACCCTGGAGTCCCTCCAAATCTGGATAATGGATACATCTGACTCGGGCTGGGGAGCCCACCTGTCCAGGGGCCTCTCCACGCAAGGTGTCTGGAATCCCGAGGACAGACTCCTCCACATAAATGTGAAGGAGCTCTGGGCTGTCAAGCTGGCCTGCATGACCTTCCTCGACCAGATCCAAGGCAGGGTGGTCCAGGTTCTCTCAGACAATACAGTGGCTATGTTCTACACCAACCATCAAGGGGGAGTCCGCTCCTCGACTCTATGCAAGGAGGTGACCAAGCTTTGGCAATTAGCGATAGATCATCACTTCACACCAACTGCCTCCCACTTGCCCAGGGTAGACAACGGCATGACGGACTCACTCAGCAGGAAACCTCAGGCGAATCACGAGTGGTCCCTCCACAACGAGGTTTTCTCCCTGCTGACAAACAGATGGAGAACCTCTCAGATTGACCTCTTCACCACAGGGCAGAACCACAAATGCCCCCGTTTCTGCTCCCTTCACGGTTGGGAGGAAGGTTTTCTCAGCAATGACTTCCTCCTTAATTGGTCAGGGGCCCTAATGTATGCCTTCCCTCCAATCCCCCTGATCCACCAGGTGCTACTGAAGGTCCTTGCAGATGAGGCACACATCATTCTGATAGCCCCAGACTGGCCCAGACAACACGGGTTTCCCCTCCTACAGGACATGTCCATGAGGATCCCACTCTGCCTCCCATGGTGGGCGGACCTCCTTATACAGGACTTGGGCTGCCTTTGGCACCCGAACCTGGGGCCCCTACACCTGACAGCCTGGATGCTCTCTGTCTACCCTTTCATGAAGGGCCAAAATTGCCGCTAAGAGGACTCTCAGTGAGGACAGCAACAGGGCTTTTTCTCTGAGGTCTAGAAGATAGTCCAGAATTGTGAGGATTGGTGCTGCAACAGGATCTATGCCTTTGTCACAGGACCAAGTGGAGAAGCATTTCCATTTGGCCATGTATGTGAACCTGTTGAGGGTTTTCTGCTACCAACCAGGACCTTCTTAACCCTATCCAAACAGCACCTCTCTTGGTCGCTGAGCCAGAGAGCATCCGGGCTGTCAAGTGCAGGAGGCCTGGGTACGGAGGTCCGCCCACTGGGTAAGGCGGAGCAGGCTCCTTATGGACAAGTCCTCCAGGATCGGAAACCAGTGTTGTCTGGGCCAGTCGAGAGCTATCAGGATGACGTGTGCTCCATCCGCAAGGACCTTCAGTAGCACTCTGTGGATCAGGGGAATTGGTGAGAAGGCATACATCAGGACCCCCGACCAACTGAGGAGGAAGGCGTTGCTGAGTGAGCCCTCCTCCCAACCCTGGAGGGAACAGAATTGGAGGCATTTGCGGTTCTGTTTGGTGGTGAAGAGGTGCACCATCAGAGGTCCCCATCTGTCTGTCAATAGGGAAAATACCTTGTTGTGGAGGGACCACTTGTGATTCGCTAGGGTTTTCCTGCTGAGTGAGTCCAGTAAGCTGTTGTCCGCCCCCGGTAGGTGGGAGGCAACCGGCGTAAAGTGGAGCTTGCGAATAGGGGACCGCAAACAGGGGAGTTGGCAAGGGAGTTTGCTGAGGCCACAATGGTGAAGAGGAGCCGAACCGCTTGTGCCAGCGCCCCTTCTGTTTCCTTTGCCTCTCTTTGTAGCCAGACAGACTGTCTGACCATGGATATCTCCATCCAGATCCTGGTGTGGATTTGCAGGGACTGTGGCCTTCATTTTCCTGCCACTGATGATCAGGCTAGAGAGATGAGCCTATGTGATAGGTGCCTTCTGGTGGCATCTCTTCACAAACAGGTAGGAGAGTTACAGGAGGAGGTGTCACAACTCAGGAGTATCTATGCCCTGGAAAAGTTCCTTGACAGTGTCCATGATGAGACCTGCAAGGAGGAGGTCCCTATCCCAGTGCCAAGGACTACTGCCACAGCTGTGGAATGGATGGGATGCCTATGGCAGAGGAGGGACACTGGCAGCTGGTCACCTCTGGCAGTAGACAGTGCGCCACACCTGCTCACATCCCACCATCCATTGGGGTGAGGAACCGTTATGCAGTGCTGGACACAATGAAGGAGGTAGAGGAAATGCCATCCACCCCAGAGGCTGGGCAGATCATAGCCACCTCACCTAAGAGGAGACATAGGGTTGTGGTGATTGGGGACTCACTCCTGAGAGGAACGGAGGCACCCATCTGTCGCCCTGACAAGGCCTCTAGAGAGGTATGTTGCCTGCCAGGTGCCCATATCCAAGATGTAACGGAGGGATTGTCTAAAATCATCTACCCCTCAGACTACTACTCCATGCTTCTTATCCATGTGGGTACCAATGATACTGGGAGAGGTGATCCTCAACAGATCAAAGGTGACTTCAGGGCTCTGGGAGCGAGGGTAAAGGAGTTTGGAGCACAGGTGGTGTTCTCCTCGATTCTTCCAGTCAAGGTTAGAGGCCTGAAGAGAGACAGATGCATCCTAGTGGTGAATGCCTGGCTGCGAAGATGGTGTGGTCAGGAGGGATTTGGCTTCCTTGACCATGGAGTACTGTTTCAGGACAGAGGATTGATAGGCAGAGATGGCCTTCACCTGTCCAGGAAGGGGAAGAGCGTGTCTGGGCACAGACTGGCTGACCTAGTGAGGAGGGCTTTAAACTAGGTTCAACGGGGAAGGAGACCAAAGCCCACAGGTAAGTGACAATGTGGGTGATCTGGGAGAGGGGATGGAACTTGGGGGGTGCTGGGACTGTAGCACCAGGAATAAAAGGGAAGGTGGTTGGAACATGGGGGGGGAATCAAATAAATGTCTTAATTGCTTTACTGAAGCCCCAGTATGCAAGAAGAGTGGGGGAGAACTCCAAGAAAAAATGCAAGGAGGTTTATGTAATAGAATTGGAAATCAACAGGACAAAGTAGGGCAATCGGCTGAGTATCTTAGGTGCCTATACACTAATGCGAGGAGCCTGGGAAATAAGCAGGAAGAATTGGTAATACCAGTGCAGACAAGGAACTATGATATCATTGGAATAACAGAGACATGGTGGGATAGTCTGCATGACTGGAGCTCTGCCATGGATGGGTATAAACTGTTCAGGAAAGACAGGCAGGGAAGAAGAGGGGGAGGAGTAGCACTATATGTAAAAGAGCTCTATGACTGCTCAGAGCTCCATTATGGAAGTGGAAGCATGCCAATAGAAAGGCTGTGGGTTACACTGAGAGGGGAAAACAACAAGGGGGATGTTGTGGTGGGTGTCTGCTATAGACCACCAGACCAGAAGCAGGAGGTGGATGAGGCATTCTGTGGACAACTAGCGGAAGCTTCTAGATCACAAGCCCTGGTGCTGATGGGGGACTTCAATTACCCTGATATCTGCTGGGAGGCCAATACAGCAGTGCATGGGCAATCCAGGAAATTTTTAGAGAGTGTTGGGGACAACTTTCTAGTACAAATGCTAGAGGAACCAACTAGGGGCCTTGCACCACTCGACCTGCTGCTCACAAACAGGGAAGAATTGATCAGGGATGTAGAGGTAAATGGCAAGCTAGGCAGTAGTGACCATGACATGGTTGAGTTCAGGATGCTGATTAAAGGAAGGAAGGAAAGAAGCAAAACAAAAACCCTGGACTTCAGAAAAGCAGATTTTGTCTCCCTCAGGGAACTGATGGGCAGGATCCCTTGGGAAGCTAATCTGAAGGGGAAAGGAGTCCAAGAGAGTTGATTATATTTTAAAGAAACCCTGCTAAGGGTACAGGACGTTGCCATTCCAATTAGGAAAAAGAACAAACATGTGAGGCAGCCAGAATGGCTTAGCAGAGAACTCTGCTCTGAGCTTAAACATAAAAAGGAAGCTTACAGGAAGTGGAAGCTTGGTCAGATGACCAAGGAGGCATATAAAGATATTGCTAGGGACTGCAGGGATAAAATCAGAAAGGCCAAAGGACAAATGGAGTTGCGGCTAGCGAGGGATGTAAGGGATAACAAGAAGGGGTTCTACAAGTATATTAATAAGAAGAGGATCAGGGATGGTGTAGGTCCCTTGCTGAATGGGACAGGCATCCTTGTGACAGAGTATGAGGGAAAAGCTGAACTGCTCAATACTTTTTTTGCTTCAGTTTTCACAGGCAGGGTCAGCTCTCAGCCCACTACCATGGGTATGGCAGACTGGAGAGAAGAAAAGAGGCCCTTGATGATGGAAGGTTAGTTTAGGAACTGCTTAAAGAAGCTGGATGTGCACAAGTCCATGGGGCCGGATGAACTGCATCCAAGGGTGCTAAGGGAAGCGGCCGATGAGATAGCAGCACCACTGGCCATTACCTTTCAAAACTCATGGAGAATGGGGGAGGTGCCAGAGGATTGGAAAAAAGCAAATGTAGTGCCTATTTTCAAGAAAGGGAAAAAGGAGGATCCAGGGAATTACAGACCTGTCAGCCTCACCTCAATCCCTGGAAAAATTATGGAGCAGGTTCTCAAAGAATCCCTCCTTAACCACTTAGAGGAAAATAAAGTGATCAGGAACAGTCAGCATGGATATACCAAGGGTAAATCATGCCTGACCAATCTTATTTCCTTCTATGATCAGATAACTGGTTTTCTGGATGCAGGAAGATCCGTTGATGTGATATACCTTGATTTTAGCAAGGCTTTTGATACAGTTTCCTACAGCATTCTCATTGGCAAATTAAGGAAGAATGAGTTGGATAGGTGGACTATAGGGTGGATAGAGAACTGGCTAGATCAATGGTTTCAGCGTGTAGGAATCAATGGTTCCATGTCTAGCTGGCAGCCAGTCACGAGTGGTGTGCCCCAGGGGTCGGTCCTGGGGCTGGTTCTGTTCAACATTTTCATCAATGATCTGGATAATGGGATAGACTGCATTCTCAGTAAGTTCGCGGATGACACCAAGCTGGGGGGAACAGTAGACACGTTGGAGGGCAAGGACAGGATTCAGGGAGACCTAGATAAGTTGGAACAGTGGGCCAATAGAAATTTTATGAGGTTCAATAAGGGCAAGTGTAAAATCCTGCACGTGGGCTGGAAAAATCCCATGCATTGCTAGAGTCTGGGGAACATTCAGCTAAGTAGCAGCAGTGTAGAAAACGACCTGGGGGTCATGGTGGATGGGAAGCTGGATATGAGTCAGCAATGTGCTCTTGTGGCCAAAAAGGCCAATGGCATACTGGGCTGCATCAAAAGAAGTATTACCAGCAGATCGAGGGATGTGATCATTCCCCTCTATTCTGCACTGGTGAGGCCACATCTAGAATACTGTGTTCAGTTTTGGGCTCCCCACTACAAAAAGGACGGGGACATACTAGAGAGAGTCCAGTGGAGGGCAACCAAAATGATTAAAGGGCTAGAGCACAAGCCCTATGAGGAAAGACTGAAAGCATTAGATTTATTTAGTCTGCAGAAGAGAAGATTGAGGGAGGATTTGATAGCAACCTTCAACTACTTGAAGGGATGCTCCAAGGAAGATGGAGCTCGCCTATTCTCCATAGTAACGGAGGACAGAACGAGGAGCAATGGTCTCATGTTACAGTTAGGGAGGTCGAGGCTGGATATTAGAAAAATCTTTTTTACTAGGTGAGTGGTGAAGCATTGGAATGAGCTGCCTAGGGAGGAAGTGGAGTCTCCATCTTTGGAGGTGTTTAAGGCCCAGCTGGACAAAACCATGACTGGGATGGTTTAGTGGGAGTGGTCCTGCCTTTGGCAGGGGGTTGGACTAGATGACCTATGAGGTCCCTTCCAACCCTATGATTCTATGATTCTAAGCTGGCATCCTTCTATCCATAAGAAGACCTCAGGCCATCCTGTGTAGGCACCACATTAGGCACTCAGACAACTGGACCTACTTTTTCCTCTGGGTTAGGTCTAACAATCCCCATTTACCCTTGCTGGGTCAATGGTCCTTGGGTCGATCTCCTAGACCTCTCCAGGACCCTGGGCATGGACAAATACCCTTGTCAGAGTTATGCCGTGCTGAAGGCAGAAGAGCCAATTCTGCCCGCCATCCATCAGCATGGCTAGCAGTCACCTATTCCAGAATGTATCTGAGCAGCATTCGAAGAAGAACGGTGGTATAGTAACCATCCTTTTTCGAGATGGGGCTTCTCAGATTCATTCAGATTGCTCCCTCCATCCCCCCATCTGGAGTTGGCGACTCCAAGGAACTGGGAAGGGGCTGGGCGGCAGCCACATATACAGCCACGGGGTAGCACCGGGGGCGGTGGCTGCCTGCCCTCTTCTGACAGGCTAGAGCAAAAAGTTCCAACCAATCTGGCGTTCCGGCTCAGAGACACCTATTTCTGAATGAATCCGAGCAGCCCATCTTGAAGAAGGATGGTTACTGGTAAGTAACCCACCGTTAATGATTTGTTAATTGCTGTGCTCAGACCAGAGGCGGCTTTTGGGGTAAGCGAAGCAGGTAGTGGCCTAGAGCCACTGAGACGTAAGGCGGTCCCGTAGCAGCCACCTGCTTCACTTAGCCCTGCGCTGGCAAGGAAGTGGGGAAGCAGAGGGCAGTGGGGAAGCGGAGGGTGGCAGACAGCCAGGTCCAAAAGCTTTGCTGCTCGCCTGCCAGACTGGCATCTCTCCAGCAAGGGCAGAGCGGCGGTCCCCACTGACTCCCAGCCGGCCGCGCCTCCCCAGAGGGAGGGAGGAGAGCGGCAGGCGTGGCGCTGTGGCTTGCTGGGAGTGGGCCCCCGGGAGCAGCACGCTCCAAAGAGTTCGAGCCGCTTCGCCCCCGGCCAGCCCAAGTCTTCAGAGTGGGCCGCTCCAGGGGGCCCCACTCCCGGCAAGCCGCAGCGCTGTGCCAGCTGTTCTCCTCCCTCCCCCTGGGACACGCAGCCAGCTGGGAGTAGGCGGGGAGCACTGCTCTGCCACCACTGGAGAGAGGCCAGTCTAGCAGGCCGGTGGCAAAGCTGTTGGACCTGGCAGTCCGTGGCCCCCTGCACCCTCTCTGTGGGAGTTGGGACTGTGGTGGTGGGCAGCTAGGGCGGCAGTGGGGGCCCATAGGGGGCCCCATAAAGGGCCTTCGCCTAGGGTCCCCAATTTCCTAAGGCTGCCTCTGGCTGAGACAGATGAATACTAGATCAAGGCTTCAGAAAGAAAATGCTAAAACTGAATTTATTTGATCCAAAGGAGTACCTGTCTTAGGCTATGTTCACACAGGGAGGGCTTGTTTTGAAACAAGTTATTTCAAAATAACTTGTTTCAAAATAACAAAACCGTGTCCTCGAAATAAGCAAAAAATGGGAATCGAAATAGCGTTTCCACAGTGTGGACTTGCTATTTCGATCCAGGGGCAATGCAGCAGGGGAGGTGTGGCAACATGGCTGTCTCCCTGGGCCACGTCGGCAGCCATGTTGCTAGCCAATCGCATAAAAGCCAGCCCCGACCTCACTTCCCTGTCCACTCAGGCTAGCAGCACGCTGCAAGCAATGGACTCTGCCCGGCTGCCTAGACAGCGCTGTGCAGTACCCAGCCCCTCGGAGCGCATGCAGGGTGTCCGACACATGTGGGAGACTCTGTTTGTGGAGCCCGAGGATGACTGGCCTCTGCCAGAGGAGTACATGCAGCTCATCCACAGGGCTGAGCTACTGCCCCTGCCCCTCCCCATGCCTCGCCGCATCTGGGCACGGGAGATCAGCGCCAACTGGTGGGAAAGGGTCGTTCTGCGCACCTGGGGCGACGACCTGTGGCGGCAGAACTTTAGAATGAGCAGGGCCAGCTTCACCCACCTGGTCAGTGAACTCACCCGCACCTGCACCAAAGGAACACCCCCATGAGGCCTGCCATCCCGGTGGACAAACGCGTGGCCATCGCCCTGTGGAAGATGGCCACTCCGGAGTCCCACAGGGCAGTGGCACATCTGTTTGGCGTCGGGAGGTCCACCACCGGCACCATCATCCTCGAGGTCACCAGGGCCATCAATCGTGTCCTCTTGTGGTGCCTGGTGAGATGTGGGGACCTGCAGGACACCATGCCTGGGATGGCCACCCTTGGCTTTCCAAACTGTGCGGGGATCCTGGCCAGCATACACATCCCTGTGTGCGCCCTGGAGCACAGGGCTGCGGTGTACCGGAACCGCAAGGGCTATCATTCGGTGATTATGCAGGCCATTGTGGACCACCGGGGCCTGTTCCAGTATTGCTATGTGGGATGGCCAGGGAGGGCCCATGACTTCAGGGTCCTCCGCAACTCCGCCCTGTACCGGGGCATGGAGGTGGGCACCCACATCCCCCGTCACACCATCCACCTTGGGGGAGTAGAGGTGCCCGTCCTCATAGTGGAGGACGCGGCCTACCCCCTGTGGCCCTGGCTTATGTGCCCATATGTTGAGCCGCTCGACCCCAGCCGGCAGCTGTTCAACCGCCGCTTGGCCCGCTGTCAACAGGTGGTCAAGCGGGCATTCAGACGCCTCAAGGCACGGTGGAGGTGCCTGCTAACCCGCCTCCACCTCGCAGAGTGGAGCCTGCCGCAAGTCATCGCAGCATGTGCAGCGCTACACAATTTCTGTGAGCAGCAAGGGGAACCCATCCCACTTGCATGGGAGGCTGAGGCCTGAGTCCTTGCCAGGAACTACAAACAGCTGAGATCTCTGCTGACCTGGGAGCACCCATCTGCGTGAGCCTTCGCCGTCCGCAACGCCCTCCAGCTCGCCTTCACCGCGGAGGAACACTGAGGGCCAGGCCTGCCCTGCACCACAACACCATCTCCTCCATCCACCCACAGCCAGCCCCCACCCATCCACACCTGTACTGCCAACCCCCAGCAATAAAAACACAGACAACCACAAATACCTTTCAAGGGATTTATTTACAAACAGGAAAGGGATGGAGGCGATACGGGATGGGGCAATGTGCGGGGGGCGGTCCGGGGGAGGGAGCAGCAACTTGGGATGGGACAGGGGTGAAGAAGTCCAGGGGGCAGGGGGGAGGTTAGGCAAGGCCTGTGGGAGGGTCCGGGGGGGGGGTGGCATGCCCTGCCCGCGCCCATGGCCGCTCTCCACCTGCCGTCGGCACTGTGGCGGTCCAGGCGGTGATGCTTCTTCGTGGCGTTGGGGCACCAGGTTCTCGGCCAGCTCCCTCATGGCTGTGGCCTGCTCTGAGATGGCCGCTGGCAGCTGTTCCGCCAGGAGCTCCAGCACCCTCGCCACCCTGTCCTCTGCGCTCACAAGGCACTCCAGGGCATGGAGTCCAGCCACCTGCCGCTGCGCCTGCTCCTGCCGCCAGGCCTGGGTAGCAGCGTGCATCTCCTGGCCTAGCTCCTCTAGGCTCTCCAGGAGCTCGCTGCAGGTCCAGGTGGCCCTCCGCCATTGCCGGTGTGCCCTGGGGCTCAGGCGTTGGGGTCCGGGTGTCGGTGGTGGCCCCCAGGGAGAAGCTCTGCGACGTGCTGCAGGGAAGCAAAAAACACAGTTGGCTCCTACTGCCTGCTGGCCCTGTCTGTGTGCACCTGGCTGCAGCAGGTAGGGCTCCTGGTCCCCAAAGCCTTGGAAGGAGGCCAGGACAGTACCCGAAGGAGGACATTGGAGGACCCTGGGCAAAAAGGTTGTCTGGGCGGGGTAGTCATCAGGGTTTAAGGTGCCCTGGAACACTTTCCCATATAAATCAGTATTCTATGGCAGTCCAGGATCCTTCAACCCCTATAGGAAAAAGCCTGACAAACCCCTGTATTTTGAACGGTCTACCAGACAGAGAATGTGAGGATAAAAAGAAGAACAGAGCAGTAAAAAGGGGACCATGTTCTCCTTTTGCCGGCCATCTGGGAACCGTACCCTGGCAGCACCATGCTAGTGGTGCCCACAAAGGTGGGCTGGACTCAGCCACACCTTGCTCTAGGGGTCTCCCGAGGCCACTTGCCAGTGGTATGCCCTGCCTGCTCTCCATCCCACCCAAGATGCTGCTGCATCTTTCCCAGCCAGGCCCTGGGCACCACCCCTCAGCACACACAGGCCTGTGACCCCGGTGCCACCTGTCTCTGTAGGACCCGTGGCCGGGGGGCCCCTCTGCGCCTGCCAACCCTGGGCCCTACCTGCCCTGGTGCCCGGCCCTGGCCTCCTCGCGTCCCGGGACCTGCTGGACAGGCCCAGCCCTATGTGCCTCCGTGGGGGGATACTTACCCATGGGGGCTCCAGAGGTACGCTGCGATGTCCCGGGGTTGGACTCGGATCCCGGGGCGGTGGTGGGCCCATGCTCCTCCGGGCTGGTCCCCACCTCCACACCCACCAAGAGCTCTGGGGTGCTGGGGCTGGCCTCCGCTACTGGTGCTGGTGCGGCTGGAGGCCCCCCAACAGAGACGTCGAAGCCCAGTGCCTCCGGGCCCGACAAGGGGCTCTGATGCCCTCCTGAGGTGTCCACAGCCTCAGCGGGGAGACCGCTGGGCTGTGGCCCCAGGAAGGCATCCAGGGCCTCAAAGTGGGGGCACGTGGCCTGGCTCCCAGGCCCCTGCAGCGCCCGGACATCCCTGGTGCGGGCCTGGTCTTGCCGCAGGCTCTTGATTTTACTCCGCACCTGCTCTGTGGTGCGGGGGTGTCCTTGGTCAGACATCGCAGCAGCTATGTCCGAATAAATGTCGCGGTTCCGGTGGCTGGCCCGGAACCGTGCCATTATATCTGGCTGCTGCCAGATGCCCAGGAGGCAAGTAACAGCCTTCTGGGTCCACACAGGGGCCCGGCTGCTGGGACATGGCTGGTTTTCAGATCCCTGCCTGCCACACAGCCTGACAGGCACACCCAGGCAGGGACTTCCCCCAGGGTGCTATGCACCCTGGGAGGAAGGGCAAATGGTTATTTAGAAACAACTGTTGTTTCGAAATAACACATCCGTAAACAGCATTGTTTCAAAAACAACTCATTTCGAAATAACAGTTTTCGAAACAGCATGTCCTGTTGGCGTTGTTTCGAAATGAGTTGTTTCAAAAAGACGCTGTTTCAAAACGAATTGAGGTTTAAGCCGTTTCGAAAGAACGACGGCCATTTCGAAACAAGTGGTTTGCTTGTTTTGAAATGGCCGTGCGTCGTGTGGCCATGGCAGTTCTTATTTCGAAACAACCTCTGTTATTTCGAAATAAGAAGTGTGTGTGAACATACCCTTAGTCTCGTTCAGTTAAACAAACAAGCAGTTCTCTGGCACTTAAAGACTAACAAATTTATTTAGCTCATGAGCTTTTGTGGGGGGGGGAAAACGAAAGCTCATACACTAAATAAATTTGTTAGTCTTTAATTGCCACAGAACTCTTTGTTTGTTTTACTGAATTTATTTGCAAATTCAGTTGCATTGCCTCAGGCCTTAATAAGGACACTGGATTTTTTCTCTCATTACAACAGGTGATTTGACCTCATCTTCCTCTGTATGCAGTTCCCCAGGGTTTGAATCTTTACAACTGCTTTGATTTGCTATTACAGGGTGACCTGTTCCCATGACCTATGTTTCCCTGCATTTATTTCCTCCCATTCTGTAAGTGCTCCCATCTTCAAAGAATCTGACAAAGTGGGATTTTCTCCCTCAAAAGCTCATGCAATAAATAAATGTTAGTCTTTAAGTGCCACAGGACAGAACTCCATGTTCATTTTACCAAACTAGACTAACATGGCTGCCCCTTTGGAATTTAGCATAATGATTATAAAGTCTTGAGATGCGAGTGAGCTGCTCTCTGCAGCTGGGTTTCAACTTAGGCTCATGAGCATAGTTAATTGCCCATGGCTAGGAGCTGGATGTTTGTACATTCCAGCAAAGTGTGCTTTTTCCAACAGCCAATTCCAACGAATTCCACCCTGTGCAACACATACACAGTGAAGTACTTGTAGTAGTGAGCCTTGGGAAGTGATTGAGACATCAACTGCCCGCCCACATTAACAGGATATTCAAGTGCAATTGGGACTTTCCTGAATTTACCCAGGGAGACTGCATTGAGGTGCAAATCCCAGACAGTACAGAGACAGGACTTGCCACAGCAGCTCAGGGTACAAATGAGTATTTTGCAGTCCATTTTCTGAACAAAAAGCCCTTGCTGTAAAGGGAGGCTGGAGGGTTTATTGCTTATTACTAGAAGTGGGGCTGGTTAGATTGGGCAGATTAATGCTGAGCAGAGGGGGCTATGGCCTTAAATTCAGCAGCTCCTCAGCTTCAGGTTGGCTCTTATGCACAGGGCAAGTTCTACCCACTGCAGATCCCTGGCCTCTGTGTGCAGCTAGCAGGTTTCTCCATACTTGGACTGAGATGTTCAGGGCAGGGGCCGCATGTGTAACCTGCTAGGGTGGGCTCAAATTCATTCAATTGCCCCTCTCCAGTGCCTCACAGAGAAAACCCCTGATGAAAGCAACTGGAGAGCCAGGATCCAGTTGTTAAAAGGACTCCCAGCGAAGACTGCTCAGAGTTTCCATCCCACATTAAACTATTACTCAACAGAAACAAAACAATGAACTTTATTAACTAACTAAACACACCTTATCCTAATGAACCATAATACTTTTAAACAAAACAGTAAGAAACCCAAGAGTCCCAAAGTTCAGGTGGAGTCACCCTTATCTCAATTGCAGTCTTTTAAGTCCTTGGGGCTTGAATGCAGAACGAAAGCAATCCTCATCCTCTCTAGCTGCAGGAATCTTCAGGCAGATGCCATGCAGTCCTTTCTTCCTCCTGTGCAGCCAGCACCATGCAATCAGGTCACTGGCCATCCAACTCTCAGTTCTGCTGCAGACAACTCCCCTGCAAAGCAGTCGAAAGCTGGGAGAAAACATCCTGCAGTCCACTCCTGCTCAGCTCCTTTCACTGAGTCCCTTAGCCAATGTCCTTTGCAGCTCTCTTGTTTGTTCCTCTCCAAGCTGCTCCTCTCAGGCTTCTCCTTGGGCACGTAACTCCAGCTCAACAATAAAACTTGTGGGGCATGCTCAGTGTGCTTCCTCACCCTCTTACCAGAAGTTTCTGGTTTCTGGGCTGCAAAATCTGCCCAGCAACGTAACCCAGCCATAAGGGTCCCTAAAAGAGATTGCACCTATTTAGGCACATGGGTTACACATGCAGGCCTGCATGCTGCTACTGCAGTATAAATACCACTACTCTGCATACAGCGTCCAGTCAACTTCGACCTGTGCTCTGCTCATAGTTACACTGGGATAAACACAGTCTGACTACAGTGGACTTTCTCCAGTTTTACACCAAGATAGGTGGCAGCAAGGTTCGTCTGTCCTGTCAGCCAGGGCTAGAGTTCTTCTGACAGCTCACACTGATCCCTTCTGCTGTGAAGTGTGTTTGAGATACAAGGCAGATTAGGTCACATCTTCTACTGGACTAACTGTCGGCCCAGTAAGAGATATTCTTCTTCCAGCACTGCTCGGATACATTCAGTATTAGGTGCCTATGTGCCACAGTGCACGATTGGCCGGAACTTCTTTTAGCCTTAGCCTGTCAGGACAGGGCTGGCAGCCACTGTCCCCTGGCCATATATATGGCCCCAGCCCTGCTCCTCTCTAGTTCCCTTTTTTCCGCCCTCAGCGATGGTTACGGAACAGCCTGTTCTTGCTTTATGCAAGGGCCTGTCTCTTTGCTCTGTTTTACGTGTATTTTTCACTGGAAGATCTGTTTGCGGACTTCACCAGTTCTCCTACCATGTCCTTCCAACAGAAACCTGAACACGAGGGACAACCCCATGGGAGGTTTTGAAATGCCTGTGTGAGCTTCACTGGGTGTATTATGCTCTATTTGTAGGTCTTTTAAATGAAGAACTCGAGAAGACAGGGACTGAAGGCTTCATATCACGCCTAGGAACGTGCCCCGCAGCTGACGCCGGGGCTAGGGCTGAAGACATTCCAAGCTACCATGCACTGTGGCACGTTGTCTTCTCAGCACTGCTCTCCGGCTATGAATGAAAGCCATGTTCAGCCTCTAATCTGGCACTGCGTGCTCAGTCGGCACCAGAGGCCTCTCTGCACTGCTCTCTGGCTATGAATACAGCCGCGATTGGCCTCCAACTCGGCACCATGTGCTCGGTCATCACCAGAGCCTTCTCAGTGCCGCTCTCCGGCTATGAATACGGCCGTGATCGGCCTCTAACCCAGCACCATGTGCTCGGTTGGCACTGGAACCCTCTCCGTGCCACTCTTCGGCTACGAATAAAAGCTGCAGTCGGCCTGTAACTCAGCACCGTGGGCTCGGTCGGCACCGCAACCCTGTCGGCACCACTCTACGGCTATGAATGAAAGCCATGATCGGCCTCTAAGTTGGCAGCAGTTCCACATGCCAGTCGGCACCAAGACTCTCTCAACGCCACTCCCCAGCAGAGCTCAGGTAAGTGCCCTCGGGGCCAATTCCAGCACTGAAGTGCCGGCACTATGTCTGGCCCTCCCCTCCAGGGTGAGCACCTGGAGCCTATCACAGTGCCACCTACACTGGAAGACTTTGAAGTGGCAGAGGCCCTTCGGTTCCTGAATACACCACAGGCCAGCGAAACAAATGGTAAGTCTGTCTTCCTTCCTCCCTCCACTTCACCCATCATCAGGGGGAGACACTCACTACCTGGGCCTGTGCTACTGTGAAACTACGGGCCCCAACCCCTATGATGCCAACACCCTTGCCTGAGAGTGCATTCCTCAGGCCCAGCCCCTTACTGAAGGGTCCACAGTGCTGGGTTCTTCCCAACACTGCACTCGAAACCAACTACCTCCTACTGAGGGCCCGGAAGGGGAATCCCTACCCGTTGCCATGGCCCTGGTGAAGGCACTCCAGTACCAGGGCTGTCCCTTCTCCCGACTACAGCCAAGAACAGGGGCCAGGGTCTTACAGAGAAGACCCTACCACACTTGAATACCTTCACCAGGCCACCTCCTACCTGGGTCAGGGTCACACCCCTCGAGGGAGACCAGGACCCCCTATTCGACCTGGGGTACGAAACCTCTCTGGTCGCCATTATAGTCTTCCCCTTCTTAACCGTGTCCTTGACATTGCTGGAACACGCTAGCCCAAGCCGCCCTGATTCACCCTGGGTCCTCTAGGAGTCCCAGGAGGTTTGAGCTCCTGGGTTAAAAAAACCAAACATACAAACCAAAAAAAAAAAAAAAAAAAAGCCTATTCAATTTTCAGTTTTTCAGCTGAGGGGTCCTGGCTATCAGGCCTTGGTTAAAAGATACCCTAGACCTTCTTGTGGTCTCTGGCATCTGGCCATTCCTCTGATTCTCCCAAAACTGCTTCGGAAGCTGGAGAACGGGCACGTAAGTGTTGTTGGAAGTGCTCCCTGGCACCTGTGCCATGGAGGAAGATAACTCCATCAGCCCTGGTATGGACACCACAGACCAGTTCCTCTGGTACCACTAAGACTCAGGTAGGGGCCGTTCTTCCCCGCACCATACTGAGACCAGAAATTCTTTTAATGACTGGTCTCATGAGTGGCTAGACACAACGGCCAATGACAGCTCAACCTCACAGCACCATTTGGCACCATCTTCACCTTGGACTCCGGACTCCTTGGCTTGCGAACAGGGGGACTGCAAACAGGGGAGTTTGAGAGGAAAGGAGTTGATGAAGCCCTGAGAAGGAGGCAAAGGCAATCCCCTACCTGAAGAACCTATTGAAAAACCCAGGGCGGTGGGTGGGCGTAAGCCCACCCACTTCTAAAACCCCTCCCCCAGCCTATGGGGAGATGGGACTGGACTGGGTTTCAAATGAGTACGGGGGACAAATCAAGAAATAACAGGAATGGGTGTGAGGGTCACAGGTTTACAACAAGGGTCTCAGAAGGGGTCACCGAGCAGAGAACCCCGGACAGCGCCCACTGCTCCCGAAAGGTGTCAAGGGAGCCAGCGGATGCCGCCCAGAGGAACTCTGCCCGGATACGTGCACGGATGAGGGACCGGAAATAGGCCCCACAGTCGCAGGCCCCTCCGTCAGCCAACCTCCTCTCCCGAGTTTTGTAGGTGGCTACTTTTGCGTAAGCCAAGAGGAGGTTGGCGAGGAGGTCCCGCGACTTTGTGGGGCCACGGATGGGGAGTGCAAAGAGATACAGGTGTGGGGAGAAGTGCAGCCAGAGCCTCAGGAGAAGGCTCTGGAGGAGCCGGAAGAGGGGCTGCAGCCTGGCACAGTCTAGATAGACATGCGCCAGGGTCTCCCTCTCACCGCAAAAGGGACAGGTGTCGGGACAAAGGGTGAACTGTGCCAGATACACGCCCGTGCTCACGGCTCCATGTAGGAGCCGCCAACTGATGTCCCTGGTGGGCCTTGGAGTGAGGGGGGCATACAGACTGGCCCACCGGGGGTCCTCGCCCTCTCTAGGTGGAATAAGGTCCCGCCACTTTGTATCCGGGCGGGACGCAAGGGCGAGGAAGTGGATGGTATGCAGCACGAGCGTGTACAGATATTTACGAGGCGCGGTTCGGAAAGAGACCAGCTGCAAATCTAGCAGCCGGCTCGGGACATGGGGCGGGGATGGCCGGGGGGGCCGAGGCCCGATCAAAAGTTCCGGCGGGCCAGAACTGGGAGGGGGGCAGGGAGTACCCTCTCACAGGACCCGTTCGAGGTAAACCCGAGCAGTGGGAGGCAAGGCTGCCCTCACCTCCTGGAGTAGGCGCTGGGGGGTGCGAAGGGTGGAGAGCCCCATGAGCCGACGTAGCTCATGGAGATCCACCCAGTCCCCCCAGGCATAGTCCAGGAGGTCTCCGACCCGGGTGATACCTGCCATGACCAACCTCCGCCTCACAGAGGGGGCCTCCGCCACCTGCACCCAGAGATGGCAATTGTGTAGCAGGGGCTCCGCGAGGAGGTCCTCCCCCTCGGTGGGTATAACTGACCTGGAGGCTGCGATGAGCTTCCAGGTCCGGAGGAGGTCATGGTAGAAGGCCGGCAGCTCGGAGACGTCTCACGGAACACGTCTCAGTTCGAGATAAAAGAGCTGCCGGTCATATCGGAGCCCTTGGTAGCGGCGGAGGAAGATGCATGCCAAATGGCTCCATGCCGGACTTCCTGCACCATAAAGGAGTCTCTGCAGGGCCTGGAGGCGGAAGGTGTGGACCTGGCTGCGGAGGCAGCACAGGCCCTGCCCCCCTTCCTCCAGGGGAAGGCCCAGAACCCCTGCAGAGACCCAGTGCAGTCCTGGCCAGAACCACCTCAGGATTGTCTCCTGGAGGCTGGCCAGAAAACCCGGGGGTGGGCTCAGGCTGTTGAGCTGGTGCCAGAGCATGGACAGGACAAGCTGGTTGATGACCAGTGCCCGTCCCCGAAGGGAGAGGCACCGCAGCAGTCCTGTCCACCTCCGGAGCCGGTCAACAACCCTGCCCTCTAATTCGCGCCAGTTGTCCTCCGGGGAGGGATGGGTGGCAGAGAGGTAAACGCCCAGATAGAGCAGCGGACCCGCGCCCCACCGGATGGCCTGAAGCACGGGTGGGAGGGAGCTGACTGGCCACCCAGCCTCTACCATCAGGCCAGAGCTCTTGACCCAGTTGACCCGGGCGGAGGAGGCTGCCAAGTAGGTGGCCTGGCAAGCCTCCAACCGCTCCAGGTTGCCCGGGTCCTGGACCACGAGGAGTACGTCATCAGCGTACGCCGACAAGACCAGCCGCAGCCCTGACTCAGCGAGCACCAACCCCGTCAACCTCCGACGGAGGAGACAAAGGAAGGGCTCGATGGCCAGAGCGTACAGCTGGCCCGACAGTGGACAGCCCTGACGCACTCCTCGCCCAAAGCTGACTGGCTCGGTCAGGGTCCAGTTGAGCTTGACCAGACACTCTGCGGAGGTGTACAGCACCTGGAGAAACCCCACAAACCGGGGCCCGAAGCCAAACGCCCACAGGGTGCCCAGGAGGTACCCATGATCCATCCTGTTGAACGCTTTCTCCTGGTCCAGGGCCAGGAGGGCGAACGACAGACCATCTCTATACCCAAGCTCTAAGAGATCCCGGACCAGGTAGAGATTGTCAAAGATGGAACGGCCCAGGACGGTGTAGGTCTGGTCGGGATGGATCACGTCCTGCAGCACGGACCCCAGGCGCAGCGAGATGGCCTTGGCTACTATTTTATAGTCCGTGCTGAGGAGCGAGACGGGACGCTAATTCTGGAGGTCGCGGAGGTCCCCCTTCTTGGGCAGCAGGGCCAGCACCGCCCGCCAGCAAGAAAGGGGGAGCTCTCCGCTCTCCTCGGACTCGGCCCAGACGATGGCGAGGTCCAGGCCGAGGACGTCCCAGAAGACGCGGTAGAACTCCACGGTCAGCCCGTCCATGCCCGGAGATTTGTTGGTGGGCATGAGATGTAGGGCCTCCGAGAACGCAGCCAGAGTGAGAGGCGACTCCAGCCGGTCCCGGGTGCCCTCGCTGACTGTGGGAAGTTCATTCCAGAGCACCCTGCGGCGTTAGGGTCGGTCGGATCCGGGGAGAAAAGACTGGCGTAGAAGGACCTGGCCCTTCCAGGCATCTCCTCCGGATCTGTGAGGGGGGTGCCGTCCTCCGCCAAAAGGCAGGTGATGTGCTTTTTAGCCCCCCTCCGTTTCTCCAGGGCATAGAAGAAGCGGGAGCCGTGATCCATCTCCCGAAGGAGCTGGATGTGAGAGCGAACAAAGGCACCCCGGGCCTGGAGGTCCTCGAGGGTCTGCAGCTCCTCCCGCTTCTCCCGGTGCGCCTCGCAGAGGGATGGATCCCCGGGGCTGGTGGCCAGGCACCTCTCAAGCTCCAAGACCTCCCGCTCCAGCTGCTCTATCCCCGCATCCCTCCGCCGGCTGGCCCCCTGAGTGTAGTCACGGCAGAAGAGCCAGGCACGCACCTTCCCCACATCCCACCAGCGCCGCGCCAAGGGAAAGGCAACCCTCTGCCACCTCCAGGCCAGCCAAAACTCCCAGAAGGACGCTACGAAGCCCACATCCTCCAGCAGGCTATTATTAAAATGCCAATAGGCCGGCCCCGGCCTCTCCGCCGAGAGAGAGGCCGTCACGGTCACCAGATGGTGATCCGAGAAGGGGGCCGGCCGAACGCTGGAGGAGTGGGCCCGTGCCAGATGGTGTCGAGACAGATAAATACGGTCCAACCAGGAGTTGCATGACCAATGGTCCCCCACCCGGACATAGGTGAAGGTCACCTCATCGTCCGGGTGGTGGTCACGCCAGATGTCCACCAGGGAGTGATGGTCAATCACCTCCCGGAGGACGTCTGTGGCGGCCTGGCATGGCTTGGTCCCCGTGCGGTCCCGTTCCTCAAGGGTGGCATTAAAGTCCCCGCCGAGGACCAGGCACTCTCGAGGATCCAAGGTGCCAAGGAAGGCGGCCGCCTGCTGAAAGAATTGCAGCCGCTCCGGGCCCAATGTCGGGGCATAGACGTTGACCAAATTCAATACCAGCCCCTCCATACGGACCCAGAGGTGCAGCAGGTGGCCCGGCACAACCTCGGCGACCCCCAGCACCTCAGGCTGTAGGCTGGGGGAGAACAGGGTGGCCACACCGCCGGAGCGGGTGGACAGATGGCTTAGGTACACCCCGTTCCCCCACTCCAGCCGCCAGCTGGCCTCGGCGGCTGGATCCGTGTGGGTCTCCTGCAGGAAAACCACAGAGTACCCCCCCTCCCGAAGGAAGGAGAGCACCTGGGTCCTGCGGAGACCCCACCTACAGCCTCTAGCATTTAATGTGGCAAAGGTGACGGGTGCCATGAGGAGGGCTGGGGAGGATCCTCAAAGGTGATGGGAATGCCAGCAGCCTCCGTCGGGCCACGCAGCAATCCATGACTGACCCCAAATGTCATAAGGGAGTCACGGAAGCTGCGGGCCCTTTGGTAGGCCGTGGCATCCCGTTTCCCGGTCCCTTTGCCCTCCTTCAGTATGGCCCGCACAGTCCGGAGGACGAGATGGAAATTCCCCCAGCGCTGCAGGGCAAGCTGCACCCGGCTCCTGGCCCCACGAGTGTTCTCCAGGAACGTGCGCAGGTCTTCCCACAGCGCCTGGGGGTCCGGGGTTAGAGGCTCCCAGCCGTCCTCCGGTCGGGTCCCAGTGTTGGCCCCGCGGTCAGCCGGGAGCATAAGACAGGGCGCAGAGCCCCGTCTCGGTGCTGATGGTGTGGGCACCATAGCTCCCGGCTGAACCCCTGGCACCAGGAAGGGTGGCGGTGGAGGGAAGACAGCAGCCCCAGGGATGGAGGGGGCCACAAATACCACCTCCTGGGAAGTGGTTGATGGAAGGGGGAAAGCCACCATCCCAGGGGTGGCAGTAATAGGGGATGGGGTTGGGGCTAGGGTAGGTAAGGGGGGAACAGCAAAGGGAAGGATGGGATTTAGGCCAGGAAAAGAAGTGATGGAAAGAAAGGGAGGAGTGGTTCTGGGAACAAGGGCCCCGGTAGTCGAACCACCAGGGTGCGGCTCCCCTTGACCGGGCACGGGATTTTCCAACAAGGAGTGCGGAACGGGATCCGTGCTGATGCTGGGTGTGGGAGTTGAGTATGTTTGGTTCACCACATCCTCAGCATCAGACATGGGGGAATAGACGAGTGAGGGAAGGGGCAGCTGTCCCCCCAGGGACAACACCCCGGGACCCGGCTGCTCAGGGCTGGCCGTCGCCTCGAGGGGCTCGGCGGCCACCACAGGAAGATCTATAGCAGCCGGGCAGGTGAAGCAACCCGGGGGTGTCCTCGGGATAGAAGCAGGGACAGCAGACGGGGGTTCGCATTCGGGTTGGGTCTGGGGCAAGGGAGGGGGTGACGAGATGTCATTGCCACCCAGATCAAGGCCCGCTGGTAGAGGGTCGTCCTCCCTTGGGGCTACCAAGGTCAGACCCAGGGCCTCGATCTCCGCAAAGATGGAGCCCATTTCTCCCCCCGCCTCAGCTGCTGATGGTTCTGGAGGGACAGGGGTGGCTCCATCCACGGCCTACCCAGGAGAGGGATCAACATGGGCCTCCTGTACGGGGGCAGCGCTGCACCCCTCCTCTACTGCGCCCATCTCCTCAGCCGGAGGCTCCTGCTGGACCTCACCAGAGGGCGCAGCAAGTGGCTCAGCATCGTTGGTGCAAACTGCAGTATTGTTATTATCAGCCCCCTGCAAAGACTTCCAGGGGGCCTCCTCCCCATCTAAGGTACTGGGGAGGGACAGAGCCTTCTTGCGCTTGCTGCAGACCCTCTGGGGGAGACCCCGGCCCTCTAAGATGGAGTCTGAGGGCCAGCCAGCAGGGGCGGGAACAGGTGGCAAGGGCGAAGGCTCTTGGGGAGAAGGAACCAGGGGAGGGACAACAAGGGGATGGGAACCCTCCCCCTGGGGTGCGCCCTCTCCCATATCTGGGGTCACCACCTCGGCCGCTGCCCTCTCCTCTCTGGGCCCCGTCCCAGATGGTTCAGTGTGGGCGGCGACGGGGCCCAGCCGCTCCTCTGGGCATAGTGGGGCTGTGGACCCCACGTCCCAAGAGGCAGCGGCAGCTGTGTTCCTCGATGGAGGAGAGGCAGCTTGAGTGGCTGGGTGGGTGGGGCGGTGGTGTGGCCGGCGCCCGTATCAGCTCCGGGGGGCCCAGTTGCTCCCTCCTCATGCTGGGCCAAGGGGCAGTCCCTCCGGACATGCCCCGGGGCCCTACAGAGGAAGCACCGGGCCTCCCCCAAAGAATAAAAGATCTTATAGTGGGCCCCTTGATGGGGCACTAAGAAGGACCCCTCCAGCGCCACCCCGCCATGCGCCCCCGCCGGCAGCAGTTGGATTTGCACCTGCCGGCGGAAGGACAAAACGTGACGGAGGGCGGGGTCCTTGCAGCCAAGTGGGAGAGGGCTGATGATAGATATTGGCTTCCCCAGGGTGGAGAGAAGGGGAAGCAGGGCGGCATTGGGGAGGAAGGGAGGAACGGAAGTAAGGACCACCCGTACGCCCAGGTCCTCCAAGGGTTCCACTGGCATGTGGACACCCCCCACCACCAAGCCCCTGACCACCGCCTCCTGTGCAGCAGCCTCCGATGCCAGGAAGAATACCATCTTCCCGAACATCTTGGAGGCCGCCACAATGGCCGAGGGCCCCAGCACCCTCATCATCGCCCGCACGTAAGTTTCTACGTGGGGCGAGGCAGCCACCAGGAGGCAGCGGACACCATGCCTCCTGGTCAAAGAGGGGAAGGGGCCCCAGCCCCCTGAGCTCGAATTAGAGGAGGCGGCGCGGTCTGATGTTGTGGCGGTGGGTGGAGGGGTGGCGGCCACCTGGGCATACATTCTGGGGTCAGAAGGACCCCCAGAACTGGTGGAGGGAACGGCAGGGGAAGAAGGGGCCGCAGCCGGTGGATGGGCTGCGGGAGCAGCAGGGCCCTTGCCTGCCTTCTTTCCCTTGCTCTTTTTTCCGGCCGAGGAGGTTGGGGCAGCAGTAGTGGAGGCCCCTCCCGTGCCCGCTGCCACAGGTGCCCTAGTAGGGGGACCAGAGGTGGTAGGAATGGCAGCAGTGGTCAAAGGGGCAGCCGCAGGGAGGGAGGGGGGACCAGGCTGTGGGAGAGGTTCAGAGGGAGCTGGGGAAGTCTCCATGTTCCCAAAATGGAGGAAACAGGAGGGGGTACCTGGGGGTGGGTAGGCTGGGGTAAGGGAGAGAAAAGGGGGGGGGACCAGGCAATGGAAGAGGGGTGGATAAGGGATGGATTATATGGGAGTTAAGGGGTGGCAACCACTCCTCCCTGCTAGGCTGCAGGCAAGGGAGGAGGGTGCCAGGGAAGGAAGGACAAGGGGCTTACGTGGGCTAAGAGGGGCCGGCTCCTCCGGCTGCACTGGGTGGGGTGGGGATCACAGGTGTATCGGGGGGGGTGCAGTGTATGGGGGGAACTGCATCCGAGGGTGCTGAGGGAGCTGGCTGATGAGATAGCAGTACCGTTGGCCATTATCTTTGAAAACTCGTGGCGAACGGGGGAGGTGCCAGAGGACTGGAAAAAAGCAAATATAGTACCTATCTTCAAGAAAGGCAAAAAGGAGGATCCAGGGAATTACAGACCTGTCAGCCTCACCTCAATCCCTGGAAAAATCATGGAGCAGCTTCTCAAAGAATCCATCCTGAAACACTTGGAGGAACGTAGAGTAATCAGGAACAGTCAGCATGGATTTACCAAGGGTAAATCATGCCTGACCAACCTCATCGCCTTCTATGATGAGATGACTGGATTTGTGGATGCGGGAAGAGCCGTTGATGTCATATACCTTGACTTTAGCAAGGCTTTTGATACGGTTTCCCACAGCATTCTCATTGGCAAATTAAGGAAGTATGGGTTAGATGCATGGACTGTAAGGTGGATAGAAAACTGGCTAGAACAACGGTTTCAGCGTGTAGGAATCAATGGCTCCATGTCAAGTTGGCAGGCAGTAACAAGTGGTGTGCCCCAGGGGTCGGTCCTGGGGCCAGTTCTGTTCAATGTTTTCATTAATGATCTGGATGATGGGATAGATTGCACACTTAGTAAGTTTGCAGATGATACCAAACTGGGGGGAACGGTAGACACCCTAGAGGGCAGAGACAGGATTCAGGGAGACCTAGACAAACTGGAGCAGTGGGCCAAGAGGAATCTCATGAGGTTCAACAAGGATAAGTGTAAAATCCTGCACTTGGGACGAAAAAACCCCATGTACTGCTACAGGCTGGGGAGTGATCAGCTAAATAGCAGCACTGGAGAAAAGGACCTGGGAGTCATGGTGGATGGGAAGCTGGATATGAGTCAGCAGTGTGCTCTTGCTGCCAAAAAGGCCAATGGCATACTGGGCTGCATCAGAAGAAGTGTTACCAGCAGATCGAGGGATGTGATCATTCCCCTCTATTCTGCACTAGTGAGGCCACATCTGGAATACTGTGTCCAGTTTTGGGCTCCCCACTACAAAAAGGACATGGACAAATTAGAGAGAGTCCAGAGGAGGGCAACCAAAATGATCAAAGGGCTGGAGCACAAGCCCTATGAAGAAAGACTGAAGGAACTAGGCTTATTTAGCCTGCAGAAGAGAAGACTCAGGGGGGATTTGATAGCAACCTTCAACTACTTGAAGGGTTGCTCCAAGGAGGAGGGAGCTCGACTGTTCTCGGTAGTAACAGAGGGCAGAACGAGAAGCAATGGCTTCAAGTTACAGCTGGGGCGGTCCAGGCTGGATATTAGGAAAAACTTCCTTACTAGGCGAGTGGTGAAGCATTGGAATAAGTTGCCTAGGGAGGTGGTGGAATCTCCATCTCTGGAGGTGTTCAAGTCCCAGCTGGACAAAACACTGACTGGGATGATCTAATGGGAGTGGTCCTGCTTTTTTTGGCAAGGGGTTGGACTAGATGACCTTGTGGGGTCCCTTCCAGCCCTATGATTCTATGATTCTATGAAAAACAAAAAGGAATCAGGGACCTATATGGCCTGGCCAACTCTGGTTGGGGGTAGATGGTGCAAGGGTGGGGCTGATGGGTGGGGCAGGGAATGCAAAAAAGGGAACAAACTGTCAGGGCTGGGGTGGGGCAGTAAAACTAAATCAAATTCTAAGGCTTAGGGAGGGGTCTGTGAGGGATAGGGAGCACTGAGCTAGCTGGAGGGCAAGGGAAAGGGGGGGAAGCCCTCCAGCCACTGGGGATAAGGGAGGGAGAAAAGAAAAAGGGGGGTGGACTAAACTATAGGAAGGGGAGCTGCTACTGCTGGGAAAGGGAGTTCCTGTGGTCCCTGCTGCTGCAAAAGCCCAAAGGTGTTAAAGGTGGAAGGTTGGGAGCCTGCTGCCTCCTTGGTGGTGGGAGGGGAGGCCAGGGAAACAGCAGCTGGGGGTGGTGATAGTGGTATAAAGTTCAAAGTCACCCCCAGCTGCAAGCAACAAAAATTTCAGTTTTGAAGGCCTCCCCTCAGTGGTGGTGGTACCTTCTTTTGGAAAGGCAGCAGGCTCCAGGAGCAGCAACAGCAGCAGCAGGGACTGGCAGGCTGGCTGGCAGGAGAGATGGTTTTCCCCAGGTGGTGTTGGTGTAAGTTTTCCTTCTTCAGCTCTCCCCCCCTTCCCCACAGAGCAGGGAGGTGGGAGGGAGAGAGGCCAGCCAGCCGCAGCAGCAAAATCAGGAGCAGGGGAGGAAAAGGTAGCAGGAACAGTGGTGGTGGTGGTGGTGGAAGCAGGAGCAGGGCCAGGAGCTGGTCAGGCAGAGGGTGTGTCCTCTGCTCCTCCCTCTCCCCAGCTGACGAATCAAAGGAGAAAGGGAAGCTTGGGTGAGTGAATTACTAACTGTGTGTTTGTGTCTTTCCCTACAGGTGATTTCTGTTAGTTGTTAGCTACTGTGGGAATTGGGACTGTGAGTGTGTGTTTGTGTGATTGGGGGCTGTTTGGATCATTGTTCCCTGCTCACCTTTGATCACCAGCTTCAATCAGCCTTGTGATCACTCTTCCCCTCTGTGTTTAACGAGGGGCAACGGCTGACCTAGGCAAAGAAGGCCTTAAAAGCCAGTGGCTGAGTGACCAGAGGGAGCTTGCAAACAGAGGAGTTTGAGAGGGAGTTTGGGGAGGAGTTTGGTGAAGCCACAATGGTGAAGATGAGCTGCACTGCTTGTGCCAGCACCCCTTCTGTCTCCTCCACCTGTGCCAGTAGCCAGACAGACATCCTGACCATGGATATTTCTACCCAGATCCTGGTGTGGACTTGCAGGGACTCCAGCCTGCAGTTCCCTGTCTCCGACGATCAGGCTGGGGAGATGAATCAATGTGACAGGTGCCTTCTGGTGGAATCTCTCAGGAGGCAGGTAGGAGAGTTACAGGAGGAGGTGTCTAAGCTAGGGAGTCTCCATGCCCTGGAGAAGTTCCTCGATAGCATCCAGGAGGAGGACACTCTCCAGGTGCCAAAGACTACTGCCACACCACTGGAGAAGGATGAGATGCCTATAGCAGAGGGAGGACACTGGCAGCTGTTACCTCTGGCAGCAGACAGTGCTCTACCCCTGCTCCGAATCCCTCTCTCCATTGTGGTGAAGAACCGTTATGCAGCACTAGAGACAATGGATGAGGTGGAACAGGAGATGCCATGCACCCCCGAGGCTGGGAGGATCACAACCACCACAGCTAGGAGGAAATGTAGGGTTGTGGTGGTTGGGGACTCAGTTCTGAGGGGGACGGAGGCACCCCTCTGTTGCCCTGACAAGGCATTGCGGGAGGTATGCTGCCTGCCAGGTGCCTGCATCCAAGACATTACAGAGGGATTGTCGAGAATCATCTGCCCCCATGCTTCTCATCCATGTGGGGACTCATGATACTGCGAGAGGTGATCCTCGGCAGATCAAAGGGGACTACAGGGCTCTGGGAGCGCAGGTGAAGGAGTTCGGAGCACAGGTGGTGTTCTTCTCAATCCTTCTGGTCAAGGGTCGAGGTCTCAGTAGAGACAGATGCATCCCAGAGGTGAATGCCTGGCTGCGAAGATGGTGTCATCAGGAGGGCTTTGGCTTCCTTGACCAGGGAATGCTGTTCCAGGAAGAAGGACTGCTAGGCAGAGATGGACTCCATCTGTTGAGGAAGGGGAAGAGCATATTCGGACGTCGACTGGCTGACCTAGTGAGGAGGGCTTTAAACTAGATCTGAAGGGCGAAGGAGACCAAAGCCCATAGGTAAGTGACAATGTGGGAGACCTGGGGGAAGGGATGGAACTTGGGGGGAACAGGGACTATAACTCCAGGGATAAAAGAGAAGGTAGTTGTAACATGGGGGGGAATCAAATAATTACATTACGGGTATGTTCACACACACTTCTTATTTCGAAACAACAGGGGTTGTTTCGAAATAAGAACTGCCATGGCCACATGACGTACGGCCATTTCGAAAAAAGGAAACCCCTTATTTCGAAATGGGAGCCGTACTTTCGAAATAGGTTAAACCCCATTTCATGTCAAAACAAGGTTGTTTTGAAACCACTGGTTTCGAAACAACCCTGTGCGGACATGTTATTTTGAAACAATTGTTGTTTTGAAATAACTATGGACCTTACTCCCAGGGTGCTTAGAACCCTGGGAAGGGCCACCCTCCCTCAGCACCCTGGCCAGGATGATGAGGAGGATCCCGGTGCCCCCTTCTCCCACCGCGGGGCTTGTTATTTCAAAAGGGCTTGTTGTGAAACAAGCCCTGTGTGTGTGAACATAGCCTACATGTTCTAATGAAGCTTTAATACCTGAGGCAGGTGCAGGAGGACAATCCCAGGAGAAAATACAAGGAGGTAGACGCAATAGAACTGAAAATCAACTTGGGAAAGTAGGGCAATCAGCCTGGAATCTTAGGTGCCTGTACACAAATGCGAGGAGCCTGGGAAACAAGCAGGAAGAATTGGTAGTACTGACGCAGACAAGGAACTATGATATAATTGGAATAACAGAGACATGGTGGGATAGCTTGCATAACTAGAGATCTGCCATGAATGGGTGTAAGTTGTTCAGGAAAGACAGGCAGGGAAGAAGAGGGAGAGGAGTAGCACTATATGTAAAAGAGCTCTATGACTGCTCAGAGCTCCATTATGGAAGTGGAACCAAGCCAACTGAGAATCTGTGGGTTAAGCTTAGAGGAGAGGGCAACAAGGGGGATGTTGTGGTGGGTGTCTGCTATAGACCTCCAGACCAGAAGAAGGAGGTGGATGAGGCATTCTATGGACAACTGGCAGAAGTTTCCAGATCACAGGCCCTGGTTCTCCTGGGGAACTTCAATTACCCTGACATCTGCTGGGAGGCCAATACAGCCATGCACAGGCAATCCAGGAAGTTTTTGGAGAGTGTTGAGGACAACTTCCTGGTGCAAATTCTGGAGGAACAAAATAGGGGCCTTGCACTTCCTAACCTGCTGCTCACAAACAGAGAAGAATTGACTGGGGACATAGAAGTTAATGGCAACCTGGGCAGCAGTGACCATGAGATGATAAAGTTCAAGATGCTGATTAATGGAAAAAAAGGAAAGCAAAATGCAGACCCTGGACTTCAGAAAAGCAGATTTTGGCTCCCTCAGAGAACTGATGGGCAGGATCTCTTGGGAGGCTGATCTGAAGGGGAAAGGTGTCCAAGAGAGCTGGTTGCACTTTAAAGAAACCCTGCTAAGGGCACAGGAAGAACAGCAAATGTGGAAGGTGCCCAGTGTGGCTTAACAGAGAACTCTGCTCTGAGCTAAAGCGTAAAAAGTAAGCTTACAGGAAGTGGAAGCCTGGACAGATGACTAAGGAGGCATATAAAGATATTGCTCGGGACTGCAGGGATAAAATCAGAAAGGCCAAAGGACAATTGGAGTTGTGGCTAGCAAGGGATGTGAAGGATAACAGGAAGGGGTTCTACAAGTAGGTCAATAACAAGAAGAGGATCAGGGCTGGTGTAGGTCCCTTACTGAATGGGGCATGTATCCTTGTGATGAAGAATGAGGAAAAGGCTGAAGTGCTCAATGCTTTGTTTACTTCAGTTTTCACAGGGAGGGCCAGCTCTCAGCCCACTACACTGGGTATGGCAGATTGGAGAGAAGAAAAGTGGCCCTTGGTGACAGAAGGTCAGATTAGAGACTACCTAAAGAAGCTGGATGTGCACAAGTCCAGGGGGCTGGACAACCTGCATCCAAGGGTGCTAAGGGAGTTGGCCGATGAGGTAGCAGTACCGCTGGCCATTATCTTTGAAAACTCGTGGCAAACAGGGGAGGTGCCGGAGAACTGGAAAAAAGTAAATATAGTACCTATCTTCAAGAAAGGCAAAAAAGAGGATCCAGGGAATTACAGACCTGTCAGCCTCACCTCAATCCCTGGAAAAATCATGGAGCAGATTCTCAAAGAATCCAGCCTGAAACACTTGGAGGAAAATAGAGTGATCAGAAACAGTCAGCATGGATTCACCAAAGGTACATCGTGCCTGACCAACCTCATTGCCTTCTATGATGAGATGACTGGATTTGTGGATGCGGGAAGAGCTGTTGATGTGATATACCTCGACTTTAGCAAGGCTTTTGATACAGTTTCCCACAGCATTCTTGTCAGCAAGTTAAGGAAGTATGGGTTGGATGTGTGGATGGTAAGGTGGATAGAGAACTGGCTAGATCAATGGTTTCAGCATGTAGGAATCAATGGCTCCGTGTCTAGTTGGCAACCAGTAACGAGTGGTGTGCCCCACAGTTCAGTCCTGGGACCAGTTCTGTTCAATATTTTCATTAATGATCTGGATGATGGGATTTATTGCACACTCAGTAAGTTTGTGGATGACACCAAGCTGGGGGGAACGGTAGACACGCTGGAGGGCAGGGAGAAGATTCAGGAAGACCTTGAGAAATTGGAGCAGTAGGCCAACAGAAATCTCATGAGGTTCAATAATGACAAGTGCAAAGTCCTGCACTTGGGATGGAAAAACCCCATGCACTGCTACAGGCTGGGGAGCAATCAGCTAAATAGCAGCACTGTAGAAAAGGACCTGGGGGTCCTGGTGGATGGGAAGCTGGATATGAGTCAGCAGTGTGCTCTTGCTGTCAAAAAGGCCAATGGCATACTGGGCTACATCAGAGGAAGCATTGCCAGCAGATTGAGGGATGTGATCATTCCCCTCTATTCGGCACTGGTGAGGCTGCATCTGGAATGCTGTGTCCAGTTTTGGGCTCCCCACTACAAAAAGGACATGAACAAATTAGAGTCCAGCAGAGGGCTACAAAAATGATCAAGGGTCTGGAGCACAAGTCCTATGAAGAAAGACTGAAGGAACTAGGCTTATTTAACCTGCAGAAGAGAAGATTGAGGGGGGATTTGATAGCAACCTTCAACTACCTGAAGGGAGGCTCCAAGGAGGATGGAGCTCAACTGTTCTCAGTAGTAACAGAGGACAGAACAAGGAGCAATGGTTTCAAGTTGCAGCTGGGGAGGTCGAGGCTGGATATTAGGAAAAACTTTCTTACTAGGAGGGTGGTAAAGCATTGGAATGGGCTACCTAGGGAGGTGGTGGAATCTCCGTCTTTGGAGATGTTAAAGGCCCAGCTGGATAAAACTCTAGCTGGAATAATTTATTGGGAGTGGTCCTGCTTTTTTTGGCAGGTGGTTGGACTAGATGACCTCATGAGGTCCCCTCCAACCCTATGATTCTATGATATTTCCGATGACAAGAACGATCCTGACTCTACACGGCACAATAGATCCCAGACCCTTTCATCCTCCTCTCTGGATGAGTACACTTTCAGAAGGCCTGTGGCCTATAAGGATGATTCCTGCACCCAGCAGGATTTACTCTGCCGCATGGCTGCGAATCTGAATATAGAACTTGGGGTGGTCCAGGAGGAAACCAACCCCCTCTTCAATGTGCAGGAAAATGTCCCACCAGCCAAGGTATCTGTTCCTCTCCATGAAGAGGTATACAGAACTGCCAGGGTGCAATGGCAGACCCCATCTTCGATTCCGCCAGTGTCAAAAGTGGTGGATCACAAATATCATGTCCCCCAGGACAAGTTTGCATTCCTCTTCCAGCACCCTATGCCGGGATCATTGGTACTCAACTGAGTAAATCAGAAAGAGAGACAGAGCCAGCCGAGCTCCACTCTTAAGAACAAGGAAGCTAGAAAGCTCGACTTGTTGAGCAGGAAGGTTTATGCCATGGCAGCTCTACAGCTGCGTATCTCCAACCATCTGGCCCTTATGAGAGATATGCCTTCAACCTCTGGCAAGCCATGGAAGGATTCTGCGACCTTATTCACAAAGATCACCTCAGAGATTATGAGGCAATGATTTAAGAAGGGGCATTGGTCTCCAAAGACGCCCTCACAGCTACTTGAGACGCATCAGACACAGCCTTGTGTACTATGGTCTCCGCCGTGGTGATGTGCCGCTCTGCCTGGCTTCAGGGCTGTGGCCTGCCTCTGCAGATGCAGCTTATCATTCAAGACCAGCCATTTGAGGGCCCTGACCTCCTCGTTGCGTCCACAGATGCCAAGCTACATGCCATGAAGGACTCAAGAGCTACCCTCAGATCTCTGGGAATGTACACCCTGCAATCTACCCAGTGCTCCCTTAAACCCCATCAGCTCTTGCAACAGCAGCTGCAACAGTTAAAACAGCAAATCCAGATGCAGAATGCTTTTCCTCGGTCCTACCAATACCCCCAGCGACACCTCTGGGACATGGATAGGGAAAAGACCTGCTTCAGCAAGGGTGGGAAGTCCCATGCTTCACAGTCTAGCAGGTGCGGGCAGGGTACCGACCATTCATCGGGAAGGAAACAGTGCTTTTGACGGTTACTCCGAGGGCAGTGAACCCACAGCCTCAACCCCGACCTTCACCAACCGCCTGCACTGCTTCATGCACCACTGGACCAACATCACAACCAACCAGGGGGTCCTCAAGATGGTAGTGGAAGGGTATCGCATACAGTTTCATTCAACATCTTGGGTCAGAAAATCGCCCCCTCATCCAAGCCTCAGGAACTGGGAACTAGATCACCTGCTTGAGATGGAATGCAAGAAGCTCCTCTCCCTTGGGGCCATAGAAAGGGTCCCAAAGCAGGAGTAGGGAAAAGGGTCCTATTCCTGATACTTTCTGGACCTCAAACCCAATGGGGACCTCAGACCCATTCTAGATCTCAGAGCCTTCAACAAACATAAGGAAAATAAAGTTCCGCATGGTCTCCCTGTCACAAATCATTGCATGTCTGTCTCCTGAGATTGGTTTGCAGCCCTCGACCTCAAAGACGCTTACTTTTGCATAGCAATATGTCCCTACCACAGAAAGTACCTATAGTTCATTGTGGTGGGAAATCACTTCCACCTTACATCGCTCCCCTTTAGGCTCTCTCTGGCCGCCAGGGTATTCACAAAGTGCATGGCACCAGTAGCAGCATTCTTGCGCCAGCAGGGCATAAGGATTTACCCCTACCTAGACAATTGGTTAATACACAGGAAATCGAGAGCTCAGGTAAAGCTCCCTGTCAGAACAGTAAGCCGACTGTGTGGGTACCTGGGCCTCTGCATAAATTGAGAAAAGTCAAAACTCTGCCCATCCCAAAGCACAGAGTTCATAGGAGCTCTTCTAGATGCTCGCAAAGGGACGGCCTCTCTGCCCCCTTCAAGAGTTCAGTCCATCTGCACCATCATTACAGAGCTGCAGGAGTCTCAAGTGACCACAGCTTGTCACTGCATACAGCTACTCAGACACATGGCAGCCTCCACCTCTGGGATTTGGATTGCATGCCTGAGAATGAGGCCCTTCCAGGTCTGTTTCTCCACGGTCTTCCACCCATGGAGGGACTCCCTATCCAAGGTACTGTCAGTTCCCCAAGATAGCCTGGGGACATTACAGATTTGGAGGGACCCCTGGTTTGCCATGGGAAGAATTTCCTTTGAAAAACTAACACCCACTGTAACACTGACAACTAATGCCTCGGACTCAGGGTGGGTGGCCCACATCTTGGGGGGACTTTCCACCCAGGAGTGTTGGTCCAATGAAGACAGTCTTCTTCACATAAATGTGAAGGAACTGTGAGCCATCAGATTGTCTTGCATGACCTTCCTGGACAACATACAGGGCAGGTCGGTTCAGATTCTAACGGACAATACTGCACCCGTGCTCTATACGAACCAGCAAGGAGGGATCTGCTCCCAAACTCTTTGCAAGAAAGCATGCAAACTTTGGAAGTTAGCCTTGAAATACAATTTCACTCCAGTGGCTGTGCACCTAGCGGGGGTAGACAACAGGCTGGTGGACTCACTCAGCAGAAGGCCCCTAGTGAATCACAAGTGGTCACTCCACAGCATGGTGTTAGCTCACCTAGTACACAAAAGGGGTACACCCCAGATGGACTTGTTTGCAACACGGCAGAAGCGCAGGTGTCAGCAATTTTGCTCCCTCAGGGGTCGGGAGGAAGGGTCTCTCAACAATGCTTTCCTCATCAGCTGGTCATGCCCTCCGTATGCCTTTCCACCAGTCCCGTTAATACACAGAGTTCTGAAGATCAGGATGCACAGAGCAAACATAACATTAATAGATCCGGACTGGCCCAGACAACACTGGCTCTCATTCCTATAGGACCTGTCCATAAAGACCCCACTGTGCCTCCCCCTGTGGGCAGACCTCTTGATACAGGACTCAGGTGCCTACAGCACCCAAACCCAGATCGCCTATACTTGACAGCCGGGAGACTCTTTGGCTCAACGAGCAGGAAAGGCTCTGCTTGGACAGGGTAAGGAGGATCCTAGTTGGTAGTAGAAGACCGTCTACCAGGTCCACCAATACAGTCAAATGGAAACAGTTTTCCATCTGGGCTTGGGGTAAAGGAGTAGACCCTGCACTGGCCCCTCTACACCTAATCCTTGACTATCTGCTAGATCTTAAAGACAAAGGCCTCTCTCTTTCCTCACTGAGAGTCCACCTAGCAGTGATCTCAGCTCTCCATGAAAAGATAGATGGGGCTCCTGTTTTCTACCATCCTACTTCCACTAGGTTCCTGAAAGGGTTCAAAAAGCTTTTCCCACAATCCTGTGAACCCATCCCTCCTTGGGACCTTAATGTGGTGTTCCAGGCATTAACGGAGCCCCTCTTTGAACCTTTATACTCATGCACCCTACTGGTCCTCTCTTGGAAGGTGGCCTTCTTAGTAGCAATCACCTCTGCTAGAAGGGTTTCAGAGTTGAAGGCTTTTTCCTCAGAACCCCTGTATATGCGGTTCTTCCCCCAACAAAGTGGTCCTGCGACGCCACCCCATCTTCCTCTCTAAGTTGGCTACTCCCTTCCACCTCAACCAGAAGATTTACTTGCCAATATTTTATCCAGACCCTCAGGTTATGGAGAACCAGAGGACGTGGCATATCCTGGATGTGAAGAGAGTGCTCCTAACATACATCGAGCACATGTGTCTGTTCTCCAAGACCTCCCAACTCTTTGTGGTGGTCGCCAAATGTAAAAGAGGTCTTCCAGTGTCCTCACAGTGCATTTCCAAATGGATAGTAAACTATATCAAAGACTGCTCTGGAAGGTCGAATACACCCCTTCCTGGGACTGTTAGAGCCCATTCTACCAGGGCCTTCCTCGCCAAGGTCCCAATTTAAGAGATCTGCAGGGCAGCTACATGGTCGTCAGTACATACTTTCACAACACACTACACTATTGTCCAACAGGCCAGAGAGGATGCTGTGTTGGGCAGAGCTGTACTCAGTGTAGGCAAATTGTAATTCCTCCCACCATCCTTGGGTATAGCTAGCAGTCACCTGTAACTGAATGATGTGAGCAGCGCTCAAAGAAGAAAGGTGGGTTATTTACCAGTAACCATCCTTCGTCAAGATGGGCTGCTCATATACATTCAAGCCCCTCCTATCATCCCCGCTAACGGAGTTGGTGAAGGTATAAGGGACTGGAAGGGTCAGGGTCATGGTCACCTATATAGCTGCAGTCGTGGAGCAGGGGGGGCATTGGCCGTGTGCCCTGACCTGACAGGCTAAGGCTAAAGACTCTCTAAGCTACTGCACACTATGGCATGTAGACACCTGTAACTGAATGTATGTGAGCAGCCCATCTTGAAGAAGGACAGTCACTGGTAAGTAACCCACTGTTCTCAGAAGTAACACACCACAGATGTTGATCCACAGAATAAAGAAAGATAGGTAATTCACAAGCCTTGGGAAAGATGGTCAACATGTGATCACATGGGTACATATTCAGTGTGACAACTTCTTGGGAAAATAAACAAGGAGTCCTGTGGCACTTTTAAGACTAAACAAATGTATTTATCACGTGTGTCTGATGAAGTAAGATTTTTCTCCCAAAAAAGCTCATGTGATAAATAAATGTGTTAGTTTTTAAGTGCCACAGGACTCCTTGTTTGTTTTGCTGGACTAGACTAACATGGCTGCCCCTTTGGAACTTCTTTGGAAAGTCATGACTGACTCTTGTATGGACCTCTGAGCACAACCTGCCCTGGGCATTCTGGTTTCTTCAAGTGTTCAACAAATGGAAAGTTACTTACCTGTAAACATCCTTCTTCGAGATGGACTGCTCAAATACCTTCCATGACACACAGTCATCTGGAAGCTTTTTGCCCCTAGCCTGTCACAGTAGGGTCAACCACCAGTGCCCCCTCTGACCTGCGCACCTGTGCTGTATATAGGTGGCGCTGATCCTGCCCCCCCTCTGTCCCTTCATTCCGCTAACTGCGAAAAGCAGGGATGGAGGGAGGGTATGGAATGAATGTGAGCAAACCATCTCGAGGAAGGAAGTTTACAGGTAAGTAACCTTCCGTTCTTCTTCAAGTACTGCTCACATCCATTCCCATCTAGGCGACTTGCAGCTGTACTTAGGATGGTGGGCGCAGTTAACGTTTTCCTGCTTGTAGAACAGCTCTGCCCAGGGCAATATCATCTCTTGTCTGCTGGACAATTGTGTAACGTGATGCAAAGGTAAGTACTGAAGACTAGGTCGCCACCCAGCATATCTCCTGGATCGGGACCTGTGCGAGGAACGCTGTAGAGGATGCTTGTGCTCCAGTCAAATGGGCCTTGATTTTTCTGAGAAGGGGAGTGTTAGTTCTGTGGCAGCCATCTTTAATGTAGCTCATTATCCATAACAAGGTTTATTGAGATGTTACTGCCTGACCCTTCATACGCTCGGTAACTGTTACAAAAAGTTGAGTCATTCTGTGGAAGGGTCTAGTCCATTTGATGTATATGGCAAGTGCCCTTTGACACTGAATGTATGCTATCTTCTCTGGTCCTCTGTAACCTGTGGATCTGGCAAGAACACTGGGAAGTAAATATCCTGGATAATAAGGAAAAGCGACACGACCTTAGGTAAAAAGTTCAGGTGGAGGCAGAGTTGTACCTTGTCGGGGTGGAATACAACATACACTGGTTCTGAGGAAAGGGCTCTTAGCTCTGAAACCCTTCTGGCTGATGTGGCATCCACTAAGAAGGCCACTTTCCAGGATAGGATTAGCAGAGTACATGAGTCTAAGGGCTCGTAGGGAGGTTTTGTGAGCCCCTCAGGTACTAGGTTTACATCCCATTGTGGGATCAGGCTTCAGGTCTGGTGATTGAGCCTCTCTAAACCTTTGAAGAACCTTGCGGTTGTGAGGTGAGAGAAAGGGGTCAACCTTTTGAAGGAGTTATGTAGCACTGAGATTGCTCCTAGGTATGCCCTAAGAGAGAGAAGCATCAGACAGCTCTCCTTTAGTTCTAGGAGGTAATCCAGTATGACTTGGATCAAGGTAGATTCTGGGGGTACCCCTTGTTCCCATGCCCACAGACAGAAGCGTTTCCACTTCTCCACAAGGGCTACCTATGAGGCAGGCTTCCTGCTCTCAGTCATGACTTTCTGGACCTTTTCGGACCATACTTGTTGTAGAAGGAAGGCACGGCCCCCCTTGGAGACAGCCCAGAGGGAGCTGCCTGACTGCAGGGGGGTGGAGCAAGGAGCGGCCTGTCAGTCAGGCCAGAAGCAGAGGGGTGGGGCAGGAAATATAAGAAGGGAAGCAGGCACCAGTTCCAGCCACTGAAGGGAAAGGATGTCTCTCTGCTCTATCCTGATCCTGGGCTGCCTTGAGGGAGAACAGAGCTATGGCCTACACACCCGGGACCAGGCACCTGGCAGGGACTGCCCGCAGCCAGTGACTGGGAGATAATGCCCATACCCTGGGCCATCACCAGACCCGCATAAGAGCTGCTAGAAAGGAGGCCTGCTGGACTCCGCGAGACCCCTCCCGCTGGGGACCACAAGTCCCTGCCCACTTCTCACAAACTTGGAGGAGCTACCCCTGGCTGGTGAGGACTCTCTGAACCACCGAGACATGCAACCTGGAGGAGTTGCCATCTGCTGACGAACCTGATGAGCTACCAGACCTGCCACCGCCTGATGAGATGGAGGGGTTCTGCAGTCTATCCCTGGGTGACTACCCCCAGGAACCCATGGAGGAGTCTCTAACTCAGGTATTGCCAAGAAGTGAAGCCGGGGTTGGCACCAGGGAATATGAGCACCAACCCTTGGGGTCAGCTTGTTGCAGCCAGGACCCTGCTTACCCCTGCACGGAAACCCCAGGCCCTGCCGAGGATCTGTGCTGGGACACAGTGGAATTGTGTGACCCTACACCTCCACTGATTCCTCTCCCTGCACTGAGCACCCCTTCATGGGTTGGGGACCCAAGAGGTGGTACTGCCATTCCCCCACACTCTAGAGACTTTGTGACTTTTGCCTTACCAAGAGGGCCAGAGACTTGATACCTGGCCCTGCAGAAGGTTGAGACTTTAGAACTTTTACCCTTCCAAGGGGCTAAAGACTTGGTGGTCCCACCCTAGGAAGGGCTGGAGACCCTGATTAGCCACCACCTCCCTCTCAGGACAGTAGGCAGCTGTGTTACAGTTGTGTTACATTTGTTCACTGGGTTTCAGCCATGCAACCTCCACACCATCAGGTGTAGTGATTTTAGATCTGGGTATCAGAAACGACCAGAGTCCTGCATGAGTAGGTCCACCCTGAGTGGGAGCGCTATGGGCGAGGCCACTGAGAGGTCAAGAAGGGTGCTATACCAAGGTTGGCATGGCCAAGTTGGGGCTATCAGGATTATGGCTGCCCAATCACTCTTGATTTTCAACAGAACTCTGTGGATCAGAGGGATTGGGGAAAGGCATAGAGGAGCGGGCCCTTCCAGCAGATCAGGAAAGCGTCCGATAACGATTCCCTCTCCCTGCCCCTCAGCAAGCAGAATATGCCACATTTGTGGTTTGTTCATATAGCAAGGAGGTATATGTGGGGAGAGCCCCACATCTTAAAGAGCTGGTTTGTTACCCCTGGGATCAAGGACCACTCATGCTGGGGAAGCAATTGCCTGCTGAGTTCGTCTGCTCACCCCTGAAAGATGGGCAGCCATCAAGTAGAAGTTGAATTTTAGTACTAGTTATCACAACAAAGTCGCATCCTCACATAGCCAACACTGTTGCAAAACTAAGGCAGTAACTCTCTTCAGGAATAGTGGGAGGGAGATGTGTAGCTACTCCTGTTTCACATGGTTGTCACTTTTTGCTTATTGAAGGAACAGTTCAGGGGTGACGATCTAGTTCATAAGTATCTACATTAGGAGAAGGTTTCTGACACAAGAGGGCTTTTTAATTCAGCTGACAAAGGTAAAAAGAAATCCACTGGCTTGACAAATTTGAACTTGAAATACAGCACAGATTTTTAAACTGGAGTTGTTGGCCACTGAAAAAATTTACTTAGGGTTGTGCTAGGCAATTTCAAATCACCACTGGTGTGTTTCTAAAGCAGTCGTTTTCAACTTTTGTGTTGTGAGAAATGTCCATGGGTGCTGTGAAATTTTGTAAAAAAGGAATGAAAACCAATGTAAAACAGACATTATTTCATCTTAAACAATTTCCTATCCAACGAAAATTACAACTTATACTACTCATGACAAATAATCATCAAATCAAAAGTGAGGTATTACTGTCTTGATTCTAAAATGTGCACATTCAAAAAGCAGGTGGCCAAAGGGCAATACTGAGATGTGTATTTTTTTCCAGTAGATTTGAAACATTAATGCATTTGATCCTTCTTTAGTTTCTCATATGCACTCTGTTGCAAACCTCTCTAGTAAGACCATAACCATAGTAAATGTGACATTTATGAGCAATCAGTTCAGCTGAAAAAAGTGGGTGTGCTGTGGAATTGTTTGTCTCATTGAAGTGCACCATGTTGCTGAAAAGGTTAGGAACCTATAAAGGAATGCCGTAGCTCAGCTGAGAGTACTGGAATTGGGGGCAGAAATCACTGGATGACACTGTGGGTCTGTGTTATGCAGGACACTAGAAGATCTAAATGGTTCCTTTGGGCCTTAATGTCTAAGGCTTGCTTAACCCCCTTGCAATGTAACAGGGAGGTAAATCAACTAGACTCTTATGCCTTTGTCTAACATTAACCCAGAGCTCACAAATCATTCTGGACAGACACCCAATTGAGCACAGATTGTGTCAAATTCACAAGGCTCACATCTATTGTCTAGTTGAAATGGCTTCAGATCCCATGCAGTGATGGTCATCTACAGGGAGGGGAAAAAGAAGCCCTTTAGAGGGAGAACTGCTGCCAAATAAAAAATATTTCAGCTGGAATCATCTTTCCAAATGAATTCTTTAGGAAATACATTCTATTCTTCAAATTATAAATGCCAAATGTACTAACTTACAGACTGTACCCAGCAACTTAGAGAAGAGGGGTGTGCATAATACTCAGGTGCAACCAGAGAGTGAAAAGCAAAAGCACATCTCGTTGCAGGAGGTCCTGGGACACAGAGACAAAGACAGCCATTTCTTGTCAGAATACAGTCTCCTAGACATTGTCTCTGCTCCACTGATGTTCAGTCCTGAAATAGGTCCATTGTTTCAACTCTCTAATGAAAAATTCTTGGCACATGCTGCCCCATGCTCTTATATGCACTTTCTAATTCTAACACAAACTGTCTGAACAAGGGCCAAAATTATTCAGAAATAATATCTTGCGCATGGTGTGAGTCCTATGCATATACTGCAGTGCACTGGTAATCCATCTTCCCTAGCAAGAGTGCTTTGTCACTGGCTGGAGCTGCAAAGAGAGAAAAAGAACAAAACAGATTTGAATAAGAAGGAAGAAGGTCTGTCAGATTAACCACAGAGTCATGGCTGAGGCTCCACGGACCAGCTTTACTACAAAGGAAAAGATGATGGTGCCGTAGATCAAGCTGAATGGCAAAGACACCACAGTCATCCTTACTGTCTCCAGCCAGTTCTGAATGGGGCCAAATAAAAAGCCTGGTTTCCAGTTGTCAGAGAGGTTGCAGTTTGGGAAGGATACCATTGAATCTGGCTCCTTGCCTGACCTAAACGTGGCCCTATTGCTCAGCTGTTTAGTTTTTCATTTGCATTATGGGCTGGATCATGACACTCTCTGGATTCCCTCAGACTGGATCCAGCTTTCACTTAGAGAGCCAGGGTCTTTTCAGCCATGGCCCTTGGACACAGGTTGGGCCAGCAGCTCCACTCACTGCTCCGTGTAACCCCACTACAAAATAAGATGCAAGTCTGAACACAAACATAGCTTGTGGGGCCCAACCCTGAAGGCATCCCATAAGGGAAAATCTTTATCAAAAGAAATGGAGGAAAGGGTGCCCAGGAAGGTGTCTTATGATAGAGAAGCCATATAGGAAGCCAATGAAACTGGTCCAGAGGGAGGAGTAGCATAAAATCAATTAAGATGATGTTGGAGTGGCATGGGCTGGGTTCCTGGAGCAAGACATGGCTCCATGGACCCTGGAAAGACTCTGTTCTTAGATATGCATCAAGCATTAAATCTCAGCTGGGACTACACTAAAGTGGAACAAACTCTCCGGTTACATATCCCTAAAACGGACAGTTGGCTCTTCAGGATAGGTGCTGCATAGCCCTGATGAAGACTGTGCTGCTATGTAACATTCCGCACCTGCATGGGGGAGAGGCTAGGCAAGAAAGGGCCTCTGATCAGAGCTGTAGGAAGAAGCCCCACTCAATCTGAGCCATCAGGACTTTCAGACCACAGTTCCCTCCTTGTAATGTTTGTTTTAACCTGTCAGTTTGTTTTCTCCTTCTCAAATTAACGGGGTCTGGATTCAATCACCACTATGCTCTGAGTGTTCTTGGTTTGAGGATTTTTCACGGAATGGAAACAGCTTCACCAAATTGGTCAGCTGGCTCCTCCATTTAGTCTCCTTCAGATGGTTTTGTTTCATTTCAGACATGTTATTAGCTGGCATGTTAGTGTAAATATACATGATAAAGGGAGCTAGCACAACACAGCAGCAACTCTAAATTGTGGATTCAGCACTTAGAAGCCTCCCAATGTAGCATGAATGGGCAGCATCTGACTAAGATTTATTGCAAGAATGTATTTTTCCTTCAAAGTTATAGTAACGTTTCCACCTTGTAAATCAAAGATCCAGTTCCTCATTGAGACAAACTATAGATCCCTAGCATTACACAAGAGAAGCCACTGATACCAGTACCAAACCCACTGACTGGAAATATCCCAGCCCTCTTGGGGCTCCAGTTCATCACTTTCCCACAGTCACAAATGGAGGATGTACTGAAACATGCAGGGAGCCTGCTAACATCAGCAGAATCATAGTCACACCCCATATGTAAGATGTGTCAGTCCTGGGGATAGAGAGACAGTATCTTTTATTAGGCCAGCTTTGGCTGGTGAAAAAGATACGGTCTTCTCCAGGTCTGCTCTTAAGAAATTGCAGATGGAAGTCAACTGAGTAACATTGAGTTGTAGCTTCTGCAGCATGTAAAGCACTTCATGTAGGAACAGAAGAAATCCTTCTGAATGGAGATGGTTGTGTTCACCAGACCAGATGCAGACCTTGTGTAAGCAGGTGCTATGCAGTGGGCAGTAGAAGAGCTACACATGCTGGCCCCAGCTGAGAACTGGACCCATTCCTTTTCCTTCTATTGCCTCTTTCCATTCCACTGTGTTTTACACCAAAGAGCTAAGGGTCTGGAGACATGGAGTCTGAAATGTGGGAGCTTCATGTCAGAGAGGCCAAAGGGACTGTACGGAAAGCTCCTCACTGATTCTAGCCGTGATCACTGACTCACATGCACACTTCTCTTGATCCCATGCTCCAGTGCAAGCATGGAACCATTTGTGAGTGAGGGAGTGTCATCGCTGCCCTGGGGGCAGGTTTCACATGAAGTGGTGCAGTGCCCCTCAGGAACACAGCCACAAACACCACATGCTGGTTCCTAAAACTTAGCAAGACTGGATAGACTCAGCCCAGATACATCTCTCCTCCAGGAAGGAAGAGCTGGCCAATGAGCAATCAACAAGCAGAGGTGAGTGACCAGAGACGGATAACAGCAAAGGAGCTGAAAAGAGATTGAAATGCAAATTAACAAAAGCTAGTGTCCCAAAGCAGGCAATGGGGCCAGTCTGAAGCACACAGATGGGGACTGGAGCTGGTAGTGACACTATTCCGTTCTGAGTAGATTCCTAGGAAGTGTGGTCTTTGTTTTCTAATGCATCCCTGTGCACTGACCCTTAATGGTTGCAGAGTTTGGTTTGTTAACAATCCCTGCCTTAGAAGCTGGAAGCCTGGCAGCATTGGGATCCATGGACAGTGCTTCTTTCCTGCACAGGCCACTCCCTCTGTCAGGCACTGGTTTTAAAGTCCCATTTATTCCTTTTCTCTACATTCAGGGACCTTGGCTTTTGGAACTCACTTATTAGAGGCAGCTCCTCACTTCAAGGGTCATGTTATGGTGGGTTGCAGAGCAGCAGTCTGCTGAACACAAGGGGAACTGAATGCCTCCTGATTAAGGCTCTCTGTCCCACAATTCAGGCAGTGCCTCATCTGCAAAAGCTGGGGTGATGTTGCCTGGTGACTTTGCTAGAAGCTGGCAGCCAGCAAAACGTATGATAAATGTGCAGGATAATAAAGAACTGTCAAGCTAGACTTTAGAGAATCTCCTTTAACAGGAAGACAACCAAGTAACTGCACATCTCTGGGAGCTTCTCTTCCACCTCAGCTCCAAGCAGTGATCTATGGACCTGATTTCAGTGGCATGCAGCTAAAACCCTGGGCAACCTGTAAAACCTTCCATGGAGTATTGCTAAGCTGTTATTAAATAAATCCCAACCCTCAGCCAAGAGTGACGCTGGTCCAAGAAAGAAACCCAGGCCCCCAGATCAGGCTGCTGCTGCTGTCAGCCCTGCCCTAGACCCCTGGCCAGGGACAGTGCCAGGAAAGACAGCCAACACCATGGGTGGCCTGCCCCAGACCCCCAGCGCTCAGGGCTGATGCTGTGACTTGGGGCATGAGCTCCCCTGTGCCCAGCACCAGCAAAGCCACTGCCATCAGCTCAGTACTTAAAGAGACAGTGGGGATCATGTCTGTAGCCATTCCTTGCAGAGTACTCATACGAGGGTTACCAGATGTCAAGCAAAAGGAAAACATGTCCTCCTTTTTACCTTCACTTCCTCTGTCCGGCAGGCATTTTAAAATACGTGATTTTGTCTGGGTTTTTACTTATAAGGGTTAAAGGATGCTGGAATGCCATGGAGTACCTTATTTTTAGGGGAAAGAGTTCCAGGGCCCCCTAAAAACAGAAGAATATTACATCAATAATACATTTTCTCCATGTGTCCTCCAATGTCCTCCTTTTCATACTTCCCTGTCCTCCTTTCTGGGCTTTGGTATCTGGTAGCCCTAACCCACACAGAATGATAGAGACTTGAAGGGACCTTGAGAGCACTTCTTATCCAAGCCCCTCCATTCAAGGCACCTTCAGGTATTATCTAAACCAGCCCTGACAGGTGTTTGTCTAACCAGCTCTTAAAAACCTCTGGTGCTGGAGATTTCATAACCCCCAGAGGCAATTTATTCCAGTACTTAACCACCCTGACAGTCAAAAAGTTTTTCCTAATGTCCAGTATAAACCTCCCTTGCTGCAATTTAAATCCACAGCTTCTTGTCCTATCCTCAGAGATTAACCAGAATGATTTACCTCCCTCCTCACTGTAACAACCTTATATGTACTTGAAAACTATTACCATGTCTCCTCTCAGTGCTCTTTTCTCCAGACAAACTCAGTTTTTTCTATCTTTCCTCACAGGTCATGTTTCCATGAATCATTTTTGTTGCTTCCTTGAGTTTGTCCACTTCTTTCCTGAGTGCTGTATTGTGCATGCCAAACATGAACAGCTGAAGTCAGAGCTGGAGGGCTCTCTGCCACATAGAGAACATTGCCTTGGTAGCCGATGCACTGTGCAACTGTGGCAGGGAAGTGGAGGCAATGGGGGTCTCCAATTCCTGCAGGCTGAGCATTCAGGAAAGGAGAAGGGAAGTAAAAGGAGTGGACTAGACTCCATCAAGGGCTTATCAAGAAGCAACAGAGACTTCAAGGAGAAGAGAATGGAGGCGTGTCAGCAGCAGCAGAGCCACAATTATGTACCAAACAAGCTGCACAGCCACAGCAGCTCCCCAGAGCTCCCCTCGGGTATGTTGCCACTGCCTTGGCTGACAGCCTCCTCAGTTGCAGAGTTGCTGGCTTCTCTGTCCGTTCCCTTCCTTCACCATGAGATGGCACCAATATCCCATCACTGCCGATGCTGTGGCTATGGAGGCAGACAATGTCTGCAGTGGGAAGGTGGAGAGCCCTTGTTCTCTGCTGCTACCAGCCCCCCTGGGATGCAGCTGAATGGAATTTAGTTAACACCTCACCTGCATACAGCAAGGAGCCATGGCTGCGGCTGGCAGTTTCAACCATTCTCAGGCTCAGTTTCTTTAGCCCCTGTCATCCCACTGAGATGAGATGCTGCAAATCAGCATGGGACTGGGACCCACTAGCTGTGCCTTTACAGTGCACTCCAGAGTGCTCAAGGAAGACAATGTGTGGGCACAGCCCACACTGATCAGTGGGGTGTGGGAACAGAGCACACAGGTCTGCAGCAGCAGAAACAGCAGCTGAGGCATCTCCCGGTGAATATCAATGGTTGTGGCAGAGGTGCCACGCAGAGATGTAACTAGAGAAGTCAGTGCCTGGGGCAAACAACCCCGAACACTCCCCCCACCCAGGGCCTGATCCGGCCTCAGTTGTCAGGGAGTCCCTCAGGCTGCCTTCCTGGCTGCCCAGCAGGGAACCTGGGCGGGGGGGCTTTCCTCTCTGCCCAGCAAACATGGCTGCAGCGCCAGGCAGGGGGTTGTCTTTCCCCTCCGCCTGGCAAGTGCAGCCAGCACCCAGCAGTGGGGAAGCACACCCCTACCCAATGCTGGCTGCACTCACTGGGTGGAGGGGAAAGGTACCCACGCCCAGCGCTGGAGCTGCACTTGCTGGGTGGAGAGGAAAGCAAGACCGATAAGCCAGGGTGGGGGGTGCACTTATCTGGCCGCAAGTCCAGGCCAGGAAGCTGGAGCTGCCCTGGCCACAGTGATGTGGCCAGAGCAGATGCTTCTCTCCCCCTGCCACCAGCATGCACCTGAGCGTGCTCAAGAGCAGGGCAGGAGATGCTCTCCCCCAGCCTCAGCTTGACTCCCAGAGGAATGTGCCTTTGGCACATTCCTCTTTGGTGCCAGGCAGAGTCTGCTGGTACCCTTTAAAATTTGGTGCCTGGAGCTTTGCCCCATTTGCCCCACCCTAGGTACAGTCAGGGCCGTCCCTAGAGGGGTGCAAGGCCCCGGGCAACTCATCCTCTGCAAGGGCCCTGCCACCCCACCCCTGCACTGGGGGGGCAGGGCCAGCCGGCCCAGGGGAGGGGCAGGCCCCAGAGCTGGCTGTCCCATGCCAGCGACCGGGTGAGCCAGCCAAAAGGGCTGCCCGGTTCAGCACTGCTGGTCCACCCCAGCCACCCTCTGCCCCCAGCCATGCATTCTGCCTGTGGCTGTGTGCCAGAGCAGCGGGGAGGAGGCAGAAGGCAGCGCAGCGGGGGCAGGTGATAGCGATACAGGCTCTGCACTGCCTCCCTCCTCCTCCCAGCTGCTCCAGCACAGAGCTGAGCGGCGTGCATGGCCTGGGGGGGAGGGTGGACTAGCAGTGCTGAACTGGGCCGCACTTTTGGCTGGCTCACCTGGTCCCTGGCATGGGGGTGGGGGCAGTGATGTGGCCCCACGGGGCCCCCCAAATTGCGGGGCCCTGGGCAGCTGCCCCAGTCACCCTACCCTAAGGACAGCCCTGGCTACAGACACTCAGTCTGTGTTAGCACAAGCACCATGGCTTGTTGCTGAGAGCTTCCAAAAGTGTAGCTCTCACATAATGAGCCAACCTGCTGTGCCTTCCCTGCTGAAGTGTCCTGTGATCAAGGCTAGGTGGGAGGGGGAGAATTTGCAGGGTGCAATAAGAGGAGAGCCCACTAATGTGAAAGGAGCCCACACTTTGAGACCTCACACTATTCCAAGGGCACAGAGTCCTTCCCATGGCCATGCCTCTTTTCCTCTTTGATATCCCTCACCTTTTGGTTCCCTGCACCTGACCTCCATATCCACGTAGTCTGGTGGCTCAGGCCCGGCCCTTAAATATGCTACAAAGCCTCACTCTTGGTGAACTCTGACTCTCACTGAGCTCAGCTTCCCAGTCTGTGAAATAAGAGATGATGATGATACACTTCAACTCCTTTGCATGGCATGGCGAGACATATATGCAGGGCATCACTGTCACGCTCCTATGCCACCTACATAGCCCTCTGCACTAGGACATGCTGGCTGCTGTGCACGTGCAAGACTTCTTACAGCCTCAGGTGCAATGCATATCTCCCCATGCACACACCAGTCATGCAGCTGATGGGCCCTTTGTGTACGGGCAAGAAAGCAAGTGGCTGAAGCCTGGCTCCTGCAAATATCAGTAACCCAGTGGCTCAAGCCTCTGAAAGTCTTGATGACCTAGAAAATAGGCAGCAACATGTACGGACTCACTGGCAGAACAGACTACTTTTGAAATGCATTAAGTAGCATGACCTGCCTCTGGCATGCAGGCTCAATGCCCTGCAGGAAAGGTGCCTGTGCCATGACCAGCTGCCTGTTCATAGCCTGGTCCCAGCCCCTGCTATGCACTGATGCTGACCCTATCCTTTAGGTGTAATGTTGCTCTGCTCAGAAGCTAATGCCAGGACATGCTTCCACAAGCACAGCTTCAGAAAGTGTTTTCACATACTGTGCCAGCCTCAGGACTGGTAATGTGAGCAGTTAGCACAGACAGCAAACACATTGGCTTGGAGTGGCATGTGCTTTAAAGAAATACACCTAAATCACATGCTTTTCAGGCATCCTGGCGCCTGGGAGATTTTTACCCACACTCTAAGAATCCTGACAGCAACTCTCAAAGCAGAAATGCCAGGACACCTGGAAGGAGAGGCAGGTGAGCTGCCCGCGGGCTGAGATGCTGACCTTCCAATACTGTCCTGTCTAGTGAATTGTGCCAGTACAGGAGCAGTTGCCAAAAGAGCATGAAGCAGAAATAGATTAACTTACCTCAGTGAGAGGTTCAGCATTCACAAATCAGACAGCTACCTTTGCATCCACCACAAGAATCAGTAGTCAGACAAATCTCTCAAGAAGTGAGAAACAATTGCCCAGGCTGAGCTACAAGCTGGCTTTGGACCAGAGCTCCTGGATGACACCAGTCTATGCAGAGGCCATGTTCATTTGAAGCTGAGACTGTCACATTTATAGTGGAATGATGGTAGGAAGCTCCAGAAAACCCACCCCCAAAGGGTGTTGGATTTAGGTCCAGGATGTTCAAGCTAGGAGGGCAATTTGTAGGGACACAAGCAGGAAAGTCTGCAGAGTTGTCCTTACAGCCCCATGCAGTTTAATGATCTGAGTAAGAAGCAGGTCAGATTCTTGCAGCTCTGGCACCCATGTGGAACTGACACAAACTGCTGCATGACACCTCCTTGCTCACCCACAGCTGAGTCCCTCAGCATGTTTGCAGGAGTCCCTGACATTTAGGAAGCCATGTTCCCATTTTCTGTCCCTAGAGCCCCAATTCTTAATATTTCTAGGGTTCTACAGGAAGCGAGCTGGGCCTTTTTTAAAGGAGCTCAGTATCATTCAATGGATTTTGCCCTGGGGTGCTGGAAATCACCCAGAGGCCAGGAGAGTTTTTAAAAGGTCAGGGTGGTCAGCTTGATTCTCCATCTGACTATATAATTAGGGTCCCTAAAGTAGGTGCCCAGGTTAGAAACAGGCATTGGTGAGCAGATCTATGTCAATGGGCCTGCAAAGCAGGCATCTGCCAACTAAAACCAGTGGTAATTGAAGGGCACCGAATGGGATGAGCCAGCAAGTTGCCTGCCAGTGCCCTCTGCTGGTAATCCTTCCGGAAGCAAAGCTATGGTTCCAGGAGTAGCCTTTCTCCTCCATGCATTATGAATGTTGCATTTCTCTCCCTTCTAGCCTCAGCTAGGCCTGCCCAGACCCAGCGGGAATGGATACAAGTCTGAGATGCAAACATGTTCTGGCGTGCAGTCATCCCAGGGAGAGACAACAAGCAGCCTGGAACTCTACCACTTCCTCCAGTTGGTCAAAGGGATGCTCTCATCTCTAGTTCTTCTGCTGTGATCAGATGCTCAGGGACTTCCTCTGGCACTGCTGAGCAGAAGTGCCAGCTCCCTGGAAGCAGCAGGAGGCTGAGATTTTGCTCCTTAGCCTACCAAGAGGAACAGTCCTGAGTGTCTGCGAGAAAGAAGAGAAAAAAGATCACTTGTTTTGTGGTTCTTCTCTTGCTCATAACAAATGGGGGGCAGACTATGGAGATGCATTGTGTACCTGGGGTGACATTCTTCACCCTTGGTCAAAAGACGTTAATGAGGACTGTATATATGGAGCCTTTTTTGCTCCAGGCTGTGGTCTTCAAATAAGCCTAAAGGTGGCAGGGGCCCAGATGAATGTTGTGTGCCCTTGGAATTCCAAGCCTTGGTGCTTTAAGCTGACCTTTGTGTTTGTGCATTATTGCTTTTAGAGACTTGAGCTCTCCATAGAACATTGCCCTATTTAACAAACCACTATGAAATGGAAGAGTCTTTTGTATGTCTGAGTTGTGAGAACTCCATAACAAACATTCCTGCAGAGTGGCTAGGGGGCCCTCGTATGGTTTGGGGAACACTGGTAGTGACAGGGAGCCTTTGTCCTGCAGGGTCACAGAGACCATTTCTGAGGCTCTCCCTGGTGGCAGAGCAGCATATTTGAGTATAATATACATTCACTGGCCAATAGCTCTTAGCAAGCAGCTATTCATGCCTGGGACTGGGTACAGCTCCCAGATGCCCCAGGCAAAGTGCACAGCAGCACCTTGGCTTCTAGCCTAGACTTGGAGTACTCTTTTAACACAGGTCTGGTGTTTGCCAGAGATTTTCCTGGTGGCAACAACCATTCACAGAAGGTCAAATGCTTGTCTTTCTCATCAACACAAGCTACTCCAATAAAAGGTATTACTTCCCCCTCCTTGTCTCACTAACATCCCGGGATGGACACATCTACAGCACCAGTGCGTACATAGGCCAGTGATGTTCCCAGAACAAGACACAGGGTCATGTTTCCTGTTCAACTGCTCTTTTACCGTTTCTATTCGGACCGTACTGTGTGTATCACTGGACCATCATGCATTCCTTTCTAGCCAATGGCAATGCCCCATCCAGCTCTCCCCTGCACCTACCAGCTGGTCCTCTAGGAATCTCTCTAAACTGTTGCCTCTTGACATTCCTGGGGCTCCTTTTCCACTTGTAAAGTATGACATTCTGATTTAAAATCTAGAACAATATAGAAAAAACCACATTAAATAGATTAAAAGCTGGCTAACTGATCGGTCTCAAAACATAACTGTAAACGGAGACTCATCACTGAGTGGGTGCGGTTTTAGTGGGATCCTGCAGAAACCAGTTCTTGGCCCTATGCAATTTAACATTGTTAACAATGACCTGAAAAATAATATACAATTATCGCTCTGAAAGGTAGCAGGCATGACAAATAATAAAGGGAACAGGATACTGATCCAGAGTGACCTGGATCACTTGGTAAGCAGGGCTCAAACTGGATGCAGCAATAGGCATTTTAATGTGGCTACAGGCAAATGCACACATTAAGGAACACAGAGAACACAGGCCGTACTTACAGGATGGAAGACACTGTCCTGGGGTGCAGTGACTTTGAAAAAGAGTTGATCTTGTAGTGGACAATCTGTTGAGTGTACATGCATACTACACTGTGGGCAAGAGAATTAACATGATTCTTGGATGCATGGACAGGGAAATCTCACATAGAAGCAGAGAGGTTATTTTACCTCTGTATGTCACATTGGTGCAACTGCTGCTAGAATGCTTTGTCCGGGACTCATGTCCATAAGTCAAGAAAGATATTGATAAAATGGAAAGGGGTCATAATAAAGCCACAAGAATGATTAAAAGACAAGGAAACGTGCCTTATGGCAATAGAATCATGGACCTGCATCTTCTTAGCATAACATGTCAAGGAGTGACTTGATCAGTTTATAAGGACCTAGATGGGAAATAACTTTCATAGTGGGCTTTTCCATCTAGTGAAGAAAGGCATAACCCAGTCTACTGGCTGGAAGTTGAAGTTACACAAATTCATACTGGAAATAAGGTGTACATTTCTACAGCGAGAATAATTGGAACAGTTTGCTAATAGTTGTGATGGATTCTCCATCTTTCACAATTTTTTAACCAAGATTGGATGTTTTTTCTGAAAGATCTGCTTTGGGAATTATTTGGGGTAAGTCCTATGGCCTGTGTTATGCAGGAAGCCAAACCAGATGATCGCAGTGGTCCCTTCTGGCCTAGTAATCTATGGCTGTGTCTACACTAGAGGGCTCAATTAAGTCGACTTAACAAGGTCAACTTTACAAAGTCAACTTAAAGCCTATGTCCACACTGGAGAGCCCTGTTAAATCGACTTTATTACATCAATTTAATAAAACCTACAGTATAGATAACCCTATCTACAATGTGTTAAGTCGACGTAATAAAGTCGACCTTAATGTTTAAGTCAACTTTAAGGGCTGGAGTTATTAAGTCAACATAAGCAAGTGCTTAAGTTGATTTAATAAAAGCCCAATGTGGACATGGTTTTCTTTACGTCAACTTAAGGCTCCAGTGTAGGCACACCTAAGGCTGTGTCCACACTGCCAAATTAGTCTGGACTAAAGAGGCTTAGTCTGGCCTAATTTAGCCCCTAATTTAGTTCTTAGTTTGGACTAGGGAAAGCTTAGTCCGAATTAGTTGGTACCAATGTTAGTTTGGACTTCTGAGCTTAGTTTGAACTTAAGCATGGGCAAGACCCAAACTAAGGTTTAGTTTGAACTAAAGAAGTTCGAACTAAGCCATTAGCTCAAACTAACCACATGTTCTAGCTCAAACTAAGCATTAGAACATGCAGTTAGTTTGAACTAAAAAATCCACAGTTAGTTCGAGCTAGCCCAAGGTTAGTTCAGACTAACCTTGGACTTCTTTAGTTCGGACTAGCAAATTCAAACTAAAATTGTAGATGTAGACATAGCCTATGACAGTGTTTCCCAACCAGCACATCATGGCACACAGCTGTGTCCTCAGGCCTGACCAGGTGTGCAATGGAATTTTTTGAAAAAGTACTCAGAATTCTGGATTGGCTCATGAATATTCATGAGTTCATTCGGAGACTATATGGTGGCGTGCCTCAAAATAATTAAAGGGACCAAGGTGTGCCACTGCAGAGAAAAGGGCGGGAACCACTGGCCTATTAGTCTATCCCTCTGCTGTTCCTCCAGACACTGTGTCTCACCCTGCTGCTCCTAGTGATGTTCACTGTTCCTTTGAGCCTTATTTAACATTTATACACTAGTACATGGGACCCAATCAGGGTCCAAGCCCCACTGCACTGGGAACTACACAAATGCTAGGGAGAGAGTCCCTGTTCCAAAGAGCTCTCAGTGAAAGAAGACAATAGGCACACAAAGGGAGAGTGGCACAGTTAAATCAGTAGGTGAGAAATGGAGACGTCATTTGTCATGTTGCAGCCCAAGGTTATTGCATTCAGAAATGACTAACCAGAATGTACAAGTCATGTCTGCTCTTGTTGTATTAGGAAATACATTTGTTCCAGAAGCTTTTTCATGCTGAACTATGATGAAATATGCTAGCCCTATTCCAAAGCCTTTGGCTTCAGTCCCTAAAGCAGCAAAGCAAAATCAAGCCATGGAGACAAAAAATATGCAACATGCATTGCTCAGTGCCTGAGCCTTGCACAAGGGAACAGAACTAACAGTCACTGTCTAACACTTCCACTGAAGTCCTGACTGAAATTACCAAGAGAAAGATCAATGGGTATGTTCCCTCTAAGGGGAGAGGGCAGCAACTCCTGTTGCTCGCTGCGCTCACCCCCCCCCACGGGACCCGCTGCGCAGCCCCCCCACTCCCACTCGCCCCCCCCCGCTCCTGGCATCATGCTCCTGCTCCCACTCGCCCCCCCCGCTCCTGACAGCCCCCCCGCTCCCGGCATCACCCCCCCACTCACCCCCCCGCTCCCGGCAGCAGCCCTCCCGCTCCCACTCGCCCCCCTGCTCCTGACAGCCCCCCGCTCCCTGCATCACCCCCCTACTCGACCCCCCCGCTCCTGGCATCACCCCCCCACTCCCACTCACCCCCCCACTCCCAGCAGCAGCCCCCCCACTCCCACTCGCCCCCCCACTCCCGGCAGCCCTCCCAGCCCCCACAAACTTACCTTGGGGCTGGACTGGAGCGGCAGGGCCCAGTCATAACTCCTGGGCCAGAGAAGCTCTAAGGAGCACGCTCAGATTTTCTGGGCATGCTCTGTTAGAGCTTCTCTGGGAGGGAGTTTTCAAAACTCCCTGCTCCACAGGAGCTCTATTGAAGGACTCTGGCTGCCAGCAGTGCACTGCCAGCAGCCTTCTCTGCACTGGCGGCTGCAGCGGGCTGCGCTGCAGCGCGCCAGCGCAGCTTACAGGGAACATTGGTACCAACTAGATTTGTTTCTTTCTGCTACTTAACTCTGTATGGAAAGTTTGCTGATTGGCTGAAATTCATTCAAAAGCATATTGAAAACAGGTCGGTGATGTTGAACAGAAGTAATTATGGCCAGCAAATCGCAAATCAATGATCTGTAGAAGCTGGACATATTATATACACAGAACCTGTGACTCCTAAATCTTATGCTGTCCTCTCAGTCCATGAGGATTTATGGCTCTAACTCCCTTTACATCACAAAGAATATACTACGTTGGGAGTTGGTAGTGATGCGTATTATCAGCGTTACTGCTAGAAAGAACCTCCGCTAGCTTATTACCATATTGTTCATAAGCTGCAATCTGAGAAGGTTAAAGGAGCACAATGGAGAACAGGATGTTTATTGTTTTCTTTCAGCACCAGGCTGTAGTACTTTACCAATGGGATCCAACCCGCAGGACTTTCTGTAGTGCACAGACTTGTCACAGTGTGGACTGATCAATTCAACGGTGAAACCACTCCAAGCTGCCATCATGAAGCAATCACACATGCAGACTCAGCCAGAGGTCTGCAACTTGGAGCCACACGCAGCTCTTTGGCTGCCCTTTGTGGCTCCATGATCCCTTCTGCCACTAGGGGACCCTGCAGGTAGCTCATTCCTGGCTCCAGGGCCCCCCTACCACCAGGAGACCTTGTGGGGGCCCACTCCTGTTTCTGGGCTCCCTCCTCCTCCCCTCACCAGAGGACCCTGAGGCAGGCACCTTAACCCAGTTCCTCTCCCCTCCAGGAGGCTACACCCATTGTGGCTCTCAAAACGGTTGGTTATTTACCAGTAACTGTCCTTCTTCAAGATGGGCTGCTCACATACATTTAGTTACAGGTGTCCATGTGCCACAGTGCATGGTAGCTCAGAAAGTCTTAGATTAGCCTGTCAGTTCAGGGCACATGGCCAATGTCGCCTCCACACCGCGACCACGGCTATATAGGTGACCATGACCCTGACCCTCCCAGCCCCATTTACCTTTGCCAACTCCGTTAGCGGGCACGGTGGGAGGGGGCTGAATGTATGTGAGCAGCCCATCTCAAAGAAGGACAGTTATGGGTAAGTAACCAACCTTTCTCCTTCGAGCATGCTCACATCATTCAGTTACAGGTGACTGCTAGCCATACCTGAAGATAGTGGGAGGAGTTACAGTCTACCCACACTGAGTACAGCTCTGCCCAAAGCGGCATTGTCTCTAGCCTGTTGGGCAATGGTGTAGTGCGTTGTGAAGGTATGCATCGATGACCACGTAGCGGCTCTGCAGATCTCTTGGATCAGGACCTTGGCAAGGAAGGCTGTGGAAGACACTTGGGCTCTGGTAGAATGGGCTCTCACAGTCCCTGAGAGAGGCGTGTTTGACCTTCCATAGCAGTCTTTGATGCAGTTTACAATCCATTTGGAGATGCACTGAGAAGACACTGGGGAGCCTCTCATGCGTTCAGCGACTGCCACAAACAACTGAGAGATCTTGCGGAAAGATCATTTGCGTTCAATATAAATTAAGAGCGCTCTCCTCACATCCAAGGTGTGCCACCATCTCTGGTTTTCTGTAACCTGCGGGTCAGGGTAGAAAGCTGGCAGGCAAATTTCTTGATTCATGTGGAAAGGAGTGGCCACCTTATGGTGACGGAGGACCACCTTGTCTGGAAAGAATGTCATATATGGGGGTTTGGAGGAAAGGGCTCGCAACTCTGAAACCCTTCTAGCTGAGGAGATCACTACCAGGAAAGCCACTTTCCAAGACAATACCAGAAGAATAGCTGAATCTAAGGGTTCATAGGCCGGCTCTGTCAAAGCCCATAGCACAACATTCAAATCCCACTGAGGGGTGGGCTTATGAGGGTGGGGAAAGAGCTTTTCCACCCCTTTCAGGAACCTGTGAGACATGGGGTGTGAAAAGACTGGGGCACCATCAACTCTTTGACGGAAGGCCGAAATTGCTGCTAAGTGGACTCTTAGTGAGGACAGGAATAGGCCCTTTTCTCTTAGATCTAAGAAATAGTCCAGAGTTGTATGGATTTGGTGCAGAGATAAGGTCTATGTCTTTGTCACGGCACCAAGTGGAGAAGCACTTCCATTTCACCATGTAGGTGGATGTGGTGGAGGGTTTTCTGCTACCAACCGAGACATTCTTAACCCTATCCAAGCAGCACCTCTCTTGCTCACTGAGCCACAGAGCATCCAGGCCATCCAATGTAGGAGACCTGGGTTCGGGTGCCAAAGACATCCCGAGTCCTGTGTTAGGAGATCCGCCCACTGAGGAAGGTGGAGCGGGGTCCTTATGGACATGTCCTGCAGGAGAGGGAACCAGTGTTGTCTGGGCCAGTCTGGAGCTATCAGAATGATGTGTGCTTCGTCCCCAAAGACCTTCAGTAGCACTCTGTGGATCAGGGGAATTGGCGGGAAGGCATACATCAGGGCCCCCGACCAAATGAGGAGGAAAGCGTCACTGAGAGAGCCCTCCTCCCGACCCCACAGGGAACAAAATTGAGGACATTTGCAGCTTTGTTCCATGGCAAACAGGTCCACCTGGGGGGATTCCCCACTGTTTATCAAGAGGGAGAAAACCTTGTTGTGAAGGGACAACTCATGATTCACTAGGGATTTTCTACTGAGTGAGTCCACTAAGCCATTATCTACCCCGGGTAGGTGGGAGGCAACCGGCATAAAGTGGTGATCTATCGCTAATTGTGAAAGCTTGCACGCCTCCTTGCATAGGGCCGAGGAGCAAACACCCCCCTTGCCAGTTGGTATAAAACATGGCCATTGTATTGTCCATAAGGACCTGGACCGTCCTGTCGTGGATTTTGTCGAGGAAGGTCATGCAGGCCAATCTGATGGGCCAGAGCTCCTTCACTTTTATGTGGAAGAGTTTGCCCTTGGGGCTCCAAAGACCCTGTGTGGAGAGGCCCCAGGATAGGTGGACTCCCCAGCCTGAGTCCGAAGCATCCATTATCAGGGTCACTGAGGGCTTGGAGTCCATGAACGGAATACCTCCCATCGCGAAGCGGGGATCCCTCCAAATTTGGAGGGACTCTAGGGTGTGCTGGGGGACCAAGAGTACCTTGTCCAGATGGTTTCTCCATGGCTTGAACATTGTGGAGAACCAGAGCTGGAAGGGTCTCATCCTCAAGCGTGCTGTCCGGATTACCGAGGTGGCAGCCGCCATGTGACCCAGAAGCTGCATACACCGGCGCACTGTGGTTAGACCCGGCACTTGAAGTTCCATAATGATGGTGCAAATGGACCAAAATCTTGAGAGGGGCAAGGACGTCATGCCTTGTCAAGCGTTTAGTCATGACTCTATGAATTCTGTGTCCGGAGGGGTGGCGGAGGTTTCACTTCTCTGTGTTTATGCCGAAGCCAAGAAACCTGCAGAGTTTCACTACCATGTCGACGTGATCTTGCGCTTGGCGACTTGATTTGGTGGGGTCGGATGGCTATGTGAAAGTAAGCATCCTTTAGGTCAAGGGCTGCCAACCAGTCTCCTGGGGACAGAAAGGGGACAATCTGGGGCAGAGAAACCATGTAGAACTTTATCCTCTTTATGTACTTGTTTAGCACTCTGAGGTCTAGAACAGGCCGTAGGTCCCCATTGGGTTTGGGGACCAAGAAGTAGTGGGAGTAGAATCCCTTGCCTCGCTGTCATTTAGGGACTTTTTCTATGGCCCTGAGGGAAAGGAGTTTTTGGCATTCGGCCTCGAGCCTGCTTACCAGTTCCCGGTTCCTCATTGCTGCACGAGGGGGTGGTTTCCCATGGGATTGAAAGGAACTGGATATGGTATCCTTGCATCACTGTCGAGGACCCACTGGTCTGATGTGACACGGGTCCACCAGGGGGCAAAGTGGCGATGGCGATGGGGGGGAAAAACAGGGACCCTGGAGTGATGCCCTCAAGAGGACCGTCAAAAACACTGTGCACGGCCAGACGAGTGGTCAGATCCCTGCCCACGCCTTCCAGACTGTGAGGCACTGAGTTTTCCCCCTTTACCTGAGCGGTTCTTGTCCTTATCCAGGTCCCCAAGGTGGCACTGGGGAAACAAGAGGGATCTTGGGAATTGACTCTGCAGTTGAAGTTGCTGCTTTAGCTGCTGTAGCTGCTGTTAGAGCTGTTGATGTGGTCTCATTGAGCACCTGTTGGGTTGTGGAGTGTACATCCCCAAGGATCGAAGCGTAGCCCTTGAGTCTTTCATACCACGGAGCTTCATGTCTGTGGATGGGGCAAAGAGGTCTGGGCCCTCAAAGGGGAAGTCTTGAATAATTTGCTGCATCTGTGTGGATAGGCCTGAGCCTTGGAGCCAGGCCAACCTTGCATGACGACTGCGGAGGCCATAGTGTGGGCGGCTGTAGCCACTGCATCCCAGGTTGCCGCCAGAGCATCCCTGGATGCCCTTTCGCCCTCCTCGAGCATTGCTTCAAAATCTCTCAGGCGTTCCTCAGGGATGGCTATGCGAAAGTTTTGCATGGCCTCCCACAGGTTGAAGATGTAGCACGTCAATAAGGTTGAATGGTTGGAAATGCGTTGCTGAAAGGCAACAGAGGAATAAACTTTCCTCCCCAGAAGGTCAAGCTTCTTCTCCTCTTTGTTCTTGGACATGGAGCTTGGCTGGCCCTGTCTCTCCCTCTGGTTTACAGCATCCACCACCAAGAACCCTGGAGTGGGGTGATGAAATAAGAAAGAGAACCCCTCTGGGGAGACGTAGTATTTCTTTTCTGCAACTTTGGACACTGGCAGAATCAAGGAAGGCGTTTGCCAGCATTCCTGGACAATGCGGTATACTCTTGAGTGCAAGGAGATTGCCACCCTCGCTGGAGGGGCTCTACAGCATGCATCAAAGAGGGAGTCATCTTCCTCCTGGATTACTCCTAATTTCAGTTTTAGGTTTGCCACCATATGGCGAGGAGGTCCTGCTCGACGCAGGGGTCTCCCTCACAGTCAGCGGACATGTCAATTAGGCGCTCATCAAGTGAATCATAGAATCATAGAATCTTAGGGTTGGAAGGGACCTCATGAGGTCATCTAGTCCAACCCCCTGCCAGAGGCAGGACCACTCCCACTAAACCGTCCCAGTCATGGTTTTCTCCAGCTGGGCCTTAAACACCTCCAAAGATGGAGATTCCACCACCTCCCTTGGCAGCTCATTCCAGTGCTTCACCACTCGCCTAGTAAAAAAGTTTTTCCTAATATCTAGCCTCGACCTCCCTAACTGTAACTTGAGACCATTGCTCCTCGTTCTGTCCTCCGTTACTACCGAGAATAGTCGAGCTCCATCCTCCTTGGAGCATCCCTTCAAGTAGTTGAAGGTTGCTATCAAATTCCCCCTCAGTCTTCTCTTCTGCAGACTAAATAAGCCTAATGCTTTCAGTCTTTCCTCATAGGGCTTGTGCTCCAGCCCTTTAATCATTTTGGTTGCCCTCCTCTGAACTCTCTCTAGCATGTCCCTGTCCTTTTTGTAGTGGGGAGCCCAAAACCGAACACAGTATTCTAGATGTGGCCTCACCAGTGCAGAATAGAGGGGAATGATCACGTCCCTTGATCTGCTGGCACTACTTCTTTTGATGCAGCCCAGTATGCCATTGGCCTTTTTGGCAGCAAGAGCACACTGCTGACTCATATCCAGCTTCCCATCCACCAGGACCCCCAGGTCCTTTTCTACACTGCTGCTACTTAGCTGAATGTTCCCCAGCCTGTAGCAGTGCATGGGGTTTTTCCATCCCAAGTGCAGGATTTTACACTTGTCCTTATTGAACCTCATAAGATTTCTATTGGCCCACTGTTCCAATTTATCTAGGTCTCCCTGAATCCTGTCCTTGCCCTCCAATGTGTCTACTGTTCCCCCCAGCTTGGTGAAGAGGACGATTGGGCCTGAGATCTACTATGTTGTGTAGAGTCAGGGTCAGGCTTGTCATCGGAGAAATCCGAGGACTCCGGCAGTGGCGACCGGGCATAGCGAGAGGAGACGTCATCAGTTGCTGTGCTCAGGCAATCAAGGGTCCATTCATTATGAGGTGATCTCGCTAGAGGTGTAGGTACCATGGGGGGAGCGGAAACTTCTCCTTGTATCTGTGGTCTTTTCGACCTCACTGAGCTCATGGATACGGATCTCTTGCAAAGCCTCTTCCTCGGATGCTCCTCCTGGGGAGGAAGAAAGTGATCCTAAGAGGATGATCTGGAAGACCCTCCTCCTGATTTCCGGGAACCCGGTACTGAGAGCTCTTCAGAGGGGCGATGGAGTGGAGTTTCTTGCCCCTCTGTACCGGACTGTGGTACCACTGGAGGGCTGGGAGGTGCTTGGTCCCGGCGTTGGGCTAGTTGTTGGTACCTGGTTGGGAAGTGACGGAGAGCTACATGCCAGTACCTGTATCGGCATTGAATCGGTTGGCAGTACCAGACCTGGCGGTACCAGGCTTGTCTTCGGTACCATGGGGGGCAGTACTGAGTCCTGCGGTGCCGATAAAGACAGTGCCGCTTTGGTCCTTTTCTTCTTCTTCTGCATCGGAGCCTGATTTTGGTGCCCATGGTGGGTCATCGGGGTTGCCTGTGCTGGTACCCTTCTTGGGACAGCTGAGTAGCTGCCCAGTGACAGACAAGCTCAGTGCTGGGGTGGTACCATTGTGGGTCGAGGTTGAGCCTGGTACTGACAATCAGTGGCGGGAATCCTGAGCCTGGGCTGATCAGGGGTCCGGTGGAGCGCTCGTGGCTTGGCTGGTTTCGGGGGTGGTAGCTCCACTCCCTGAGATTGAGAGGAGGCGGCGCTCCCTTTCCAACCGAGTCCTCCGCTTGAAGGACTGGCAAATGGAGTACTCCGCCGCGAGGTGGGACTCATTCAGGCAAGCGAGGCATTTCTCGTGTGAGTCATCCATCAGGAAAGCCTTGCTGCACCTTAAGCACAGCATGAAACCAGGCATCTTGAATTTAATGTGAAAGACAGGCACTTGCGTTTCGTAAGTTTATGCTGGTCCGAAACTGACGCTGATGGCGGAAAAAGGAACTAGGAAGGTCAGGGTCACGGTCACCTATATAGCTGCGGCTGCGGCACAGAAGGGGCATTGGCCGTGTACCCAGACCTGACAGGCTAATGCTAAAGACTTTCTGAGCTACCATGCACTGCGGCACGTAGACACCTGTAACTGAATGATGTGAGCAGCGCTCGAAGGAGAACACTTGGCTATTGAAGGAATTTTTTAAAATGGCTCTTCCTATCTTTCAGGTCGCCAACCCCTGAACTAAGCAATACAAGGGCACTTCCCCATGCACACAGACAGACACATTAGCTCCACTCAGGCGAGTGTAATAACAGTAGTAGTGTAGCCCTGATGTCACAGGCAGAAGCTGGGACTAGCCATCCAGGTCCAATCCTGCCCAACCCCACTGGGTGCATTCTCACTGGCTAACCAGAGACACCACCTGTTCTACTCTGGCCATACTGTGATCTGTAGCACGCTACCCTGAGCAGAGCTAATGGGCATAGGCCAGTCCACACTGGGAAGCATGCTCCTGGCTGCTGAGTAGAGCTCACTGAACTGCATCAGAGCAGAGATGGAGAACACCTGAGCCCTCAGCTCCAGCCTCCACTTCGGGCCATCAATCAAGCGTGGCAAGCAGCATGAATGCGCTCAGTGTGCCTCCTACTTCTCGTTTCCCTGGTGAGGGGTATGCTGCTTGTCCAGAACATGTCCCCAGCCAAGAGACTGGCTAGACTGGCCACCAGCTCAGAGGCTGCAGCACACTGCCAGCTCCCAGGCAGGAGCAGCCTCTTGTGTGTGTACTGATACCACAAGGAGTGGCTTCATGAAGACCAGCTGGCAGGAAGGCAGTTTTATGGCCTCAAACTTTGTTTCCGTGGAGAGAGGAAAGGATATGAAGACCACACATGCTCTAGGCAACATTTCACTCCTAGAGCTTTTACAGGCAGCTTCTACCATAAATCTCTCCCTCAAAAACCACCCTCATCTTAATAAATACATGCCACTTAAGGGCTGCCGAATCTTCCTTTCCTCTGCATGGTATAGACTTCCCCACATCCTGGGAAGGAGCAGACCTCCCTTCCTCTACCCTTTGTTTTTCTTTGCCATTTGGGTGCATGTGTGACTGTATTGAGTAACCTACCGCTTCCTAGGCATGCAGCAAGCAGGTGCCCACCCCAGGTATCAGGCACAGGGCCAAGCCCTGCTCCTATTCAAGTCAACAGTGGCCTCAGAACTAGCAGAATTGGCCCAAACTTCAAAGCTCTTATCACAATTAAACTCCACTGACTTCAGAATCAGGCCCAAAATCTGGGAATCTTCACTATGATACCTTGGTTCTCACCTGCAACAGCCCTTGTCATCAGAGGCATCGCTGGTGCCTGCACACAGGGCATATACCCCGAGTCCCAGCAACAGTGTCCCAAGTGCCTGGTGCAGCGCCCGCCTCTCCCTTCCCCATCCCCGACCTGGGATCTGGGGTGGGCCACCGGCAGCAGTGCCTTACTCTCCTGGCCAAGTCCTGGCTGGGGATCCAGGCCAGCCCCCCCCCGGCAGCAACACCTGCATCTCCCAGGTAGGGATTGAGGCCAGGCTGCCCGCAGTGGCACCCGCTTCTCCTGGCCACGCCCCCAGCCAGGGATCTGGGGCCAGGACGGCAACAGCCAGAGCCCAAAGCCAGATTGGGCCTCGGTGCCAGATCAGGGCGAGGGAGATGGGCCCAGGCCTAGGGGGTGGCGCCTGTGCCCATACCGCAGGTCTTTCCCTGGGGCATGCAGAACAAAGCCCCTCACTGAATGCCTTTGGCCACAGTCCCTTTGGTGCTAGCCTGAATCATCACCTGCTTACAGGGATCAGAACTGATCCAATCTTGCCATTTCCTGCTGGATTTCACCTCAGCCCACACAGTCAGCGTGGTGGGGGGGGGGGGAGAGGATTGCGTGAGGCTGGTGTGCAGTTGAAGCAGGGAGCAGGTGACAGCTGAAAAGCTGGTGACTGAAGCCAGGATGCCAGCTCTGCCCCTTCACTCTCCACTCACTGCTGCTTTGTGCCCCACACCTGGGGTGATCGAATTGAACTAGGCATTTGAAATAATCCTCATCTCAATGCTCACAAACAGTCATTTAATGTGCCATTGAAACATTAGTTAAGTCAACTGCTTGGTGAATAAAAACCACAGCTTCCAAAGGTCTCCTCAGCTGTAGGAGCCTGCACATCCCAGGAACTACCTTGAGTCAATGAGTCTGAGGCTATGTTCACACACAGGGAGTTATTTCGATACAAGTTGTTTCAAAACAACTTGTATTGAAATAAGGCGTTATTTCGAAATAAGTTAATCTGAATTAAGAAAATGTTAATTCAAATTAAGGAAAAAAGCTCATAGCAAAATAGCATGTTCGGACAACAGTTATTTCGAAACAAGTCACCGTCGTTTCAAAATAACATGCTCTGACGGGATTGTTTTGAAACAATAGTTTCAAAACAACGCTGTTTCATCACCAAATGGAGTTTAAGTTGTTTCAAAACAATGATACGTCGTGTGAACATGGCATTTCTTATTTTGAAACAACCTCTGTTGTTTCGAAATAAGACTGCTGTGTGAACACACCCTGAAAGGTTAGGAGCTGTGAGCTGTTTTGTTAAGAGTGGCAAGAGTCCCCCAGGACTAAGCTATGGATTGAATTACTTTGCATCCTGAAAGAGGATTCTGACCTTTTGGGGCCTGCATTGATTGCTGAACCCTTGGGGATAATATTTTGGTGATGCTCTGGAAGCAGGTTAAAAGGGGGGAATGCACTTGAGAGGCCTGTGACATTGGTTAACCCATTTCAAATTGGTCGATGGTTTGCTCCGTTTACATTTTCATATCTGTCACAAAAGATAGCCACCAAGACTCTACATGTAAACCCCTGCTTTGTGCAGGCAGATGGGTAGTTTGTGGAATGAGTATGTAACCTTCCTATCTGTTCTTCATCTCACAACCTGAATACTGAACACCCTATCCTCTGCCCTTCCATTTGTGCTCCAAACCACAGCAGTTTTTAGCATGGGTCTTTACCCCCTGCTATAAATTGGCCCTACTCACCACAGACTGATTGACAGATTTGACAATTGCTTCCTTAAAATAGCTCCATCCTGATAAACATGCAGCCCAGGTTGTGACCCATCTCTGTTCAGAGGTGGAAGATCCTCCAGGTCCCTGTTGGGCTGAGAGGATTTCCAAAGACACCAATCCCTCATAAACATGGCATATTCTAGAATCACTTGAACACGTAACAATAGAGTCTGCTGTGCAGAGCAGAGAACACCCATTCCAGAAGTTCTCTGCATGAGCAGCACCCTTTTGCAAGTTCTGAATACCTGGGGAACCCAGGGAACCTCAAAGGGGAGATAGTCCTGTTAGATTCATAAGGAGATCCAGATTCTGCTTTCATTTTCGTACCAATCAGATTCTGCAAGCCAAGGGTCTCAAACTGAAATCACTACGAGGGCTGCATGAGGATTAGTAGAGGGCCACATGAGGACTATTACGTTAGCCCGAGGACCGTACCACTGAAACCTTTCCATACAACAATATTGCAAATATCCATAACAGCAGTGTCATTGCGGGCTGCAGGAAATAGCTTTAAGGGCTGCATGTGGCCCGCGGGCCATGTGTTTGAGACCTGTGCTGTAAGCCATGACAACAGATCTGGCTTCAAGAACAGCAGTTCCTGCCACAAGATTCTACTGTGTAAATGATTTTCAGTAACAGTTCCTATTAATTTTCCTGGCTAGCAATCCCTGAGAGAAATAGCAGGGAGGTGTTTTAAAATATTCAGAGAGTTGGGAAAAGCTCAGAATTGTCTTTTGGCTCTGGTGAGAGAAGTGTATCTGCTGGAGGTCACATACTTAGAAAATGATGGATGGACAGATGGTCATCATTTACTGGACCTTGGCATGACACTAGCCAGGAAGAAGGAAACCCACGCCCCTTTCCAAGCGCTTTCTTCATTCACAATACATGTTCACTCTCTAGGAGAATGGACAGGGAGGGGGAGGAGAGAGAAAGAATTGAGTGTGCAGTTTCTTCAGTGCCTGTTATGTCTTTGAGTGAGAGTTCTGCTTAGGGGTCAGGTGCAACCACTTGGGTCCATCATCGCTTCACCGAATACTCTCCAGCCCTTCTCTACCCATCTTGAGGCAGGTCTACACCATGACAGGATTTTGAGGGCTGTCAAAGGGAGATATGCAAAGTACTTAAAATACCTTGCATATCGTCCTCCGACTGCCTGCCTCCTACTTAAGTGGTGCTTTCAGTTTGCTGAGTGGAAGGGAAATGCCCTTCCTTCTACTCAGCACTACTCTGCTTCCTGGGGTGGTCTTCAACAATCAATTTCCTGATCGGCTCAGTGGGTCTTCACAGAACTGATCAGTCAATTGGAAAGATTGATCTGACAGCAGCAAATTTGTCACCGTCAGTAAAGAATAGAGCTTGGGTACTTCAAGCCTCCCTGGGGCTGACCAGTAGCAGGTCTGTGCCAGGGATCAGCTCCTTGTCAGAGTCTGGGACTGTGTGTCAGATTTCCAGCCACCAATCTCTTGGGTGGCTTTCTGCCCTCACTTTTGACTGCTGCAACCTTGTGCCTTCTCTTAGCCCCTACTTCATCTCCTAGGGTATGTCTACACAAAAAGTTTTTTTTGAAATAAGGCGGCTTATTTTGAAAAAAACTTTTTACCTATCCATGCAGGCATTTTGTTATTTTGAAATAAGCGCTTTGTTATTTTGAAAAAATGAAGCACTATTTCAAAATAACCAAACCTGCTTTTATTTTGAAAGAGCAATTCTTTCAAAATGTTATTTTGAAAAAAGCCATTCCAAGCTGCAGAATTTGACTTTTTTCAAAATAATGGCCCTATACTTTTCCCTGCCTTCCCCTATTTCAAAATAGAGAGCCTAGTGAAGACTCTCTATTTCAAAATAATAATCCTACCTTATGTTGAAATATAGAGTCTTCGCTAGACTCCTATTTCAAAATAGTAAATTTGAAATAATAATATTTTGAAATAATTATTTTAAAATAAATTCAAAATAGTTATTTCAAAATAACTATTTCAAAATATCTTTGGCAGCGTATCATAGCCCCAGTCACACCGAGGAAGGAGGATGTAACGTACCTAACATGGTTTAGCACACTTAGCTGCCCCTTCAGCCACCATGAGTCGCAGCACTTTCTTGCCCCCAGCAGCTGCCACGTGGTAAAGATTTCCACTAGGACTGCTTATATTCCATGCATTAGGAGTACTTGTGTGTAAGGACACCCACACCAATGTAAAAGGCATAGTTCTGGGTAACCTGTAACCAAATAACTCCCCAGAAACTCCACACAGCTATTTGACAGTGACAGCTTGGCCTGGGCCAATATACTCCCACACAGCACTCACTTAACAAATGAAGTGCATAATGATGACATTCATGGCTCTGGGCATGCTGGCTGCTGAGATGAAAGGCCTCTCTGAGCCTTGGGTCTGGTGGGAACCTTTCCCACACTTACGGTGCAGGCTCCAGGGGGCCCTGGAAGAAAATGATTTATCTGGCTGAGTGGGCTCACCTTCTCCTCAAGACAAGGAAAGTTAAATCAAAGCGGAGAAGTGATTCAGCCATTCCAGGTGTTCTGACTGCCTTACTACTATAAAAGAGTCAGACTGTATTTTCTCACAGAACCTGCATTCCTTCCACCAGAACCAGTGAAAGTCTCCTGCCTGCCTTCTTCACAGCCAGTGCCCTCTGGGATACAATTGCTTCTGGGTGCCATAGAGCTCCCTGAGGTTAGACAGAAGAAAGGGGCTGAGCTTCCTTGATTTTACGTTTGGAGAACATGCTTGGACAGCGCTTTCAGGTGTGGGTGCATAAAGCTCTGCATCTAAATAAGCTCTGCATTCCAGAGGTCCTGAGCACCCATCACTCCCCCCAAAGCTGCCCAGCTTCTCACACAGGTGCACAGCACCTCTGAAAACCGTACTATGGATACCGATGCCTTGATCTGCATCTAGGTACCTGACTTTAGGAATACACACGTGAGCCATTTGGCCAGGGCAAAGTGCCAACCTGAAATGAAAGTCACATTTCTGAGAGTGTTAACTAACACACTGCAGAGCCAATGAAAGCTCAAAGTCCAGCGTGGGTTATTGGATATTTTGTCAATAGAGTAGTGGGGGAAAAGCTTATGGAACACCTGTTAACATGGGGTCCACAGAATGGAGCAGTGCCAGGGCAGGCCCAAACCTTCCACTATAGAGATGAGTGGTATAACTGGCAATGATAGAAAGCAGTGAGTAATGCAAAGAGCTCTAGAGAGACCTATAGCTACAAAGACAGCCAGACCACAGGGAGATAATAGGATATGAGAGACACAGCCTGATGGAAATTGGCTGCCTCACATTCACTATCCCTAATAGAAACAATAGCTCTTGGTCAATGCACATCTATTTCACACTTACAAAATGCATTTATCACATTGAGAAGGAGATAAGAGCCTCAGACACATTCAAGTGTTTCCAAGTGCATGAGCCAGGAAGATGCCTTCCATGATAAAGAAAAGAAAGGTGGTTTTTGTGGCAGGAGTGCTGGACTGGGAATCACGATATCTGGGTTCAGTTTCCAACTCAGCCACAGCCTCCTCAGGCAAGTCACAGGGGCCAGACTTCCCAGTGCTTCTCACCCACAATTGGGCCCAGATTTTCATAAGTGCTCAGCTCCCAGCAACTTCCATTGTGATCTTCACAGCCAGATTATAATAAATGCTCAGCACATCAAGGTGTGTTGGTAACCTGGCTCTGAATCTTTTTATGCTTCACCTTCTCAATCTGTAAATGGGTATGTCTACACACATGCTTAAATTCGACCTAATAAACATTAGATCTAATTTAAAAATAGAGCCATTTACACAGCACTTGGGTGATTTTTCTTAAGGCTTCCCTTAAGTCAAATCCAAGAGAGGTCCCTTCGAAGTTACAAAACCTCGTGTAACTTTGAAGGGATCATGAATTCGACCGCTGAAGTTCGAATTGATGCTGTGTAGACATATGAATTTGAACTAAAGTTAGTTCGAATTCATATGTTTGACCTCCCTCCCAGGGTGCATGGCACCCTGGAAGGAAGACCAGCACCAGCCCCACACGGGGCTGTCAAAAGCAGCCCCACGGGGGGGCTGACAGAGCGAGGGCTGGGAGGGAAGAATTCCCCCAGCCCCCACAGTGAAGTAGGGGAGAACGGATTTCCCCAGCCAGATGTTGGCAGCGCAGGGCTGGGGGAATCCTTTCTCCCCCGCCCCCACTGGGCTGTGTTCTGGGGTGTGCCCTGGCTCCACGGAGCCCTACCAGGGGACAACGTCCCCTGCCAGGCTCCTGTCTTCTAAGTCACAACTGGGGGAGTGTCCCCTGGCCAGCTCTAGCCACAGGGCGCCTAGAGCTGGGCAGGGGATGCTTTTCCTTGTGCTGGGCTGCAGGGGCTGGAGCCTGGAAGAGGATTGGGTGGCAACATGGCCCTGCCAAGGGACCATGTTGCCACACCTCCCATGATGCCCCTCTTCCAGTTCAAACTAGCAAGTCCTGTCTATGGACATGCTAGTTCGAATTGGTTTTCCTACTCTGGACATGTTAGTTCGAATTGACTCAATTCAAACTAATCATAATTAGTTTGACTTGATTAGTTTGAATTGACTCAATTCGAACTAATCAAGTCAAACTAATTATGATTAGTTCGAATTGAGTCAATTCGAACTAACGGTCTAAGTGTAGATATACCCAATGAGACGAATAAAATTTCCTTCTCCCCCATTTGTCTGTCTTGCCTGTTAGATTAGTTGTTTTGGGGAGGGTCCATCTCTTGCTGCGTGCATATGCCGCACCTAACACAGTGGAGCCCCGTTCTTGTAGAAATCATTGGGAGCTGCCCCAATGAGAACAATTTCCATTTACTTTCATCAAACTGGGTCAGAACTGTATTTTCTGCTGGCTGATTACTGAATTTGTACACAACTACATCCCAACATCTATTTTTACCAAATGCAATGACTCCACACAAGTATACAAGGCCAGGGAGGCTGAATGGGGTAGAGTCCATGGTGCTTGTGGACTCTGGACGTGCTACCACACTCATCTCAGGGAAACTAGAGGACCACAGCCAGCTGATGAAGGCCAAGCACCCAGGGGTAATATGTGTCCATAGGAATGTTAGTCATTACCTTACCATCCAGGTGAATAGGTGGGTTCAGAAGAACATCATCAAGGTGACAGCAGGACTGGTTCCTAAGATCCTGTACCTGTACTCATTGGGAGAGACTTCCTGAGGTTTGGAAGCTTAATCAGAGGCGTCAGAGGAAATCCCAATATTAATGAGTCATCCCCAGGAAAAAGACGTCCCCCAGTGCTCTCTGTGATAGCGCAGGTTCTGTTCCCCATTCCTGGGAGGGTCAAGAAGACCAAGCAGGAAACGAGGACAGCTAGGGACCCAGATCCTGACCCAGGGCCAGAAAGCTGCCCTTGCATGCAGGCCGATGTAAGCAGCAGATCAGGGCAGGGAGGAAGGATGGCCATACGTCCCCTTGAGCTCAGATAACTTAGTCTCAGGCAGGAGAATTTGGGTGAGACCAAGCATAAAATCTGAGATATAATAATACTGAAAAGGAGTCATTCCTGTTTAACTATGGCACCTGGGGCCAGTCATGGACCTGTCTGGAGCCTGTTAAAAGCTTCTCCTCCAGCCAGACAGGTATGTGTGATATGAGTTGTGGGAGTGAAGTGAGCTGCTGGGAGGGAGTGGTACAGATGTTGGCAAGGAAGGTGCTGAAGGAGGAAGGGTGAACTGGAGGGTTGCAGGAAAGAACCCCACAGGTAAAGAGGCTGGGGAGAACCCTACCCAAGGAGGTCTAAAGACCTTTCCAGGCATAGAGATTGGTGGGGGGGGGGGGGATGGACCCGAACTGTGTGTTCAGTTCAGCGCAGCCACTCCTGGAGGGACTATCAGAGACTGAGAGACTCCCCAGGCAATGAGGCCTAAGCAGGGAGTGGACACTGAGCTCAGGGGCCATGAGGTGGTAACCTAGGGAAGCCAGCAGCATTCTTGAAACCAACAGCAGGACACTGCTCCTTGTAGGGTCCCTGGGTTGGGACCCGGAGTAGAAGGTAGGACTGTGCCCGCCTACCCAGCCATTTGCTGGAACAGCAAAAGCCCCAGTGAAAGAGAGAGGGCCCAGCAGGCCCAGAGGTGGGACTGGAGAGCAGAGGAGAATGGTCATTTGCAGGAACAGTATTACCCTCACCCAGCTCTGGAAGGGGGAAATTTTGAGGGATGAAGGCATGCCATGGCCTGCTGGTAGGGGAAGCACTGGATTCGTTGAGGAAGAGAAGGTGCTCTGCAACAATACTTTAACCTCCAGCCAGTGGTACCATCCACTGGACTGCTGGTGGCATCAAGCCAGGTGGTTTGGCAGAGACAGCACTGAAGCTAAAAAAACCACACAACCTGATGGAAAAATGTCCCCTTTAGTCCTCTTGTTGCATTAAACCACATGTGTATGTTCAAAATTCAGTGGAAAGGAACAACTCTCCGGCACACGTTCAAAAACAGAGTCTTATTTCAGAGATTTCAAAAATTAGTGGCTGAATGCTGAAACAATATAGCCCTTAGACAAGATCATTTGGAAGTGATTAACGAGCATGAACTCATACGTTCAAAATAAAAGTTGTTACCACTGTAAGGTACTAACTGTCAGTGACTAAAAATCAGAGTGAACAAGCAAATCAACTAACACAACTATCGTCCCAGACCTGGCACAAGGAGAGGCACCCATTTGTGCCAGTGATCACCTGCAACAAACCCCCAGTCACTCCTTCATCCCATACAGTACAAGCCAGTAGGGGATGCTCAGGATTGGCAGAAGGTCTCAATCCTGTGGGGGTCAGTGCTTCATCAGCTGCTGTCAATGGTTCTGAGTGCACAGATCTATTCACACACACTGATCTCAGCTGTCCCCAGACCCCCTGTTCCATGGGAAGACCTACGCCTCTCTTCTTGCCTCACCTGCCCAGACCACCGGCCTTTTCCCAGGCACCCTTCCATTGTGCAAACTTAGAGCTGTACACATACATGTGACTGGACTCCCTTTTTCAGCAGCTCTGCATTCAATCAAAGGTGAGCCTGAGGAAGTTCTTCTCTCACTTAGATTGGTGGCCTGAGGGAAGGAAGATCTAGTGGTTAAGGTGCTAACCTAGGATGAGGATGTTAATTCCTTGCTCAGATACCGCTAAGGCTGTAACAGAAGACATTTAAGTACCTTAGATATGAGTTGCACCAGCATAAAAAAAAAACATCAGAGGAGGATCTGCCCCCAGCCCTGGTGCAAAGATCTCATGGGGAATAGCATCAATCTACTAAAGAGTATGTGAGGGGGTGTCTGCATCTGACGAAGTGGGTTGGAGCTCATGAACGCTTATGCCCAAAGAAATCTGCTAGTCTTTAAGGTGCCACGGGAGTCTCATTGTTTTTGCCCCACACTGGCATTTAAGGAGTTAAAAGCAGCCCTAGGGAGGCAGACAATAGGAGAGAGGCTGGGAGGAACAGCCAATTGAAGGCCCATATAAAGAAGTTGCAAGGAAGACAGAATAGAGCAGTGATGATGAGATGGAAGCTCCCAGAGGAAAGACTGTATCTTTTGCAGGCTGAGAGACCTGTGGCACCTGAGACAGTGTTACTGCTGGCAGTGGGTTATAGCAGGCCCTGAGTCATAGAATCATAGAAACTGGAAGAACCATGAGAGGCCATCGATTCCAGTCCCCTGCACTCATGGCAGGACCAAGTACCCTTTTGAACCATCCCTGACAGGTGTTTGTCTAACCAACTCTTCAACACTTCCAATGGTGGAGATTCCACAACCTGCCTAGACAATTTATTCCAATGATTAATCACCCTGACAGTTAGGAATTTTTCCTAATGTCCAACCTAACCCTCCCTTGCTGTAATTTAAGCCCACTGCTTCTTGTCCTATCATTAGCAGTTAAGAACAACAGTTTTTCTCCTTCTTCCTCATCACAGCCTCTTAGGTTCTTGAAAACTGTTATCACGTTCCCTCTCAGTCTCCTTTTTCCCAGACTAAACTAACCCAGTTCTTTCAATCTTCCCTCATAAGTCAAGTGTTACAGATTTCTAATCATTCTTGTTGTTCTTCTCTGGACTTTCTCCAATTTGTCCACATCTTTCCTGAAATGAGGTGCCCAGAACTGGACACAGTACTCCAGCTGAGGCCTAATCAGGGCCAAGTAAAGTGGAATAATTACTTCTTGTGTCTTACTAACAACACTCCTATCAATACATACTGGAAGGTGGGAGGGGGGGTTGTTTGTTTGTTTTGTTTTGTTTTGTGTTACACTATCGACTCATATTTAGCTTGTGGTCCACTATGACACCCAGATTCCTTTCTGCAGTACTCTTCCTGGATGGGCATTGCCCACTTTGTATATGTGCAATGTATTGTTGTTTTCTAAGTGGAGTACTTTGCACTTGTCTTTATTGAATTTCATCCTGTTTACCTCAGACCATTTCATTAGTTTGTCCAAATCATTTTGAATTGTGATCCTATTCTTCAAAGCACTTGCAACCCTCCTCACTTGGTATCATTGGCAAACTTTATGAGTGTACTCTGTATGCCATCATCTACATAACTGATAAAAATACTGAACAGAAACAGATCCAAAATTGATCCTTCTGGTACTCCAGCATGACTATGAACCATTGATAACTACTCTATGGGAGCAGTTATCCAGCCAATTTCTCACCCATCTTATAGTACTTCCATCTAGGCTGTTATTTTCCTCATTTGCTAATGAGAAGGTGATGCAAGAATGTACAAAAAGCCTTACTAAAGTCTAGATACACCACATCCCCTGTATCCACAAGGCTTGTTATCCCATCATAGAAACCTATCAGGGTGGGCAGTAAAGGTGCTAGAGACCTAGGGAGATAGCAGCTAGAAAAGAAGTTCAAGGTGCAGCAGGAGGCTAAAATCTACAGGGTCCCATGGCTAGGACATGGAGTAGTGAGTGGGTTCACGTCCCCATCCCCCACTAGCCACTGAGGAAGTGGTGAAATAAGTGATTACAAGAATTACTGAATAAGTGGTGGGACTGAGAAGTTACAGTATCTGCTGGGAAATGGCTGGACTCTTGAGGAGTCAAAGCTCCCCTGGAAGGGAGGAGCATGGATTGTGGCTTGGTCAGAGGGCCAAGTCACAAAGAAGATGCTGCAAGTCCTAACAGCTGCAGTAAATAGTGATGGTGCGCAGACTACAGAAATGGGTGTCAGCTTGAAGCTAATCCTCAGTCAACCAGCAGGAGGTGCCAGTCCACCAGCAAGTAGTGAAAACCCATCACATGGTGCCAGGGGTTCAAGCTCATTTCCTTCATCTATCAGCATTATTCTGGCAGTTCCCAGAGATCCCACTCCAGGTCAATGCTCCAAGAGGTTGCCACTGTACTCATAGGTGAGAGATGGTCCGTGCTCTGAGCAGACAAAAGAAGGCAGACAAAAGGTGGCAAGCCAAGTTCACAAAGCAGAGGTAGAAACTGAATTCAAGTCTACATTCCAGTTCATTGCCTTATTAACTGTCCTACTCAGCTTCCCATTCTGCACTCGCACTTCATTCTCAGCCTCGTCTGCTCTTCTCAGGCTTCTTCTGGAAAACAAGTTTGTGCAAGGGAAATCAGCAAAAGCCCATAAGCTAATGTATTCAGTTCTCAGGCTCATCCAACATGGAATTTCTCCAAGGTTACAGCCTGGGCTGGCAAGTGCAAGATGCTGTTACCATGAACTGCATCATTTAAAAAAAAAAAAGGGGGACAGAAAATCACAAGTCACAGGGACACAAGCTGTTTTGACACCAGTCTTACCACTCTGCCCTCACACACTCTTTCTCTCTCTCTCTCACACACACACACCCTGTCAAGAGTATCAGTGACTGGCACCCACACAGCCTTAACTCTTCCCTGGTTACAAACCACTTGATAGCTGCAAAGTGCAAAGAGGAATTTATGATGATGTGTGCTTATCATGACCTTTCCCTGAAACAGTCTGTGCTCTGAAGTCTGTGGACGTGAGACTTGAAGCGCTCATAGTTCTTGCTGTGAGAAAAAGGTGAGAGCAGGAACAGGAGATGGCATGGTGACGATTAAGCATAGCTAACTTGTTGAGACTACACACCAAATGAACGAGTCTAGCTTCAAGTTTCCAAATTCTCTCTAAAGATTCTTCTCCTGCCTTAACTCCGTGGTTAGCCAGCAGATTGCTGCCTTCAGTCAAAAGCCAAAGGGGGCAGAAAACAATGTCTGTATAATGAAAGATCTGGCATTAACTATCAAGTCCCTATCATGCCTTCACAGTACAAACTCTAAACTTTAGGCAGGGTTTAAATTCTCCTAGACTATTTCACAGAACCTGTCAAGCCTTCTCCCCCTGCCTGCCCCCTGGCAACAGGCTATAAAGCCTCCAGGGTTCAGAGGCGGAGGGACCCCTTGGGGCTTCTGCCCTGTGGTATGGCTCTGATGAAAAGTGCACCACATTCTGTTGCCCTCTGGATCAGCTAGGACTGGTGTGATTGACCATCCATTTAAAATGCCTAGGCCCAATTTTATAGTTGTTTTGAAGTGGGGCTCCCATGTAATGAGAAAGGGCACTCCTGGAACCACACATAGGCGTGGTCAGCTCCATAGAGCCAGGACTCTCACAGTGAGGGCCAGACCTCAGGGGAGCTCATTAGACTCTAGGGTCATACAAATGATAATGAGAGACCTGGGTGATGGGAAAAGGGGTGCCAGGGTGTTCCCACAACCCTTGATTTGAAGGGGCTTCCATCAGCTTGGTTCAGTGGCTCCCAGCACCCTCACTTATGCATTGTTCCAGCCTTCCAGTGAAATGATACAAGCCACAAAGGAAGCCTGAGGGCAAGTACTTATGGAAACTAATTGCTTATTAATAAACAGCCAACAAACCCATGCAAATGACTTTGAATTTCCATCACTCCACACATCTGGTCTGGCAGTTTATCAGCACATTCATGTGCGTGAAAGCAAATGAACTGGCTTTTGTGTGGGTTTGCTTGAACCTCTCGGTGCAGCATGTGGGGGGACTTCCTGGAGCCAGCACTGCCATCTGATAATGCCCCATCTCTGCACAGAGACAAACCCATTCAGTTTTCCTTGCAGAGCCTGCCTGCTCAGAGCCTCTACACAGACTGAAATGAAATCTGGCTTTTGTCTCCAACTGGTGTGAAGCTATTTCCCTCCATCACTCCACAGAGCTATATTAGGCCAAGCAGGAACTGGCCAAACAGCTGAGGCTGCCTGTTGGGAAGCCTCTGAAAAGCATGGAAAGAGAGTTCCCATTAATCCTAGCCAGGCAGGAGAACTTTACACACTTCATCTCTCCTTTGTCATGATCAAAGATAATGGAAAACAAAGATTCTAAGCTGCCCTGGAAATATGTTTCTTATAAAGTCTCGCATGTAACCACCAGCCTCAGGAACCTATTCCAGGCTGGGTTGGGACTGGGAGTCCTGAGGAAGCAGCATGTGCTGGGGTATTAAATTATTTCACAGTGGCTCTCACTCACTGTCCCTCTGGCCCCAGATCCCAGGCCTGAACTAAGTGTTTCTTGCCCTCTCACACATTTTGGGATTTTTCTGTCTTTGGAATTTAGGGCACCAGATACATGGGGAGCTGGGAGAGAGCGGAGAAATGTGTGGTTTCTCCAGCAACGAGCAGCAGGAAGAACATTGGGGCAGCTGATCTGTGCCACCAGTCAATGTGAAGTGCATGCCTCCCATTCAACTGTTCTCATTCCCTTCTGCTGCACCCCCACCTCCCTCCTCCCCTTTCACCTATCTCCCACCCTCTTCTCCTGCCACTCCCCATGCAGCTCCACTCCCTGTGCTTGGCTCTCCCCTGCACCCTCCTTTTGTTCACATCTCACCTCTCCCAGCCAGCCCACCAGTTAACCAAGTTATGCAGGAGCTGCTCTCACACACCCACAAAGCTGCCAGACTGACCTTTTTCTGCCATTCATCTCAGGCATTGTGTGGCTGAAACATCTGCGCTGTTTAGTCAGATTTCAGGCACTTGGGGGCAGAAGACAAATCCCCTCATCAATACCATCTCACTAGTATTGGGGGGACACCTAGAGCAGTGGTTTTCAAACTATGGGTGGGAACCCAGTAATAGGTCACACACCCTCTGGTACTGCAACACGGTGCCCCCTGCTGCCGCCACTGAAAGACTGGAATGCATTGCTCAATGATGTAGTTGCCGGGTCACGGGCATAAATGATTTTTTTTCAACTGGGTGCCAAGAAAAAGAGGTGGTCAGAGCAGCCAATGAAGAAAGAGAGAGAGGATATCCCAGGTGAATCTCTGTCACACTTCTCCCACTGACCCAGCCCTTGTTTCATGGCACAGGAGGGTAGGCACATGAGAATGTCTCTGGATGGCTCAAGTTTGCGATTTTTTTAAAAACCTTATACATTTTTAATTTGTTTTGGTAAAAATACATGTTTTGAACATGACCAACAGCTGTGGAGTTTCAAATGAAGCCAAAACATTCCTGTTCCTTTAGGATCAAACATCTGCATCGTGTGAAGTCCAGCAGTCCCATCTCCCCTCCCCAACACACCAACAGAGCTAAGCAGCAAGAGGCCTGTCAGCCACCTGCTGCACAGCTAGAGCAAGTCACACACTACCTGTGCCACTGAAAGTCATTGTCACTTACAGATGTGAACTGCACACCGCAACACACTGCAACATGAAAATTCCTGCTCTGTTAAGGATCGTCATCATCTTTCCATCTTGCAGAACAGCACCGTTGTTAGATTTTGTCACAAAACATGGCAGGCCCCTTTTGTCTGTGGCTGGTTCTCCATCCCAATGACTTTCTGACCCCCCCCCCATCCTTTATGCTCACCCCCAGAGACATGTGGTTGGAGCAGGCCTCTCTGTCCAATATTCATAGGCCCACACCCTAGATGTGGGTATAGAGGGGTAAATGAGGCACAGTTTATTTTGCTGCACTTCACTATGTACCAATTACCTTCATAGCACATAGTACAACATGAGAGTGCATCCAGGCAGAGGAGTCGGTTTCTGGTAGCACTGTTAGTTCCTGAGTGGCACAGAAGCAGATGATGTAGGGTTTGCACGTGTCACAGGAACGGGTGCAGCTGTCTAGGACAGACTGACATTGGATGCCATTGTGTCTGGGCACAGTGCCCATGCAATGCAGTGTGGGCTGTTGCTATTCAGCTCTGATTCTTGTGTGTTGTTAACAAAGTGTTGGCTAGCACCAAGCAGTCCTCAGTGTGATCTCGGGACCGTCATGTCCCTCCTATGATTTGTCCAATCTGTATCAGTCCTTGAGCTTTCTTTAACCACAGCTCTGCTTCAGGGTAATCTTGCAGAACGCACGTTATGCTGATACAGTCCTTGCATTTAGCATGATGAACAACATCACTCTTTGTTGTGAGGAGGGTTCAGGGACAGGTATGTTTCAGAAACACTTGGAGCGACAGGGAGTTGGGCAACTGGTCAAGGACTTTTACTCCTCTGATTTCTCCATCCCTCTCTCAAGTGTGTTTGGGGCCTGTGGTTTTTCCTGGGGCAGGGAAGGAAATGTCTCATTCATTACAGCATTGGAGGTGGAGCTAGTAGCATTAGCTGAGGGCCCAGAGCAGCTTTTAACCGCTGAGGGAGGCCTGAATGCCCCAGCAAAGCCGTGATATCCACCACTCACCCAGCTGCTGGCCATGTGCACCCTGAAATCCCCAGTTGTCCAAGAGAGCAATCCCTCATTTTCTAGAACTTCCTTGCTGAATCCCAGCGTTAATTTCTTGGCCTGACAGTTTCCTCTGAGCCAACTCCCTGCAGCTGCACAGCCTTTGCACCAGCAGATGGGGTCATACTAAGTCTTTTCCCCTTTCTCTATCTGACTCAGGAGGTGAGGAATCTTCTCCTCCAGCCCTTGCTTCTTAGAGAAGCCAGATTCTTGTTCCTCCTCACCTGGATGGAAACTCGCTGGAAGCAGATCAAAGAAGCCCCCTGAAAAAGATACTTCATTTAGGTGCAAGTGTACCCCATATGCTTCGAGGAGCTCTCTCTTCTAAGGGTAATGTTGTTTGGCAAATTTGGCTGCTCAGGTCCAGAAGTTTCTAAAATTAAGTGGGTGGTTGCATTGAGCATGCTCCACTTGATTTTCTGCTGGTGCTATGGTCAAATGCCTGAGAGCAGCAGCCATAGAGGAGCCAGGAGTTGCAATACAGGAGCCAGGAGTGGGCAGCAAGTGTTCTCTCTTGCTGTGGAACATTTTGCAACAGAGTTTTTTCATATGCATACATGACCAATTGCTGGTTAACCAGTAAGCTGGATGGTGCTCATTCCAGAAAAGAAAGAAGAGTCTGCAGGAATTTCTACCTGAGGTCCCTGCAACCAAAGAAGAGGACTGCTGCTTCTTACAACTTAAGCCTTTGGACTTGAACAGAGATTGTAGCTGAGTTTCGGATGAACAGCACCTAAACTTTGGGACTCTTGGGTTTCTTTCTCACAGTGTTTCTGTGGAGCCTGTTCTGTTTAAATTCATTTTGTTTTCTTATTATAAGATTTATCACGTTAGTAGTTAATAAAGTTCATTATGGCTTTTCTTAGGTAGTATTTTAATGTGGGGAGCGTAATGGAACAATCTTTCCTGTGAGTCCCTTGCAGACTGAATCCTGGATCTCCAGCTGCTTCTCTGGGGGGCTTGGGGTTTATTTCTGTTTGGGCACTGGAGCAAGGCCCTAGAGGTTAACTCTAGCTCACCCAAAGGCTACACAAGCACAGCACAGCTACTTGTCTGCTGGTGCCAGCAGCTCAGAAGAACTCAGTAGTCAGGTAGCAGCAGTTGCCCTATCAAACGTAGTTGCCAACATTTCAGAGCTTTTAGAACAAGGTGAATTCTTGGTAGCACTGTAGTTTGCAGCATGAGAAGCTGAGGTGTGTTTTATAACCAATCCTATAAGAAAGGCCTGCAAAGCCCATTCTCTCTTTGATCTTTTATTTGAGATATGGAGAAATAGGAGCTAACATGCTACCTAATGTCCCTGTCTTTAGCCAAGATGCAGCCTGTATTAATCCTGGGCTCATGACACCTGCATGCTAGAGCACAAATCTGCATGCTAGTACAGCACACGTCCGCAACATAATGAATCCATCCCAGGATAGCTGTTTTATTGATTAAAAGCCTCTTATCTTGGGCAGCAGTCAGAAAACAGGGGGAGGAGGCAGCCCAAATTCGGCAAATACTTTTCAGCACAATTGCAGGATTTGTGCTCACAGAGTCATTATGGAACTTTATCTCTGTTTATGCACATGGTCCCTGATATTCGACTTTAGCCTTTTATGTGGTTTCCTAAGAATATCCATCTCCTGTAGATGGGAAACATGGGACGCATTATTTTCAACAATCTAATACTGCATTCCTTTCAATCTGTTTTTAAACACGGAGGACTTGGTCTCTGTAGTTCTCATAGTCAACTCCCCAGGGACATACAGTCCCTGCATATGGTCCAGTCCAACACACCTTGACTTTACCGTCTAGCTGGAAGTGATGAGGCTGCCTTCCTCTCACAGCACTATTCATGGAACTGGTCCCAGTATCCATGTTAGAGAGGGAAGTTCCAAAAAATGGAATCAAATGTTGAGCTTTGCCATGATACTGAAATCTGGAAAGCCACCTGACTCTAAAAAGTATCCTCAAGAACCAATGGGTAAAGGGCCTGGAAGGCAGCCCAAAACCCTTCTTGTAATGGAAGGGCAAGACTGACATCTCCATACACACCAAAGAGACTGGCTTTCTGGGGCCTTACCTGACCCATGATCTCCTCTTCGTTTTCACAGTAAGAGCTGTGTCCCTTATCATTACCATACACAAGATGGGTCTGCAGTGAGCTGGAACGACATGCAGGCTGAGGAACAATCATGGCTCACTCGTACCAGAAGCAGCTGAAAATCCCAGGTCTGTGAAGCAGAGCAGAGGTCCAGAGTTGAGGCTGATCTTTCATGAAAAGGAGAGTTTTTTCAAAGACAGAGCATACAGATTGTGACTCTGTAAAACTAGCTTTCTCAGCACTGACCACAACTCTTGACACCACACTGAAACATTCCTCAGCATAGATCAGGGGTGGCCAAACTTACAGAACTCAAGAGCCACACAAGTTGATTATTAAACCTTCGAGAGCTGCACTGAGGCATATAGCCATATACTTCTACCTACTCCAAAATTAGAGTTTAAAATTCATTGTACACTTCAATTTTACTATAAAATGAAGACAAATATTGATCCTACTAATGTCAGATTCCAATAATTACTTAAGGTTATCATGAAAATTAGGCTTATACAGTAAAAACCAAGCTACTGCTTGATGTAAAAGACTGCAGGCTAATGGCGAGTTTTTTAAAACCCAACCATGCTGCACTTCTCTCCACCATCCCCAACACCCTCCTGAACTCCTAGGCTGGGGCTGCTTTCCTAAACTGATTTGCTGATGTTCTTCCAGGAGCCACAATTTTTCATTCAAGAGCCACATGTGGCTCCCAAGCCATAGTTTGGCCATGCCTGGCATAGATCATTCTTATTCTTCTCTTGTTTCTTTAAATAAGGATGAACATATTCTGACTCTCTTGACCACAGCTCGGAATACAGCAGCCCCTTGGGGTGTTGACAGATCAGCTGCCGGTGGCCAGAATAGGTGCACTGATGGCGCAAACTCACAATGCAGCATGCCCTACAGCCAGTCAGGAACAGCCCTCAGCAGCAGAAGATGATCTGGCGGAACAGGGAGGGAGCATATGCAGTCTTTCCGTCAGCCTGGTTAGAAAGGGACAAAAGGCTAACTAGGAGAAGGAGCTCTCCCTCAGGCCACTGGGTGACCCCTGCTGGAGGAAGCCATAGCGCCTCCACCCCCACATGCCTGATCTGCAGAGTGGTGGGGAGGAATACAGCTGGGTGTGTCACTGAATTTTGTGTTAACTGAAAGTTCTGAAAATCTGGAGAAAAGTAATTTTGAGTTAATCCAAAACTAAACCATTCCAGAAATCTGATAAATTGAAAACTTGGAGGAAAACAAAACCTCCTTTTGGACCCAATATAATGTTCTGTCTGGAGTTAAGGCATTTTACCCCGCTGGAATTTTTAATAAACAGGAAACAAATGTGGAACCAACAGGTGAGATTCTGATAGCTTAGTAGAACAATGTGGGTACTCTCCGGTGGGATGGGGAAAACCTGCATTTGAATCTCATCCTAGAGAGAGTACCAAAGGGGTAGCCATGTTAGTCTAGTTCAGCAAAACAAGCAAGGAGTCTTGTGACACTTTTAAAGGCAAACAATTTTATTTATTGCATAAGCTTTCCTCAAGCATCTGATGAAGTGGGATTTGCTCCCACAAAAGCTCATGCACTATATAAATATTTTAGTCTTTAAAGTGCTACAGTACTCCTTGCTTGTTTCATTCTAGAAACCACCCTAGCTACCAGGCTATTGACTAAGCTCCTGTAGAAACTGTTCCACTTGGTATAACATGGTGCCTCAAAAAAGTGCCCGTATAGCTTGGTGTGAGGGCACACCTTTCTAATGGGGGACACTCAGATCCCAGCTCTGTTCTCTATGCAGGCAGATATTTGTGCTTTCTACTGCTTCTCAATGGCTCAGTAACCATGTGGTGGGTAAGTCAGTCTCAGCATCCATACCACATAACCCACCCATTGCAACTGGCACAGGCTAGCCAGCAGAGAAGCGATGGTCCAAAAGTACCATGGAGACAGAGATCTCTACGAGGAGACATGGGTCCCAGAGCAGCAGGGGAAGAGGTCAGAAATCTTGCATTGCTCCTGCCTGGTCACAGGGGAAGAGGGTGAGCTGTCCATCCTGTACCTTTCTCCAGCATTAACTCCCATTCTAAATTCCTGTAGGGGAAATCAAAGACAAAAGCCTCATCTCTCAAACCCTCAGGCTCAGCCTGGTTTTAAAACCACACTTCTTTCTTAAAGGCCAGCCTGGTTCCAGCCAGTGGCTGATTCTGCCAAGTGCCTCTTTAGTTCACTCCTATGTTTCCCAGGGTGGGGCATCAACAGGTTGGAACGGTTTTCAGACCAGTTTCTCCACTTTGCCTCTTGACATGTTAGGCATCGACGCTCCACCAGGGAATGGGACCTTAAGGGATGCTGTGCAAACCCAAAATAATAGTAAAACAAACAAACAAATGTGGAAGCCTGTAGCACTTAAAGACTAACGAATATATTTATTGCATGAGCTTTCTTGGGAGACCCATCTTCAAAGCGTCTGATGAAGTGGGACTTTCTCCCACAAAAGCTCATGCAATAAATGTATTTGTTAATCTTTAAGTGCCACAGGACTCCTTGTTTTTTTGTTTTACTGAACTAGACTAATCCAGCTGCCCCTTTGGATCTTGCCAAAATAACAGAAAACATTTCCAAAGCCATAGGTTCTGCTCTGGGACAAAAAAGCCACAGGACCCAGGACCCAGACACGTTCCAAAGCATCTCTCTTGATAATTGATATTATCTCTCTTGATAACAATCTCAGAGTTTATTCCTTAATTTTGTAAAAGAGACTAATTATTTCAGATGAAATATATTCCTCTGTATGACATGAAGAATTATGAATTGATAACTGTTTCCTATCGTTTTATACAATCTGCCACGCCAGTCCTTCAACTCAGCCATACCCGTAATTGCAAACAGATGTCTTTTCCTGCTGACATGTTAAATAGAAGCAGAAAGGCCCAGTGCTATCTTCCATCATCAATTTGCACTAAAGCAGAGAACAGAACTGCTGGAGGAGCAGGGAGGGAGATTAAATTCCTATAGAATCAAGCATGTAAACTTTACAGCAAAACAAGGCAGCTTGGGAAAACAATGAACTCTGAAAGAGTCCTTAATCCCAAACTAACCAAAAGCTTTTGTGAAGGAAAATTAATTTGCTGAAATTAATATGGCCAGGGCCTGTGGAAAACTTTGGAGCTGAGGTAATGCACTGGGAAGGTTAGCTTATCTCGCTGACATCTTTTCAGCATTAGTGCTTTCTCTCATTGTCTCTCTCTTTCTCTCTGCACATTGTATAAGTGCTATTGGCTTTCAGATATCTATATTAGCATGTGTAAAAAGCAGGACAAGTCTCCCTCTGCATGAACAAGAGATGTGCAGGAGGTGGATCAGCTCCTATCCCTAGGGAGCTTGCCATGCCCAGCAGTGGCCTCTCACCCTGTGTAGCTGAGGGATTGTCAAAAGCCCCTAGGTCCCACTCTAACAAAGGCTGCTAAAGAACCTTCCAACAAGCAGGAAGTGCAGAGCAGTCAGGCCATTCAGAATCAGTCACCCATCAAAAATGAGTAGCAGAGCCCATTCTCCCCACAGCTACCCAGGGATTAGGCATTGTTAACAGTTTATTGTGACAGAACTTGTCCATGTAACAGACATGGTGGATTGTCCTTGAGAACCTTTGTTGCTAGAATCCCCAAGGCATTTACCATCTCCCTCAAGAAAGACATCTGGGTTTCTGCTGATCTTCCCACCCATTTGGATGGTGGATACCACATTTCACTGCCCTTCAAACCAGCTACCGACTTTGGATCCCTCATGGCCTCTAACTTGCCTGTGCCGGAGAAGTGGGTCCTTCAAAAGCTAGTGCTCTGTCAGCCATCCAAACAGGGTCAGCTTTACGCTGCAGCACATTTGCTTGGAGTGTCAAGTCAGTTCTCAGCAGGTCCTCTTGCTCCATTCACCTTTTGGGGTGTTCCACCACAAACACGTACCATGTGGGTGGGGGGAGGTGTAGATTTCTTGTAACATAACATTAAACATAGGAAATTTCTCCATAAAAACAGCACTGAATTAACAGAATAAATCTCCAGTTTAAACTAGCCATAAGAAATTCAAAACCAAGGCAGAAATCCTTTGCATTGTCTTAGAATTGTTGTACTCAAAACAGTATCTATTCAGACAGTGAGAGCTCTAATACAAAGCAAGCTTAGGTACAGGTTTGGGCCTCACTCACTTCTGGATGTTATAGAACTGCCCACACAGGCTCTGGTAGAATGCTTTGCTGTTCAAATCAAATCAAATCAAATCAAATCAAATCATGGGGCTGGAAGGGACCTCGTGAGATCATCAAATCCAACCCCCTGGGAACTGAACCCAGACCCTTCTGCATGTTAAGCAGAGGTGCTAGCCACTACACTTAAGTGCAAAGAGAGACTCAGGGTCACCCCAACCATAGGTGAACTAGGTGGTTGCCTAGGACTCCAGGCTTTAAGGGGCACCAAATAGACGGAAATGAAATGTTTCCCTGTTTGAAAAATTATATTAATATGTTATTTCTTATAACATGGGGGGAGGGGCACCAAAAATCATAGTTTGCCCAGGGTGCCAAAAACCCTTGGGCCATCCCTCCAGAGACTCCAAAAAAGGAGGGACCAAGACAATCACCTTCCTTGATTTACAAGTCATCATTCTTCAGTATCAAGATCTCTGCTGGTGGCCAGAGCATTAGTTGCAATTACATTTTGGGTCATGCTAATACACCTCTAACCGATAGTACCATAGTAGCTACCTAACCACAGTCTGATAATCCCTTGGTTGCTGGTTTAAATTACAACAGTGTTTAACCTTAGGTTTAGTCTCACTCATCTTTGTGCGCCCTAAAGCCCTGAGCAGTGATGCAGCCCTCCTTCCTGGCTGCTGACAGAGCAAGGGCCCATTTCCAATGACAAACCAGTTTCCCATGGGACACAATGGCCCAGAGCTGTTGATCTTCTGGCCACCCTGAAAGCCTGCATCTCCAAGCAGCATGGCAGGGAGCTGTGGCAATGGAGAGGGCTGAATGACTCTGCTAGTTGCTGATTGCTGGGAGATGTGGGGAAGGACAAAGACGGGTGGCTGCTATGGTTGATTTCTGATTTGTAACCCCCCTGCATGGTAGCTTTCAGGCAGTCGTGGGGGCTCAGAATGCTGGTCGGTGCCTTTGGAGTAGATACATGGATTTCTTTTCCTGCTCTTTCTTATATGCAAAGGAGAGCTCCGAAGCCAAGGAAAGAAACATGCAATGGTAACAGCTCTACATCCCACCCTTGTCCTCTCACTGCTCCTTGCCTGGCAATGTTCTAGGATGGGGGTCACAAACACACAGCCTGCAAGCAGCTCCTCAAGCTATTTTCTGTGGCCTGCAATGACGCTATTGTTACCGATATTTGCAATACCATTGTATGAAAAGTTTTCAGGGCTACAGACCTCAGACTAACATACTAGTCCTGATGTGGCCCTGTACTGGTCCTCATGTGGCCCTCGTGGTGATTTGAGTTTGAGACTCCTGTTCTAGGGTGACCATAAATCCCGTTTTTAAAGGGACAGTCCCTTATTTTAGACCTGCATCCCGTATTTTTAGTTAAAAACAGACGAATTGTCCTGTATTTTGGTGTTCCAGCTCCTCGTGGATCTGGGAGCTGGGGCTGGTGGAGCCAGTTTAAATCTGCCATGCACAGCCCGGGCAGTGCCTGGGCTACACGGAGTGGGAAATGGAACAGCGCTGCAGGTTCTCTCTGCTTCCACTTTGGTGAGTGTGGGAGAGGGCCGGGGGGGGGAGGAAGCGGGAGAAGGGGGCATGAAGTGCTGGTGGGCGCGCCCCCCCCCCCCCCCCCCGGGGGCGGCTGCCAGAGAGGGAGCAGGGAGTCAGGGCCAAGTGCTACGGGATGCTGAGAGGAGGGAGCCACGCAGGGGAGCCACTGCTGTGGGTGCTGTGGGTGAAGGGGGGGGAGCTGCTGCTAGAAGGAGGGAGCCATGTGAAGGAGCCATGGGTACCAGGGGGAAGGAGCCAAGCAAGGGAGCTGTGGGTGCCGGGGGGAGGGAGCTGGGCTGGGGAGCTGGTGTGCGGGCACTTTAAGCAGGGGGCAGCTGCAGAGTTGGAAGTGCTGGGTGGGAGGAGGAGAGTGACCACATCTCCCACCATCCCATTTTACCCTATCCCTAATCTACACTTGCAGGGATTTTCCTGCAGTAGTCGACCAGCAGATATGCAAGGCATGTAAAATACCTTGCATATCTGCTGGCAACTTTCTAAGCTGCCAGGACACACTGCTGAAAGCTGACTGCAAATGGCTTGTGGTTGGCTTTCCCCTACGTCTTCTAGGGGACAGGACTTCTGGCGCTGACCTTCTGGAGCACAGCAGTGAGTTCATACTCACTGCTAATCATGCCTGGAACGTTGGGCAGAAAATGGCAATTTAGCCTCTGTCAGCGAAGACATACCCCCACGTTCTGTCTGATTACCATACTGAATGTTCACTACTCAACAGCTAGACAGCATGGAAAAGCATCCCTGAGCAGCAATAAAGCCTGCCACATCAGTGCTGTGCTCCAGAGGCTCCAAGCAGGAGTCCGAGGAATTCTGCATTGCACCTGTCTAGAGCAGAGGCTGAAGTGGCAGCCAGGGCTGTCCCTAACGGGGTGCAGGGCACCGGGCAAACTGCCTTCTGCAGGGCCCTCACTCACCCCAGCCCCCGGCACTGGGGAGTGGGATCTGCTGGCCCAGGGGAGGGGCAGGCCCCTGCACCACCCAGCCCATGCCAGCCAAAAGGACACCCCACTTCAGCGCTGCCAGTTGCCCACCCCAACCCTGGGCCATGTGCACTGCTCTCAGCTCTGTGCCAGAGCAGCTGGGAGGAGGTGGGAGGCAGTGCAGTGCAGGGGGGTAGTAATACAGGCCCCATGCTGCGTGCCACCTCCTCCCTGCTGCTCCAGCACAGAGCTGAGAGCAGCACACATGGTAGAAGGGTGCGGTGTGGACCGGCAGCGCTGAACCGGGTGCCCTTTGGCTGCTCGCCCAGTCCCCAGCTTGAAGGGTGGCAGCAGTGTGGCCCTGCGAGGCCCCCCAAAGCGCAGGGCCCTGAGCAGCTGCCCTGGCCACTCCACCCTAAGGACAGCCCTGGTGGCAGCCCTGCAAGTTTGGCAGCTGGGGAACTCTCTGAAAATGCCGGGCTTGAATAAGAAGAGTAGAGCAGTAGGAACATGCTGCCTCAACTGGCTAGGATATGATAGTAACTGGAAAATGCTCAGTGAGGTAAAGGGCTCCTAAAACAGAAAATCTAATAGTAAGGGGGGATTTGAACTATCCCCACTTTGACTGGGAACGTCGCCCTAAAACAGGAAACAGAGATAACATTTCTAGACACCATTAATGACTGTTTCTTGGAGCAGCTAGTCCTGGAACCCGTAACGGGAGAGCCAATTCCTGATTTAGTCCTAAGTGGTCCACAGAGTCTTGTCCACAATTAGAACATAGCTGAACCATTCAGTAATAGCAACCATAATGTAAATAAATTTAGCATCCTTAGAGGAGAGAAAATGCCAAATAAACCCACCACAGAAGCATTAACTTCTTGTAAGCAGGGGATGTACCTGCTATTGTGGGGAACTTTTCTGGTTTATGCAACACCCCGGTGAAGGTGGCTAGCAACAGGTGCTGAGCCCTTTTTCCCTCTTCCTTTACCCAGGGACCTTCCTGACCTCAAAGGCTCCCTCCCCCACTCTCCTACTTGGTGGGGTCCCTGTAACCCCAACAAGACTAGCCCCAGAGTTCCTGGGGACTTAACCCCCAATCTTGTTGTAGTCATTCAGGGCAGGGGGTAGGGCATCCCCACTCTGGGATGCTGACTGCACTGGGACTTCCCTGGCCCACCACTCACTGTATGTAATTTACATTAATACAATTTATTAAACAAACAGCAATCAAGAATCAAATTAAAATAAAGAAAAGAGGAAAAAGTTTAAAGGTAAACCACCCAACAAGTCCCCTGGCACAGGGACATCACACACAGCGTCTCTGGGGTGTAGAGGATGTTCTCAGTCTGTTGTCCACATTGCAAGCCCTCTGCTCAGGCCTGGCTGCAACTGGATGATCTAGGGGGCCAGATGCAGGCAATGGCTGTGGCCACACATCCCCAAGCTCCAGAGGCAGGGCCCATCTTCCCAGCATCAGCCCCCCTTCACTGTTCCCCAGTTGCTCACCACACCCAGCTCCAGGTGGCTGCTGCTCTGGTTCTGCATGGCTCTCTGGAGAGTTCCTTGGGCTCCTCTGCTTCTCCTGCTGCGGATCTGCACAGATCAGCTCAACACCTTGGACTCCTTCTCTGGCCTCTTACATCCAGCTTCAGACCGCTCTGGCTCTGGCTCCAGCTCTGCTCTGCTCTGCTTGACTTGGCTTTCTGCTGGTCCACTTGCTGCGGGGCTGCTCTGCACAAATCAGCTCAGCCTGGCCCACTTTCTTGGGTTCTCTGGCTCCCAGCTGCTGGCTGCTTAGTGCTTCCTCCTTAGCTCAGCCCCACAGGTTCTCTGGCTTGCCCAGGCATGTCAAGCCTGCAGTTTCAGGGAAGGAGCACTCTCGTGGCTTCCTCATTGGCCTGTCCAGCCAGTCAATCAGGCCATCCTGGAACAATGGCCTCTCCCACTGGTCCTTGGGCTGTCTGTTTCAGAGTCCTGCTTCCAAGCTGGAGTGGCCAATCAAAGGCCCATTCGGTTTCAGTAAGGGCGTATCAGTCCCCTTACATTCTAAAAGAGGAATTACACAAAAATGTGAAGACTAGTTAAATGGGAAATGAAAAAGAACTGTCACAAGAATGTAATACCTGCAAGCTGCATGGAAGCACCGTAAAGACACTATAATGGAGCTCAAACTATGTGTATATCCCAATTTTAAACAAATAAATAAAAGTAAGACCAAAGAAATGCCACCATGGCTAGACCGAGTAAAAGAGTGGCTAGAGACAAAAAGACATCTTTTACAAACTGAATGTCAAATACTATTGAAGAAAATAGAAAGGAGAATAAATTCTCGCCAGTCAAGTGTAAAAGTACACTTAGGGAAGCCAAAAAGAATTTGAAGAGCAACTAGCTAAAGACACAAAAAATAAAAGCAATTTTTTTTAAGTCCCTCAGAAGCAGGAAACGTGCCAAACAATCAGTGAGGCAACTAGACAATAAAAATGCTAAAATAGCACTCAAAGTCTTGCTGTTGTACAGAAGCTAAATGAATTATTTGTATCAGTCTTCACTGCAGTTGATATAGGGGAAGATAAACCTGATCCATTCTTTTTTAGGTGATAAATCTGAAGAATTGTGCCAGATTGAGCTGCCAATAGAGGAGGTTTTAGAACAAGTTGATAAATTAAACAGTAATAATTCAGCACAGCCAGGTGGTATTCATCCAAGAGTTCTGAAGAAACTCAGATATGAAATCATAGATATTAAGTTTGTCATGCAACACTTAAATCAGCTTCTGTAGAAAATGATTGGTGGATAGCTTATGAAACATCATTAAAAAAAAACAAAAAACAAAACCAAGGGCTTTTGATCCTGGCAATTACAGGTGGGTAAGCCTAAGTTCAGAATTAGGCAAACTGGCTGAAACTACAATAAATAACAGAATTATCAGACACAATATGTTGGGGGAAGAGCCAATACAGCTTTAGTAAAGGGAAATCATGCCTCACCAATCTATAAGAATTTTTTAAGGCAGTCAACAAACATGTGGACATGGGTGATTCAGTGGCTACAGTGTACTTGGACTTTCAGAAAGTCTTGACAAGGTCTCTCACCAAAGGCTCTTAAGCAAAGTAGGTAGTCATGGAATAAAAAAAAAGTTTGTCTCATGTATCATTAGCTGTTTAAAAGATAGGAAACGAAGGGTAGTAATAAATTGTTAGTTTTCACAATGAAGAAAGATAAATAGTGGAATCCTCCAAGGGTCTGTGCTGGGACCAGTACTGTTCAACATATAAATGATCTGGAAAAAATGGTAAACAGTGAGGTGACAAAGCTTGCAGATGATACAAAATTACTAAAGATAGCTAAGCCCAAAATTGACTGTAAACTGTTATAAAAGGATTTCAAAACCCAGTGGATGGGCAACAAAATGACAGATGAAACTCACTGTTGGTGAATGCCAAGTAATGCACATAGGCAAACATAATCTCAACTATACATACAAAATTCTGGTGTCTAAATTAGCTCATTACCAATTAAAAATGGTTTTGGAGTCATTGTAGATAGTTCTCTGAAAAACATCTGCTTAATATGCCGTGGCAGTCATAAAAGCTAAGAGAATGTTAAGAATCATTGTGAAATGGAGAAAAAATACCATAATATTACCATATAAATCCACAGTACATTCACATCTTGAATACTGCATGAAGTTTGAGCTGCCCCATCTAAAAAATGGTATATTAAATCTAAGAAATTATATATTAAAATTGGAAAAAACAGAGAAGTCCAACAAACGGTTATGGTTATGTAACGGGTTCCATCTGAGGAGAGATTTAAAAGATTCTGACTGGTCAACTAAGACAAGACAACCAAGAGAGGATAGGATTGAAGTCTGTAAAATCATGAAAAAGTGTAGAAAAAAGTGAATAGGAAATTGTTATTTATCTCTTCACATAAACACAGGAACCAGCGCTCAGCCGATGAAATGAATAAATAGACAGCAGATTTGTAACAGATTAAAAGGAAGTACTCCTTCACACAACACACAGCCAGCCTGTGGAATTTCCTGCCAGGGGATGTTGTGAAAGCCAACACCATAACTGGATTAAAAAAAAAATTTGATCAGTTCATGGAGGATTAGTCAATCAATGGCTAATACCTAAGATGGTCAGGGCAGAGAAACAACCCCATGCTCTGGGTATTGCCAAACTTGACTGCCAGTTGCTGGGAGTGGACAGCAGGGCACTCAATAATTGCCCTACTCTGTTCATTCCCTATGAAGCATCTGGTATGAGTCACTGTCACAAGACAGGAAAGTGGACTAGATGGACCAGTCTGACTGCACATCGCAGTTATTATAAACTTTGGTCTGCTTTCTGAGACAGTGCAAACTAGATACCTGCTTCCCCCATGCCCTTCTATTTATTGTACTTTATTGTTCATGGCAGTGAAGGTGCTGAAGAATCAGCACTGGCGCACCCTACGAGTCTGGGCATGGCAGTTCTTTTCTCTCTAGTGCCCCTGTGACAGTCTGTCTGGCCCTATGGTGGGCTTCCCTCTTCTTGTGGCTCAGCCTCCTCAGCTCATCTTTCACACCCACCCTGGGCTCAATATTTCTTTCCCAGGCTTGGCAGGAAGCCCAGGCCTGCTCCGTTCTCTAGGTTCTCTCCCAGGGACCCCATATGAAGCAGCTAGCTCTGCTCCTTCAGATGTGCTGCTGTTTGCTTGGCTCAGTTCCTACCTCTGAGCCCCTTGCACTGCTTCCCTGCAAACTGTGCTTAACAAAAACCTCTCCTCTGGTTTCCTGGCCACAGTTTAGCTTCTCACTAGGCCTTCCCAGCTCCCCCCATCTTGGCTGGAACACCGATCCCTCAGGCTGTCTTTCTGTACCTTGCCCCTTCTCCAGGCCCCCCCTTGGGGTTCTTCCTATCCCTGTGGCCTTCAGACTACCTCCCCAAAGAGCAGGGACTCCCCCGCCTCCTCTCTCCCGGTCTCCCCTACAGCTTTCACCCTCTCTTCAGCCAGGTCTCATCACCAACCAAGCTTGAGACCCCTCCAGGTGCCACAAGGTTAGCTAATGAAGTGCTCAGACTCTTGTCAAACCTTATTTCACCTATATGGGTGGGTAGCCCTTCAGAGAAGGTCTGGGAGCACAGGCTGGAGTGGAGTCAGCTCAAGCTCCCTCAGATGGGTAAATGGACTTTCATAACCATATCAGGGATGGCAATGCAGCTCACCCACAGACCAGCCCCATACCTTCCAAAGGCATTCACAATCATGGCTCTGTCCCAAACAGCAGGGTCCCTTAGCTCCCATACTTGCCTCTGACGCCTTAATGACTACTACCCTGATGCCACTACTGTAGTCACTGACTGCATAGGGGCCTCTCACCTACCAGGGGACAGACTGTGCCCAGAGCAGAAGCAAGGATGAAATGGTACAGCAGGGGGGCTGGAGGGATAAGAGGAGGCAGTGAGTGACAGGGAGTGGGAGCCAAATGCCAGCTTTACCAAGGGCACCTGCAGTGCCATGCCTAAGCAGGGCCAGACCCCTCACCAGAACAAGTGTCCTGAAGCAAGCAATGGGGTTACCAGGGATCAGCCAATCAAACGCACATGCTCCCAGATCAACCTGGCCTGCAGAGTTTCAGCCAAGTGTCTCTGAGCTGTTAATCCAGAGCTGATGGAGCCATTAACTTGTCCTTTCTGACAGACCAGAGGGCCTCCTGAGCCCATTTAGCTGGAGATAACTGCTTTGCAGAAGACTACAGTCCTGGCTCTCTCTGAAGTGCTTTCAGGCAGAATGAAAAGCCTCCGCTGTTCTGCAGCAGCCCTGGAATTATCAATAGAAGTGGAACTGACAGAGTGTTTAGCAAACATTAAACCTAGTAGGGTCTTTTAGGATTATTAAATAAACATCCAGGGTGAATGAGAGAGAGGATATGAAATAGAAAAGCATTTGTAAACACTAGGCTGGGCAGTTAGGAGATGTACTAATGCAAAGGGGTAGCAGGGCATTAATAATTAAAGAAGGATAATCACTAATTTCATCTCCAATCTCTGGCAAGTATTAATACAGGGGAAGGAGTCTTATAAACATTTAAGTGGATATTAACTTTGTATCCAGTTCATTTAAGAAATTTTAAACATGTCCTCTCAGCCCTGCTGAAACTGCAGTGTACTGCCTCTTTAAATTTAGAATCACAAGCTGGCTTCTGCATGGCTTGTCTCATCCAGACCTCCTAAAGCAGTGAGCACAGCTATTAAACCTGCAGTTATAGCTAACAAGCAGGAGTACTCCAGCCCAGAAAAAGAGCTAGGGCTCAGGTGCCAAGATTCAGGGCTTGCATGCTTTAAATGCACTACCACTGCAGCCACCACTACAGCAGACCTAGGGCTCTGGTGCCAGGACTCAAGCCCCATAAGCCTAGCACCAGTGACAGTTCTGCTAACAGGTATGCTGTTAACACTGTAAAAGGATGGACTCCAAGGATCAGCAAGACTAATCCCTACAAAAATGCAGGATTTCTAACTTTCTGCCAAGATACAGGATTCACATCAAAGCTACACTACTGCATAGTGGTTCTTAGAAGGATAGGAACCAATTCACACCACAGCAAAGAACACATTGTCTTCAAACAGAGAGATCGGGCCACAGGATTCCCTCAATGGCCATTCATTCAAAGCCCCTGTGAGCAAAATAGGCCAAATCAGCACAAAGGCTGCACACTGTGAGCCCACAGTGCTGGGGAGGTGGCCTGGACACCACACTTTCCAGGTGGCTGGGGGTGGGTTTGGATTATTTGCTGCAGATATTGTCAGGGCATCACCCACTGGAAAATCTGGCCCCCTGAGGCTGCTTGCCACCAGGGAAAGCCTGTGGCATTATCCTGCCCACTGATTAGCATCTTTAGCCTCTAAGGCTATGTCTACATCACCAATTTTAATTCAGATTTGCTAGTGTAAGGCAGGCATAGAAGCTGTGCCTAACAGCTTCTGAAGGAGGGCTTCTAATCTGCATGGGTTTTGTATTAGCATGAACACAACAGGGCACAATAGGTATTAGCATACTGGGTGCAAAGCATAGTGGGCAATGGTATTTGGGGTCAGTCTGCTCACAAATCTATCAATATCTGTAATTCTACTAAGGTGAAATATGAAATACTGTCTTTCTGGGTGTGTTCACACAGCAGTCTTATTTTGAAACAACAGAGGTTGTTTCGAAATAAGAAACGCCATGTTCACACAACGTACCGTTGTTTCAAAACAACTTAAACCCCATTTGGTGATGAAAGAGCGTTGTTTCAAAATGATTGTTTCAAAACAATCCCGTCAGAACATGTTATTTCGAAACGACGGTGACTCATGTCGAAATAACTGTTGTCCGAACATGCTATTTCACTTTGAGCTTTTTTCCTTAATTCAAATTAACATTTTCTTAATTTGAATTAACTTATTTCAAAATAACGCCTTATTTCAATACAAGTTGTTTCAAAACAACTTGTATCGAAATAACCCCCTGTGTGTGAATGTAGCCTTTGTGAATTGCTATTCTCTGCTTGTTCCAAATCTGTTTGGGTTAGTTAAAGGTTAAAAGCTACCCTTACTTAAAAAGAGACCTGTAAGAGAGGCTACTGGCTATTCCAGCCTGAAAGGTGGGGGGGGGGGATAAAATGATATAATTAAGTTAATATAATGTTGCATAGCCTATTCTAGAGCAAAATGCCTGAGACATTCTGCCTCCCTATCCCCCCTTGTGGAACGATAGATCTGTCTGGGTCTCTTGGAGGTCTGTTCTTTGTTATGGAAGTAACTATTAGCAGCTACTTAAGGGCTCAAAACTGAAATTCACTAGAGGGAAAGAGCCCACTCTGTCTCAGCTAAAGAGGAGCAGTAATGGAGTGACCAGCAATAACCTGGGCAGTGCAAGTGACTGAAGGGTGGAATGAGTGAACAGTAGGTAGTGTTGGTGGGCAGCTGGTGTGAAAGACACTCCCTAGGGTTGGTCGGGAGCCTAGTTAGCACTGAATTCCCAGATCAGTGCCAGTTTTGCCATTAAGTTCATATGTTCTGTTGTGAGGTGTGGGTTGGTGGGAACTTTGCTCTATGCTGATTTTCTAGATTAGTGATGGTCTCTGTTATTTGGTCTTTTGCATTCTGTTTTATGACTATTAAAAGTTCTGTTTACTACACTCAGTTTTGTGCTTGTGAGTGGGGAAACCTTACCCCTTTGGGGTGCCCAGGAAACGCTGCAGGATTCCCAGAAATCTGGGTGGGGGCTCGAGCTGGTTGGTGGTGCTACGTTATTGGGAAACCCCTAGGTATAGAACCCAGCCCTTTGTTCTGCCAGCCTGCCCTGGAAAAAGGGTTACACTAGTCTGAACTAAAGAAGTCTGAGGTTAGTTTGAACTAACCTCAGGTGAGTTCAAACTATTTCCAAAGGGATAGCCGTGTTACTCTAGTCCAGCAAAAAACACAAGGAGTCGTGTGGCACTTTAAGACTAACAGATTTATTTTTCACATGAGCTTTCATGGGAGAAAATCCCACTTTGTCAGATGCTTTGAAGATGGGTGAACTTACAGAATGGAATGAAAATAAAAGCAAGGGGTTATAAAACATAAGATCAGGTCATACAGTAACAGCAAATCAGAGCAGTTGTTAAGTTCAAACCATGGGAAGCCTGAAGTCAAATTACCTTTTCTAATGGGAAAAGAACCCATAGTCTCAATTCAATCCTGCTTTCACAGAATTTAGTTGGCATATTAATTCGAGTTCAGCTGTTTCTCTTGGAAGTCTTGATATTCCAGTCACATCTCTGACGACGGTCGTTAACAAATCATTTATTGAGTGATTAGAAGGATGGAAGTGCTCAGCAACTGGTTTCTTTGTTTTGTGATTTCTGATATCAGTTCTATGTTCATTTATTCTTTTGCGCAGGGATCATCCTGTTTGTCCAATGTATAAGGTGTTGGGGCATTTCTGGCACATGATGGCATAGACCACATTAGTGGATGAGCAGGTAAATGAGCCTTTGATGGAGTAGCAGGCTTGATTAGGATCTATGATGGTATCTATTGTGCAGATATGTGGGCAGACTTGGCAGTGTGGTTTGTTGCAGGGGCGTGTACCTGCTTTAGTGTTTCTGTTGTTAGATCTGTAGTTGCTGGTGAGTATCTGTTTAAGATTGGACGGCTGTCTGTGTGCAAGAAGAGGATCTGTCTCCCAACGCTTGAGAGAGTGAGGGATCATCTTTTAGAATAGGCTGTAGGTCTTTAATGATCTGTTGCAGAGGTCTGACTTGAGGGTTGTATGTGGTGACTAGTGGTGTTCTGTTATTTTCTTTCTAGGGCCACTCCTGTAGTAGATGACTTCGGGGAACCCATCTAACTCTGTCAATTTGTTTTCTTACTTCCCCAGGTGGGTACTGTAGTTTCAAGAATGCTTGATAGAGATCCTCAAGATGTCTGTCTATGTCCGAGGGATCAGAGCAAATGCGGTTATATCTTAGGGCTTGGCTGTAGACATTGGATTGTGTGGTGTGTTTAGGATGGAAGCTCGAGGCATGTAGGTAACTATACCGATCAGCAGGTTTTTGGTACAGGGTGGTGGTGATGTGTCTATCCCTGATTTGTACTGTAGTGTCAAGAAAGTGGATCTCCTTTGTGGAGTATTCCAGGCTCAATTTGATGGTGGAGTGGAAATTGTTGAAATCTCTGTTAAAATCTTCAAGAACATCCCTGTCATGGGTCCAGATGATGAAGATGTCACCAATGTAGCATAGGTAAAGAAGAGGTGTTTTGGAATGAGACTTGAGGAAACATTGTTCTAAGTCGCCCATAAAGATGTTGGCATATGGTGGGGCCATGAGGGTGCCCATAGCAGTGCCACTGATTTGGAGGTATAAATTATCCTCAAATCTGAAGTGGTTGTGGGTGAGCACAAAGTCACAAAGTTCAGTCACAAGTTGTGCTGTGGCATCATCTGGGATGGTTCTGCTAATAGCTTGTAATCCATCCTTCTGTGGGATGTTGGTGTAAAGAGCTTCTACATCCATGGTGGCCAGAATGGTGTTTTCTGGAAGCTCACCAATGGACTGTATTTTCCTCAGGAAGTCCATGGTATCTCAAACATAGCTAGGGATGTTGATAACATAGGGTCTAAGGAGGGAGTCCACATAGCCAGATAGGCCAGCAGTAAGAGTGCCAATGCCTGAGATGATGAGGCATCCAGGGTTTCCTTTTTCATGGATTTTAGGTAGTAGATAGAACATCCCTGGCTGGGGTTCTGGTGGTGTTTCTGTCTTTATATGTTCCTGTGCTGTCTTAGGGAGTTTCTTGAGTAGGCGTCGTAATTCCTTTTGGTATTCCTCAGTGGGGTCAGAGGAAAGTGGTCTGTAGAATGTTGTATTGGAGAGTTGTTTATAAGCCTCCTGATCATAATCCAATTTATTCATGATGGCAACTGCACCTCCTTTGTCAGCCTCCTAAATGATAATGTCAGAGTTGTTTCTGAGGCTGTGGATGGCATTGCATTCTGCAGGGCTGAGGTTATGATGTAAAGGATGTTGTTTATCCACGATTTCAGCCTTGGCACTGTGGCAGAAACAGTCAGTGTAGAAGTCTAATCTCTTGTTTCGACCCTCTGGAGGAGTCCACAAAGAATATTTCTTCTTGTAGTGTTTGGAGGAAGGTATCTGTGTGTCAGTGCATTGATCTGTGTTGTTATGGAAATAGTCTTTGAGTTATATGGCAAAAGTAGGCCTCTAGGTCACAGCAGAATTTTGTCTTATGTTTGGCAGTTGTGGAGCAGAAGGAAAGTCCCCAAGATAGCACAGATTCCTCTGCTGAAGTAAGTGTGTAGCTTGAGAAATTAACAATGTTGCTGGCTGGGTTGAAGGTGTCACTCTTGTTTTCTGTAGTGGTGTATAGTAGTTCAAACTATCTGCGAGGTCTAGTTCAAACTAAAGTTTTGGTTTGAACTAGAACACGTGGCTAGTTCAAACTAATGGCTTAGTCTGAACTTTTTAAGTCACCTTTTTTTAGCTCATGTATTGCAGGCACTTAGTTTGAACTAAAATTTGAACAAAGCGAGTAAGTCCAGACAAACCATCAGGTCTTACTAGTTCAGACTAAGCTTTACCTAGTCCAAACTAAGAAATTTCTTAGTTTGGACTAGGCAAAACCTAGTGCGGCCAAGGGCTAAATTAGGCCAGACTAAGCATCTTTAGTCTGAATTAATTTGGCAATATAGACATAGCCAAAGAGATCTCTCTTCAGGATTAAAGCTTTCATTATATTCCCTCTAGTAACCATTGCACCAAGAACACATAGAAAGCTCACAGCTGATCTCAGCTCATGCCCCCTCCTCAGCACACGTATAGAGCATCCTTCCTCTCCTTCTGGTGAACTGAAATAACATTAGAGCCAGTCAGCTACGGAATGAGTTGCTTCATTAAACACCACTCCATCACCAGGCAGAGGACTGGTGAGCTTTGGACTGCACCGTTCTGAAGCAACTTTTAGTTTATCCTGAGATCCTCCTGCTGCTGCACCATGAGAGGCTGCAGTGTTCTTCATGACAGACCTTTCATTCAGAAGTTCATGGAATCAGCTAATACCATTATTGACTCTGCATGCGTGCCAAGAATTACCTCTGATGCAGAATTAATTGCCCAGAAATCTTTGTACTTATAGAACAAATCCAGTCGTGGTCTAAAAACCTGTTCCTGGTGCAGTATCACATCATACACCCGTGCAGTGGCATCGCTAGCATTGGGCACGCCGGGGGATCCGGGACCTGGCTGGCCGCCCATGGCCGCAGTGGCCCCATCCCCAGCCGGGGATCAGGGGCCTGGCCGGCCAGCCTCCCGCGGCAGCGGCGGTCCCGTCCCCAGCCGGGGATTGGGGGCCTGGCCGCCCACTGCCGCTTCTGGCAGCGCCACGCCGCAGCCTAGCCACTTGCAGCCGCGTTGCCTCCCCCTGGCCCTATCCCTGGCGGGGGATGGGGCCTTTCCACAGGGGGCGGGGCCTGCCCCTGGGGGCAGGGGCTGGGCCCGTGCTCCGGGTCCATTGCCCCCCCAGCAATGCCCCTGCACCCTTGTCTAAACCAATGAGAATAACTTCTAATGACCCCCCCCAAAAAAACCTCCACCAAAGGCTCTAGAATTTATCCCAGCTTCGAATCTGAACTAAGGCTTTGTCTAGTTTCCGTTCTGGCACTGCTAAACCCCATTTAGACCCCCACACAATTTCATGTTGAAATAGTTAACAGCTTCCAAAGTCCTCTCTAAATCCAAGTTATTTTCATACTTCTTGTACAGTGACTAAAAGAACATTTGGGGTTGTGTGCTTATCCAACCAAGAAGATGGCTCTGTGAAGACATCACATGTGTATTTGGTTATACATATTATAATTCATAACTTGTTTTGATTTAGTGCAATTATGAATATCAGACCCAAGATATTGTGTTGTACTTTCCAAAATATTTCAGAAGACAGACACCACCACCAATGTCATCACATCCTCGGTAGCAACAAAGTGGCAAGCAAATGAGGTATTCACTTCCCATCATCCTTCTTGGGTAATTACTTATTGATAAACTACACTGGAATTTCTAGTAAATTAATCTCACTTTCATATTAATACCTAAAGAGTTCCATGGCAGTCAGGTTGAGATAATGAACTGCAAAAGCAGTGGCTTACTCACAACATAATGTTACCATGAACTAAGAAGATGGAAAAAGAGAAAGTATTAATCTTGGTAACTGTAAGTAAAAGTGTACTATTCCTAAAAGGGAATTAGGACCAGGAAAGAGAACAACAGACAGGCAGGTTTGCTAGGAAGCACAGACCTCAACAGAAAGTCCTAGATTCCAAGGCATGAAAGCACCATCATGACCATCTAGCCCAACCTCCTGTGTCACTCAGTCCAGAGAATGTCCCAAAAATAATTCCCACAGCATATAACCAAGAATCCAGATTATTCCATAATGAAGAGAGTGTTACAATGAGCTAGATAAAAGGTGTTGCTGCAATACCTATTCTATGGCCTGACTTCAGAATCTTTCTGACCTGTGCAGTATGCAGAAGGTCATGATATATAACTCAAATTCTGGCCTTTCTGGCCCTCCCCAGCACTACAAAAAAAATCACATAATCTAGAGTTTTATGGATAGGACCCCAAAGCCAAGAGTCAGGAGTTCCACTATGCAAAGCATGACTGGGCCTGGCATGGAGTAGGATTATTGCCTCTTTAGCATTCAGTACTATTCTTTATCCTAAGGCTAATATTTTTCCAGCAATCTGTCTGCAGAGGGGAATGTAATTCCTGTGTTAAGCACAATACATTTTCAGTTTAGTGGTTATTACTTAGAAAATATATATGTGATGGTGCATGTCCACAGCTAGTGTCTTTCTTGCGTTGCTGGAGATAGCCCTTCTGAACCGTGCTATGGGCTCTCTCTGTAGAGAATTGGAACAGGCCTGGGAACCCAAGACATCTCTTCAAGTTACCCCATTCTTGAACAATACAAAGGATTGGAGCAGAAGACATGGAGAAACCATACAACCAGAAGCACCACTGGCCCCAGAAAAGACCCAGAGCTCTGCGTGCTGGGACTCAGGGTTCAGGTGCTGGGACTTGGCGATCAAGCCCCATAAGCCCAGCACCAGTGATGCCACTGCATACAACTCTGTCATTTGTAGCACACATTCGCATTTTGAACCATGATGTATTGCCCCAGGCAGACTTCCATTCTGTGGGGAGGTGTAGGGTGGAGCATCATTACTGTTGCATTCCCTTGAAGGTACAGGCATATGGGCACCAAAGACTTTAATAGCCCTTGGCACAAACTGGCTGTTTCCACAAATGGCCCTTTCCATCTGCGCCTTGGCTTTCCTTAACCTTAGTCTTTAAGTACCACAAGACTCCTTGCTTCTTTTGCTTTACTAGACTAAGACGGCTGCCCCTTTGGAACCTTTTCCTAATGTGTGATGTGACAAATACCTTCTATTTGCCTCTCCAGGAAGGAATTATTGACACCAGTGGCTACTCAAGCAGTGCACCTTAATGCAGAGAAGGATAGCTATCTGCAGATTGTACACAGTCATCAGGACTCCAGCAAAGCTTCAGTGCAGCAAAACATTGATGCCCCTGTGCTGCTGGGAGAAGACAGATGCTCTGTTTTGAATTCATAGTTAGGAGACAGACCCAATCTTCCTTTGGTACACCCTTCACATACGCTGCAGGGATGTAACAGACCCTGCTTCCATAATGAAGAGAACATTTTTGCGGCACATGGCTTGTGCAGAAGAGATTCCACTTACGCTTGACAAGGCTCTTGGAACAAGGCTCTCATTTTCCAAGGGCTGGGTGGGTCTCACTGGGAAGTAGGCTCCCCTAGCAGGTTGATTTACATGGCCTGGCTCATGGATCTTTGGGCTGTGGCTTTGTCTTTGGAATCTCTTTATTGTGGATTCTCTGAAACCAACTTCTGTGTCTGCTTTGTAACACATGCAAGGACTCTGACAGCAGTGGTAACCCTGCCACAGAGACAGCTTACTCACTCTTCCCTTGTGAAGAAATACATTACAGCCTGACTTGGACATCCATGGTTAATCAAAAAGGAACAGGCTAGCAAACCTTTTGCTCTTTCTCATAAGGATATCTGAAAAAAAAAATAATGAGAAAATATAATGGAATCAAAATCTATAGTGATTGGTGCCTTACAAAATGGCGACTGAGATTAAGTCCACTTGCTCATGATACAAGATTTTTTTGCCACCAGATAATGAATGTCTGTCCATATAGCTGGCCCACAAGGATGCATCCAGTGCAGCTACGTGAGACTGCCCCAGGCGCACAATTCCCAAAGGCAACAGAAGCACCAGAAATCCTAACTCAAGTGGCAAAGGTTTCTAAATTATATCACCCACCTTGGCCTGGAGTTTGGTTTGTCCTTCTCAGGAGGATTTGATGAGACACAGTGAGCAGGTTAAAAGCAACCAATAAAAGACAAATACGGCTGGTTCTCTGAAACAGAGTAGCTTGGATTTGATTTAGAAAATGACCCCTTGGCTGGCTTTAGATTAAGTTGTTGGAAGAGATCCAGCATTCTCTTGAGGAAAGGTCTCTCCTCCTTCAAAACCAGAGGCATTGCTAGCAGGGGGTTCTGGGGGCCTCAGCCCCCTCAATGCTCAGGGCCAGCCCCTGAGCAGTGTGCGTCTAAACTACGGTGGGGTGCACTGTTGCTCCCCTGTGCAGGAACACTGTGCACAGCCAGCAGCTGTGGCCTCTACCTGGCAAGAAGACAGTCTTCCAGCCGGCAGGGTACTGCCCCAGGCTGGGCCTGGGAGTTTTTAAAACTCCTGTTCTGGCCTGACCCTGCTCTGAGCATGCTTATTCTCTTCTAGACATGCCGGCAACCTCAGCCTCTGCCGGGGCCGTGCTCTCCTCCAGGTAAGTGAGCTGGGGCAGGGGGAGTCTGGGGGCAGGCATGCCGGCCCAGTGAGCAGGGACGTCGCTGGCTGGCGGAGGGAGCAGCTGACCTGGGATGCCAGGCCAGCACCCACAGAAAGACATTGTGCTGGGGAGAATCGCCCAAAGACAGAGTGGGATCCAGTGACTGGCCATCTGGAGCTGTGGGGCCATGAGTACAGGACCTGGAACTCAGGGGGAAGGTTGTAGTTAGTTAAGTGGGGAGGATGTTGCTCTGGGTTTGCAGAAAAGGAGCATCAGATTAATGAGAAAATTGCAGATAATGCCTGACACCAAAATGATGACCACAGGCCAAGCTACTTGCAAACTGACCACAAATCCTTACAACTGGCCAAAATCCCAGTACCTTGTGTATATGAATCACAGACATCATCGGGCCTTCTCTGAAAAAGCATTTATGGTTATTTGCAGAGCTGGTTTGCCCCTTTTAGCTACCATCTTTTCTCCAGCTCTGAGGGTTTGCAGTTCTTGTTTCTTGATGCGGCACTGATGGTGCCCTCTCAGATTCACTCATCCTGCAAGTTCAAAAGGGGTAGCCATGTCAGTCTAGTTCAGCAAAACAAGGAGTCCTGTGTCACTTTTAAATGTAACCCCCCTGGGGTTTTAAGGAGTGTGGTTCCTTTAAATCTTTGCCCTGTGGGAGAGGGACTAAGGTGTGGAGCTGAGGAGGGGGGCTGGAGCCGGAGGCCTTGGGAAGGAAGAGAGGGAGAGGCCCTGCCGGAAGCGAGGGAAGACAGAGCAGCTGACCTGGGATGCCAGGCCAGCACCCACAGAAAGACACTGTGCTGGGGAGAATCGCCCAAAGACAGAGTGGGATCCAGTGACTGGCCATCTGGAGCTGTGGGGCCATGAGTACAGGACCTGGAACTCAGGGGGAAGGTTGTAGTTAGTTAAGTGGGGAGGATGTTGCTCTGGGTTTGCAGAGAGCAGCAGAAGAAGCATCAGAGGGTTTTCTTTTGCTGGGAAAGTGCCGGCGCTGAAGACTAGGAGTTGCTGGACTGAACACCGGACTGGAGCTGTGCTGGGACTCCTGAACTCATGGTGCAGAACAAGGTCACGTCTGCCTCCAGCCTGCTGCATTGTTGGGCCTTACAGGGCCCTGTGTTAGCTGTTACTCTGTGTTACTGCTGCCCCATCTCCTCTGTTGGTTTCCCCTTTGCACCTCTGTAAATAAACCTTCCCCATTCCCATAATCCCTGCACTATCCCAGTGTGTGTATGGTCACTCCAGGGGTTTGGAACAGGTGCCCCTGGGGCAAAGGGGCTCTCCTTGCTGTGTCTCCGTGCACACCCTTCTCTGGCCAGAGCCACCTGCAAGGTAGACTCTATCTGGCCATGTGGGTGTTACATAAAGATTAACAAATGTATTTATCACATGAGCTTTCATGGGAGAAAATCCCACTTTGTCATCCTGCAAATCCTTCATTGCCAAAAGAGTTGCAGTGTGACCCATGTCTTACACTCCCCTGCATTTATTTTCATCCAGTTCTTCTAAGTTCTCCCTCTTCAAAGCGTCCGATGAAGTGGGATATTCTCCCATGAAAGCTCATGCGATAAATAAATCTGTTAGTCTTTAAGTGCCACAAGACTCCTTGCTTTAATTGTCAAGATGCAACTGGTGACGTGCCCATTCTGTCAGTGCCCACTTGCACTTAATACAGTGTATTGCACATGAGCTGTTATAAGGGGCTTAAACTCTTGATAACCCTAAGGAGCCAGATTTTCCTTGTTTACTATAATTCTCTTTCCAAAAGGACAGCCATGTTAGTCTAGTTCAGCAAAACAAACAAGTAATCTTGTGGCACTTTTAAAGACTGACATTTATTTATTGCATGAGCTTTCATGGGAGAAAATCCCACTTTTTCTTGGAGCGCTGCTCACATCCATTTCTATTTAGGTGTGCGTGCTACAGTGCACAGATGCCCGGAAAGCTTTTTTGCCCTAGCTTGTCCCAATAGGGTCAGTGGCCAACGACCCCTCTGACCTGCGCAGCTGCATGGTGTATAGGTGGCCCTGCCCCTGCTCCCCCTTCAGTCCCTTCTTTCTGCCTGTTGCAACAGTCCTTGAACTGCCCACTCTTGCAGGTTTGCAAGCACCTGTCTGTTTCTTCTTCATCTATTTTCTCTTCATTCTCCACTCTAGAATGGCTTTTTGTTTCTATCTTACCTCCCGGCTCAAACCATACTGGAGCTTCCATCTCTCCCACGCGTCCTGGCAGTAGCACATGACCTGGCACGGCTTTGACCAGGCCTGGATTAAAACCCTGTGCCAGGTTCAGGAAGACTTTCACAATCAGAGGCCCCCATGGGAAATGCCTCAAGTGCCTCAGGACGGCCCTCTGAACCAATAGGCGCCAAATTTGCTGATTGTTTAAGCCAAGAACACAAAAGGAGTGCAAAAATCGCCTACACTCCATGATGCTGGAAGAGGCATTATGTCCCACCTTGGTGCCAAGCAGGCCATCGTTGGCACAGGAGGCCATGGCAGAAAGGGCACAGTTGGCACTGGCCCTGCCTCAGTGCAGGTCCCCATCCGGAAAGACTAAAAAGCACCACATGGATCAGAATCCTCACCGAGTACGTGTTCTTCTGAAGAAAAATCCCCAAATCAGCACAGGTTGAGATCTCCGGCAGAGACCTGGGGAAATCCACAGCCCCCTGCATAAAGACCCAAAACACTGCCAATCCCATCAATGCCCAAGGTCTTCGAAGCAGCTAAGGCCATCCTACAGCTGACAATGCCTACTCTGCCCAGACTTTTCACGTCAAGAGGGAAACTGGAACTACTGTCCAAAGCCTGGTGCAGACCCCAGGAAGAGCCAGGTCCATCGGTACAGCAGGAGTCAGTGCAGGACTAGCAGCCAGGTAGATGGTGTCAGGATTGGGCCTGGACACCCTGATGCCTGTGACTTGCCTCTGAGGAGAATCAGCACAGCCACTCCCACCACAGGCCCACCTATGCCCTCCAACTCATTTTGGGGACTGTCCACAAAGCCAAAGACCATCTACCCCCTTGGCCTTGGGCTCCAAGTCAGGGCATGACAGGGCATACCTTCGGTTCTCCCCAGAGACCCCTTCCAAGGAACACTCACCAGCGTCTTCACAAAAGTCATGCCAAGGGACAGCTCAAGGGACTGTGGCACCCCGAACCAGCTTTTGCTTTTGCACCCTTCCCATGAGGAGGGGTGGCAAGGGGCGGAACCCGGCCTCCACTCCAGCCCAGCTTGCCCTGCCCCCACAGTAGGGAACAGCTGGCCCAGGGGAGGAGCAAGCCAGCCCAAAGGCTGGGCTCCATTCTCCCACCCCTCCTCTGGGCCAGCTGTTCCTTCCTCGGGGCAGGGCAGGCCAGGCCAGCTCAGAGGCTGGGCAAGAGAACAGAGTCTGCCCCATGGACTGGCCTGCTCCGCCCCTATGGGCAGAGTCACTGGCTTGGGAAGGGGGCAGGAGGATGAGGTCTGACTTCTGGGCTGGCCTGCTCTGCCCCTGGCGCGGCACCACAGCCATCCATGAACAAATGGTGCCCCGAGGCAAGGCCTCATTTGCTTATGTGTCAAGCTGGCCCTGGTCATGCCATAAGAGGTCTCATTCACACTCATCCAGGGGTTCCAACACCCGACACTGGCGCTGCTACTCGTTAGCACCACCAACACTGGCATCCGCCCCAGCACGCCCAGTCGGCAAGCACAGGAGCAAGCATTTCCAGTTGTTGCCTTGGCACAGAGACTCGGGACCTCAGACACTGACACCACCAGCATCATTGCACTGCTCCCTGCATAGAACCTCTCCGGTACTGACATGTAAGAGAGGATACTCCCAACACACCACCCAGAACAGAGAATCCAACCAGTCCCCCCCACCCCCACATGGGGAAAAGTACCCCTGGCACAGGCCATGGTACAGCAAACATTCAAAGACTGGTTGGCACAGTGGCCCAAGTGGGACTCCTGGGATTCCCCACAAAGGGACCTGACATCCTCCAGGTCGCTGAGACTGGCTCCATCTCAAGAAGCCCAGGACGTGGCAGCATCTGATGAGGACTCAAACCCAGGAGAGGGACCTTCTGGCTGCGCTAGGAATAACTGACGGGTAATGTCCTTTTCTTCCCCTCATGAAGTGGCCTACCAGAGGTCCTTTTCACTCAGAGAGGACCTGAGGGCATATCAAGAACTCAGAGCAGTCCTTGGGGGGGGCAAAAGGGGCAACCACCCTAGGCCTCGCGCTTTGGGGGGCCCCGCACTTTTGGGGGTCCCACGCAACCAGCAGGAATAAGGGAGCAGGGACCTTCTTCAAGCTGAGGAGCTAGCCTGCCCAGGGAGCAGCTCCAGCTGGTCAGGGAAGGGGAAAGGGAATTGGGACAGGCAGTATTTGTTTACAGTAACTCTTGGCTTAAGTAGCCACCTTCCCACAACTGCTCCCTGAGGGGAAGAGAAAGGGCAAGTGTTGAGATAAAACTTATGGAGCCAGCCTCAGTCAAGCAAACAGGGACAAAGTCAGGAGAATGTCACATCGCCAACCTTTACAGAACGGTTGGTTACTCACCAGTAACCATCCTTCTTTGAGATGGGCTGCTCACATACATTCAGTTACAGGTGTCTATGAGCTGCAGCGCACTGTAGCTCAGAAACTTTAGCGTTAGCCTGTCAGGTCAGGGCACACGGCCAACGCCCCCTCCACGCCGCGACCGCAGCTATACAAGTGACCATGACCCTGACCCTCCCAGTCCCATATACCTTTGCCAACTCCGTTAGTGGTGACGGTGGGAGGGACCTGAATGTATGTGAGCAGCCCATCTCGAAGAAGGATGGTTACTGGTGAGTAACCAACCGTTCTCCTTCGAGCACTGCTCACATCATTCAGTTACAGGTGACTGCTAGCCGTACCCAAGGATGGTGGAAGGAGTTACAGTCTACCCACACTGAGTACAGCTCTGCCCACAGCAGCAGCATCTCTAGCCTATTGGGCAATTGCGTAGTGCATCGTGAAGGTATGTATCAACAAGCAGATAGCAGCCTTGCAGATCTCTTGGATCGGGACCTTAGCGAGGAAGGCCGTGGAAGATGCCTGAGCTCTGGTAGAGTGGGCTCTCACAGTCTCTGGGAGAGGCGTGTTTGACCTTCTGTAGCAGTCTTTAATGCAGTTCACTATCCACTTGGAGATGCATTGGGAGGATACTGGCGAGCCTCTCGTGTTCAGTGACCACCACAAACAATTGGGAGGTCTTGCGGAAAGATCATGTGCGCTCAATATAGGTTAGGAGTGCTCTCCTCACATCCAGAGTATGCCACCGTCTCTGGTTTTCAGTTACCTGAGGGTCTGGTAGAAGACCGGCAGGCAGATCTCCTGGTTCATGTGGAAGGGAGTGGCAACCTTGGGCAAGAACGAAGGGTGGTGACGCAGGACCACCTTGTCTGGGAAGAAAACCATATATGGAGGTTCAGAGGACAGGACTTGTAACTCTGAGACCTTTCTGGCCAAGGTAATTTCTATGAGGAAAGCCACCTTCCAGGACAGAACGAGCCGGGGGGCTGAGTCCAAGGGCTCCTATGGTGGCTCTGTCAGAGCCTGCAGCACAACGTTCGAATCCCACTGTGGAGTGGGTTTATGGGTGTGGGGAAAAAGTTCTTCCACCCCTTTCAGGAATCTATGACAGATGGGGTGTGAAAAGAGTGGAGCCCCATCCACTCTTTGGTGAAAGGCCGAGATTGCCACCAAGTGGACTTTTATCGAGGACAGAGATAAGCCTTTCTCTCTTAGATCAAGAAGGTAATCCAAAGTTGCCTGAATTGGTGCGGAGGTAGGGTCTGTGTCTTTGTCACGGCACCACGTGGAAAAGTGATTCCATTTTGCCATGTAGGTGGACCTGGTGGAGGGTTTCCTACTACCAACCAGGACCTTTTTAAATCTATCCAAGCAGCACTCTCTGGCTCGCTGAGCCAGAGAGCATCTAGGCTGTCAGGTGCAGGAAGCCCGGGTTTGGGTGCTGAAGGCGTCCCGAGTCCTGTGTCAGGAGGTCCGCCCACCGTGGGAGGCAGAGCGGGGTCCTCATGGACACATCCTGTAGGAGGGGAAACCAGTGTTGTCTGGGCCAGTCTGGGGCTATCAGGATGATGTGTGCCTTGTCCGTGAGGACCTTCAGGAGCACGCAGTAGATCATGGGAATTGGAGGGAAGGCATACATTAGGGCCCCCGACCAATTGAGGAGGAAAGCATCGCTGAGAGAACCTTTCTCCTGACCTCAGAGGGAGCAGAACTGCGGGCATTTGCGGTTCTGCCCCTGGCGAAGAGGTCGATCTGAGGGGTTCCCCATCTGTTTGTCAGCAGGGAGAAAACCTCGTTGTGGAGGGACCACTCATGATTCGCCAGGGGTTTCCTGCTGAGTGAGTCCACTATGCCGTTGTCTGCCTCAGGTAGGTAGGAGGCAGTCAGTGTTAAGTGATAGTCTATTGCTAGTTGCCAGAGTTTGGTCGCTTCCTCGCACAGAGCTGAGATGCGGATTCCCCGTTGACTGTTTGTGTAGAACACGACTGTTGTATTGTCTGAGAGGATTTGGACCACCCTGTCTTGGATCTGGTCTAGGAAGGTCATGCAGGCCAGCAGGGGCATCACTGCCCCGGAGAAGGACCCAGGGCACGGGCCCAGGCCCCACCCCCAGCCCTCAGGCCCCGCCCCCTGGCTGGGGAGAGGGCTGGAAGCCGCCGTGCCGCCACGGGCAGCTGGGCCCCACATCCCCAGCTGGGGACGGGGCCGGAAACGGACGAGAGCGGCTGGGTCCCAGATCCCCGGCTGGGGACGGTGCCACTCGCCGTGGCCACCGGCGGCTGGGCCCTGGATCTCCGGTCTGATTGGGCTAGAGACCGGTGGCCTCACCAGATCCAGGGCACCGGCGCTGGGATTTGGGGCACGTGCCATGGGTGCTCAGCACCAGCAGCGCCCCTGCAGGCCAGTCTTCACATTTATGTGGAGGAGACTGTCCTCAGGATTCCAAATGCCTTGCGTGGAGAGGCCCCCAGACAGGTGAGCTCCCCTGCCTGAGTCGGACACATCCATTATCAGGGTCACTGAGGGCTTGGACTCTCTGAATGGAATTCCCCCCATCGCGAAGTCAGGGTCCCTCCAGATTTCGAGGGACTCCAGGGCATATTGAGGGACTGAGAGTACCTTGTCCAGACGGTCCCTTTCTGGTCGGAAGATTGTGGCGAACCAGAGCTGGAACGGTCTCATCTGCAGGCAGGCTGTTTGGATTACCGACGTGGCCACTGCCATGTGTGCCAAGAGCTGCATGCACCTGCACGCTGTGGTCAGCCCGGGCGCCTGGAGCTCTGTGATAATGGTACAGATGAACCAAAATCTTGACAGGGGCAAGGACGCAGTGCCCTGTCGGGCATTTAAATGTGCCCCAATGAACTCTATGTCCTGAGTGGGGCAAAGCTTGGACTTCTCTAGGTTTATGTGGAAGCCTAGGAACTCACATACGTTCATTACCTGGTCGACGTGGTTTTGTACCTGTCGACTTGACTTGCCCACTATGAGCCAGTTGTCTAGGTAGGGGTAGATTCTTAAACCCCTTCTGCATAGGAAAGCTGCGACCAGTGCGACACACTTTGTGAACACCCTGGGAGCTAGCAATAACCCGAAACGGAGAGTGGTGAACTGGTAGTGGCGTCGTGCCACTACGAAACTGAGAAAACGCCTGTGGTGGGGCCGAATGGCTATGTGGAAGTGAGCATCCTTTAGGTTGAGGGCTGCGAACCAACTCCTGGGGACAGGGAGGGAATAATCTGTGGTAGGGAGACCATGTGGAATTTTATTTTCTTTATGTGTTTGTTGAGTGCCCTGAGGTCTAAAATGGGTTGGAGATCCCCGTTGGGTTTGGGGACTAGGAAGTAGTGGGAATAGAACCCTTTGCCGTGCTCTCTCTTGAGAACCTTTTAGATGGCTCCAAAACAGAGTAACTTCTGGCATTCGACCTTGATCTTGCTTAGCAGATCTGGGTTTTCTGGTGTTGTGGGAGGGGGCAGTTTCCTGTCCCGGGGGGGGGGGTTGAAAAGAACTGGATGCGGTATCCCCTCGCCACTGTGTCGAAAACCCACTGGTCTAACGTGACATGGGTCCATCGTGGACCGAAGTGGCGGAGGCGGTTGGGGGGAGAACAGAGGTTGTGGAGCGCTGCACTCAGGGGGACCATCAAAAATGCTGTTTGCGGCCCAACAAGCGGTCTGATCCCTGTCCGTGCCATCCCAGCTGGGAGGTGCCCAGCTTACCCCCTTTACCTGATCGGCCCTTATCTTTGTCCAGGACCCCAAGATGGCACTGGGGAAACTGGAGGGATCTCGGGAACTGGGTCTGCAGTTGCAGCTGTTGTTTCAGTTGCCGTAACTGCTGCTGTAGCTGCTGCGACCTCGAGGAGCGCCTAACAGCTCGAGGGGTGTAGCCCTCAAGTCCTTCATACTATGCAGCTTCGCGTCTATGGAAGATGCAAAGAGGTTGGGTCCCTCAAAAGGGAAATCCTGGATAATCTGTTGCATCTGCGTGGAGAGGCCAGAGTTTTGAAGCCAAGCCAAGCGGCACATCACCACTGCCGATGCCATTATATGTGCCGCTGCGTCCACTGTCCCCCAGGTTGCTGTGAGCGCTTCCCTGGATGCTTTCTCTCCTTCGTCCATCATTGCCACAGAGTCTCTCAGGTGCTCCTTGGAGATGGCTGAGCAGAGATTTCATAGAGCCTCGCAAAATCTGAAGATGTAGCGCGTCATCAGGGCTGAGTGATTTGAGATATGCAGGTGTAGGGCGGTAGAGGAGTAAAATTTCCTGCGCAACAGGTCAAGCTTCCTCAGCTCTCTGTTCTTGGGTGTGGAGCTGGGTTGGTCTTGTCTCTCCCTTTGGTTGACTGTGTCGACCACCAGGGATCCTGGAGCCAGGAGGTCAAACAGGAAGGGAAATCCTTCTGGGGAGACAGAGTATTTCTTATCCACCACTTTGGACACTGGCAGGATTGAGGAAGGCATTTCCCAGAATTCCTGGACAATGCAGAACACCCCGGTGTGCAGGGGAATCACGATCTTAGCTGGCGGGGCTCTACGGGACGCGTCGAAGGGGAATCATCTTCCACTTGTATCACCCCTAGCTTCAGCTTCAGATTCGCCACCATGCAGCAGAGGAGGTCCTGCTTGACGTGGGGATCTCCTTCACGGTCAGCAGACATGTCGATTAGGCACTCGTTGGGCGACGAGGATGACTGAGCCTGTGATCTGCTACGTTGGGTAGAATCAGGGTCTGGCTTGTCGTCGGAGACATCTGAGGACTCTGGCACCAGCGATCGGACAAAACAGAAGGAGGTATTGTCTGCCATCGCGTTCAGCCAGTTGAGGGTTCACTTGTTCTGCAGGGACCTCGACAGAGGCATAGGTGCCATGGGGGGGCAGAGACCTCTCCTGATGGGCACCTTCCCCTTGAGCCCGGTGACACGGAGCTCTTTTGAGTCTGCTTTCTTGGATGTTCCTCCTGAGGGGGAAGAAAGAGGTCTTCAGAAGACAACCTGGATAACCTCCCCCCAACATCCAGCAGTCCGGTACCGAGAGTTCTTCAGAGGAGTGATGAGACGGAGCCGCAGTACTTGGGCCCGGTTCTGGGTTTGACGGTACCGGGTCAGAGAAGGATGAAGAGGCCCACAATGGTACCAGTATCAGTGCGGGTGTTGCTGGTGCCGAGTCTGACGGTACCGGAGGTGACAGCACCAGAAGCGGCGGTATCAGCAGCAGTGCCGAGTCCAGCGGTACCGGGCTTAGAGGCGGTGCCGCCAGGGGCGGTGCTGTGTCCAGCAGTCCCGCAGGGCGTGGTGCCACTGTGGTCTGCTTCTTCTTGTTCTGCACCAGTGCTGGGTTTGAATGCCCTTGGCGGGTGGGTGCCTGAGCCAGTGCCCTACTCGGGGCAGCTGAGAGGCTACAGGAGGACTGGGGAGGTCGGTGCCAAGGAGGTACTGTAGAGATCGGTGGGAGTCTTGAGCCCAAGCCAATCGAGGATCCGGCGGAGTGCTGGTGGCTTGGCCACCTTCGGGCAGAGCAGCTCCGTTCCCCGAAATTAGAAGGACATGGCGCTCTCTTTCCAGCCGAGTCCTTCGCTTGAAGGATCGGCAAATGGAGCACTCCGCCATGAGGTGGGACTCACCCAAGCAAGCGAGGCATTTCTTGTGTGGGTCATGCATCAGGAAAGCCTTGCAGCATCCTAAGCACAGCTTGAAACCTGGCATTTTGAGTTTCATGCAAAAGACAGGCACTTGCATTTTGCAAGATAACGCTGATCTGAACTGACGCTGATGGAGGAAAAAGAAACTGGGAGGGTCAGGGTCACGGTCACCTATATAGCTGCGGTCACAGCGTGGAGGGGGCGTTGGCCGTGCGCCCTGACCTGACAAGCTAACGCTAAAGACTTTCTGAGCTACCATGCGCTGCGGCATGTAGACACCTGTAACTGAATGATGTGAGCAGCGCTCAAAGGAGAACAGGACTTTCTCTTTGAATTTACATCAGCATCTCTAGAAAGCGTTTGAGATATTAAGGAACTTTTTTCTTTCTACACTTAACAAGAGTTTTCAGTCTTCAGGGATGTCTTTTTGAGCAAACGTCTCTTTTCAGATAATGATCTATTATACCTGAGAGAGGACCCCAGGCTAGCACTTGTATGGAAATACTGGGTTTATAGGGTTAATGGCCATCAATCAACACATTAAAGAAGTTTTTTGTCCTTTCTTCTGCATTGTAAGTATGCCCCATTGTCACTGAGTGCAGTCAGACCACCAGTTCCAAAGTATGACAAAGAGGAAAGCAGCTGTGGCCCTGTGGGTCTAGTTTAGCAAAACAAACAAGGAAGCCCTGATGTAAAACGAACAAGGAGTCTTGTGGCACTTTTACAAACTAACAAATAAATAAATTTTTAAAATCTTTAAAAGTGCCACAAGACTCCTTGTTCGTTTTACATCAGGGTATCTGAGAGGAGGCCAAAGGTCCCTTGTTTCTTCCTCTCATCCTCAAACAGTACCTGAGTTTCATTACTTACATCACCTGCAAAGCAATGAGGAATGTATGAATACATATATTAAAATAAGACGGGAAAGGAGAGAGTCAGGCTGCATAAAGGAAATAACATACATTAGACAATTGGAATCCAGTGCTTTAAGGTGAGAGAGGGCCTGGATTTATTTCTTGACATCATCCAAAAATAGCGTCTCTCTCCCTAAATTTTCAATTTAACAAAAACTTGATCTAAGAAAAATTATTAAACTTGTAAAATTGTGTGCCCATCTTGAACAGAAAACCAGAACCACAAAGACGACTACCTCCAGATGCTCCTGTCCACCTGGCTGTGAGGTTGATGAAACATCACCATGACACATTCAGTATTGCCTACCCCAAACATCAAAAATAGTCACAAGTCTGGCTTAAATATATCATTAAAACTCACTTAAAAATAAAGAGCTGTTTAAAGAAATAATAAATGAGGGGGAGCTATTTTCTTTGACTTATGGGTTTTGAGCCTTTAGGATAAAGTCAGGTCATGTTTTTCTGCTTCTCTCTGCAACTTTTTAGCCTGCCGGCTAGACATTTATGATTTTATTAAAGAAAAATTATGACACTGCCCAATGTTCCCATGATGCAGCTGAACAAGTTATTGGTGCACTTGGGGAGCCAGCGGGCAGCGGGGAAGAAGCCCGTTGGGGGCCTGGAGAACCAGCAGGGAACTTGCTCAGCTGTATCATCAGCTTAGAGCAGTGGTTCCCAAACTTTTTCAGGCTGGGGACCCCTTTTTAACAAAAAAAAGTCTTTGCGGACCCCCCCACCTGATTATGTAATCTGGCCTACACGGGCAGACTCTGGCCCGCACCAGTGGGACAGCTGGTGAGCAGCACTGCCACCACCATTGCCCACACCACCGGGGAGCTGAGCCAAGGCAGCTGTGGTCCCCTGCCCTTGCCCCTGCTGGGTGGCTGCTGTGGCTCCACTCCCCTGCCAGGATACAGCCACAGAAGGGGAAAGGCAGCCCTGGCAGGGAGCATTAGGGCTGTAGCTGGATTCCAGCCCCGGGTAGGGAGAGGATCTGCAGACCTCCTGCAATGTGTCCCTGGACCTCTGGGGGTCCCCAGACAACAGGTTGGGAACCACTGGCTTAGAGGGAATATTGCCTACAAAGTTTAAAATGGGGGGGGCCCCGCACAAACTGATTCAACCTGGGTCCCACTCCCCTCTAGGGACGGCCCTGCAAGAACTGCTTAAGTGCATGGCTGCAAACCTTGACATCTTAATCAAGGTGGTCAGAGAAGATTTTGACCCCCTCTTTGACATGGGCAATGACATCCATCCAACCAAGGTGGTGGTCCTGATGCATGACGGGGTGCTCAAAATCGCTTATGCCTGGTGGCAGACACCGTAATCGATTCCCCCATGTCAAGGGGCATGGAAAGGAAGCACCACATCCTTGTGGACAAGTTTGCCTTCCTGTTTAATCACCCTGCCCCCAGGTCACTGGTGGTGGACGCCGTTAACCAGCGGAAAGACAAGGCCAACATACTGCTACTCCAAAAAATAAGGATGCCAAAAAGCTGGATTTGTTTGAGCAAAAAATTTATTCCACCACAGCCCTCTGGCTCCGCATCACCAACCGACAGGCCCTCATGAGAAGGTGTATCTTTAACTTATGGAGTTCAAAGCAAAGGTTTCAAGACGTCGTACCACCCAACCACACATTGGACTACAACACCCTCGTAGAGAAGGGTCACCTAGCGACTCGTGCGATGCTCCTGTCATGATAGGACGCTACAGACACTGTCAGAAGAGGTGTAGCATCAGCAATCACCACGTTCCAAGCCACATGGCTGCAAGTTTCAGAACTCTCCCCTCAGAAGCAGTAATCCATACAGGCCCTCCCTTTTGAGGGTCTCTCACTGTTCACTGAGTTGACCGATGTGAACCTGCATGGGATGAAGGACTCCCATGCAACACTCCATTCCTTGAGGATGTACACCCCCCCTCAGCCGGCCAGACAGTCCTTCGACCCCACCAGCAGCAGCCCCAGCAGCAGCAACAGCAGCAGGGCCTTTGCAACTGGCCCTTCCAATTGTCCCACCACCCCTACAGGAATGGAGACAGGGACAGAAACAGGGATGAAAGGGGCTCAAGACCCTAGGGTGAACTCAGGCCACCTGACAGGTCTGTAACACTCGCCTGTCATCCCAGAAGCAGAGGTTTTGACCTCTCACCAGAGGGATGCCATAAGTGCCAGAACCCACCCACCTCTATTCAGAAACTGCCTGGCCCCCTTCCAACACCGGCGGGCCAAGATTTCCTCAGACCAGAGACGTAATGCGGTGTTTTGCCGCCTGGGGTGCGTTCTGATTGGAACACACCCCTTCCCATGAGCAGAGCTTAGAGGCAGCACCACAAAGTTGCCCCCTAATAGCACGGCTCTATTGAGCCACTTCGGGCTGCCTGGGGCTTTGCCCCGTCAGCCCTGCCATAGTTACAGATCTGCCTCAGACTGTTGGATTATAGACATGGTGTCACACAGCTATACCATCCAGTTCAGGGCCAAGCCCCCCAAAAAGAAAACCCAGGGCCAGCGCTGGGGATTGTGGTGCCCCCCCGCAGAACAGTGATGCCGGCACAGACGAGTGATGTCATCAGGGGAGCACCACAGCGCTGTCCCCTTTTGGCACCCCTCAAATGCCAGCACCTCCCTGCAACGCAGGGGCTGCTTACCGCCTAGCGCCAGCCCTGAGAAAACCACCCCCTCACTACTAGAACAGGGACCCCTTCCAGGAGAAACTGCTGGAGCTAGAATGCCAAAAGCTCCTAGACCTGGGGGCCATAGAATGAGTTCTCTCAAGTGAGAAAGTGAGGGGCTTTTATTCACACAACTTCCTGGTCCCAAAGGTAAGCGGGGACTTGCGACCCATTTTAGGCTTAAGAGTCCTGAACAAATGTTTAAGGAAAATAAAGTTTTGAATGGTTTCCCTATCTCAGATTATTCCTTCACTACACCCAGGGGGACTGGTTTGCGGCCCTCGACTTAAAAGACACCTATTTTCACATCTCCATAAGGCAAGGCCACAGAAAGTTCTTCCTCTTCATAGCGGGAGGAAAATACTTCCAATTCACAGCACTCCCCTTTGGTCTGTTGCTGGCCCTAAGGGTGTTCACGAAGTGCGTAGCGGCTGTAGCAGCCCACTTAAGGAAAAAAGGGGTACGAATATTCACATACCTGGTTGAATGGTTAATAAAGGGAAAGTCCAAAGATGAGATCCAGTGCAGCGTTGGCTCTGCCTGGGGACTGTGCACCAGACTGGATCTCCTCCTAAACCCAGAGAAATCAAAACTAACCCCAACGAGGAAAATAGATTTTAGAAGGGCACATCTGGACTTGCTAAGCGCAAGGGCCTCGTTACCCTGCAGCAGGTTTCAATCCATTCTACCATCATTTCAGAACTACATCATGGCCCCACCACAACTGCAAGACAATGCCTTCAGTTACTAGGGCACATGACCACCTCCACATATGTGATAAGAACAGCCTGCCTCAGTATGAGACCCCTACAGGCATGGCTGGCAATCGTGCTCCACCCCAAACGCCATCCACTAAACCAAGTAGTCACCATCCTGAGAAGGGTCCTGGACACCCTGGCAATGTGGTAGGACCCAGCCTGTGCCTGCAAGGGGGTCCCTTTCAAAGCCTAAAACCCCTCCCTTACTTTGATCACACACGTGTTGGACCTAGGGTGGAGAGCCCAGATCACAGGTGGTCTGTCCACCCAAGGGACATGATCACATGCGGACAGCTTCCTTCATATAAATGAGAAAGAACTGAGGGCAATATGCCTAGCCTGCAGCGTCTTCTTGTATAAGATAAGGGGGAAAACAGTGCAGGTCCTAACAGACAACACAGCAGCTATGTTTTACCTAAACCACCAGGGGGGAGCCTGCTCGCAGGCACTATGCGAGGAAGCGTCCTTGCTCCACCTGGTAGCCACTCACCTCCCAGAATTCAACAACTTCCAAGCAGACAAAACTCAGCTGGCAATTCCTCCCCCAACATGAGAGGTCTCTACACCTGAAAGTAGCAACCATCCTTTTTGGGTCATTGGGCACACTCCACATAGAGCTTTTTGCAACACAAGCAAATTGCAAATGCACCCTATTTTGTTCACTCAGGGGCAGGTAAAGGGGCTTCCTTTCGGCAGCCCTCCTGATAAGCTGGAGGGGACCGCTACTTTATGCTTTTCCCCTTGTGGCATTGCTGGGGAGGGGCTCAGGGGGCCTCAGTTCCCCTAAAACTAAGGGCCAGTCCTGAGCAGCATGCCCCAAAATTGCGCAGGAGTGCACCATCGCACCCCCATGCAGGAAACACTGCAGGCAGCTGGCAGCCACAGCCTGTACCCGGCCAGAAGAAAGAGTCTTCCAGCTGGGAGGGAGCTGCCCTGGGCTGGGCTGCGAGTTTTTCAAACTTCCGCCCTGGCCCTACCCTGCTCAGAACAGGGTCATGCTGGGGGCCTCAGCAGCTGCCGTGGCCCCGCTCTCCTCCGGCTGCCAAGTAAGCGAGCCGGGGGGGAGTCTGGGGCCAGGCACACAGGCCCAGCAGGGCAAGGGTGCCAGCGAGGGAGTCAGCCCAGGGCAGCAGGGGACAGCAGCAGGACCGGGCAATTAGGGAAGGGCTTGGGGAGCCAGTGGGGGAGCATGAAGGGAATGGATGACTGCCCCGGCGTGGCCCCACCAGCCTTGGTACAGCACCCTCCTTGACTTCTCGGTAGCCCCACCCATAATGCTCCCATCCAGGGCAGACCTACTAACACAGGACTCCGGTCAATTATGACATCTGGACCTGAGCTCACTGCACCTAATGGTGTGAAGGCTGCATGGCTGAACCCCAATGAGCAAATAAGCTCAAAAAGGGTCCAGAAAGTCCTGACTGAGAGCAGAAAGCCTTCTGTAAGGACCACCTATGGGGTGAAGTGGAAACACTTTTCCCTCTGGGGATGAGAAAGGCGGGTGCCTCAAGAGTCTGCCCTGATCCAGACCATATTGGACTATCTCCTGGAGCTAAAAGAGAGTAGCGTAACATTCCCTTCTCTCAGGGTGCACTTAGCAGCGATTTCAGCACTGCACACTACCTTTAATGGGGTGACCCTCTTCTCTCACTCCACAACCACGAGGTTCTTCAAGGGCCTGGAGAGACTCTAACCCCAAACTCAGGATCTGATCCCACAATGGGACCTAAACCTAGTACTTGAGGAGCTCACAAAACCTCCATATGAGCCCCTGCGCTCATGTAAACTATGAGTTTTATCATGGAAAGTGGCCTTTTTGGTAGCTATCACATTGGCCAGAAGGGTTTCAGAGCTAAGAGCCCTATCCTTGGAACCCCTGTATACACTGTTCCACTCTGACAACGTACAGCTCCGATTCCACCCAGCCTTCTTGCCTCAGGTGGTGTCACCCTTCCATATGAACCAAAATATTTGCCTCCCAGTATTCTTCCCAGACCCACATGTTATCGAAAACCAAAGGAAATGGCACACCCTCAGTGTAAGAAGGGCTCTTGTGACATACATCAAGCAAACCAGATCCTTCTGCAGAATAACCCATCTGTTTGTAGTGGTTGCTGAGTGTATGAAGGGCCAGGCAGTAACAGCCCAACACATCTTGTCCTGGATAACAAACTGCATCAAGGACTCTTACCACAGAGAAAATACCCCCCTCCCAGGGAGAATCAAGGCACATTCAACTAGAGCGCAAACAGCCTCCATGGCCTTCCTCGCTCAGGTACCAATCCAGGAAATATGCAGGGAGGCAACCTGGTCATCAGTACGTACTTTTGCATCTCATTATGCAATTGTCTCACAGACAAGGGAAGATGCTGCCCTGGCCAGAGCCATTCTACAAGTGGGAAAAACCTTAATTCCACCCACCATCCTGAACGGTGGGTTACTCACCAGTAACTGTCCTTCTTCGAGATGGGCTGCTCAGATCCATTCAGTAATAGATGTCTCTGTGCCGGAGCACCGGACTGGTCAGAAAAAACTTGTCCTAGCCTGTCAGAAGAGGGAAGGTGGCCACCGCCCCTTGCACCACCTGCAGCTATATATACAGCCGCCTCCCCACCCCCTCCTCACTTCCTTAGAGTCACCAACTCCAGAAGCGGGGATGGAGGGGAGGGACCTGAATGGATCCGAGCAGCCCATCTCAAAGAAGGACAGTTACTGGTGAGTAACCCACCATTCTTCTTCGAGCGCTGCTCAGATGCATTCAGTAATAGGTGACTACTAGCCATGCTGATGGATGGTGGGTGGAGTTGGTTCTTCTGCCTTCAGAACAGCAACAAGCCCCCATAAGGTAGAGGCCCCGCAGCAAGATGCTCGCCGGAGTCAAGAGGCAAGCAGGCCTTAATGGACCCAGAAGAAACAAGAGTTGAGGGCCAACCCAGGACAGGGGCAAGACCGAACCCACCGAGGCATAACACATAAGCAGGTCGGACAAGGTCACCATAACTGAAGTAAAGAACGCAACCTAAACATAACGGGTTGCATAGGTGCTCCTCATAGGTGGAAAATGTGGAGTATAACTTGCAGACTATAGTGTCTGGGCATTGATCATGTCATGTGGACTCAAAGGAGAACACTAAATGCTAGCAAGTGAGACTAGCCATATTGGGCATGTCTTGCACGAGAACGAAGAAAGGGTAGGGATTGATCACCCGAAGGCTTCGCAGGAGCCACGTGATTATGGACTGATCTGGCGACTACTGGGTACACAAGAAGTAGAAAGGGAATGACTATAGCCCTTATCTATGTTGCAACCAAGCATAGCCATCTGGTTAAAACGAGAGAGAATGAGGATACAAGGTTGTAAGATGGGCTCGAGGACAACTGAGAAGACCACGAGACACTAAACAGCAGCATACAGAGTTGAGCCAAGCAGGACAGAGGCCTAAGCTATGCTAGCTAAAAACCTGGCAACATGGAAGCACACATTTTCAGCCAAGCAGGCACCAAGACCAGGTTCTCGCAGGAGAGAGGTTCCGGTGAGGTCACTAACAGCAAGATGGCCTGAGGCAGTGCTGATGAGTTGGTCCTACTAGGGCCTGCAGGGCGCTGGAATGCAGAGGAGGACCCCGCTGGCCTAAGCTTGCGGGGTCTGCATCGCGGAGCTCTCACTAAAGTGGGGGGGGGAGAGAAAAGGGTGGGAGAGAACTCTTACTACCATCTGGTCACCCCCTCGACGACCGAAAGATTCGAAGGAGAGCCATGTAAGGCCACGGTCTCAGTACCTATAGTACTTGCCGGAGGGATAACGCTACCACTCTGCCATGCCAGGGCTGCCAAGGGGAAACTCTTCAATACATGGATATTTGAAGAACTCTGCTGCCAAGGGAGGTTCCTTCCTAAGCTTTGGAGTGAAACCGTTACAGAGTGGCAGCTGCTGCATCTCAAGGACACCCCAGGATCAGAGAACCCAATGAAGTTTTCTCCCCGGAGGGAGCCAGAGGGCAAATAAAAGGGGAGTACAACCCCAAACTGTTGGATGTTGTAGAGAAATAGGCTGTCTGTCTATCACGCCACCGGGCGGGCAGTGGGTGTGAACAGGTCCGGTCCTCGAAACTGAAAAAGGGGACCGCAGATACCAGGCGCCACCAACGTGCATGGGAAGAACCCGCGGTAGCACTAAAGGACTACGTGGGGCGTAGTGAGACGATCCCACGGAAAAACAGGGCAGGAGGGTGGACTCGTGTCCTGCCAGGGGATAGAACCATAGAGCAAGAGAGGTAGTGCAAATGCCCTGGGAGTAAGGGGACCTTTCTGTCTGACATGGACAGCTGTCCAGAAGGCAGTAGATAACAAGGTGGGAAGTATGGGTAGGAGAACACTCGAAGGGATGGACCCTTTGCAGTTTCCCAATGTAGGGTTGTAACTAGGTGTTCCCTCTTAGGGTTTGAAGGGGTGCACCCGGCCTGTGCTTTGGCAAGGACGGGAGAGAATTGGCTACCTCGAAGGGAGGCAGACAAAGGTGAGGGTTCCTACAGTGGGGCCCTGGTTCCCACTAGATCACCAGAAGGTGGAGGCGTGGAACCATAGTTCCCACAAGGGAGGGAAAATGGAGGAGTGGGCCGTTACCTTGGCCCTGTGCAGAGGTAAAGATCCGCTCTGGCTACACAGATGTGTCCCCTTCAGTGAGCAGGAGATATTCTTGTCAAATTGGAGTTGGGGTCGCAGCGCGAAACCGATGGTGCAACCTGGAGTATCCTCTCTCCTTCCCCTGACCCAGACACGAGGGGGCCTACCTGGGACACGCATCATGGCTACAGACACAGTTCTGTTGCGGGTAGGCTTCAGATGTGCGCATCTCGGAGCCCCACAGCGGCTGAGGCTACGAGATGCGCCTCCATTCCTTGGCGAGGTGTTAGGGTGGGGAACACAGGGGGGAAATATCCAGGAAGGAAGTGTTGCGAGGAGGAGAAAGAGGGGCGGTTTGCATCGTCGCGGAAGTCTCTGCTTAAGGGGTGAGCAGAGGGTAACCACGGTATTGGGGTACCATCGCCATAGGTGGGCATCGTTGTATTGTCAGACCCTGATGTCCCGATCTAAGGCCTGCTCCCGCAATAGTGAAGAAGGGAAAGAAACAAAGAAGGGTTGGGGGTGATTCCCACCAGAACTCCAGTCCCTAGAGAAGGTGGGGGGGGAGTGGCCATCTGCGGTGGTGATGCCCTAACGCCCCTGCACCCAAAGGTCAAAAAAGGGGTGGCAGTGAGCAGAGGGGCCCTTCCCTGTAAAAAAGGGAGGGCAAAGACCCACTTCCCGCCATGCATAAAGCAGGAAGGAAAGAAACTACCCTGCCAGGGGGAGTGGGGAGCTAAGTCAGGGGGGTGGGTCCAGGAGGGAGGAGGCCAAAGTATTTGGCCTCTCCTCGAGGATCCCGGGCTGTGCCCACCACAGAGAGGGTTTCAGGGGGAAACAAGACATCCCCCTCACAGGGCAGGTCGAGAACTGCCTGCTGTGTGTTAGGAGGAGCTCTAGCCTCCCTAAGCCATGCCACCCTCCAGAGGGTAACCGCCGAGGCCATGGTGCGAGCAGCGGTGTCCACTGCATCGCGTGCTGAAAGGAGGAGGTTTTGTGAGATTATGTTGCTTTCCTCCAGGAAGGCATCATACTCTTCCCTGGCCTCAGGTGGAAGCAGACTTCTAAATTTTTCGAGTGACTCCCAGACATCCAGGAAGTATCTGCGGGTTAGAGCCTGGCTGTTTGCCACTCATAATTGGAAGGCCGATGAGGAATAAACCTTACGGCCTAGCAGATCTAGCTCCCTGGTTTCCCTGGAGGGTGGGAGGGGGTCCCTGGGGAGTTCCCTGGCCCCCATTGCCATCTGGATCACATCCCTCAGGGGAACTGGGTGGCCAATGAGGGAGGAGTAGCCCGACTCGGATACCCGATACTTCACACTCGCCATATCCAAAACCGGGGGAACAGAACTTGGACTCTGCCACCGGGAGCAGGCGAGGTCCCATAAGCTTCAGTGGGGCGGGACTGCTAAGGGTGCCGTCGAGGCGAAGGCCGACTCGAAGAGGGTATCGGGGGGAAGACTCAAGGGTTCCACCTCCATGCCTAAGTGGGCCGTAGCCCGGCACAATAAGTCAAAATGCGCTGAAAGATTCCCCATAAAAGACCCCGGTGCCTGGGACAGCACGGCAGCGGGAGCCTGCCATGGAGGAGAGGGAGTTCCCTGGGAGAACCGTTCTTATGTCCGAAACGGGAAGGATGATGGGGCCGATGTGCGGCGCTGAAGCCATTTGGAGCCCCTAGAAGGTCCCTCCTCCTGGCTGGATACAGGGGAAGGGAATCGAGATTCTCGGCCTGGTGCCAGCGGTGGAGTGGTGCTAGCCCCCGCTGGAGTGGAAGACGGGGGTCTGTGGGTGAGGGCGAGCGTCCCGGGTGGACCCAGGCCTTCAAGATGAAGGCTGGTTTGCCCCTTCTAGTTGGAAGTGGGGGAGGGGGTGTCGGGAGAAGCAGCAAGTCTTGTGCTACCTCCACCGCTTCTGAGGTGGACGGGATGAGAAGCGACTCTACTTGAGTTGTGGGCAAGTACTCGCTGGGGGAGGGAAAGCTGCCAGGGCGGGATGGCTCCCGCTCCTGCAGCACCGGGCTCTGCGGTGCCAAGGGTGGAGTCGGCCAGTGCCAGGGCGAGCTCGGCACCGGTGAAGTTGGGCTGTACCATGCCATCGGCGCCGGAGATGACACGGGCTAACTGAGGGTGACCTCGATTGACGCCAAGGTGCCGAGGTGCCAAGTAGGTGCTGCGGTGCCAGAGTTGGCACCGAGGTGGTGATGTGGTGGCGGCTACCAGTGGCATGGTGCTGTGTAGGGTCCAGCGCTGAGCTGGGTCTTGGTGCCGGGTGTGTACCCAAAGCCTCGAGTGAAGGGTGCCAAGCCTCCTTCGAGGCTAGGGAGTGGCGTCACTGTTCCCTCTCCTTGATCGTTCTGGGTTTGAAGGAGAGACAAATGAAACAAGTGGAGACCATGTGGTCCTTGCCCAGGCACCTAAGGCACTTCCCATGGGGGTCGTCCTGGGGGAAGGCCTTGCTGCACTCAGCGCAGGGTTTAAACCCTGGCATCGTCAACACGATGTTCTGGTCCGGTGGTGGGGACTCTTGTGGTGGAGTTAAATCCACGAAGAGATGCTCCCAGCCGGACAGTGAGTCGAAGACAAAGGGACAGGCTGCTTGCAATTTGCAAGGAGTGGACGTTCCAATTCCGACACGCAAAGCAGAAGAAATGAAACTGAGAAGGGGGCAGGGATGTGGTCGTATATATATAGCCACGGGTGGCGCAAGAGGCGGTGACTGCCTCCCCTCTTCTGACAGGCTAGGACAAGTTTTTTCCAACCAATCCGGCACTCTGGCACAGAGACACCTATTACTGAATGCATCCGAGCAGCGCTCGAAGAATGACATGGCTTGTAAATCACCTATATAGGAATGGATGTGAGCAGCACCTGAAGAAGAACGGAAGGTTACTCACCTATAAGTGTCCTCCTTTGAGATGGGCTGCTCACATACATTCTGTACCCTCCCTCCATCGCCACTTTTCAGAGTTAGTGGAAAGAATGGTGGTCAGGGGCAGGGCCACGTATCTACCATGCAGGTGTGCAGGTCAGAGGGGGCTCTGGCCATTGACCGTATGGGGACAGACTAGGGCAAAAAGCTTTTAGGCATCGGTGTGCTGCGGCATGCACACACCTACATAGGAAAGTAAACTTCCGATCTTCAAAGCATCTGACAAAGTGGTATTTTTTCCCACAAAAGCTCATGAGATAAATATATTTGTTAGTCTTTAAAAGTGCCACAGGACTCCTTGTTTGTTTAACCAAATATAAACCTCTGTTAGATTCTTGCTTCTTTGTTCTTTTTCAGAGAGATGCCAGAAGGATATGCAAAGCAGCATGAAACCGTGCGTGGGCTGTTTCTTCCTTTTAATAGGTTACATTTAATCTTTTCCTTAAGGATGTTTACAAAGAGGCTGCACATTTCTCAGCCAGGAAAGTGCTGCAATCCTTTCCCACTGCCCTCATTCTAGGAGCACTGAAAAGGGAAAAGGAACATTTTGACTAAATATTCTCTGTACTAGGAAGAATAATGGAGCAAATAATTAAGGAATCCATTAGCAAGCATCTAAGAATAAGGTGCTAAGTGATAGTCAGCATGAATTTGTCAAGAACAAATCATGTCAAACCAATCTGATAGCTTTCTATGATGGAGTAACAAGCCTTGTGGATAGAAGGGAAGTGGTAGATGTAGTGTATCTAGACTTTACTAAGGCTTTTGATAATGGTCTCACATCACATTCTCATTAACAAACTTGGGAAGTACAGCCTGGATGGAGCTACTGTAAGATGAGTGAAAAATTGATTGGATAACCACTCCTGGAGAGTAGTTATCAATGGTTCACAGTCATGCTGGAAGGGCGTAACAAGCAAGGTACTGCAGGGATTCATTCTTGGTCCAGTTCTGTTCAATATTTTCATCAGTTATTTAGATGATGGTATACAGATTACACTTATAAAGTTTGCCAATGATACCAAGCTGGAACGGGTTGCAAGTGCTTTGGAGGATAAGATCACAATTCAAAATGATTTGAACAAACTAGTGAAATGGTCTAAGGTAAACAGAATGAAATTCAATAAAGACAAGTGTAAAGTACTCCACTCAGGAAACAACGATCCATTGCACATATATGAAATGGGCAATGACTGCCTAGGAAGAAGTACTGTGTAAAGGGTATGGGGTGCCATAGAACCACAAGCTAAATGTGAGTCAACAGTGTAATGCAGTTGCCAAAAAAAAAGAAAAAAAAATCAAACACCATTCTGGGATGTATTAACAGGTGTACTGTAAATAAGATATGAGAAGTAATTTTTTTGCTCTACTCCACCCTGATTAGGTCTCAACTGGAGTATTGTGTCCAGTGCTGGGTGCCTCATTTCAGGAAAGATGTGGACAAATTGGAGAAAGTCCAGAGAAGAACACCACAAAGGAATAGAGGGTCTGGAACACTTGACTTATGAGGGAAGATTGAAAGAGCTGGGTTTGTTTAGTCTGGTAAAGAGGAGACTGAGAGGAGACAAGATAACTGTTTTCAAGTATCTAAGAGGTTGTCACAAGGAGGAGGGAGAAAAACTGTTCTTGGCTATGTCTACACTGGCAAGTTAGTTTGAATTAAGGAAGCTCAAATTGAACTAACTTTTTACCTGTTTACAACCAGTTTTCATTAGTTCAAATAAAGGAATTCCTTAGTTCAAACTAATGAATGCTTAGTTCAAATTAGTCCCTAACACCAGTTAGCTGAATTAAGCACTTAGTTCGAGCGTTAGTTCAAACTAAGTACAATGGAGACTAGGACAAACCCTTAATTCTAACTTAATAAGTTCGAACTAAGGTCAGTTAGTTTCAATTAATGAAGTAGACAAATTCAAACTAGTTTGAACTAGTCCACGTTGTTAATTCAAACTAATAAGCTTGAGGTTAATTCAAACTAACCTTGAACTTATTCATTCAAACTAACAAATTCAAACTAACTTTCTGAACTGTAGACATAGCCCTTAAGTGCTAATGATACGACAAGAAGAAATGAACTTAAATTATAATGAGGGAGGTTTAGATTCGACATTAGGAAAAAATTCCTAACTGTCAGGGTGATTAACCACTGGAATAAATTGGCTTGGCAGGTTCTAGAATCTCTATCATTGGAAGTGTTTAAGAGCAGGTTAGACAAGCAGCTATCAGGGATAGTTTAAGAGGGCACTTGGTCCTGCCATGAATGCAGGGGACTGGACTTGATCATAGAATCATAGAATCCTAGGGTTGGAAGGGACCTCATAGGTCATCTAGTCCAACCCCCTGCCAGAGGCAGGACCACTCCCACTAAACCATCCCAGTCATGGTTTTGTCCAGCCGGGCCTTAAACACCTCCAAAGATGGAGACTCCACCACCTCCCTTGGCAGCTCATTCCAATGCTTCACCACTCGCCTAGTAAAAAAGTTTTTTCTAATATCCAGCCTCGACCTCCCTAACTGCAACTTGAGACCATTGCTCCTTGTTCTGTCCTCTGTTACCATCGAGAACAGTCGAGCTCCCTCTTCCTTAGAGCATCCCTTCAAGTAGTTGAAGGTTGCTATCAAATCCCCCCTCAATCTTCTCTTCTGCAGACTAAATAAGCCTAATACTTTCAGTCTATCCTCATAGGGCTTGTGCTCCAGCCCTTTAATCATTTTGGTAGCCCTCCTCCGAACTCTCTCTAGCATGTCCCTGTCCTTTTTGTAGTGGGGAGCCCAAAACCGAACACAGTATTCTAGATGTGGCCTCACTAGTGCAGAATAGAGGGGAATGATCACATCCCTTGATCTGCTCGTAATACTTCTTTTGATGCAGCCCAGTATGCCATTGGCCTTTTTGGCAGCAAGAGCACACTGCTGACTCATATCTAGCTTCCCATCCACCATGACCCCCAGGTCCTTTTCTACACTGCTGCTACTTAACTGAATGTTCCCCAGCCTGTAGCAGTGCATGGGGTTTTTCCGTCCCACATGCAGGATTTTACACTTGTCCTTATTGAAGCTCATAAGATTTCTATTGGCCCACTGTTCCAGTTTATCTAGGTCTCCCTGAATCCTGTCCTTGCCCTCCAACATGTCTACTGTTCCCCCCAGCTTGGTGTCATCCGCAAACTTACTGAGAATGCAGTCTATTCCATCATCCAGATCATTGATGAAACTGTTGAACAGAACCGGCCCCAGGACCGACCCCTGGGGCACACCACTTGTGACTGGTTGCCAGCTAGACATGGAACCATTGATTCCTACACGCTGAAACCATTGATCTAGCCAGTTTTCTATCCACCTTATAGTCCACCTATCCAACCCATACTTCCTTAATTTGCCAATGAGAATGCTGTGGGAAACTGTATCAAAAGCCTTAATAAAATCAAGGTATATCACATCAACAGTTCTTCCTGCATCCAGAAAACCAGTCATCTGATCATAGAAGGAAATGAGATTGGTCACGCATGATTTACCCTTGGTAAATCCATGCTGACTGTTCCTGATCACTTTATTTTCTTCTAAGTGTTTGAGGATGGATTCTTTGAGAATCTGCTCCATAATTTTTCCAGGGATTGAGGTGAGGCTGACTGGTCTATAATTCCCTGGATCCTCCTTTTTCCCTTTCTTGAAAATAGGCACTACATTTGCTTTTTTCCAATCCTCTGACACCTCCCCTGTTCTCCATGAGTTTTGAAAAATAACGGCCAGCGCTGCTGCTATCTCATTGGCCAATTCCCTCAGCACCCTTGGATGCAGTTCGTCTGGCCCCATGGACTTGTGCACATCCAGCTTCTTTAAGCAGTCCCTAACCTGACCTTCCATCACCAAGGGCCTCTCTTCTTCTCTTCCATCTGCCATACGCATGGTAGTGGGCTGGGAGCTGACCCTGCCTGTGAAAACTGAAGCAAAAAAAGCATTGAGCAGTTCAGCTTTTTCTTCATCCTCTGTCACGAGGAGGCCTGCCCCATTCAGCAAGGGACCTACACCATCCCTGATCCTCTTCTTGTTATTAACATACTTGTAGAACCCCTTCTTGTTATCCTTTACATCCCTCGCTAGCCGCAGCTCCATTTGTCCTTTGGCCTTTCTGATTTTATCCCTGCAGTCCCTAGCAATATCTTTATATGCCTCCTTGGTCATCTGACCAAGCTTCCACTTCCTGTAAGCTTCCTTTTTATGTTTAAGCTCAGAGCAGAGTTCTCGGCTAAGCCATTCTGGCTGCCTCACATGTTTGTTCTTTCTCCTAACTGGAATGGCAACTTCCTGTGCCCTTAGCAGGGTTTCTTTAAAATATAACCAGCTTTCTTGGACTCCTTTCCCCTTCAGATTAGCTTCCCAAGGGATCCTACCCATCAGTTCCCTGAGGGAGCCAAAATCTGCTCTTTTGAAGTCCAGGGTTTTTGTTTTGCTTCTTTCCTTCCTCCCTTTAATGAACATGCTGAACTCAACCATGTCATGGTCACTACTGCCTAGCTTGCCATTTACCTCTACGTCCCTGATCAATTCTTCCCTGTTTTTGAGCAGCAGGTCGAGAGGTTCAAGGCCCCTAGTTGGTTCCTCCAGCATTTGTACTAGAAAGTTGTCCCCGACACACTCTAAAAACTTCCTGGATTGCCCATGCACTGCTGTATTGGCCTCCCAGCAAATGTCAGGGTAATTGAAGTCCCCCATGAGAACCAGGGCCTGTGATCTACAAGCTTCCGCTAGTTGTCCATAGAACACCTCATCCACCTCCTGCTTCTGGTCTGGTGGTCTATAGCAGACCCCCACCACAACATCCCCCTTGTTGCATTCTCCTCTCAATGTAACCCACAGACTTTCTACAGGCACGCTTCCACTTCCATAATGGAGCTCTGAGCAGTCATAGAGCTCTTTTACATATACCGCTACTCCTCCCCCTCTTCTTCCCTGCCTGTCTTTCCTGAACAGTTTATACCCATCCATGGCAGAGCTCCAGTCATGCAGACTATCCCACCACGTCTCCGTTATTCCTATGATATCATAGTTCCTTGCCTGCACTAGTACTTCCAATTCTTCCTGTTTATTTCCCAGGCTCCTCGCATTAGTGTATAGGCACCTAAGATACCCGGTCACTTGCCCTTCTTTGTCAGTTTGGTTTTCAATTCTATTACATATACCTCCTTGCATTTTTTCTTGGAGTCCTCCTCCCCCACTCTCCTCATGTGTTGGCATTTCAGTGGAACATTTAAGACAATTATTTGATTCCCCCCCCCATGTTCCAACTACCTTCTCTTTTATTCCTGGTACTACAGTCCCAACACCCCCCAAGTTCCATCCCTTCCCCCAGATCTCCCACATTGCCACTTACCTGTGGGCTTTGGTCTCCCTCCCCCATTGAACCTAGTTTAAAGCCCTCCTCACTAGGTCAGCCAGTCTGTGCCCAAATACACTCTTCCCCTTCCTGGACAGGTGAAGGCCATCTCTGCCTATCAATCCTCTGTCCTGAAACAGAATTCCATGATCAAGGAAGCCGAATCCCTCCTGACCACACCATCTTCGCAGCCAGGCATTCACCTCTAGGATGCATCTGTCTCTCCTCAGGCCTCTAGCCTTGACTGGAAGGATTGATGAGAACACCACCTGTGCTCCAAACTCCTTCACCTTCGCTCCCAGAGCCCTGAAGTCACCTTTGATCTGCTGAGGATCACCTCTCGCAGTATCATTGGTACCCACATGGATAAGAAGCATGGGGTAGTAGTCTGAGGGGCGGATGATTTTTGACAGTCCCTCCGTAACATCTCTGATACATGCACCTGGCAGGCAGCATACCTCCCTAGAGGCCTTGTCAGGGCGACAGATGGGTGCCTCCGTTCCTCTCAGGAGGGAGTCCCCAATCACCACAACCCTACGTTTCCTCTTAGGTGAGGTGGCTGTGCTCTCCCCAGCCTCTGAGGTGGATGGCATCTCCTCTAACTCCTTCATCGTGTCCAGCACCACATAACAGTTCCTCACCACAATGGATGGTGGGATGTGAGCAGGCATGGAGCACCTTCTTCTGCCAGAGGTGCCCAGCTGCCACTGTCCTCCCTCTGCCATAGGCATCCCATCCGTTTCCAGAGCTGTGGCAGTAGCTTTTGGCACCGGGATAGGGACCTCCTCCTTGCAGGTCTCATCTTGGACACTGTCAAGGAACTTTTCCAGGGCGTGGATACTCCTGAGTCGTGACACCTCCTCCTTCAACTCTCCTACTTGTTTCTGGAGAGATGCCACCAGAAGGCACCTATCACATAGGCTCATCTCCCTAGCCTGATCATCAGTGGCAGGAAAATGAAGGCCACAGTCCTTGCAAATCCACACCAGGATCTGGGTGGAGATATCCATCGTCAGACACTCTGTCTGGCTACAAACAGTGGCAAAGGAAACAGCAGGGTCACTAGCACCAGCAGTGCGGCTCCTCTTCACCATCTTGGCCTCACCAAACTCCTCCTCAAACTCCCTCACAAACTCCCCTGTTTGCTGTCCCCTGGTCACAAGCTTGATGACCTCTCATGGTCCCTTCCAGTTTCTATGATTCTGTGATTCACAAAATGACTGCAGAATTGACAAGCACTTGAAATCACAAGGAACTCCAAAGAGTTGCTTTGGGAGAGGGAGGGTCCTCTCAGAAATACCTCGGCATCTCCTTCTCCTGTTCCCTCCCCCCGCCACAATAGCTTCCCTCACAGTGTACCCCTGCAGTGAGTGTGTACCTTTTCATGGGAAAGAAGCCACAGAGCATTGCAAGTGGGCTGCCCACAGCAGCCTGCCTGGGTAACTTAATGCTCTAACTCAGTGGTTCCCAACCTTTTCTCTGCTGTGGCACACGTTGATACCTTCAAATTTTTCAAGGTACACCACCATTTAAAAACTCAAGAATATTCAAATTAGCTCAAAATAACATGAATAGTTATGAACCATGGCACAATTGTTCGGAAATGCTGCTGTGTGGGGTAGTAGGGGGAGCAGAGCAGGGATGGCAAGAGAGGGGAGGTCAGGAGTCATTTGCAATGGCAGAAGTGAGTGTGAGGAGCAGAGCATGGCAGGGGCAGGGCTGGCACAACCCGGTAAATCTGGTAAGCACTGCAGGGGGGCGCTGGCACCTGCTCTGCTTGCAGGGGGTGCAAGAAATGGTAGCACCATGCCTGGGCAGGGGTGGCAAAAGAGGACAAGGGCAGCCATGTGGGGAGCAGCACAAGGGTGGCAAGAGAGGAGAGGGAAGGGAGAACAAGAGTGGCTTTGCCGGTGGGGGACAGGGGGAACTTGAGGAGTGGGAGGGTAGGGCAGAGGAGCATGGCGCAGCACCCACTTCCCCCTTCTCCACAGTGGCTCCCTGCCACCTAGGGCAAATCCTCACCCCACTGCTGCTCCCTCCCACCCCACTGGGTCCCTTCCTCCCCTCCCCCAGCCTCCTTCTGCCTGTGATGGACCCTCCCATCACTGCAGAGGCCAGAACTATCCCTCCAGCCCCCAGCTACAACCCCCCCACCTACACACACCCCCAACCAAACAGCCACCCCACAACCCCAGCTACACATCCTCTGCTATACATTCACTCCCTGCCCCCCACAACCCACAGCAGCCCCCCTCAGAGCCTCACCTTGGCTGTTTGCAGGCTGGCTGACAGGCTGGGAGCTGTTTCCCCACCACAAAGTAGTTTGTGGGGCCCCCCAAAGGGCTCACTATTAGCCCCCACTGCTACCCTCCCCATGGCCCAGTCCCCCCCTACAGCCCTAACCACCCCACATGACCCCCCAGGACTCCTTTTTTTGTTTTGCTGAACTGAACTAACATGAGTATCGCTATGGAACTCATAAATTATTCTTGGGTATATTTTTAAAGATCTTCCCATCATGAAGCTTGTAAGTTGATCATCATTCACTTAACATAAATGAGCTAATGCTGAACTACAAAGTTAAAATGAACATTTTAAATGTTTTTTAAAAAGTATAAGTATTAATTAATAAATAAAAAGTGGTAACATTAATGATGTCTCAAAAATAACAAATACCACATTTAAAATTTTGGCAGTCAAATCTTACAAATTTTTCATATATTGTTGGATTTATGTGCACTTGACATTTAATACAAATAAGTATAATAAATAACAAAGGTTCCTAGTGTGTAGCTATAAATGAAAAACACCAAATTTCAGTGAAATGCTCTGAAGTGCTCAATTTTGAGAGACTCTTGCCCCCTCAAAAATATTAAATAGTAAGTACAGAAGAAGCTGAAAAATTACTTACAAAAAAATAGATATAGCACAGACATCACATACAGCTGTAATGATTGTCTAAGGGCAACACTGCATTTATATGTAGCAGGCTATATGGACCTACCTGGTAAAATAATCTAACCAAAGCCAAACTAAAAATTGTCACAAAGTCAAAGGAAAACACAAAAGAACAGATAAAAAAGAAAAGGAAAAGGCAATATTTCACAAAATTAAAAAAGGCAGAATGAATGGCCACACTGAGGAATTAAAAGGTCAGCCCAAGGGAAAAGTTCCTGATATTGTGCTGTCTATTGCCTGCTCCTGCTTTTTTAGCATGTCAATGGGCAGATAATGGTGAGATCTGCAATTCAGACTAAGCACAGATACTAATGATAGCTTGTCTTGATAAGCCAAAAATGAAAATCGCTTAGGCTTCCAGCCCTACTAGCTCTGCTAGAGGGGAATAATTTCTATATTTTTATTTCTGTCCACCAAATTGAGGTTGGGGACCTTTATTGCTTGGGGTCCTAGGCGGCTGCATGCTTCGCCTACCCCAAAAGCCGCCACTGCTTTTTCCCAGCCCTGCACAGCCCACATGGCTGAGCTGAGCAGGGAGGGAGCTCTAACTCTAGCTCTCCCAGATTCTCATGGCACACTTTGGGTGTTGCTGTGACACATCAGTGTGCTGCAGCACACTGGTTGGGAACCACTGCTCTAGCTTTATCACTTCACTTGGCTAAAGCACAATGCAAAGGATGAATTTCAGTCATTCCCAAAATGAAAACAATGGGAAATTTTGCTGCTGTGCAAAGGCTTTGTTCAGCAATTGAGCAAGTTTAACAAACAAGGAGTCCCGCAGCATTTTGAAAAACTAACAAATTTGTTTATCACGTGAGCTTTCATGGGCACAATCCCACTTCACCAGATGCATGAAATGGAGAAAATAGCATGTTAGCTGTGAATATAGAGATACAGAGAACGGTGGGTCACAATGTTAATTCAAACAGATCCAGAAGGATAGCCCATCTCTGCAAAGTAAACAAGCTGTTTTGATTCAAACAGTGTGTTAGACTAAGAAAGTCTTAGAGGGAAACAAGAGCTGTGAGCAATATCTGAGAAGAATAATTGAGAGGAAATCACCCAAGAATTCTATTCAAACCCAGCCTGGAGATATTTTGTTTGCATATGAATTCCAATTGTGCAGTTTCACATTCCAATCTGTTTTTAAAGGTTTTTTGCTGAAGTACTATAACTAGAAGGTTTTTCACAGACTGTCCAGGTAGATTGAAATGTTCCCATACTGATTTTTGAATGTTGCCATTTGTGATGTCTGATTTGTGTCCATTTATTCTTTTGAGCAGAGACAGTCCAGTTTGGCTAATGCATACAGCAGAGGGGCATTGTTGGCACATGATGGCATATATCACATTGGTAGATGAGCAAGTGAATGAGCCCTTGATGGAGTGGCTGACCTGGTTAGGTACCATGGTGGCATCATTTAGAATACTCTGAACAGTGTTTGGAGGACTGGGGCTTTTCTGTTAGGTCACTATGTCAGCTCATTATGGCAGTTTTTACAAGGGCATGAAATCACCAGGTAATTTAATCACTGCACATCTACTGACTTCCCATGGCACTAGATGCATTAATATCAGTAGAAAAGGTGCAGTGCTGTCACATCCCGTGCCATGGAAATTCATCAGCTGACACCAGTGCTCAGTTCAGATGCATGAGGAAGCAAGTCAGTGTGTGCTTATGTGTAATACGAAATCACCCGACTGCTGTGAGTCTGTCTCTGCCACTTCTTTCCTTCCAGGCAAGGTTGCATGGACTATCTTTCTTCACTGCTATTCAGATAAAGTCTTATATCATATCTGATGATTTGAGAAAATCTTTCCATCCTGCTTCCTGAACATTTGAATCAAACACTCTCCATTCCTCGAAGAATAGAGCTATTCCTTACTATTCACACCTGTGACTGAGCCAGAGCACAGGAAGATTCATGAGCTATCACAGGGGCAGTGTTTGAACCACTGTGACTGAGGCTCATGAGTGATGAGGAGTCTAATGTAGATGCCGCTTCTCTAACCAGATGCAGATGGGCATGTCTCTCCAGCCTTAGTTCAGCACTCAGGCAAAGGCTGGAAGGCTAGATTAAAGCTGTCAGTGCCAAGAAAGCTTCAGTTTTAATCCCATTGCGTATGGAGCAGGTCTGAAGACAGAGAAGAACAATCCACCCTTCCACCCACTGTAATAGTACGGCTCAAGGGGAGCTGGCACTGGAGCACCAGTTCTGGTGCTAGGCTCAGACACATCAGTCCAGACGTTTCTCTGGATTTTAAGAAAAAATGCTCCAAGTATGCAAGTCATAGAGCTAGTGACATCTAGAAAACAAAGTGGCAGGGCCTGGTCTTCTTCCTGAATTACCCCCTTCCTTCCCTTTCAACCCAAGGCAGAACAACACTCCCCCGCACCCTACGCCTCTCTGTGCACTCCTGACCTTTTTTTTCCTGACAGCGCTGCCAGTTCCACTGGTTACAGGCCTCTGGAGAGCAGGAGCAAGGATGACAGCTCTGAACTAGCTCCTTGTCCTGCAAAATATTTGCTGAGTTCCCAAGCAGCTGTCTGTCTTGGCCATGTTCCAAAAAGGTTCAGTAGCTGGCTGGCAGGCTGGTGCTCTGCATTCACCAGGAGAAGAAACCCTCCCTTGATTAGTTTGCTCTTTCCGGTCCCCATATTTCCCAGCAAGGGTCAAGGCAGAATGCAAATTGACAGCGATGCGGAAAATTAATTGGGGAGTGGATGCTGACTTTTGTCTAGCACGAAAGAAAATTTTGTTTGTTTATAACTCAGCTGCAAACTTAATGCCAGAAATTCAATTAATAGATGATACATAGAAGAAGGAATGCTGGAGGAAACTAAAAAGAAACATTATTGGGGAGAATCAACTGAGTCAAAGTGTTGGTGCTTTATTATATGTAATAATTCATATTCAGATGATCAGAATGGCATGCAGTTGGCCAGCTTGAAAGGCGTCTCTTCCCATAATTTAGTCGCTGCAACCCTCTCATAAATCAGCATTGGCTTCCCAATCCGGACAGCACTCCAATTCAGTGGAGCTGCTGAGGAATGTCAAGAGGCTATAAAGGCTGAAACCGAGTTTCCCTTTAAAAAGGCAGTGGCCCTGACTTTTAAAATGGGAGCAGACTCCAGCATGTGTGATACAAAACCTAGACCCCACCAGTCCTCCTCACTTCAGGGCTCACTTTCAGCATTTTGCTAAACTTTGTTTTCCAAGGGCTGAAAGTCAGCACCATGTGGAATGGAAATAAAGTCACATTAGCAGTGCCCTGCATCCCCAAGGCTTTGAGATTATGCCATTAGAAGGCATTACAGCTCCTGGCTTGAGCTGCCTGGCTAGACACCACCAGTACTTCATGCTTGATAGAAATTATATGATCAATGGTGTTTCTCTGTAAAATGCCGAGTCTCAACCCCTCTGTCACACCTAACCTTCCAGTCAGCCCCCAGAAAGGCTTGCAAAGGAGTGAGATGTCCCTCCAGAAACTAGGTCTCATCTCACATGCAGAAAGTCCTAAGTTCAAACCCCAGGGGGCTGGACTTGATGATCTCATGAGGTCCCTTCCAACCCTATGATTCTATTCTATCTCCTGCTGGAGCATCTGAAAAGCAGCCATTTTCCTCTCTGTACTAGTCTGTGTTGAATCCTTTGTGGCCAGAAGATCCTGCCCAGGCTAGGGTTACCAAATACCAAAGCATGGAAAGGAGGACAGGAAAGAATGAAAAGGAGGACTTTGGAGAACACATGGAGAAAATGTTGTATTAATGTAATATTCTTCTGGATTTAGGGTCCCCTGGAACCAGAGGCGTCGCTGGCGCTGGGCACCCAGGGCACGTGCCCTGAATACAAGCGCCAGTGCCCTGGATCTCCAGCCCAATTGGGCCGGAGATCCAGGGCCCAGCCGCCAGCAGCCGCGGTGGCCCCATCCCCAGCAGGGAATCCGGGGCCCGGCTACCTGCGCCAGTGGCAGCCCCATCCCCTGCTGGGGATGCAGGACCCTGCCACCCACGGCTGCTTCCAGCCCTGTCCCCAGCCAGGGATCTGGGACCTGGCCACCCGCGGCCACTTCGGTCCCCATCACTGGCCGGGGATGCAGGGCCTAGCCGCCTGCGGCAGTGTGGCGGCTTCTGGCCCTGTCCCCAGTGGGGGAGAGGGGCGGGGCCTGCAGGCCGGGGCCTGGGCCCATGCCCCGGGTCCCTCCCTGGGCCAGCGACGCCCCTGCCTGGAACCCTTCTCCCTAAAATCAGGGTGTTGTGGGATATTCCAGCATCCTTTAACCCCTGCAAGTAAAAAGCCAGACAAAATCATGGATTTTTAAAATGCCTGCTGGATGGAGAATGTGACAGTAAAAAGGAGGACATGTCTTCCTTTTGCCTGACATCTGGTAACCCTAGCCCAGGGACATGCAGATGGGGAGCATTCAGGGCTGGCTCTACCTATAAGCAAATGAGGCCCTGGATCCAGGTGCCATTGGCTTAGGGGCACTGCAGCCCCACACCAGGGGCAGGGCAGGCTGGCCCAGAAGCCAGACCCAGCCCTCCTTCCACTCCACAAGCCAGCCCATGGGGTGGACTCCACTCTCTCACCCTGCCTCTGGGCTGGCCCTTACCGCTTTTATGGTGGAAGAGAGAGCCCAGGGGAGAGGTAGGAGAGCAAAGTCCAACCCATGGGCTGGCCCACTCTGCCCATGGGCAGACTGATCACCCTCCCAGGGGGGGCAAGCTGGTCCAGAGCAGAGGCCAAGTTCTGCCCCCACCCCCTGTGGAGGGGCCCCAAAAGTGAAAGCCAACTCAGACTGCCACAGCCCTTTGAGTCAGCCCTGGGGGCTTGCCCACCTCCCCTCTCCAGGCATCAGCAGGGGCACAGCACAGAACTCCTGCACAAGGTCACAGGAGGAGAGTGAGTTCCTCCTGAGAAATCCCAGGAGTGTGCTGGACCTTGCTGGCTGTGAGCAGGGGGAGCCTCTGGCTCATCTCAGGTCTGAGAGATTTCCAGCCACAGACTTGGTGATCAATGCATCTCCATGTGGCGCCTTGAACAGGACAGGTTTGGGCTCACCTGCTGCCAGAACCTGACCACATCCGCCTACATTCAGTGACTCTTTGCCTCCACCATGGTGAGTACAGGAACCAGGCTCACCCCATCAGCCTCTTCTTTCACATTCCCAGATGGCTGCTTTTCCTACTCCTTTGATAGGAGATTACTTACTTGCCCTGAGCCAGCCAGCAGGTACACAATGCGTGCACTTCCCTCAACCAGGTCTCTGCAGCAGAGATACCCCCAGCCTGTCCCCATCATGGCTGCTGTCTTAAGGCATGTCTGTGAGTGTCCACACTGGGGCAGCAGCAGACAAAGCTGGCCCCACTAGCCATGCAGGCGAACAGTTCCTCTAACTGCGAAAGCACAGAAAGTGCCCCTTCAAAGGCAGCCAACATTTTATTTCTGTGCATGTCCCTGATCCTGCAGTACCCACATGGTCAGTTAGGATGCATCCAGAGAGACTGAGTGCAGAACAGCAGGATTTGCAGCCCAGAGAAGTGACTTGTTTTGACTCTAACTCACAGCTCCAGATCCAGATGTGTTTGTGCTGCCTACGGGTTCCCAACCTGAGCACAACGGGGCTGTGCCCACTTGAGGCCCACTAGAGTCTTATTTTCAGTCTTCCCAGAGTAAAGGTTTTCTAGACAAAGACCGGCTGGAAGATCAATTCATCTCCAGCTTCACAAAATTTCTTTATCAACACTCAGACTGTATTGTGTTCCTGCTGTAGCCAGCTAAGCAGAGAACTAATTCAGCAAAGAAGTTAAGCGCATGCTTAACATTAAATGTGTGCATGAATCTCATTGATTTCAGTAAGTGCCTAAGTGCTTTGCAGAGAATTAGAGCCTTAAAAACAATTGGCTGCACTCCCTGGAACTGTGGTATGGGCTGAGAGTACCTAGAGACTAAACAAATGGTAACAATGCAGAAGTCATGATCACTTTTTGAGTTGCACTATGAGATTTAATTGAGAGGTCAAAAAACTCCCTATGATGACTGTACATCAGAGCTCTCAAAACTCAGAGGCTTATATAAATGATGCAAAACAAGAAGACTGCATCACAAGAACAGCATATTCCAGTCCCTAAGATTACTCCATTGTCCCCACATGAACAATAAAAAGAAAGCTGTCTCCCAGCAGAATAAGGCTATGTTCACACACAGGGGGTTATTTCGATACAAGTTGTTTCGAAACAAGTTGTATCGAAATAACGCCTTATTTCGAAATAAGTTAATTTGAATTAACAGTTTGTTAATTCGAATTAAGGAAAAAAGCAGGAATCGAAATAACAGGTTCAGGCAACAGTTATTCTGAAATGATTCACCGTTGTTTCGAAACAACATGTTCAGATGGCATTGTTTTGAAACAATTGTTTTGAAACAACGTTGTTTTGTCCCCGCATGGGGTTTAAGTTGTTTCAAAACAACCGTGCGTCGTGTGAACAGGGTATTTCTTATTTCGAAACAACCTCTATTGTTTCGAAATAAGAGTGCTGTGCGAACACAGCCTAAGGTCTTAGTTTAAAGTTAGTACATGTGTAGACTCGACGTTTTACATCTATTTTAACTACTGAGATTTAAACCAGAGATTACAATTAAAATGTAGAAATACGCACCAGAGTTGCATACATTCTAGAATTTCAGCTCCCAACTGGCTCCAGATGAGCAGCACCCTACAGATTTTCTGACTGAACAATATCTAATGCTTTCAAATGACAGTGCCTCTACTTGTTTGACTTCCCACATGACCTGACATCTCCAAGTAACTTTTTCTCATAGCATATTTTCCCCATAGTTTACCTTCATTTAAAGTTTCATGTTTCAGTAATGCTTTCTTTCAAGAAAGAGATATACCCGCTCTCTGCCAATATGGTCTTACTCTGGATATTTTATCCAGTAACCTGGAAACACACCCTAATTTGGTATCCACACGTCTGACCAGATGCCACCAAAGACCTATGATGAAAAGAGCTGGTCAACAAATTTTGAGTTTCAATCCCTTTGGTGAAAAAGGGCCACATTTTTGAGAAAACATTCACTTTTCTCAAACAGTTCTGCAAACATACCTGACTTTCACTCATACTCAACACACCCTTATTTGGTATTCCTGCTTTAAGTAGTGGCTTCAGAAGATCTAATGCTGAAAATCTTAGCTGCAGAGCATGAGATAAACTATTAAAATCCCAAAATTTAAGCTAACCCAGATGCCAGCTCTTAATTGTCCTGTGAGCAGAGATAAGATAAAACTTCAAAGCCCCTCAAAGCAATAGGCCAGGAATCCTGACCCCTAGTTTTAAATTTGCCATAATTTTGATATAGTGTCAGTTCCAGTCTTTCTTGCCAGAAATACTCTATAAGCAGCTCTCTTATTTCACTGAGATTTCAAAAGGATTGTACATCTGATGCATAACACCTGTGAGCCATCACCATCTGCAGCACTTTCAGATCAATTGACCATTTGTCTTTAGCGATGGGGAGATAATTAGTTTAATCAAAATGGCCTCAGAGTAAAAGCCTGGATTGACAGGGTGGAGGATGTGAGAGTATCTCTTTGAGAAATTTGCCTGCTTTCATAACAAAACAGGGCACTAACTTACATTAGGAAATTCATAGGCATAGAATTTTCCCCCATGACACTGTTTGCTACCAAAAAGGTTAGATGTTTTCTGAAAGAATTCAGTGGCACAAGGAAGAATGAGGAGACATGAGTCACATCCTCATGGTAACCAAAACTGAGATGTGCCTGTATTTCAAAGAACTCAGAATAAAACCACAGTGGTGTGTCTCTGGGGAAGGGGGGAGGAATTTGTATAGGAATCTTGGGGCTCATGTTAACAACTCTGAATACTGAGCTTTGCACTATGTTAATCCTTTTGCATCTACAACACGAATGAGATTCAACACACTTGTGGCAAAGTAACTCACCAGTTAGGATTCTCTCTCGCACTAGGCATGGCTACCTTTCCCTACTTGTTAGCATCTTCCTCCCCTCTGGGAATGCCTCTACTCCTACCATGGAATACTGGCTACAGAGGAGCTTCTGTAAAGCCACCGCCAGCTTCTCCAGCAGTCAGTCACTGAGCTACCTTTCCAACCAACCCTTCTGGTCCCGAGGACAATTCCTGGGGCTGGATTCAGGCAGTCCCTCAGGCACTAACCTCAAGACAAGAATCCCCTAGCTTTCCTCCATGGAGCTGGACATGCAGTTTGGACTACCGGCAGACCCACGGTTGGCTCTGTTTGCCCAGATACTGCCCAAGTTTAGAGGGCTCAGCAAGCCATCTCCCTGCTAGTAGGAAGGGCTGTCCACCTCCAAGGGCAGGACCCTTCTGAAGTGGGCCTCTCCCTTCCAAGGCTCCTCCTCCAAGATGACCCACTTTGCAGGTGTAATGGGGCAGGGTTGCCTGAGCTCCCGCCTGCTCTGTAATTCCTGATCTCCCAGGGCAGGATTTGTATATACCCTCCTGAAGCGCACATACAATATTTTCCAGTCAAAAAAGTTACAGTAGATTTAAATCCTTAAAGCAAGAAATATGAGCTGTTTAATAGTATAACCAAAGAAATTATTATTCAGTGGCTTGGAATAATCATTTTTCTTCTTTGTTCTTCTTTTAATAAGTTGTTAAACTACAGAAGGCACTGTTTGTTTTTGCAATCTCCATCAAAGTATGTGGTTAACCTCCCCTGGGATTGTGTGCCTGGCACCTACGCACTAAACACACTGGAAGCAATGACCTGATGCCATTTTGGGTGCACTTCTCCCCAGAATATGATAGGTACAAGATATCCAGACCAGGGCCATAACTAGGCGTTCTGATGCCCAGGGCAAGCAGCCCCAAAGGTGCCCCCTGGCCCCGATCTGGGGCCTATCTATACAGCAGCAGGGAGGGGCACAATCCTTCCCTGTTGCGGCCAGAGCTGGCAACAGGGGTCCCTACCCCAGCACAACAAGGAGAAGGGACGCCCTGCTGCCGGCTCTGGGCTATGGTAGGACAGTGATGCCCCCTCCCGGCTCTGGCCATGGCAGGGAGAAGGGATTGCCCCAGCGCCTCTGGCCGTGACAGTGAAGCAATCTCCTCGCCAGCTCTGGCCACAACAGCAATACCCCACCGCAGCCAGAGCCAGCAGGGAGGATCGCTTCCCCGCCATGACCAGAGGCAGCAGGGGCGACCCCTTCCCCATGGCGCCCTTTTAAATTGGCACCCAAGGCAAAGCCCCTTTCACCCCGCTGTAGTTATGGCCCTGATCCAGACACATTAAGCAGAGTTTCTTTACTGAAGGCTACGGCAGCCCATCGATTGATTCATTGTTCTGTTCTGTACACTTATCCCCATACAACCTTGTCTATAATTGCTTAATGCTTTCTTGTTTAGCTAGTGGATGTTGGCCAAGCCTACCTGATGATTCTGATATGCTAATACTTACTAGATAACACTTCTTAAACAGAATGCTCAATTCCTATGGAAAAACTTACACTATCCACACAAATAACATCAAAGAAAATCTTCTAATAATGCCTTCTGAAAGAAATGGAGAAATCTCCATGTAACAGAAAGGATTGCACAAGAAACAGCACAGTAAGAAATACTGATAAGGAAAAGTTTGTAAGCAATTACAGCCAGACAAATGTTCCATAAGCAAGTCATAATTATAGGAACACATCAGCGATTATGAAACAATAGCAGCCAATTAAGACTTTGATCATTTTACCTCTTGCAAAGAATGTGCAGCCTACTGATGCGGTTTTTGGCCTTATCTTGATCAGCCAAGCAACTGTGTGCCTGGGGGCCATTAAAACACATTGATTTTATTTGTGTTAATTCATATTCTGCCATTTCTTTCCATGAAGTAAATCACAAAATACAATGTAGCCCAGCCACTTTTCTTAACAGCAGTCGTATTTCCAGCCATTGGTGAAGACAGTTTTGGAGGACAGGAGGAGGGAGAAAATGGGCCAGAGAAGCTTAGGGTTACAGTATACTGTCAGAGTGAGGAATGCAAGAAAGAAGCCATTATTGTACTGCTTAGAGCTGGGGCCTGTACAACCACGTAGAAAGAGCCAGTCCCTGGCTCAAAGAGCTTGCAGTCATAGAGGCAAAGTTCACAAGGCCCAGAGAGGGAAATACCTGGCTTAAGGCCCCACTGAAAAGCCAAGGACAATACTGGCATGAGAATCCACATCTCATAATTTCCTGCCTCTTGCCCTCTCTTGGCCACAATGTCCTTCATCCCTCGTAGGGACACTCAGGTATTACTCGGGGTCCCACACATTAAAACAATGAGGTTCTGTAAGATCTAAACACTTTCAGCTCCCATTGACTTTAAGGACTTATTCCCTCATAGGACCAGACCCCTTACTAGGGCCTGAAAAGACCATGTCCTAAGGTTCTCTATCTAGCAGGGCTGGGCTGATAACATGCACCGTGACCTGCGCTGGGCCCATGGTGCTATGATTTAGTTGCAGTTGGTCCTGCTTTGAGAGGGGGTTGGGCTAGATCAAGGATCTCAATCACATGGCTCATGGCCACACGTGGCCCCTAAAGCTATTGCCTGTGGCCCACAACAACACTATTTTTACTGATATTTGCAATATTTTTGTATGAAAAGGTTTTAGTGGTGCGGCCCTCAGGCTAACATACTATTCCTCATGCGGCCCTTCACTAGTCCTCGTGCGGCCCTCGTGGTGATTTGAGTTTGAGACCCCTACAGCTAGATGACCTCCTGCGATCACTTTCAGGTGTAATCTTCTAGGATTTCTATGGAAAGGGCTGACAGCTGCTCCGGACTATTTGGGAATGAGCTGACTGGGGGTAAGCACAGCTGCAGATAGGCCAACAGGGCTGGGCTTTGCAAACCCAAACCTGGGGGGAGTCTGATTCTCAGGGACCTCATTTTACTTTCTGCCCTACCTCAGAGTTCAGGGATAACAACCTCTGGTCTCAACAGCAGGTCCAAAACATATGGATTTTGTCCTCTGCAGAGTCTGATTCATGACATACAAGGTGTGTGCACATTACAAACCGACAGCATTAACACATGGAACAGGTTTGAAGACCCCTCGGTCCCTCCCAGACTCCCTGACCATAATATCTAACAGCTTCTCAGGAGTGACACTTGGGGCCCTGGCAAGTGAAGAAGGCACTATTTGCAGTTAACTACTCAGCAGCAGGTGCCTCTGCCAGCTGGCTGCTCTCTGGCTTTGGCTAGGGTTACCAGATACCAAAGCATGGAAAGGAGGACAGGAAAGTGCAAAAAGGAGGACATTGGAGAACACATAGAGAAAATATAGCATTAATGTACTATTCTTCTGTTTTTAGGGGACTCTAGAATGCTTCCCCCTAAAAATAGGGTGTTCTCAGGTTTAAGGAGAATGAGGGTCTGTCTAGTTCTGTGGCTTTTTCCCATTAATTATGGTTTTGGGGTGCATTGCTCATACAAAGTACCCCATGTAATCTACTCTAAGATCATAGAATCATAGAATCATATGGTTGGAATGTACCTCATGAGGTCAACTAGTCCAACCCTCTACTAAAAGCAGGGCCACTCCCACTAAATCATCCCAGCCAGGGTTTTGCCTAACTGCGCTTAAATATCTCCAAAGATGGAGATTCCACTACCTCCCTAGGTAACCAATTCCAATGCTTCACCACCCTCCTAGTGAGAAAGTTCTTCCTAATATCCAACTTTGACCTCCCCAGCTGTAACTTGAGACCATTGCTCTTTCTTCTGTCCACTGTTACTACTGAGAACCTAGCACCCTCTTCTTTGGAGCACCCCTTCAAGTAGTTGAAGGTTGCTATCAAATCCCCCCCTCAGTCTTCTCTTCTGCAGGCTAAATAAGCCTGGTTCTTTCAGTCTCTCCTTGTAAGTCATGTGCCCCAACTCCCTAATCATTTTTATTGCCCTCCATTGGACTGTTTCCAAATTGTCCACATCCTTCCTGTAGTGGGGAATCCAAGACTGGACATAGTATTCCAGATGTGGTCTCACCAGTGCCGAATAGAGGGGAATAATCACATCCCTCAATCTGATGGCAACACTCCTACTGATGCAGCCCAATATACCATTGGCCTTTTTGGCAACAAGCGCACACTATTGACTCATGTCCAGCTTCCCATCAACCATACCCCCCAGGTCCTTTTCTACAGTGCTGCCACTTGGACAATCGGTCCCTAGCCTGTAGCCATACATGGGATTTTTCCATCCTGAGTGCAGGACTTTGAACTTGCCCTTGTTGGACCTCATGAGATTTCTTTTGGCCCACTGCCCCAATTTGTTTAAGCCTCCCTGGATCCTATCCCTGCCCTCCTGTGTGTCTACCATTCCTCCCACCTTGAAGTCATTTGCAAACTTATTGAGCGTGCAGTCTATCCCAGCACCCAGATCATTAATGAAAATGCTGAACAGAAGCAGCCCCAGGATCAACCCCTGGGGCACTCCACTTGCTACTGGTTGCCAACTAGACATTGAGCCAATGATTCCTACCTGCTGAAACCGTTGATCTAGTGAGTTTTCTATCTACCTTAATGTCCATTCATCCAACCCATACCTTCTTAACTTGCCAGTGAGAATGCTGTGGGAAACCGTATCAAAAGCCTTGCTAAAATCCAGTTATATCAGAACAGTGGCTATTCCCACATCTACAAATCCAGTCATCTCATCATCGAAGGCAATGAGGTTAGTCAGGCACAATTTGCCCTTGGTGAATCCATGCTGACTGCTCCTGATCACTCTATTTTCCTCCAAATGTTTCAGGATGGGTTCTTTGAGAAGCTGCTCCATGATTTTTCCATTACTGAGGTGAGACTGATTGGTCTGTAGCTCCCCAGGTCCTCCTTTCCCCCTTTCTTGAAGATAGGTATTATATTTGCCTTATTCCAGTCCTCTAGCACCTCCTCCGTTTGCCAAAGATAGCAACCAGCAACTCTGCAATCACATCGGCCAACTCCCTCAACACCCTCAGATGCAATTCATTGCGCCCCATAGACTTGTACACATCCAACTTCTTTAAGTAGTCCCTAACCTGACCTTGCATCACCAAGGGCCGCTCTTCTCTCCATTCTGCATTACCCAGTGTAGTGGCAGTGGAGCTGGCCCTTCCTGTGAAGACTGAAGTAAAAAAAGCATTGAGGACTTTCACCTTTTCCACATCCTCCACCATGAGGACACCTGCCCCATTCAGTAACAGACCATCCCTGATCCTCTTCTTGTTACTGACATACTTGTAGAACACCTTCCTGTTATCCTTGACATCCCTTGCTAACTGCAACTCCAATTGTCCTTTGGCCTTTCTGATTTTATCCCTGTAGTCCCAAGCAATATCTTTATATGCCTCCCTAGTGATCTGTCCAAGTTTCCACTTCTTATAAGCTTCCCTTTTATGTTTCAGCTCACCACAGATTTCTCTGCTAAGCCACGCTGGGTAGTCCATGTCTGCTGTTCTTTCTGCACATTGGAATGGTATCTTCCAGTGCCCTTAAAAGGGTTTCCTTAAAATAGAGCCATCTCTCTTGGATGCTTTTCCCTTTCAGATCAGCCTCCCACGGGATACTGCCCATCAGTTCTTCTTCGAGTGCTGCTCACATCATTCAGTATTAGGTAGCTAGGTGTCACAGTGCACGATTGGTTGGAAACTTTTAGCCCTAGCCTGTCAGAGCAGGGTCAGCAGCCAACGCCCCCTCCAGCCACTCCCATGCCTACATATATGGCCCCAACCCTGACACTCCTCAGTTCTGTTTTCTGCCCTCAGCAACAGTTATGGAACAGCCATTTCTTGCAGTCTTCAGCAAGTGCCTTTCTGTTTATGAGTCATCGGTTTACACTTGAGAACTTGTTTGTGGACATTGTCCCACCGCATTCAGTCACACCTACCAAGTTCTTGCCGCCAAAGCTGAAACACCACTCCTGACATCCGTTTGCCATCTCAGGTTTCAAGCCCTGTGTGAATTGCAGCCAACGCCATCCCTAGGGTAGGGCGAGAGGGGCAGCGGCCCAGGGCCCTGTGCTTTGGGGGGCCCCGCAGGGCTACACCGCTGCCTCCCCATGCCAGGGACTGGGCGAGCTGGCAAAAAGTGGCAGCCTAATTCACTCTACTGTGGGGCCAAAGGAGTGGCTTGGTATGAAAGTTGCTTAAAGCAGTAGATCAGCATTGCAACAAAGGTGAGTCATTAGGATTAACAATGAGGTGCTAATTGTTGTTCAAACAACCTCTATGCCTCCTCTCTGAGTCAGTATCTCTTTGGGCTTCTTTCATTCATATGAAAAGGACTGAGGTCACTGGCAAGCAACTTTTGTGTGTTTTTTTAGCAATAGACCCAATGAAGAAAAGAAAAAACTGTGAAGACAACCTTATTCCACCATTTCTGGGATATGGGGGTTGCAGTTATTTTTGCAAATTAGGACTTGCCTCTTTTTTCAGTGAGATGAGAATTTCCTTGCTTGCAACAGAAGTTATAACTTGTAGATTTTAATAAAAATGACAGAGATTTTTTTGACTGATAATTAAAAAGAGTAGAGAAAAGCAAACTGTTCTAGTAGGAATCTGTGTTACAAAATATGGTATTTTTTCTACAATTAGAAAGCCTAAGTAACTGAATAAAATCCAACTCAGGGATGGACCTGCTGGAAGGAGAAGTTATAACGAGGTCCTAATCTGAAGGGAGGAGTGGATAGCCCTGTTATGTTGCTGCCTTATGCATACTACCAGGAGTCACCAGACCAAGCAGAGAGGGCTAACACCCCTCCAGTCACAATACTGTGGACAATTGTGTGCTCATGAAAACTCATGCAGACTCAGGGAGCAGCGATGAAAGTGGAAACCAGAAGGGCTGCTTCAGTTCCTAGGATTTGGCAGTGGAGAAGGGAGCAGGACCTAGAGGGACTTGGACAGGCTCAGCAGCAGACAGGATCTTGGCATTTTAATTTCCAACCAAAAAGGGTGACAGGCTCTTGCTTGTGCAAGTTCTGGCAGATCCAAAACTGTCGCTGAGAGCAGAAAAGGGACCTGAGCGATGTCAGAGTCACGGTCACCTATATAGCCGTGGTCGCAGCACAGAGGGGGCGTTGGCCGCATGCCCTGACCGGACAGGCTAAGGCTAAAGACCTTCTGAGCTACCGTGAGCTGGGCACATAGACACCTGTAACTGAATGATGTGAGCAACGCTTGAAGAACCACCACTGTTCCTAGTCCACATTTCTGTTCAAGGGGAAACAAAGAAATCACCTTCAGCTTTCCCAGTTCAGCCCATCTTCCTGACCTTCAGCAGCCACATGAGCTAACCAAGTGGTCTTTGAATTTTTTTTTTCAAGAACCAGTTGAAAAAAATTATTTAGGTCCGTGACCCAACAATTACATCTTTGAGCAACGCACTCCAGTCTTTTGGCAACGGCAGCAGAGGGTGCCGTGACCCCGTGTCTGAGGGGCTGCGACTTAGCATGGGGTCCCGACCCTAAGTTTGAAAACCACTGAGCTAACCCATACCACTGAGAAAGCTGAGTGTGCATATTTCCTGTAGAATCTGTCTAACCAGCCAGCTTGCTAGAACCAGCCCGGAACTGCCTTGAAGTATGCAAGCCAGAAATCTCCCATAAACCCCCTCTCTGCTCCAGTGACTCAGTGAGCCCTGGTAGCTAGGACAGGAATGTGGAGAAGGACAAGAATCACTCTTTCTCTCTAGTGTGTGATCCATGTTTACCAACTAAGACAGAGGCAGGTTTCTCCAGCAGCTCTGTCATTCTCCCTATGGATAAGTATTGTTTTGATTGTGTCTGTGGAGTGCTGAGGTGACATTCAAGTAGAGGAATGTTTGAATGGCCACAACTCCCCAAAAGTAAATACCATCCTACCAAGAACACAGGGTGAGGTGAAGGCAAGGGCAGGGCTGAGCCCCAATGGAGAATCCGTCCCATAGGTGCAGCAGTGAGGGCCACACACTTCTCTGTTCTTCTTTGACCTGATACTGAGTGCTGGGGCTCAGCCCAGGGCTCCTCAGAGGACCCCCTCACTGTTCCCTACATACAGCTCATACCACCCCCACCCACAGCCAGGTCTTCCACCTATCTCAGCTCACTCTGGCCACCTTCTCAATTACCAAGCCCCTCTTGGTTTACCCAGCCCCAATGTTCCCTGAGACATATAGAGTCAGAAGCTGAGGCAGGGGCCAGGACAGATGGCCCCTCCTTGGTGGGGGACCTGGGGCAAGTTGCCCCCCACTGTTCACTCTAAGCTGCGCGCATGTGCACACGCACACAGGTCATGAAACCCGCGTACACAACAAAATAAAGTGCGCATAAAAAAATTAAATAGTGCTAATATTGGTGCCCACAAAGAAATTCTCTTGCACACACAAAAAGTTTTTGTGCTCACAGCCTACGAATAATTAGAGGCAACATTGGTGCCCCCTCCCTCTTTGGCTGGCCCTGGCTCAGCCAGTGCACACAGAGTCAGTACTTCCACAAAGAGGAATATTCACACACAGCCCAGTATACATAGAAGGAAACAGTGCAGCCAGAATCAGTATTTTAGTGGAAAAAAGGAATACAAATCAGTGCCATATAATCTTGGCTAGCCATAAACCTTCAAGGGGTACAGAGCACCTCACTGCAGCTCCTGATGTTCCCATGCATCTCACTACCTGGGACAATTATCACACTGAACAGCCTACACTCCTGGCTAGGGCAGACAGAAGCAATGGCTGAGTAAGAATGGGAACATCTATGGAGTTGTGCTGCAGTCACTGCCACCCATGACTGGATCCTGGATAACAGGGTCCCCGGCTCTATCAGGAGCAGCAAAGTAGAGGTCAGAATGGTAGGTTACTTACCAGTAAACGTCCTTGTTTGAGATGGGCTGCTCGGATTCATTCAGAAATAGGTGTCTCCATGCCAGAGTGCCGGATTGGTCGGAACCTTTTGCTCTAGCCTGTCAGAAGAGAGCAGACAGCCACCGCCCCCACGCCACCCTGTGGCTATATAGGTGGCCATCACCCAGCCCCTAAGAGTCACCAACTCCAAATGCGGGGACGGGGAAAGGATCTGAATGAATCCAAGCAGCTCATCTCGAAGAAGGACGGTTACTGGTAAGTAACCTACCATTCTCATTTAAGCGCTACTCGGATACATTCAGAAATAGGTGACTGCTAGCCATGCGGATGGATGGCGGGTGGAGTTAGCACTTCCACCTTCAGCACAGCAGAACTCTGACATGGGTAAATGACCAGCAGTCAGGTTCTCAGGGGTCTAAGCAAATGACCCAAGGATCTTCATCCCAGGAGGGAAGCCTGGAGATATAGAGCATAACCCAGGGGAGAGAATTAGGCCAGAACTGCCCAAGCACAGATAGTATGCCTGGGCATGGTGGCCTGAGGTCACCATACATGTACAAGGTGCCCACAGATTGTGGTTAAGGAATGCATCTTTAACCACTCTTCTGGAGGGATGTTGGCGGGTGCCCTGTGGAAACCAGGAATTTAGTATTCTGGCCATGACGGAAGTTGGCCTGAAACTTACAGAGAAGCTCCCGGAGCCTGGAATTTGCTGGGTTGGCAGTGGTGGTTATCAGCACTTCAAGAAAACCCTGAGGGGAGGGAAGTCTCTTCCCTCCATTTGATATTGTAGGGCACCTATGAGTCAAGGGGTCAGGCCGGAGACTTGAAAAGGGGGTTATGGTTCCCCTAGGACCTGCGGACATGACACGCCTGCCAGAGGGTTTCAGGTATATTAATCTGGCGCACTCGGTATCCTATGGGAGAGGTGGGCAGCCGGACTGGGAGGAAAGAATCTAGAGAAGGTACAGCGAGCTAGTTCAAGAAGGTATCAAGATGTTGACAACAACAGTCAATATCCTGACAGGCACAGTCATAATGAGATGACTGAACCAGCTTGGGGACCTGATGCCTGGTCCATCCTGTGGAAGTAAATAAGAGAAGCACAGGTAGCATCGTGACAAAACCCCACTGGGGGAATGTCCGAAAGTGAATCCTTGCATGCCAAGGAGGTGGCAGTACTACTATCTATGCCCTTCCCTTTCCTTTTCTTTATAGTTTCCTCAACAGGAAGGCAGCCATAGGGTTGCTACGGTGAGGGGCTTGGACGTGGTGGGCTGTGGCTTGGTACTGGCTCATAAGTCCAGTAGGTCTGGTTGCTAGTCCCTGCGGCCTAAGAATTCACACACTTCGGCCTACATGGTCTCACCGCGCTGGGGGGGACAAATGCAGGAGAGGGGCCAAGCACAGTTAAGACTGCATCGGGGTGCCTGTTAGGATTGATGCTCCCTCCAGGAAGGAGCCCTGGGGATGTACGGAAGAGGCAGGCTCCTCCACAATGGCAGGGCAGTGGGATGCTGCCCGTTGGGGTGCATCCCGCCCTCTCCTGTCTTTTTTTTTTTTTTTTTTTTTTAACCTAAGGTATATCTGGAGTGTCCTCCACAGGTGTGGTAGTGAAGGCATAGGTCCTACCAGAAGGTGAGCTCTAACAAGGGTGAGCCCATTCCCAAATACATACAATGAGAGCAATTTCAGGTTCACGAAGAGTGAGCATTAGAGCCAAACTCTGTCACTACAGTTTAGGACAGAGTATGTCATCTAAGACGCACCTACTGAGATCCCTGGGTCTTATGGGAGGGAGGGAATTGTACCCACCAGACTCTTGAATTAGGGTCTCCTGTAGCTAAGCTGGGATAATCATGGTGCTAAGGCTGTGTGGAGGGAAGGCAGCTATGTGAGAGACACCACTGGATGACTCCCTGGTGGGCAAAGATTGGTCCCGGAGGAACAACCGTCTGTGAAGATGGTTCCCAGACAGACGCAGGGGAAGACAAGCTGTGATTATGGGCATACTGAAAGTTGGAGGGGTGAACCTTCCTACGTATGACTGAGCAGCAAAGGGGAAGTCTAGCTGGTTTCGCAGCTATTATCTGGATATTCCCTCTGGATTTTGGGCCCGAGGATTTTCTGATTAGGATGTAACAGAAAACAGTCCCTTCAAGGATAGGGAGGAAGATATCTTGGGCCCCTTTTGTGAGGGGCAAGAAACCCCATGTACCAACTTTGGTCCTGGACATGTGCCGATAGTGGTGATCGAAAGCCCAGGTTGGGAGAATTCCAGAAGATTAGGTCCACCGCTTGCTTGTTTGACCCCCTTTCGTCTGTATATTTTGGAGGACGGTAGAAGAATGGGTAGCAGCCCCATTCTATGGCTACTCTCAGCTTTAGGTTGAGGTAGAAGATTTGAAGGTTCATACCTCACAAGGGTCATGAGCTAGTTAGCCACAGCTACTTCTGGCTGCTGGGTTCCGACGTTTATGTCCGGTACACAGGAGGCAGGGGCAAATTACCTGGCCCGAATGGTCAGGAAGAGTTCCAATTTGGAACATATGCTCACAACCTTAATGGGGGTCGACTGGGGACTATCAATTGAACATCAGCAAGAGAGTGGTAGGGCTGAACGTGGCGGCAAGCGCGTTCATCTTGTGGTCAGGGCGTGGAACCAATGGGGGGGTCTTCACCCAACAGACTGGGTGGACAATGGTGGGTGATGCACTCTCTGATGTTGGACATGTGTTTCAAGAGTGTCGTATGTACCCCTTCTGGTAAGAATCACCGTGGAGGAAGTGGGAAGGGGAAGGGGAGAGCTTTTCCCCTGACAGAGTGTATGCAGTCATGGAGCCTCTTTGGGCTGGGGCCGGTGGCCATCAGTTGCCTGCCTGGGTTTAGACAGCAGGCTTCCATGATGCCCTCCACTGAGGGAGAAGAATTTTGAATAGTGAGGAGGCAGGTCCCCACAAGGGCTAGGGACAGTCCCAGTCCTACCTGGAGGGAGGTTGTGTCACATGTGAATTGCCCATCCTCACCAGGAAGGAGGGGTGAGGAAGGGAGAGAAGGGTTAGCTGTTGTTTCGGAAGGGGAGAGTTCCGCCACCGGGAGTTGAGGACCCACCACGGCATAGGAAGCACTGAATGTCACTTACTAGGCCACCAAGGAGGCCTGGCAGTGAGATGGGTGGTTATAACCAAGTTGATGACCAGGGTTGAGAGCTCTCCCAGAGCCATCCTGGAGGGGGTTTTGTTAGGAGGGTCCCCAGGAGGGATTCGAACTAGAGTTATGGTGGTGAGGACAAGTCCTCGCCAGTAACAGTTAAAGGGGGAAGAAGGGATAAACACAGCCTATTATCAGACTTATGAGGTCGGAGGGCGTGGAAGTGGCCCAGCTGGAGGAGGCCAAAATACTTTAGCTCTCCCCTGGGTCACGGGCAGTGCCCACGACAGACGAGGTCTCCCCGGGGAAGAGGGCATCTTCCCCAAACAACAAGTCAAGGGGGACCTGCTGTGAGGCCAGAGGGACTCTGGCTTCCCGCAGCCAGGCTGCGCGGTGCAGGGTTACGGCCAAGGTCATAGTTCAGGCCGCTGTATCCACAGCATCCCAGGATGAAAGGAGAAGGTCTTGGGAGGCTATTTTACCCTCCTCCAAAAGAGCCTTGTACTCTTCCCTCGCCTCCACTGGGAGTAGGTGTCTAAATTTGTGGAGTGACTCCCACATGTCCAAAATGTATTGGCTAATGAGGGTCTGATTGTTCGCAACCCTCAATTGGAAGGCTGAGAAGAAGTAAACTAGTAAGTCGAGCTCCCTAGCATCCCTTGACGTTGGGAGGGGATTGGGAGGGACATGCCCTGGCCCTAAGACCGCCTCCACCACTGCACGAGGAGGGGCTGAATGGTGGGTAATTGAGAGGAATTCAGGCCCCAGGACTCTATATTTGACACCAGCCGTATCCGAAACTGGGGAGATGCAACCTGGATTCTGCCAGCGGAAGGAGGCCAAGTCCCAAATGCTGGGGTGGAGGGGCACTGTAACCAGTGCCGCCGATGAAAAAAGTGGCCTAAAAAGAGTGTCCGAGGGCGACTTGGAGGATTAAATCTCCATGCCCATGTGGGCAGAGACATGGCACAAGAGGTCAAAGAGCGCCAACAAGTCACCGGTATAGGAACACGGTACTGGGTTCAGTGTTCTCACCAGTGCCGGTGAGGTTCCAGGGACCTCCTGCGGGGACCAATCCCAAGGGTGATATTGAAAAGGCGACAGCTCCAAGAGTCAGCGCCGAGGCTGTTTGGAGCCCCTTGAAGCCCCTTCCCCCAGGCTGGAACAGAGGGAAGCCTCTTGGGATTCCCAAGGTGGCACCGGAGAAGGGAGAGTGGTATGGTGCTGTGGGGATGGCTCCCCGGTACTGGGACTCCCAAGGGGCTCTGATGTTCGGGGTCCCAGGGCTGGCGATGAAGAGGGCAAACGGTGCCACATGCATGGCACCCAGGCCTTAGAAAGGAAGGCCGGTTTCCCCCTTCTGGGCGGTGCCGGAGAAGGGGGTGTAAGCAACAGGAGGAGCGCACTCGCTGCCTCCACTGCCTCTAGGGTCAACAGGGTCGGCATTGAGGCTGACCAATCCCAGGGAGAGCCCCATGCCAAAGAGGTGGGGCTGCTTCAGTGCCACAGTACTGAAGGCACCGAGCTAGTCCTGTGGTGCCTGGCGGCAGGTTCTGGCACCAAACTGGCACGTGGTGTCACAAGAGGCCCCAAAGCCTCGGAGGACAAGTGCTGGGCCTGCTGAGAGGCCAGGACATGATGTCTCTGCTCCCTGTCCTTGATGGTCCTGGGTTTAAAGCACAGGCAGAGGGAACACTCATGGATTTCGCCAAGGCACTGGAGGCACTTCTCGTAGGGATAGTCCTGCGGGAAGGCCTTGCTGCACTCGGCACAGGGCTTAAACCCCGGCATGGTGGACAGCGCTGTGTTCCAGCCTGAAGAGGGAGACCTTCAGGGGTTCCAAGTCCACAGACAGGTTCTCCCAGTTGGGCAAGAGGCTCATTCACGACTGACAAGGACGGACTGCTTGCGAAGCAAGGAGCAGCCAGATCTACCACTGACGCTGAGGTGGAAGAAATGAAACTGGGGAGGGGCTGGGTGGCAGCCACCTATATAGCCACGGAGTGGCGTGGGGGGCAGTGGCCTCCTGCCCTCTTCTGACAGGCTAGAGCAAAAAGTTCCAACCAATCCGGCACTCCGGCACAGAGACACCTATTCCTGAATGTATCCAAGCAGCGCTTGAAGGATAAGAACTGTTTCTCCTGGCATACATTTACTAGCCTTTAAAATCAGGATGGTTCTGAGACCCCCTCCCATGTACCAGGAGCATCTGGACTCTACTCTTTAATCCAGATCTGCAGCCATGGTGTGAGTGGAAATCTGTGACGTGTCTAATGTGACAGAGCTTTAATGAGAATAGCCAGCTCTTATGGAGATCACTTCATCAGCAGATCTCAAAGTGCTTCCAACAGAAGGCAGTTCCATTAGCTTCTTTTCACTTATGGGGACCTGAAATACAGAAAAGGGCAATGATTTTACCAAGGCTACCCAGAAAGCCACTGGCCAATCTGAGGCTAGAGCCCAGGTTTCCCGAATCTCAGTCCAGTGCTCTATCTACTCCAAATGCTATAAATGCTTATAGAGCGTATCAGCCTGGACTCAGGATGGGTGAAAAAAGGGAACCAATATTTGCAAAACATTTCAAAATTGTAGTGACATTTTCATTTTGAAGGAGTCAAACATACCCATTTTTCATTGTTTCTACATTTGTTATATTTTTCACATTTTCTTTTTCAAAAATACTGTATTGTGTTGATTTATTTTGCCCAAACCCTGGTTTTTGGTAAATGGTGCTTTCAATAAAAGTTGAAAAGGAGGGGATTCTTTTTTTTAAAGAAAGGCAAGAATTTTTGGCAAAAAAAGAAAACACATGAGAATGTCAGTAACTCCTCTCTCTCTCTCTCTCTCTCACACACACACACACACACACACACACACACACACACGTTAGGAAAGGCTATTTTTTTTTCAAAGATCTTTTCATCTAAAACATTTTGGCCAGCTCTATTCTGTAGAGAGCTTTATGAGGTGTTCACCACATGATACATCAAATATTCCATTGAATTAGCTGGAATGCTCCTCAGAGGCCACACTATTAACCCAATAATTCCAGAAGCAATTGCTAAGCAGTCAGTGACCCAGCAGAAGTGAATGTGAAAGAGGCCCATCCAGAAGCACATGCATGGGAAAAGAATCTGTGAAGCTTTCACTTAACAAGGATGTTCATCTATGCTTGACCTTACATTACTTTTCCACCATATGACTTTGAAGTACCAGTTTCAGTGGGTGTTTTGGGGGCATGAGGAATGCAGAATGAGGACTTAAATATGTAACAAACACACCACAAAGACATTCTAAGCATTTCTGGAGGTTTTGCAGAATGTGTAAATTATACAATGGATTCCACTGCCTATTATTCCCAAGTGCCTGATTTAATCTATCCTACCACAGTAACCATGTGAAAAGGCACCAAACCAGAATTAGAAAACAACATCTCTTTATAAAAAAACAGGAGTGGGGAAAATCACATTGTAATTGATTAATTCAGCAATTTTAGTTACGTGAATATTGATACATGGATGGTAAAACAGAGAAAGCATATGCAAGAATATGGAACAAATACTGGGCTTGCTATTAAACATGGCATAACAGCAAAACATCTGGTAAAATAATGTAACATGAATAAAACACGGAAGTAAAAAAAAAAAAAGTTAAACATTTTCACAGTATCCTAAACTTTAGACACATCTCAGTAGAAAGTAAAAGCTAATCCTAGTTCTAGAGTCAAGTTACACTTCTCAGAGAAGGCCTGAGCTAGAACCCAATGACATCAGAGGAGACATTGGGAGATTTCAGTGAACTTTGAGTCAGGCCTGGAGCCTCTGCGATGTGGGCTAACATGATGTTTGAGCGGTGCACATGGCCCTGTACTGGGCTCTTTCACCCTTACTGCACAACAGACAGGTCCTGCCAATCCAATAGGATACATCAGTTCCTTAATGGATATAATTAAAAGAGCTGTTCAGTTAATGTACATGGGACTAAATATATCAACAGGTATTAGATGCTGATTCCTGAAAAGAGACAAGAACTAGGTTCTGACTTTTGAGAGCATGAAACTTACTGGACCTTTTCTATGAAGGCATCTTTCTCAGAAAATTCAAATGCATTTTCCCTGTCGGTGGAGGAATCAGTTACAATCGAGGACATGCCATATGCCTGCTATTCTGAGAAGGAATTCAAGATATAGCTATTAGAACTATGCAACAGTAGAACATTACAAAAACCAGACACTATTTTCTTATTAAATTATCAATGCATTAATCTGGATTTTCCTTTGGTGCCAATTCTAACATTTTCAGATCATGTCTCTCAGTGTGAACCACTGGTTTACCTGGCAGGTTTACTGTTACAGTTAAGACGGAGACTCCATTATGTTATCTAGCAAACTGGTGCTATCACAACTATTGCAGCTAAATTCCCATGAGACACAAAAACTCACCATCTGTAGCTTAGTTTGGCAGGACTAGGTAAAGACTCTTATTGTTCTAACAATACTGAAATTTTTAGAATGTGCTTTCAGGTTCTGAGTTATTACAGAGAATTCTTTCTTGAGTGTCTGACTGTTGAGTCTTGTCCACATGCTCAGAGTTTAACTGATCACCATATTGGAGCTGGGAAGGAATTTTTCCCCTGTGGCCGATTGGCAAAGGGCTGGGGGTTTGGGGCATCACTCAATTGCTGGTGGATTCTCTTTACCTAGAAGTATTTAAATCATGATTTGAGGACTTTAATAACTTAGGTCATAGGTTAGAAGTTTAGTACAGGAGTGGGTTGAGTGAGGTTCTGTGGCCTGCATTGTGGAGGAAGTCAGGCTTAGGGTTACCAGACACCAAAGCATGGAAAGCAGGACAGGGAAGTATTTGGAGGACACGTGGAGAAAAATGTAGTATTAATATTATTCTTCTGTTTTTAGGGGACACTGGAACACTTCCCCTTAAAAATAAGGTATTCTGGGGTGTCCCAGCATACTTTAACCCCTGTAATTAAAAAGCCAGACAAAATCATGTATTTTTAAAATGCCTGGCAGACAGAGGATGTTGAAGGTAAAAAGGAAGACATGTCCTCTTTTCTTCCTGACATCTGGTAACCCTAATCAGACTAGACCAGTGGTTTTCAAATACAGGGTTGGGACCCAGTACTGGGTCACAGACCCTCAGGTACTTGTTTGCAGTGAACCCCTGATACCACTGCCAAAAGACTGGAATGCATTACCTAAGATGTAGTTATTGAGTTGCAGGCAAAAATGATTTTTTTCAACTGGGTCCCAAGAAAAAAACCTCTGAAAACCACTGGACTAGACAATCATATTTGTCCCTTCGGACCTGAGAATCTATGAGGTCGCATTTCTTTTCCAGGATCTCAGACTGCGTTAGTCTTCACAAATGATAATTGCAATATCTCTTTTTTTTTTTAAAGGTGTAATGATGTTTATAGAAGTAGTAAAATCAGGCTATCTTCAGAAAACAACAAGAAAACCTTGCAGTCATTTTCACAGCCTACAGAAGGCAGTTCTTTTCAGTTCCAATTCTTACTAATCTTTCTCAAAATCTCTATTTACAGACAAAAAACAAGTTCCCCCTCCCAATCTTCCACACTTCCCTAAATTAACTCTCTAAATGGTTACATTAAGACAAAATTTAAAGATATTTTAGCTGCCCACAAAGAATGTGATGTCACATTGGACTCATTTTCTTGAGTGCTGTTAATTTTATCACAAACTCCACATGCATAAAACTACAAAAAGTCTGACAACCAATCAAACGTAAAACCTAGATTCAAATAATCTCAGAGGGGCTGACAGTTCACCAAGCAGTTTGACAAAGGGAAGTAAAATTACTATCCAGCTACATAAAAATGTCCAAAAACCTTGTCTGAAATGTTACACAGAAATCTGACAAAAGGATCTAGCTCATACTCTATTCAAAGGACTAGCATACAAGATCAGAGAGCTGGTGAGCTAACTGATAACGGTCCTTAGTAACATACCGTTACACAATGCTTTAAGTAGGTAACTACACTAACATACTGCTTTGATAGCTTTCCTCAGTCCTCTCGTCCAACACAGAGCACTACTGTCCCAGTAACCAGACACGCAGTCACTCTGACAGACTGCAGAACCTTTACTTGGTGCTAATCAACCAAATATGTTCTGGAATCAGATATTTCTTTACACCAGTGGTTCTCAACCTTTTGTGAGTCATGACACACTTAGCAGCATGTTGTGACTCTACAGCACACACTAGCTTTCTTCCTCCAGGCCAAATCCAGCCATCTCCTCACCTCCTTGTATCTGACAGTGATTGAGAACCATTGCTTTACACCCTGCTTCTGCATTATGGCACAAATGCCTGCCAGAGCAGGTCCTTACTGTGTAACTGAGCTGAATTTTATCAGGTAATTAATATCCTGTAGAGAGAGAGAAAGAAATGCAAAAACTGCCTTATCTTTCTAAACGTCCTTCCATTAACACTGAAAAAAAGTGATACACTGCCCAGTTCTGTGATCCCAACTGTCTCTGAACTTGGACTTTTTGGTAAAAGATCCACTTTGTAAAAATCAGTCTAATTCTGAAAAGTGCAGGGGGGACCAAACATGATTTTAAGTCTACATGAATTGAGTTTCTATTGAGCTGATGGTCCCTGCTGAAATATATAAATGTTTTTAAAACAGTCAGCTTCTGCTCTTCAAGAGGTATAAGGTACATTCCTATGGATGAGGCAATGATGAGAGAAAGCTAGTTAGATGTCAGGGACCACCAAGAAAATTCCATCTCATTAAAACCCTTCAGCATCTCCCCTTCTTTGATGCAAAACTAATCTCTTTTCTGCTGCTCTGCCAATGAAAAGAATCCTTGTGTGGACTTGGCAGGCTGTCCACAATGTCCCACCACACTTTGCAGACAGTTTATGTCGTTTTACAATAATCTCATCTCCTGCTCTATGGTTTGTATTCCCTACAGAGCCTACATTTTCCTTAACATCCCACCTCATAATAGCTCCAGGTTTGTCACTGCTTCCCCCATACCCTTGCCAGTCTATGACATTCAAGTCTGCAGAATTTAACAAGGTAATTAATAATAAAGTACTTTATTTTCACCAGAATTATTAGTTTTACACCAAAGAAGATACTGCAAATCTAGTCTCTGACTACAAGGTGATATTTTCTTCAATATTCATGTCCTAATTCCATCACTCCATTAGCCTTAAAAGGCCTTTTCCCCCCTACATAGTACTTCATGGAATTGGCCTACAGTAAAAACTGCAGAAAGTATCTCGTGTAGGGAATAAACACCCCATAAGCTAAAGAGAAATCAGTTTTCCAACAGGCTATGATAGCTCTAGGGTCCAAAGAATTATATCACTTTAGATCAATTCAACAGGATTATCTAGTATACCTCTCCCCCGCCTTCACGTTCTTTACCTAACAAATTCATTATTTAAATAGATTTGCCTATCATTACAGCAATAGGTTACTTCAGACATTGCAGATGTAAATAGTTTGTGAACCCAGTGACTGGTCCATGTCAATGTGTTGCGCTTTCAAACATTCGCTTACAAGGAAACACTGATACTGGGGGGCGGAGCTTAAAAGGCAGCTCTAAAAATACAAAGAAACAAAACTGACTCAGGTACAACATCCATTACTACAGAAGGAGCAACATCTGAACCGCCGAGTCCTAGGCTGTGCAAGTTCTTGGCCAGCAGAAGTCTCTCTAGCCACCTGATCATTTGAAGAGAGACTGAAATGTTGGACACTCCAGAGTTTTCATTTTCTTCATGAACTTTTTGAACTCCTTGTTTTTCTTATCCCACTTGTGAATGGCCATCAGCAGGTACTGGGTTTTCACTTTGCGTCCCATGATCAGGAAGTGATTACTGAGGTTGTCTAGTTGGTGGCAAGGGCAGTCTGCCCCATTCTTCAGATATAGTACTAGCTTCTTGAGGTCTTTTCTCTTGATTGTTCCCAATTTCAATGGCTTCTTCTTCTTTGGAACAATCTTTTTGTCCCCGTTCTCCTTTTTCACTTCTTTTATTTTCATCTTGAAAGCTGGAAAACAAAAGAGAGAAACTGAGTCCTGAGCACCATTTGTTTAAATGAAACAGAAGCACTGCAATGGTCCTTCCAAAGTGGAAGTGGATGGAGACAATACCAGCCACTGCACAACTGGGCTGCGTGCTCTGGGAGCACTATTAAACAAGAATGTCTCATTGTTTCCTGGTGCTCCCCCATGTAATTGTCCATATCTGACTACTGTTTCTTGTCTTATCCTTAGACTGGACACTTTCTGAGGCAGGAATGGGTGTCCTGGCCCATAACTGCAACGCCTAGGTGCAAATAAGAAAGAAAAACTAGCCCATTGCTTAACTTCTATTTGTAGAGACAAACCAGCAGTTACCTCCCTGATGAGTTTATAGCTTCGTAAGAACACTAGGAAGCCAAATGAACCAGAACTGTAAAATTCAGGACATCTCTGCAGATATCCATTCTGCTCTTTGAGACCCATACCTTTTCCATCAGGTGCCTTGGTATTCTTGCATCCTAAGCAACCACCAAGAGTATGGCTACCAGATACCAAAACCTGGAAAGGAGGACAGGGAAGTACAAAAAGAAAGACACTGGAGGACACATGGAGAAAATGTAGTATTAATGTAATATTCTTCTGTTTTTAGGGGGCCTTGGAATGCTTTCCCCTAAAAATAAGGTATTCCATGGCATTCCAGCATACTTTAACCCCTACAAATAAAAAGCCAGACAAAATCATGTATTTTAAAATGCCTGCCAGATGGAGGACGTGAAAGTAAAAAGGAGGACATGAAGGTAAAAAGGAGGACATATTCTCCTTTTGCCTGACATCTGGTAACCCTAACCAAGAGAAGCAGGTAAGGAGATAGTGAAGTTGGGATTTTCATGTCCCTGTTTAGAGCCTGCTTTGCTCTCTGGCTTCTTCTAATAACAATGCTGCATGCTTTTTATTTGAAAGAGAGATGTGTTTAGTTGGCACTGCGTACTTTTGCTAGCTAGATGTTAGCTGAATAAACAAAGCTATTTCCCTACTTTACAAGCACAAAGAGAGATTCCTGAAAGGGCCAATTAAAAGTTCAACTCCATTTTCAAATGGAGGGTTTTTTTAGTTGCTCCTGGCTCTGAGGTGTCTGTGGAACAAGTTTCTCAACACAGTGAATTTCTGCAGTTAAGCAATGAAGCCCTGTTGGAAATAAGCATGTCTAACGGGGACCTAACACGGAGGAACAAACCACACGGCTCCAACAAAGGTGCATAGAACTTTCTACAGTGCAAGCACCTTCCCATAAGACAAGACGACCTAACCCAATCTGACTTCAATGGAAAATATTTTCCTCTTTGGGCTCAGTGCTTTCCCCCTCTAATCACAACCTGAAATTTAAAAAGTTTCTTTTCTGCAACCATGCAGAAGAATTTAGTTTACATGGGAGAAAATGATGAAAATATGTTGCACATTAAAGGAGCACTTCAGTGCCATTTGGCTCTGTCTCTCTCATTTTTGGGGAAAGCAAATATGGCCAAAAATTATTACAATCTTTCCATCATTTGGGGGTTTACTTAAGGGCTACAGATAAGTAGGGCTTGAAGAGTTGATTAATTGTCTTGCACCCTTTCCTTTTGCTTCTATGATGTCTCTGCAGAAGCAGAGGCTGTGGCAGCTTTTGGTTCTAGAAGGGAGGAAGCCCCCCTGCAACATCACTCTGTGGGAGTCTACTCATATGGACCCCTCTGCTGCTGTAGAGTACATGCTGAGTTCTGGAAAGCAGCTCTGTTTACCAGCGGAGGAAGATGGTGATGACAATCCTGAAAAGGCAGTGGGGTCTGTACATTAACCTCATGCTCCCAGCCACTGCACCGGCAGCAGGATCAATGGTATTTATCTGTTTATATGCCAAAAATATCCATCCCACTTGCCAAGAGCCTTGCTGGGTTATACTATTACCATACAATAGTATAATAGAGCTGGAAATCTAAGTTACATTTTTATGCCATTTGTTTTCTCAGTTCAGGATTTTTAAAGGACTAAAGAAATTGATCCAGATCAATTTTCAACAGGTCTGGAAAATACAGTAACAGTTTTTTACTACACTGTAAGTTCTGAGACACAAATAGTGCTGCAATTATCTTTATTATTAATCCCAAAAATGAAATTCAGAATTTCAGCTCCACACTAAACATTGAAGATGTCTATGCAGGAAGAAGGCTCCAAAAACCAGTATAATCACAGAGATAATGACTATGGAGGAACTCTTTGGAAATGTCCTGTTTACAAGCTGACAGTTATATCCTGGCCAGTTTATATTCTTGTTGATAAAGCCCTTGGAAAGAAAACTACCCAACAGTTAGTAGGGGGTGGTTCTGCTCCAGCTGGTATCACAATGCATAGAAGAGAAACAGTGTAAAGGAACCGCCATGTCTGGGAAGCTTCCAGTTCCCAACGGTTCAGACCCCCTTCACTGTTCAATGTAACCAGGGGTTCTGAGAGAATGACTGAGGCTGGGGAGACATGTAACTTGCACAAACAAACTAGAAATTCCATGTGTGGTTAAGACACTGTAAAATCCTTCACTCGTTTACAGTGATGTGTCCAACATATAGAAATTGGACCAGAAAACAGGGAGATGAGATAAACTGAAATCATTTTTGATCCTTGTCAGTCGCCTTTTTGTTTAGCAGATTCGCTGTTCACAGCAAAAGATGTCTTTCTGGCTGTTCACTTTGACAGCAACACATAGAACGGTGGGTTACTTACCAGTAACCATCCTTCTTTGAGATGAGCTGCTCGGATTCATTCAGAAATAGGTGTCTCCGTGCTGGAGCACTGGATTGGTCGGGAACTTTTTGCACTAGCCCGTCAGAAGAGAGCAGGTGGCCACCACCCCACGTGCCACCCCGTGGCTATATATGTGGCCGCCACCCTGCCCTTCCCCAGTTCCTAACAGTCGCCAACTCCAAATGCAGGGATGGAGGGACGGCTCTGAATGAATCCGAGTAGCCCATCTCAAAGGAGGACAGTTACTGGTAAGTAACCCACCATTCTTCTTTGAGCACTGCTCAGATACATTCAGAAATAGGTGACTGCTAGCCATGCTGATGGACGGTGGGTGAAGTTGGCTCTTCCACCTTCAGGAAAGCAGAACTCCCACACAGGTGATTGTCCAACGAACAGGCCCTCGAGGGTCTAAACATTGACCCACGGACCGCTATCTCAGGAAGAGCATCCTTGGGATGTAGGATGTACCTATTGGAAGAATTGGCCTGGCTTGCCCTAGCACCAAGTGGTCTACGTGGCCAGAATGGCCTGAAGTCACCTGACGCAAAGGGGAACCAACACCCGCTGTTCATGGTGAAGGGTAGCATCACCAATTGCTTCCCTTGGGAGGTAGTCACAAGGGTCGGGTGAAGGTCAGATTATTTGATGTTCCCCGAAGCAGTATGCGCTGATGGGGACTCTATGGGAAGAAAACCCGACCCCTATATGTCGGGCTGGAAGTGGAAGTGTCAGCACTGTGGAGACCAGGAGGAGAATAGACTGTCTCCTTGTCCGTTCATTGTTGTAAGTCACATGAAGGTCATCTATCTAGGCCAGGTCTGAATGGCTGCGGCCTCCTCAACCCTACCGTAGAGGTGTCCCAGCCAGGGAACATTGGACACATGAGAACTGGTGTTTGCGGACTCATGCGGGAAGGGTGGGTACCAGGGATGGCGAAGAGAGACATCTAGAGACGTACCTCAACCTAGTATGCAGGAACAGCCAGGACAACGAGGGCAGCGTCCAGTATGGCAGATTCGCAAGAGAGGGAGACTCAGCTTGGAGAGGTCAAGTGCCTAGTCTATGTTGCGGCACTAATAAGGGGAAATGGAGGCAGGACAATCTATGGTCTGATAGTGGAGGTCAGGCCATCAAGCGCCACTGGGGGGGGTGTACCTTGATGGGTCCCCTTGGGTGGGACAGAAGAGTTCCTATCTTTGCAGTACAGGCAATTGATGTTACTGCTACTTATACCCTACCTTTCCCTCCCTGGCCCAGTCTAGCTGCTGATGGGGAGGTGCAGCATTATTAAAGCCACGAAGTATACACAGAAAAGCTACCACTAAGTGACGGACCCACGAGTGTGACAGGCCTGGGAGCTAGGACTCACAGCGTATGGGGGCCACCTGCTCTGGCGTATATGACCTCCCCCCATCGAGGGGGGTTATCCCATGGCAGGGCCAAGCTTAGCTTTGGCGCTGAAATGGTTACACAACTAAATCATGGCTCTCTTGAGAGGGGGCCCCAAAAAAAAAGGCCAGGGAGAGCAGGGAAAAGATAGGCTCCTCTCAGGAGAGGACGGAGCGAGAATATGCCCATAATGGGCACATATGGACGTCGGCTTTGTAGGATGCCAGCGGCATCTCTGTCATGAAAAGGAGCCACAATGCTTGTGGGGAAGGCCCTGAGTAGTTAGGCCAGGATAACCCTGGTGCTAAGCTGCGTATCGCAGGTTGAGCTACGCAGGGAGAAGCCAGCTGCATGAACACCGGGAGCTGAAGTTTGACCCCAGGGCAGGTATCTGTAGGGGTGGTTCACAAACCATCACAAAAGGAGTGAGCAGTAATCATGAAGTAGTAAGGGAATGAGATTTCCGCACCCACAACCCAATAGTGAGAGGAGAAGTCTGGGCTATTACTGCGTTATCTCCTCTGGGCCATCGAGGCCCGAGGATCTCTCATTGGGACTTAGGAGGAAGGACCACCTTAATAGTAAAGTGGGGGAAAAAATGGCCCAGGTTCCTCCTGTGAGGGGTAGAATCCCAAGTGCAGGGATTCTAGGGAAGGGCACGACACAACGTCAGTGATCGATGCCTCAGAGGGGGAAACTGAAGGTTCACCAACTCACAGTGTGGTCACCTTTCCTGCCAATAAATCTGGGAAAGGATGGGGACCCCATGCCAGGGCCTGCTTCCACAACTCCTCTCAAGTTACCCCTTAAGGCTGAGGGCCAGCCAGGATACTGACTAACGGGCCTTGTGTCTAGTAAGACCTAAAGGGGGTTGGGGTGCAATTCGAGGTTGGATCTTGGAGTTTACACTTAGGATTTGCAGGTGGGGTGAGACACCTTCCCAGGAGAGGGGGTCTCTTGTGACTCGAGCTGAAAGCGTATGCACGCCGCCTTAGTGAGGTCAGTTAGGTGGGACGAATTATAGGCACCTTCTGTCCCTGCCAGCGACAGGAAGGGGATGCGTAAGGCAGCCTCCATTATACGCGGAGGTCGGGGACCAGTTTGGATAGGGGGTTCTCTGACCGACAGTCAGGGAGGTAGGACATTCAGACCCCCCTGGGTTGGGGGGATGGGCAAACTTTGCTCCCAGTTTGCACGTGGGTCCATGAGGGGATGATCCTTCCGGTTCTGGTGAGCCATGGGATGGTACACCCTTCGGTGATGGGGGTGTACACGGACATCGCATGTGTGGCACCGGAGATAGTGGGTCGGAGCCCAGGAAGCAGAGGGGAGGGGGGGCTTTCCCCTAGATGGTGAAGCATTGTGACAAGAAAGCCGTCGTGATCAAGACCACTGACTATCTGTTGCCTACAAGGGGCTGGGTAACAGGTGTCCGTTCCACCCTTCCCAGAGGATGAGAGAGGTTGAGAGGAGGATGATATCCCCATGAAACCCAGAAGAAAACCAACACCTGGGCAAGGGCTCGATTTTCGGGCTCTCGGATTAAGGGCGTGGAGGTCCGCCTGCTCAGCTAGGCGAGCAGGCTACTAGGCCCAGGCGAGGGAAGTGTGAATAGAAGTGCCACTCTAGGCCTACCCAGAAGGAAGGGAGGTTATCCTCACCTAAGGGCCGCCCAGTAATGCTGGGGGAGCCCGGGGGGGGGGGGGGGAGGAACTACCCCTTATTTTCAACCCAAGTGGTGGGCTAGCTGACACAATTCGGATGTTACCTGGCCACGATATTAATGGTTAAGCCCGAAGCAGCTGGTAGGCAGGGATCCCCTCCCATGTTGCCCCAGAGAGGAACCTTCCCTGGGGAAAAAAAACCCTGAGTGGGGTTCGAACTGAAGTTGTGGTGGTGGTGGTGAGGACCAAGTCCTCATGGATAGGTATTTGGGAAGGGAGGAGGGGGCACCGACTTATAAAAAGGCGTACGGGGCTGGTGGGCTAGGAACAGGGCCCGATTGGAGGAGGCCGAGGTACTTCAGCTCTTCCCTAGGGTCATGGCCAGTACCCACCAGGTAGAGGAGGTCTCCTCTGGAAAGAGGGTGTTCCCCCCGAAGGGCAAGTCGAGGGCCACCTGCTGTGAGGACGGGGGCACTTTGGCCTCTTGAAGCCAGGCTGCACGATGGAGTGTAACTGCAGAAGCCATCATGTGGGCGGTTGTGTCCACCTCTTCCCTCACCTCTGGTGGGGGCATGTGTCTAAACTTTTGCATAGACTCCCACACATCCAAAGCGTACCTACTGGTCAGGGCCAGATTGTTTGTGACCCAGAGCTGAAAAGCCGAGGAAGAATAGACTTTACAGCCCAACAACTCCAGCTCCCTCGCGTCCCTCAATGTCGGGAGGGGATCATGTGGGGGTCTGCCACAGGCCTAAGGCCATCACCACCACTGCTCGGGGTGGGACTGGGTGGTGAGTGAGGGAGGGAAGCTCTAGGTGCAGGATCCTGTACTTGAGGCCCGCCATGTCAGAAACCGGGAAGATGGAGCCAGGCTTTTGCCAATGTAAGAAGTCCAGGTCCCAGATGCTCGGATGAAAGGGAACTGTGACTGGCTCCACTGATGAAAACACTGGCCCAAACAGGGTGTCAGAAGGTGTTTCAGAGGTGTGAACCTCTATGCCCATATGGGCTGAGACATGGTGCAACAGGTTGATGTGCGCTGATAAGTCACCTTTATAGGAGCACAGCACAGGGTTCACGGCTCTCACGGGCGTTGAGTGGACTGATGCCGGTGGAGACTGAGGGGCCTCTGGAGGGGACCAATACCTTGGGCAGAATTGGAAGGGCGACGGCGCTGAGAGTCGGCGCCGAGGCCTCTTGGACCCTCTAGAAGCTCCTTCCCCTGGACTGGAGCAGGGACAAACCTCACAGGATTCTTGAGTTGGCACCGGGGGCGGGAGAGTAATGTGTTGTTATGGGGATGGCTCCACAGTGCCCAGACTCCCAGAGGGCTCCAGGGTTTGGCAGCGCAGTGTCGGCGCCGGGGAAGGTGAGTGGTGCCGTAGATGTGGCACTCAGGCCTTGGAGAGGAAGGCCAGCTTTTCTCTCCTAGCCGGTGCCGGCGGAGGGGGTGTGGGTAGCAGGAGGAGCGCCCTCACTGCCTCCAGGGTCCAAGGGATGGGTACTAAGGCCAACTGGTTCCGAGGGGAGCCACCTGGTGAAGACCCAGGGCTATGTCGGTGCCAGGGCACCAAAGATGGCACCAAGCTGGTCCTCCACTGTCGCTTGGCCCAGTGCCAAGCTGGCGTGCGGTGCCACAGGAGACCCGGAGGCCTTGGGGGAGGAGTGCTGGGCCTGCTCAGAAGCAAGGGCGTGGCACCTTTGCTCCCTGTCCTTGATGGTTCGCAGCTTGAAGGACAGACATATGGGGCACTTGGTGACCTTGTGGCTTTTGCCCAGGCACTGGAGGCACTTCTCGTGGGGATCATCCTGCAGGAAGGCCTTGCCACACTCGGTGCATGGCAGATAGAGTTAGAGCGCGTTGTTCCAGTCTGAAAAGGGAGACCTTCTTCGCAGGGACTATGTCCACAAATAGGCTCTCCCAATCTGCAGAAAGGCTTATGCAGAAAACAATGGACAGGCTGTTTGCGAATCAAGGAGCGGGCAGTTCCACGTCCGACGCAAAGGCAGAACAAATGAAACTGGGGAAGGGCTGGGCGGCGGCCACATATATAGCCACGGGGTAGTACGGGAGGTGGTGGCCGCCTGCACTCTTCTAACAGGCTAGGGCAAAAAGGTTCTGACCAATCCGGCGCTCCAGCATGGAGACACCTATTTCTGAATGTATCCAAGCAGTGCTCGAAGAAGAACTTGCAGTACTGTCATGTTAACATACTGCTTAGCCTGCCAAGTGACTGCTCCAAGGTTATAGACTGAATGGATATATGTTTAAAAAAAGGGCATAAAAGCAGCATTCTCTCTCTTCTCCCTTTCATGGTGACCTGGCTTCTTGCAATTCCCTGTGGTGACTTGATCATTTAATGTCAATTTTATTTGCTGACTGTAGGCCTCCTGGGCACTTAGGACATGTTCTGCAATGAGTGGGACCTGGCTAGGGCTACCAGCTACCAAAGCATGGAAAGGAGGACAGGGAAGTATGAAAAAGAGAACATTGGAGGACACATAGCAACAAATGTAGTATTAATATAATATTCTTCTGGTTTTATGGGGCCTTGGATAGCTTCCCCCTAAAACTAAGATATTCCATGGCATTCCAGCATACTTTAACCCCTATAAGTAAAAAGCCAGACAAAATCATGTATTTTAAAATGCCTGCCAGATGGAGCTCGTGAAGGTAAAAAGGAGGACATGAAGGTAAAAAAGAGGGCATGTCCTTCTTTTGCCTGGCATCTGGTAACCCTAGACCTGTCCAATTACACAGCTTTTGCATGAGTATTGAGAGTGGGTGCGGCCCAAGGACCAGGGTGCTTCAATAGCAGCAACAAGAACAACAGGTTGCAAACCAGGGGCGTTGCTGGGGCGGGGAGGGACCCGGGGCACGGGCCCAACCCCCGCTCCCAGCTGGAAGGCCATGCCCCCAGCTGGAAGGCCACGCCCCCTGGCCAGGGATAGGGCCAGGGGGAGGCCGCGCTGCCGCAGGTAGCTAGGCCACGGCATGGTGCGGCCCGGCCCGGCCCGGCCAGAAGTGGCTGCTGGAGGCCGGGCCCACATACGCAGCCCCAGATCCCCAGCCGGGGATGGGGCCGTTGTGGCCGCGGCCGCCGGCGGCCAGGCCCATGATCCCCAGCAGGGGACGGGGCCACTGCAGGCGGCCAGCCGGGGTCCGGATCCCCGGCCAGGGATGGGGCCACCGCAGCTGCAGGCAGCCAGTCAGGCCCTGGATCCCTGGCTGGGGATCCGGGGCCTGGCCACCAGTGGCAGCAGTGGCCCCGTCCCCGGCCGGCAATCGGGGGCCTGGCCTCCAGCGGCCGCTTCTGGCCCAGCCCTGCTGCAGCCTAGCAGCCCGCAGCGGCACAGCCTCCCTCTGGCCCTATCCCTGGCCAGGGACGGGGCCTGCTGGGTGGCCAGCCAGGCCCCGGATCCCCAGCCGGGGATGGGGCTGCCGTGGCCGCGGCTGGCTTGGGATTGGGGCCCGGAGCCCCGGCCCGATTGGGCTGGAGATCCGGGGCACTGGTGTTGGGACTCGGGGCACGTGCCCCGGCATGCCCAACGCCAGCGACACCACTGTTGTGAACTACGAACTGCGGCATGCTGGGAGAAGTTCCCATCTCCCGCTAGGAAGCCCCTCTGCCCTCCCCTGCAGGGAGCGTCTGCACTGACTGCAGGACCGATATACAGACATGGCTTCAGGTGACAGGTCTTAGGCGTGCCTAGCTCCCCTGAAGATCAGGCTGGCTCCTGCCTCTTCAACTCTTTCCTAGCAGCTCAGGCACCGCTAGTCAGCCTGCAGCTTAAGTCATGTAGGCAGAGGGCACTTTAAATCCCTCTGCTGGCAGACACTGAAGATTTATGCACTTTGGAAAACTGTTTTCAACCTCCATAAAAGAGACTGGGGGACACCAAATCAAAATTTGGCTTGGGGCGCCGCAACCTCTTGAGCCAGCCCTCACCGACTGAGGCTGGGAGCATGTGGCAGTCAAGCAGGGAGGGGGCCAAAGGACTGTAATGCTGCTGTATATGTCTTTCAGAAATAAAACCTTGTTCCTGGTGATCAGCCTGAGTGAAAACACACATTAACATACAATGCAGAGCACACAGAAGAACCTCAGGCCTAGTTTACCAAACCTGTGCAAAGGGCCACAAGACAGACCGCCCCTATCTTCAACACCCTCATGCTGGGGCCAGAGGCAGGAGGGGTTGCATTTTTTTGCCATTTGGTGGTGTGACTCGGATTCAAGCCAAGGTTGCTGGTGTACACAAGGAAGAACCTTTTCTAAGGGCTTTATTCATTCCAAGCTCCCTGATGCTGAAGGGTTAACAAGGGTATTTAGAGCACAGCCCCTGCTGCAACAGGTTTATTAACAAGAAATGCTGTGGCAGTAGAGACCACTGTGTGACTGGTCGCTGGGGAGACCTGGCCTGGCACACACTGCTTCCACCCCAATAAACACCTTCACTCCCAGGATCAGGAAAGGAGAGGAGGAGAAGGGTTTAAATGCAGTGATTGACTGAATCTTGGCTCAGGGTTCTAACAGAGCTGCCAAAACAAACAGCCTCCTTCCCTTGGAGCCCTAGCTCTCCAGCTCCCCCAGCACTAAACCAAATTCAGCTTGAGATGGTCAGGACAACGTAATGCCAGATGGGAGTTAGGGTGACTGGGAAAGGAGGAGCTGAAATTGACTCCAAGTCCCCAGGAAGTTCTTGCTCACACTGACTCTGTTAGCAGCACTCTCATGCAACTGACCCCAAAAGAGCGAAGCATAACAGGCTCTTCATAGCACTAGAGTATGTGCAGCCCTTCCCAGCGCAGGAGCTGGCCTGCCTGCCTCTGGCCTGTAAACAGAGCATGGATGGATCAGGCTGCACCAGCCCATGCTCTGCAACTGGGGAAACTGCATTAAGCTGCAGCCACTCCAGCACTGACCAAGCACAAAGTGTTTGGGGGTAGCGCTCCTGCTCCCCTGCAACCAGTGACTCAGCACCACTCCTGCAGTTTAAACAGTCAGCATGTGGGAAGGGCCATGGCAGGACAGAAACCAGCTGTGGCACTGAGCTACCACAGCATTGGCAAGAATAGAGCAAAGGCCAGTAGAAGGCTCAGGACTCGGTGAAAAATGCTCCGGTCACCCTGTATCATCCTAGCAAGTCAAAGGGAGGCAGCTCTCACACCAGTGGGGACATTGCTTTGGGAGAAGACAGCAGCTTGCCTATGTAGGACTCCTTGTGTGGTGCTGTTCCAGGGCAGCACAGGCTCAATCTCATTTAGGAATCAAAACCCAACTGTGCATGTGGTGCCATACAGCTGGACTAGGTGGTAGCCCATGACTGTGGAATGAACTCAGGAACAAAGGACTATCCCAGACCTTACCAGCTTCCACTTCTTGTGCACGGTGCATTTCTTTAACCTATCTTCTCTAGCATGAACAAAGAGCAACACATTGCGTGTGTGTTAGTGCAAGTCTACATATATCATAAGTTTCCAAACAGGGCATTCCCCTGCACAAAAACACATGACAGATGTTAATCACATCACTTAACAGACCCCTAGAAGGTGGTTAGATACTCTGGTGATGAGTGCAGTATAACAACGTGTACAGAATAAAGTAGAATTTAGCATATTCCTCTCTCAGTAAGCTAGTCTACACTAGGAATCCAACCTTGACCTGCCCACAACCTTGCCCAAGTATGGACATAGCATGACACACTTTCTCATGACTGAACTGGGCAGGGCTGCTCAGAGCTCTCCATGAGCATCCCAACTGAGATAACATGTCCCTCAGCACCAGCACAAACATCACTCCTCACCTTGCCTTCTCTCCCAGAATACACACGCCCTGTGGGCTACTGTTTCTAGCTGTTACGTGTGTGGATCTGAAAATCCACATACAGTTTTTGCAAGAAGCATCTGCTAAGATGACTTGTCAATCAACTGTGCAACCTCCCCAGAGAGAGGGCACATGGGCCTTGATGATGAGAGATAGTCCCAGAATGGAATTTCCCATGTAGCATCCCTGTTTGGAATGCCAGAGCAGCAACCTCTGTCCCAGAATAGTAAAGCAAGACCCAACAGGGCCTGGGGGAGTCACGAAGAGCCCCCAGATGGATGACATCATTACTATTCATTGTTCACATAGCATAGCACCTGGGGGCCAAGTCCAGCACCTCACAGTGCTAGGCAAGAAACAGTTGATGCCCCAAAAAGTTTACACATGACACGAACAAGGCAACAGCTCGTAAGTACTCCCTCAGTTTTACAAATGGGGATCTGAGACATCACACAGGAATTCAATGGCAGGCCTAGAATTGAATCCCGGGCACTGCAGGTCCAATCCAGAAACCTAACCCCAGAACCAGTCTTCATTTCTAGTTTTCTGGAAAATTTCCTACAACTCACCTGTTCTGTGTGGCATTCCAACTATAAAACCTATCCAATGCTTTGGCCCCATCACAGCAAGGTACTTAAGCACTTATGTAACCTTAAGCATGCTATCAGTGGGACTCTTCCCACAGCAAAACCCCGGGATATAAAAACATAAAAACAGCCATCCTGGGTCTGACAAATGGTCCATCTAGCCTAGTAGCCCATATTCTAACAAAAAAAAGCAAGGAGTCTTGTGGCACTTAAAGACTAACAGATTTATTTATTGCATGAGCTTTTACAGAATGGGATGAAAATAAATGCAGGGGAGTGTAAGACATGGGATCAGGTCATACTGCAACAGCAAATCAAAGAATCTGTAAGGATTTAAACTCTAGCAAACAGCACATAGAAGGAGAGCAACATCAAATTACCTGTTATAATGTGATTATGTATTATATATATATTTAAATCACATTATAACAGGTAATTTGATGTTGCTCTCCTTCTATGTGCTGTTTGCTAGAGTTTAAATCCTTACAGATTCTTTGATTTGCTGTTGCAGTATGACCTGATCCCATGTCTTACACTCCCCTGCATTTATTTTCATCCCATTCTGTAAGTTCCCCCCCTTCAAAGCATCTGACAAAGTGGGATTTTCTCCCACGAAAGCTCATGCAATAAATAAATCTGTTAGTCTCAAAGTGCCACAAGACTCCATGCTTTTTTTGCTTTACGAGGCTAACACGGCTGACCCTTTGGAACCTGGCAAGATGCAAGGCACATCCTCTAACAGTGGCCAGTGCCTGGTGCTTCAAAAGGCGTGAACAGAACAAGTAGTCAAGTGATTCATCCCTTGTCATCCACTCCCATGTTAAGTCCCCCACTGCAATGGAGTATTGGTCTGCATGGGGGACAAGGAGTGATTGTGTTCCTATAAACAGCCCAGCTTTGGATTAGGATTTAATTTCATAACAGATGCACTGATGAAACTGGTCCATCCCATATGCACTGCTGCTGATGCCACGTACGGGTGTGTGAGGAAAATGGACTGCTGTGAGCACGTTTCCAACCACCCACTTCAAAGCCACTTCCCAGAATCCTCCAAAGTTAAGCTTTATTCAGGCTGAGAATCATCTGGGCAGAAAATGAGACCAGATTATAAAAAATATTTTTAATCTTAGACCTCAACATATTTCAACCATGTTTTCACAACAAATTCTAAACCAGGGTGATAATTCACAGGCTGTTCCTCCCCAGACGAAGGATATGGAAGACAACTACTAAACAGACACAAGCCACAACAGTGTAACCAACATCGCTGGCCACATGAAATCCAGCCTCACACAGGGTCTGTCTACACAACACTTTGGAGCAGGTGGGTGCAAGCCACACAGCCCCAACTGGCAGACTCAGGCTAGCAGGATTCATGAACCCTAAAAGCAGCTGCAGAGACAGCTCTTTGCAGTTAATCAGCACAACCCCAGTGTAGGCGGGGTGGGGGGAGAAGCAGTGCCACGGGGAGCCAGCACCAGACTGTTCTGACCTGAACAGCTTTGATGCCAGCCCTGCTTTTCCCAGTACAGCATGTCTACATTAGGGATTCACATCAGGCCACATTTACCCACTCTTCATCCTGCCCAAGCATCCCCATGGGTCTCTCGCCCTGCCCTGGCATGTCTCTCATCTCCTCTTGATGCCCCCATTTGGCCCCTTGCCCTGCTGTGCTTTCAGCTTTGCTTTCTGCTCTTCCCTTTTGTTTTTGTCTCACTTCCTGAAGCACAAAAGGAATGCTTGAGAGAGACAAGCTAATGACTAGGAGCTCCACCGTGACATGATCATGAACCTGGGACTTCAGGAGCACTGGGTCAGAGTAGTCCTCTGTGAAGACAACATGCAGCCCTGTTAGACTGAAAGCAGGAATTTGGCTGTGACTACAAAGGGCCGGTATCAGATTGTAGCATAGTTCTGTTATCGCTAATGCAGATAGAGTAGTGAACATTGAAGATATAAAAGTGTCCTTTCTGATTTCCGCTCACATGAAACAGGATCTACGAAAATGTTTGTTCACTCAGAATTAAATTAGTCTTGGCAGCGACAGCTCCAGAAAGAGCAAAGGCCCCCAGAAGTTGGTTGGTCTCCAGTCTGAGAGAGTGCAAGACGTTTTTCATCGCTCCTGCAATTCTTTATCAATAGTCTTCAAGGCTCAGGCTGTCAAACATCATCTCCCAAATGGGGAAGGAGGAAACTCAGCCTCTCGAGCAAACAAGATGCTTTGCCTTGCTGCTTCCTGAGAGCCGAGATAAACCTGACCTCACATTCCCACAGCCCAGGAACTGCCAAGCTCCCTTTCCCAGTAATCTCTCTGTAAAGCTGCAGAGACTTCATCACAGCTTCAAGCACCATTTTGGAAGAAGTGTGGCTGTGCTCAAATGCCTTCTGTGGGGCAGAATGGCTGGTCTGCTCGTGAGATACTCTGCCTGTGCTGGCTGGCTACTTATCCCTGGACACACATCCCACCTCTACTGGTCTATGTATGATACTTATCTGGCCTCGTCCCTAAGGTCCTCACCACACCTCTGTGAGCAGGAAGGATTGTGTTGTCTGTAGACTTGGACCCACCCGACACACCTTCGGCTTGGATTATCAGGTTAGCCATGTCTTTCACAACACTCAGAAGCACCCTAGGCGGTATATTCCTGATCAGAAGAATAGACAGTCTTTGGTAAAAAGACTTGTGATTTGTGAGCCAAAGGCTCCAGCAACTGTTCCTGCGTTCCTGTCTCTGGTGAGTTTGAAGGGGGGGGGGGTGTCAGGATTTAAGGGGGAAACATTTTCCCTCTCCCCCTAACTACACTTTCTCTTCTGCTTTGTCCCCAGTTCTTTCCCTCTTGCCAAGGGAACTGGCCTGGCGAAACCCCAGAAGCAATCCTTAATGGTCAGTGACTTTACCCCATGTGCAGCTCTGTGCACCACCAGCAGGTCTCTGCTAGCTCCTCAGATTGCATCCCAACAATGACACTATGAATCTCGTGCTCTTTTTACCCTCAGAGGGGAGACAGGGTGTTACACCATGGGAATCTATTTATTCAACCCCCCAAAACAATCCATTAGGCTTTGGGATGGTGATAGCTATGTTAGCTTAAAGGCTAAACTACACTCCTGTCTTGAGTCAGAGGTGAGCTGGAGGGCAGCCTGGCAAACTCTCCATGTTCAGAAGGCTGCAGAGACAGGCCTAGTGAGGAAGGTCACTAACCAGGTGCCTCCATCAGACGCTCACGAGTAAACTTTGCAGTGAGGGTAAGCTGACACAGACAGGGCAGCGTGTTCTAAGAGCACAGGAGACAGCTGTTAGACAAACCCCCCAAGATTTTAGTTGTAATGAACCAGGTCTGGTAACAGAGTTTAAAGGGCCCACTCAGCTTGGGGACCATAGCCCTACACTTGAGATGCTCCCCATTCCTCCTGCTAGGAAGTGTTTTTATAGAGCTCCTGGCTTAACTCCGAACACCTATCCTAGCCCCGTGCCCTGCCCATTCCCAGCCCCATGCCTGCAGAAGAGTGAGAGAAAGCTGCTGGGGTGAACAGAGCTCACCTACAGCCCTACTGTTGCACATCTGACAGAATCTCTGTGCAAGGAGAGCAGGAGTGAACTGCCCAGGCACACAAAGACAAGAGCAGAGGGGAGGCAACTCCACCTATACTGGGGATGGCAGGTGTGATTCCCAGCTTCCATACATGTCCTTGTGCTAGCTCTGAAACGGCAGTGTGGCTGAAGAACCACAGGTGGCCCCGCAGCTACATACTCACATGACCAGCCAAGCCATTGCCCATGCTGTGTGTGATGGAGAGTTGCTACACACAGGGCATTTCTGTGTTTGGATGGCGAGGTGTGATACCCAGATTCACCCATGCTGGCTCAGCTCAGGTTAATGCTGTAGCAAGGATAAATCTGGATATCACACCTCGCCATCCAAACACAGAAATGCCCCGCGTGCATCAACTCTCCAATCACATACAGCATTCTTGTGGGGTGGTCTCTGCACCCTGACACTCCTCCCATTACTGGGATATTGAGAATAAATGGGCATTGTTCCTACAGGGATACAGGGAAGAGCAGGTCAAGGGTGCCACCCTGCCCCCCCGTGCTATACACAGTCCCCTTCTCACTCCCTTTCTGCTGGGGCCAGGCAGCACAGAGACAGAAACAATAAGCAACTGCTATGGAAAAAGATTCAAACCTGCATCAAGATGTTTCTAAGTACACAGAGAGCAACCCCTTCCCTCCACTTTCCAGGATGCATGCCAAATTTCAGGGATTAGCACAAAAACCACTCCACCCTTAAAACATCTTAGCAAGGTCCCTCTGACATAGGTGCTTGCAGTATGAGCAGCGCAGCTGGGACTGGCCCTTCCATCTGCAGTTAGCATAGGAGACTTAGCTACTCACCTCAAAGAAGCTGCGGGCAGTTGAATTCCCTGTGGTTTCAAGAACTGGAAGTCAGCTGCGTAAGGCGACCTTCAACACAGAAAGCCCATGCTGCTCCTGCTTATTCCCCGTAAATCTGGCTAAACAGCCACCTTCTTGTAGTTCTCAGGCTCTCTTCCAGACACCCTGGTTCTGGTTCTGATACTCCAAACTTGGGGGCTATCATGGCCCTGAAACTGGGGCACCACAAATAGTTCTTGGTAGAGCTGGTCAAAAACTTACAATGAAAATTTTGAAACAAAACTGGAAGATTATTGATGACATTTTTATTAACATCTTTTCCTGTTTTTACTCTTCTAGAGCAGATGAAAATTCCAAATACAAAAAAAGATAAATGGATACAGGAAAAATCACACATTTTTTCTCCTTTTTTTGGTCCCAGTTTCAAATCTTCTGGTTGAGCCTGCTGATACAATGCAACAAGCGGCCCTTTCCATCCCCAGGCTGTCTCCACTGGTCATGAAAATTCAATCTTTAATTACTTCCAGCCAAGCTAATTCCTGTGACCTGTAACACCTGGCAGCGCGGACACAGGCAAAAAGACCTTCCCATCCCTCCGCAATACCCTCCCCTCAATATAACCTCAAGAAACTCCCTGACAAATTAACCTGTCCTTTGTGCTCCCCCCACAATTGGACTGGACTGAAAGCCATTGTGTTGCTGTCATCACCAGCAACCGGGGTCTAAAAGTACTGTACTGGAAAGCTCTGGTACTGGACAACACTCTATGTCTAATGCTGACAGAACTGCAAGTGCACAGGAGAAAAAAGATTTGTTAACCATAGGTACATTCCGCTAAAGGCAAGTCTACTCTAGCTACTGTACAAAAGATGTTGAGTCACCTCCCTACCACAGGCCACCAATCTGCTCTCCCCAAGTGTCCCATGGCTTTCTCTAACCCTGCAGCCAAAGTACCAACCCTGTGGCATTACACGCATCTGCAGTCCCTGCCATCATCCAGTGTATGGAGTATGACACTGGAAAAAAACCTCCTCTATCCGTTGCACGTGCTGGCAGGGCCTCATTCCAGCACCACTGGGAGGTGGGGGAAGAGAAAATGGAAAAATTCTGCTTCTCCTTTAGCATAACTGCTCCTTCCTTTAAATATCACTCAAAACAAGGAAAGCTGCCAGAAGACACATTAAGACTGTAAGAGAAGAAGGCTGCAGGCAAGGAGCTGTCAGTCAAGGGGAAAAATAAATAAGAGTGTATTGATTTGACTCCAGTCGCCATTGCAATAAGAGCCCATGTTCAGCAGGATCCCCTCCCGCCTCTGCGAAAGGGCAAGAACAATAAATAAAATCACCAAGAGAAACAGACCTAGGAATGAATCCCAGGAGGCTACTGGATCAGTCCAGTCCAAGTGAGGAGTGAGAAACAAAATCTGGTCACATGTCGGGAAGCCAGATTCCGGGAGGAGTTGCGGGAGGCCCAGGAAGGCATCCTTGCACATCCCCCTCTGTGTGTCAATGCCATAGGCATTGTTGGAGGCCCACTGAAACCTAAGCAGCAGTTAACCCATGGGCATCTGAAACAATCATTCCTGGAGCTGGTTCGCAGCACTATCAGACAGTAAATAATCTCATGCGAGTCTCTATCATCTTCCAGCTCATGGCATATCCAAATGCAACAGCCACAGTAATCCTGCACTGGCCAGATGCAACCAACAGCAGTTGTTTTGCCCATTGCTGAAAGGCAGCCAACCCCACAGTGGGATGTGGCAGCAGTCTACCACAAGCCACCAGGTTAGCATGGGAAGCAAAAGAGCCCTCTGTACTGAGCCCACAGCAGGCACTAAAGGTAGACTGCTGGCAGGGCATGAGCTGAAATTTAGCCATGATTGAAAAGACACCTGCTTGTAGATGCGGCTCTCCTTCCCAAAGCTCTGTGTTTTGCCCAATAAGGGGTGAGAAGTACTGAAAGGGAAAGTTGACTTTGTTAGATTGTATCCCCCAGCTCAACGGGCATACCCAGCCCTGGGGCAATGGACCTGCACTGCTGAGCCGTTTCAGGTTAGGACCAACCCCTTTAACCCAGGCACCACCCTGGTAAAATGCCCCTTCAACTGATTGCTCCAAGTTTCTCAGGGCATAAAATGACTGAGCTCAAGGCTTGGCTCTTTGTCTCCTAGAAAGAGAAAAACTGCAGGATCCTGGTTGGCTGCCAAGCAGCATAGTAGGACTAGGAGCAGCAAGAATAGCTGGATGCATGACCATCTTATCGCCCTGGTGAGATGGTGGCAATCAGAAGGGCTGAGATGCTCTGAGTCTGCTTTCAGCAGCAGAACACACTCTTTTTGTGGTGGTTTTTCAGCCCCTGACAGGAAATATGAGTCTCACCTGGCCTTGTTCTATTAGGGTGGCTGCTCAGTTCCCAGTGAGGTGCAAATCACTGCTTCATTTCCCATCCCCATGCTCTTGCTCTTAGATCTTGCATGCTAATGAGAACCCACCTACCCATCCCTTCCAAGAATGGCCCCACTCTGCTGATCTTGTGCTGAGCACGCTACAAACACAGAGGCAGTCTCTCCTGGAGAGCACACAGCCTAATAAAAGCAGAGCTTAGAAATAGCAGACCTCCAGCTTCAGGAAAGAAAAAAACAACAAGCAGTTGTGTGGCACTTTAAGACTAACAGATTTATTTTTTGCATGAGCTTTCGTGGGAGAAGATCCCACTTCCTCAGATGCTTCGAAGATGGGTGAACTTACAGAAAGGAATGAAACTAAATGCAA
>ML681972.1:37717492-38127315 GCA_007922195.1 Podocnemis expansa | reverse complement strand
TAAATCTGTTAGTCTTAAAGTGCCACACAACTGCTTGTTGTTTTTTTACTGGACTAGACTAACACGGCTATCCCTTTGGAAACTTCAGGAAAGAAGTCACAGCTGTTAGCAGGAGCTAGGAAATGAAAGTTGTGGCAGAGAAGAGCAACAGGAGGCAGAATGAATTTTACTGAAGAAGCTTCCGGCTGCCCCCATCATCCCATCTTGTCTCACTTAGAAAATCCTGAATGATAAGCCTGGAAGCACAGTCCTGTGCTCTCTGCAGATCTTCCTCTCTTGGAAGGGATTGTGAAGGAGGCAAAAGGCAGTTTCTGGGCTTTGCTGATAAGTTCAATGCAAATAAAAGCCCATGCTAACCTCCCGGAGTCCAGCTTCCTGAAGGAATGCTTTTCCAACAATGCAAACCCCAAGGTATCATTAATTCACTCCAGTGAGTCAAGGCCTCCATTACCAAAGGTCAGAGCCCCTCTCTGTGGGTGAGAGGACACGGACAGTGGTGGCACAGAGCTGCAGTCACAGCAAAAGCAAGTCTGCCCAGCCTGTCCCTGGCAAACTCTGCCCAAGGCCTCAAGAAACACCAGTACTCTAGAGTTATTGCACTCAGCCCAAACTTCTAGGACACACCTGGACTTCAAGGCTCATGCCAGGAGCATTTCTCCACTGATCCCCCAGACATCCGGAACAGTCCCTCAGTGAATTTTCCATTCATTCACAGGTGGCAGTGCTTAAGCCATGCCATGACAAGGACTTGGGGTTTAGTAACCACTGTACATGCTCTGCCTCCTCCTGCAGAATGTCATCTCCTCCAGGGAGAATGTCTGTGCTCACTCCAGCATTTCATCTGCTCCAGAAGGCTGTGCATGGGACAGGAACCCAGGTTCCTCCTGGGTCCTAATCCCAGCTCTGGTATGGCCACTCTGCCTCAGTTTCTGCTTATGCAAAATGGAGCTGTGAGGATGATTGCAAAGAGCACCAAGGATGTGATGGACTGTAGAGGCACTACCTCACACAAAGCGATGGCCATTGATTCCAAACAGAGAACAAAACAAATGTTGCTCTCTTGCACTGAAGTCAACAGGGTTGACACACAGCCAACCTGAGGGCACCATGTGACCTTTAGACCTGGAAAGCCTCTGCTTTGATGGGAATTGTGCTTTACCTGGCTTTGCCAATCAACAGGTGGGGCTGGGGGGTGAGAGGAAAGAAGGAACTACTGCTCTGGATTTAAAACTCCCACCTCTCTTGCTCTGAAGATCTCAGATCACTGCCTCAGCCCCTCCAGATGGACTTCCATACACCTCAGTCCTCGGCAGGTCTCAGGGATCCCACCAGATGTAAAACACAGAGTTGTAATGTCGCTTGGCCGCTTACACACAGCAAAAGCCAAAGCAGAGGGTCTGAGAGGCCTCTATCAGAGTGAGGCATGTTGCACAAAGGGACGGTGAAATAGACAATAACTTTTATAGGTGTTTTTAACACTAGGAAGCACGTTCTCCAGCCTTGTGACCATCCAGTGAGCAATTATCCATAAGCCACACCAGCATGGGCTAGTGCAGTGGTTTTCAAACTTTTTTTCTTGGGACCCAGTTCAGAAAAATCACTTATGCCCACAACCCAACAATTACATCACCGGGCAATGCATTCCAGTCTTTTGGCGGGGGCAGCACGGTGTGCCAAGACCCAGTGCCTGAGGGTCTGCGACCCATTACTGGGTCCCAACCCTAAGTTTGAAAACCACTGGCCTAGTGAGCCTTTGGAAGATGTTTCACAGAGCTCTCAGCGATCCCAGAGAGTTCACCCCACAGCAGATATAGCAGTGCCAGTTCCAGCTCTGCCAACTACCTTCCAAAAACACATGCCTACGACCTAGCTCAGTGCTTGAGCCATGAACACATAACTGCAGCTCCACCCATGTGCAATCTGCATGCATGTACAAGTGCATCTGTGATGGCAGGAATCTGCTGGACCTGGGAGTGTGTCATCCTACCATACTCTAGTACCTGAGTTGCCTGTCCTGCTCCTCCTGCTGCTCAGAAAGACAGGAATGAATCATAAAGAAGCTTTTAGCAGGGGTTGGACTAGATGACCTCATGAGGTCCCTTCTAGCACTAATATTCTATGATTCTATCTGTTAAGGAACCCAGAAGCTTGCAGGAAGAGACTGGGAGGCTGGGAAGAGCACCGTGGCTTAGACTCATCCAGGCTCTGCCAGGAGCAGGGTCACCAGATCCCAAAGCACGGAAAGGAGGACAGGGAAGTACGAAAAGGAGGACATTGGAGGACACATGGAGAAAAAGTAGTATTAATGTCATATTCTTCTGTTTTTAGGGGGCCCTGGAATGCTTCCCCCCTACAAATAGGGTGTTCCAGGGCATTCCAACATACTTTAATCCCTGTAAGTAAAAATCCAGACAAAATCATGTATTTTTAAAATTCCTGGCGGACGGAGGACATGAAGGTAAAAAGGAGGACATGTCTCCTTTTGCCTGACATCTGGTTACCATAGCCAGGAGTGAACTAGCAGGGGCTGGGTGAGTCTCTCTAATGCAGCAGTGCGGGGGGCTGCCAACCTCACTCCCCTCAGATGACTATGGAGTGAACATCAGCTCTGTTCCTTGAGAACTGGCTAATCAGGGAGTGGTTCTCTGGCTCTGCTCCAGGCAAGCCATGCCGTTCCTCTTTGGAGACGGGGATTAGTGTGCAGTTTGCACATCTGAGCGGAAGGCTTTTAAGGTAAAGAGTTTTGCAGAATTATTCTCTTAGCACACAGCTTTTTTGTGGTTCCTGTTTGTCTGGGGAGTAATTTAGGATTCCCAGCTTTTGGCTAGTGCACTCTGCCTAACAAGCCAAGCGTGTGTTAATTTAGGAGGAAGAGTGGCGGCGACAGTGGGGGGTGGAAACACAGGCAGCCAAATTCCACTTTCATTCTCCCAAGCAGCCACTGTGACTTGATTGGATCCAGGGGTGTGAACTGAAAGCAGAGTTTGGACCATTAGAAGCAGTCACTTGTGCCAAATTTGGAAAACCTTGCATATGCCTGCACACCATTCTGAACTGTGTTCCCCTGCGAAAGGCAACATCTGGTTTCCCCAGAATAATTTCCATCACATCAAACCACATCACTCCTGCGTCAAATCAACAATTGTAATGCCTGCGCTGCAATGTCTATGAACCACTAGCTTTGACTCGCAGTTCCAAAAGAGGTAGCCGTGTTAGTCTAGTCCAGCAGAAAAAAAACCAAGGAGTCCTGTGATGCTTAAAGACTAACAGATTTATTTTTTGCATGAGCTTTCGTGGGAGAAAATCCCACTTCGTCGGCATCTTCGCAGCATTTGACAAAGTGGGATTTTCTCCCACAAAAGCTCATGTGAAAAATAAATCTTAGTCTTTAAATGCCACAGGACTCCAGTTTTGGTGGGGTTTTTTTTCTTTTTCTTTTTCTTTTTTTTTTTTTTTTCCACAGGCCACTGCATGTTCAGTACCTGCCTTCCTAGCTGGCAGCGCCAGATCTCCAGGCCTGCTGGGATCAGTGCAGAGCAGCACAGCACGTGCCTATCAGCTCTTTGCAGTCTCCTGGAAGTGAATGTACAGGTAATAGCAGCCTCTCCCTTTGTTTCTCATCACAAAATGACAGGGTCCCACTCCCCTTCCTGCAATAAGAGTTCCAGGACAGCACTATCCCAGCCACAAACACTTGTAACACATCACTGTCCACATGGCACCCGTTTCCAGAGCCACTGGGTCCAGACTATAACATTTGCACCTCTTCCCAAGCAGAGAACACCCCTTGCCATGCCATCATCCTGCTAAACTGCCACCTTGTGAAGATTTAAAAAGTCCCTTTGCCCTTAACACAACTGCTGCAGTTAGGACCACATGCCCTTCTTAGCAGGTGGTGGGGGGGAAAGTGCCTTGCAGGATGTAGGACCCATGGGCCTCTTCAAGCAATCTCACTCTTTACCTGGTGCCTTTCAAAGATGTGTGACTGTATAATGAAAGTTTTATCCTATTATGTAGAAGCTGTGAGCTGGCCGGGACAAGAGGGTCATGATCTGAGATATGGGTCTTTAGATGCTACCACAATAATAAAAATCATCATCATCATAAGTTTTAAGGAAACCATTCATGTCTCACATTTCTTTCAAGGACTGGAAGAATCATTCAATACTCCATCTCTTATCAATAGCTATCCCCCAAGCCTTTTGGTGTTAATCCCAATGTCATGACTCTGGAAATTACAATCTGTCTCCCTATTGTTCCTCCTGGGTTTCAAATGGATACAGAGTTTTTCATTCCACACCCTAAATAGCTGCACAGTGTTGCTGTGGGGTGTTGAACAGCTACTACATCCCACCCCAAACATGGCTGCATTTCAGAAGTGGGTGTGATGATGCTTACAACAAGTCTGTAACTTGCCACTGGGATGTAGGCAGAGCTCTAGAAATGTAAGCTATGATTATAAAAATGAATGAGAAAAGGCTGTAGAGAGGAGAGAGGTGTGATGGATCCAGTGACAGCTGCCCTTTATAGCAGGCTTTAGTTTAAACATTTATTGTATATGTCTGGATTTGATAGAGAATCTTCAACCTGCCAGTTACCACTGTTTACCTTGGTGGAAATTCACGAGAAATCTTAGTCTGAACAACTTAGAGTTTATTTTAGCACTAGATAAACAGTCCTCCTTGATAAATCACCCATATGACAGTATCCCCCAAAGACTAAACAAAGATCTCAAGACAATCCGGAGCCCTTTGTGGAACTTTCCAAAAGCTAATGCATCCTTAATTGGTTGCTCTTAACAGGTTGGGGCAGACTCCCAGGGTAGGATCTGAAATGTGCTGACACTCCTCCTGCCACTTTCTTCTCTGTTAAAGCAACAGGTAAGATTTACTGTTTCTAAATGGTGCTGCTTGCCAAGTACACTGAAGGTGTTAGATAAATACTAGGAACATCTGTAGGGAGAGAGGAAATGGGTTTACATAGTTCGAGGGATGGGGAGGGACAAAAAAAAATCAAGAACATCAGAGCTATTCACTAAAAATTGGCTTATGCTCCAAAAACTTTCTCTGGAGACCTCTCTACATAGCTAAGAAGATACTTTACAAATGGTAAGACTAGGAAAGGAGGGACCAGATAGATGGATAAAGACATTATAGATAGAAGTGATGGCGCTACTGGGAATCTTGGAATTTCTGAACATACTGAGCTCCACCTATAGTCTTCATCCCTTGGAGGGGCACCTGGTAACCGGATAATAGGCTGTTTGAAATTGGGCAGCTAAAGTGGAATCCACGAGCATGTGCCATGGAAAGCGTTGAAGCCAGTTGCCTTGCTGCAAATCAAAATCCTGCCTCTGTATCATCATCACTTGCCTGGCAAGTCTTGATTGACATAAACAGGACTTTTGTCAAAGTAGAAAGTGGCAACCCAGGGCAATCTGCAAAGCCTGGCTGGGTGGTCTGAAAGCTCCCTTAGTACTGAGTCAACGACTTAGACAAAAGACAGTTGTTGATCAAAACAAAGACAAGCCATGAAAGTGGATAGCAAGATGGTTTCAGTTTAGTCTGAGGGATGGGAAGCAGTTCAGGTCTGTTCTAAGTTTAACCCAACTGCTTCATCACCCCACAAACAATACATGACCTGAGGGGAAGTTGCCCTTGTGACCAGGCAAGCTGTCCAAAGGAATATTTTTGTCCCATGGATTCCATTGCAACAGTGTTTCTCAATAATCAAACTACCATGTGGTAAGTTAATGTCCTGGGCTGCTCCATTAAAGGCCTGAATACTTCTGGTTTGGCCTCCCCTGTGTGTTGCGTAACCGTCCCATCACTTGGGAAGAATATTCAGAACAAGGCACTAATGACAAGCGTGTGGTTAAATGTTTTCCCTTCCCAGGATTTACCCACCATCGAGATGCCATAATGGTTCATTCCTCACATTCAAGTATCTGTGGATGTAATGCGGTTTGCAGGGACTTTCAGTAACAATGAGAAACAGTTGTTATAAGTCTGCCAGTTCCGCTTAAGGGGAACAGCAATTCCTCTCAGGTTGATATGGTTTTATTTTGGTTGGAGTGAGGTAGGTTTCTAGATGCTACTTTGCCCCATTAAGTGCATACATTGCTGCCCTGAGAAAGTGCATGGAGCTGTTCCCTGTATTCAGCTATGAAGTGACCATCTGTGTGGACACAAGCTGCTTCTCGGTTTTCGCCTCATTCTCGAATTTTTAGCTGTTGTTTGGCAGTTTCTTTGCTGACTCACTACTCCTGTTCCTGGTGAAGAGGCGTGGGGAACAGGAGGTTTGAACACCTCCTCTGGTTTGGCAAAACCATTGGTAGGTCTAAGAAAATAAAAGGTTCCTTGATTGGGTCACAAGTGAAGTCTGCAGCTATCCATGACACAAACTAAGCAAGAGCAAAGACTTGGAGTGCCATTCAATGCTGGTTGTATTGCTGCAGGCAACTCAACGTCTAAATTGGAAAATCCAGACATGTACCTGAGCCCCTGTTTAAAGTGCTGGCACAGTGCACTCAGGAAACAAGATTGCTAAAAGACAAGGAAACAGTTCTAATAGCAAAGAAAAGTCTTCATTTAGAGAGAGCATATCAGACAGCAGGCAGCAAGTGCTGTCGACTAAGGGACTAAGGCAAATTCGCCGCCATCAATTCAGGCTTCCAGGAGCAGATTGTGGCAAGTATGAACTCAAAGTGCCACTCCCGGAAGCTGAACCTGGAAGTCCCAGGGGCATAGGGGAAGGCTGACCACAAGCGATTTGTGGTCAGCTTTCCCCTAACATGTAACAGCAACTTAGAAAGTTGCCACCGTTTACGCAAGAAATTTTATATTCCTTGCGTAAACAGCGGTTGACTGCTGCTGAAAAAGCCCTCAGTGTAGAATAGGGCTGAGATCACACCCAGCAATGAGGAAAAGCCACATCCTAGCCAGGACGATAGAAGGATATGACACATCTCAGGGAAAGCTCTGTCAGGGTGCTAATGCTGAGTTTCTATCAGAGTTGCCAAATGGAATCACTAAAGAGCAAAAGAAGGAGTGGACAATCCAGTGGAGAGACATGATCTTACCAGAAACAGGAATGACATTTTCCATTCCTCTGTTGGAATAAATGAAAATAAAGACACTTGAGTTCAGCTGCTAATTATCAAATGCCCTGATTTCTAGGAACATAGAAATCTCCAGACCAGCTCAGACAGGGCCCCATCTAGCCCTGTTCTGATACTTCAAACTAGGTGTCCCCTCTTTGGTAGTGGCTGGTACCAACTGCTCCAGCACAAGGGCCAAGAACCCAACAGTGATGGAGTGATGGGCTAATCTGCCCATAGGAAGTTTCCTATTGATCCCCCAATCACTAGAGGGTGGTGCCTGCCCTGCAGGAGGAGAATTTGTAACCCTTCCCAAACTTTACCAAGAGCTGCTGTTGTAAATACTGAACAATCATTTCACCTATATAGATTACATCACGTCTTGAATGCTGTTACACTTGTGGCCTCAGTAGTATTTTGTGGCAATGAGCTCTACTGGAAACCTGCAAGTACGAAGAAATCTATCCTCTGATCAGTTTGGAATCAGCCTCCTTTCCGCTCCTGGTTCTTGTGCTTTGAGACAGAGACCATCCTTTCTTTCTGTGGCCCATTCTTTATTTTGTGTACTTTCACCATGTCCCCTTCACTCTTCTCTCTATATGGTAAGCAACAGTCTCAGTGTGAAAATTACCAGAGTTTCAGGAGACTGAAAGGAAACCATTCCAATGGAGGCAAAACTCAGTCTGCTTTCTGTGCCCTGAACAAGCATTTCTAAAGACAGTGGATTTCAGGCTGGCTGCCATATTGAATTCAGGCTCCATTTTTTGGCTTCCACATCTGTTACTTGATCCAGTCCAAAGCATATGCATTCCTGGGAAGCGATTACATAGGTTTTCCTGTCTGTGTTTTTCCCTACTGGAAAAAATCTGCCTTGAACTTGGCACTTTTGGCCAACCAAATCTGCGTGGATTCACGCACTCATTACCAGCATAAAGGATAATAAGCCCTACATGCAGAGTAGGTTTGGGATTGCATAGCTCACTTTGGCACAGGGCAGGTTCAAGTGCTAATCCCTGAGGAATGCACACCTTGTTCAACGGGCCTTTAATAGCCTTCCAGGAAAGTTACATTTACCAGCAAGGATGTCAAAACAGTTAAAGCTGGTTTGAACTGAAAAAACTGACATTTTCCTTACAATCTTTTTACCAGGTTCTATTTACCTATGATTGTCTGCCTCACATACTAAGCCAGAAGGTATTTAGGCTGCACCATACACACAGCTCTGCATTCTCTCCCTCAGTGCTCAACATTAGCATTACAAGAGCGATTCCTGCCTTCTATAGCTGTGCAAGTTGACATAGGTCTCGCATATGAGCACATGGTTGATAAAAGGAAGCTGGAAGAACAGGGAACCTTTGAGGATTTTCACTTGCTCATTGTTGCAAGCTTGTGCCTTGTCAATGAAGGCACAAACTGAAGTAGGGCCATGACACTTTGTAGGAGATAATGGAGTTAACTGAATTCAGTGCGCAGCCACACCAGAGCATGCACTGAGAATGGGTCTCTTCAACCTGGTCTACACTAGTCACCATTTTTGGCAGTAGGTGGAGGGAGATATGCAAGTTACTTAAAATAACTTATGTATTTCCCTTCAACTTCCTGACATCTACTTACCTCAGAGGCTCCACTGCACTAAGTTGAAGGGAAATGCCCTCCATTCAACTCAGAGCTACTCCACTTGAGGGGGTGGATGTCAGCGATTGACTGAATGGGTCTTCATGGACCCATCAGTTAAACTGGGAAGTTCAAACTGACAGCAGCAGTATAGACATGCCCTTCATCTCTCAACATACGTCTATGACAAACCTTCAGAAGGCTCAGGAAGTCTGGAGAAGTTTCACTCTTTTCCTGCTCCAAAAGGGTTTCAGGAGTGGTACCACACAACTTTTCTCAGCTCTCTTTGCCCAGCCTGGATATCTTAGCACCAGAGAGCCTTGGAAGTCCTGAGGAGCAGGCTGGCGGGCCAAGCATTCAGAGAAGCACCCAAACTTCTGGGTGCTTATCCTGATGACTCTAAATTTCTAATCTAAGCCATGCTGTTGTCATCCAGCAGCCATCACTCCCCATGGAAGCCCCTGGGCAGGCTTGCTGGGCGGAACAAGGCAAAGCAGGTTCCCCGATCTTGCTCACACTCATCTACATTGCACTAGCCATGCTACACGTACTTACTTTGTGGGCTTTATGTAGCAAATTGTGTGACTGGCTAACAAAGTTTGCAGACCCTAAGATGGCAAGAGACCAATAGGATGAGCTAGTCTGGCCTCCTGCATCATCCAGGCTCTACCTCCCTTGTTCTACAGTGAGGACACTGGACCTATGACCTTTGCACAATGGCTCAAAGAAACATCTTAAAGTTAGTACCCAGCATTCTGGCTTACCAGGTGACCAAGACTGGGAGTCATGCATGTGTCTCTTGGGGTGTTAGTCAGTTAAGGGAGGGTGGAGAAAGGCTGAGTGACCCATTGAGTGGAGCTGAGGGCCTCAGGAAGGCTATACAGTGCATTCTGTCTTGCAAGCAAGGGCAGTACTCAGCTGATTGACAGTCTCCTCTCTTTACCTAATGAGGAGGAATTATCACAAAGACAGTGGCCCATGCAGTCTTTGGTAACATTGTGGTTCCCCTTCTACCTTTCTGGCCCTGTGCTCTGTGTTGGCTCCTATAGAACCATCCCTCTTGGCGCAGAACGGTTTGTGCAAAGGGAGAGGATGGAGACTGGACTCCCTAGCTCCCCAGTGCCAGTGAACAGCTACCCAATCAGGTAAGTCAACTGGCTGAACACTCCTGACATCAGGCTCTGAGCAGAGATAGACGGGAGCACCATGACCAATACAGCAGCTACTGTAAATGCCAGGGGCATCAGTGCCCTGAAGAAGTGGTCAGGACCTGCCTCTTTGCTGTGCAGCCCTGCTTGGGGTCCAAACCAGGATCTGACTGGCCTTCTCCCACCAGCAGCCCAGACTGAATCTGGCTCCTGCTGCTGCCTGCGAGCAGCAGGCAGCCTGGGCCCGATCTGGCCCCCTGGGTAGGGTTACCAGATGTCAGGCAAAAGGAGGACATGTCCTCCTTTTTACCTTCATGTCCTCTGTCTGGCAGGCGTTTTAAAATACATGATTTTGTCTTGCTTTTTACTTATCGGGGTTAAAGTATGCTGGAATGCCATGGAATACCTTATTTTTAGGGGAAAGTATTCCATGGCCCCCTAAAAACAGAAGAATGTTACATAATACTACATTTTCTCCATGTGTCCTCCAATGTCCTCCTTTCCAGGCTTTGGTGTCTGGTAACCCTACCCCTGGGCCATGCTGCCTGGGCTGGGAGCGTTGGGAGGGGGAGCCTCCTGCAGCCCTGCTGGGTTGCTCTGCCTGGGCTTGGGGGGGGTCACCCACAGCCCCCCAGTGACCTGACCCTGGGAGGGACTGATCCTCCACCTAGCCCAATCCCCCCGTTGGCCTGACCCCGAGCTGGAGGAGCCCATCCCCTGCCTGTTCCCCACAGCCATCACCCACTGGTCCCACTCTGTAGAGTTCATCCCCCTGGGCCCCACAGCTCCCCCCACCCCTTCCCATCCTGCTCTCCTCCTCCTTCTGCCCCCAATACTTACCCTACCCAGGACTGGGGAGGGGGAGTCACTCAGTTGCAGGCAGACCCAGCTGCATGCTCTGGGGAAGTGGCAGCTGAGCTCAAGCAGACAGACTCACTGAGTCTGCGCCTGCTAGCAAAAATTACTGGGGACTGGGAGTGATGCCTCTGGTAAATGCCCACTATGGCTGGAAGCAGAAGCCAAGAGGGCTGAGGCCTGGCTGGCTCCTGCAAAAGGCAGATAAGGGCAGCCAGTGAGGCTTGGAGGGGAAATGCTGTATTTTGCATGAAAATGGAGTAATTAATGGTACTGACTGGCTCTGCAAAGTGAACTGAATGTCAGCAATGCCAGCCTCTCTCATGTCAATCAATGAGTTCAAAGCATTCAACCCTGGACTCCTCCGCCACCTGACCAGCAGGGGTGCAACCCAGCCCAGATGATAGCCCAGAACCAGCCACTGTGCTGACAGCTTGGCTCTGTCCCTTCCTGTCTGGCTAGCCTCCTCTCTCCAACAGCCAGAAGACGGGAGTGTGTCCAACTGAGCAGCAGCAAAACCAGGGGTCGGCAACCTTTGCCAACTTCTGTGCTGGTCCTTCCACCACGACCCTCAGCTGGTGCCGTTGACCCCCTCTGCTGAAAAAAATGTGGCAGTTGCCTGAAAATTCAGCAGTGGTCATGGTTGGAGTGGGAAAGTTTCCCAGCCATACCAAGGAAAGAAGTCACCCAGAGTGGCTCATTTGGCACATATCTGGGGATAAGAGTCCCCAGGCATACCATGAAAAGAAGCAGCCCTTTCAGGAGTTCCCAGGCATGCTGAAGACAGAAGTTGCCTGGAGTGGTTTCTTTTGGAAGCATCACATTACAGAGAGGAGCCACTCTGGGCAGCTTTCTTCTGTGTCACATGGGGGCATAGGCATGGGGGGGAACCCCTTGTGTCCCAGCTGTACCCGTAGGAAGCCGGTTGAAGTGGCTTTTGGTGGCAGGAGTGGCAATTTCTGTGGTACTGAAGAGGATGCCACGTGCAACTCTGAATGGGCTAAAGTGCCACTGCCTGCACATGTGCTGGGGGCTGCCTGCCCCTGAACAAGACTTTGCTCCTGCATACACCTCCCGTGCATCAGCCATAGCCAGGGAAACCTGCTAGAAATTTATTCTGCACGAGTCGCTGGTGATTGGAAGACATTTGGAGGGAGTTTCCTTCCCATGTGAGTCAAAAACGCTCCTGCTTCAACAGTGAGTAGTGCTAGAGCTCCAGCAGAGCGTGGGCACCAAGGGCCCTTCCATGCACCTGGGAGCCTGCATCTCTCTGCATGGTGAACACGCTCCCCCTTCTGCTTCAGCTGTGCCCACAGGTGCACAGTTCCTGGCATGTCACTCACAGTTATTCATCTCATGTAAGAGCTCACTTAGCTGAGCTGCTGCCCTACCCAAGGCAGACCACCTGGCTGAGTATCCAGGACACAGATTCCAACACAGACAGCTTTACAGCCAGAGATGCTGTCAAAACACTAAGGTACCACAGTGCCAGGGAAGCCAAGTTAACCCTTGCACTCCTAACAGTCTTTGCAGCAGTCCCCTGCAACTGACACAGATGCTGGGTGAGGTCTCCTCACACTCTGCGCAGCGCAGAGTTCACAGGGTGAGGAGGCATCATCCAGGAGGAGTCGCCCCATTTCTGCAGAGGGGACCCACGCTGTAGGCAAGGACATGAAATGCTCCAAGTGGGGTCCACTGGTTGAAGAGTGGAGCCATCAAACCCTGGCAGTGGTGGACAGGAGGCTGCTGAGCTGCAATAGCCTGGCTTCCTTCCAGAGAGGCTTCGTAGCCCACGAGAAGTAACCTTGGGCAAACTCAGGCTTGCAGAGTGGGGCAAGAAGTAATCAGTGACTTCCTGAAGTCAGAGCCCCCCTGTCCTGGCCTTTGCTGAGGTGAGACAGGCCCTAGAACTGCATGTAACTATGGGGGTGGAGGATGCTGCAGAAATAAGCATGTTGTTTTACATGAATAAGGACAGGACTTTTCTGTGCTGGGTGGAGAATGGCAAAGCAGCACAGGGGAATTTGGGTCCTCCACCTTTGCCCAGCTCTTTATGCTGAAACAGGAGTGGGTAATGCCAAGTTCCAAAGGGGTAGCCAGGTTAGTGTAGTTCAGTAAAACAAACAAGGAATCTGGTGGCATTTTTAAAGGCTAACAAGTTTATTTATCACATGAGCTTTTGTGGGAGAGAATCTCATGTCATCAGATGTTTGAACAACACTCAGTGAAGTGGGATCTCTCCCCCAAAAGCTTATGCAATAAATAAATTTGTTAGTCTTTAAAAGTGCCACTGGACTCCTTGTTTGTTCTGCAGGAGTGTGAATTTCTCCTCTTTCCACAATCTCAGTCCCCAAACAGGGATGCACCAGAAGTTGTCATCAGCTCAGTTTGGCAAAGCCAGTCTGGGTGCTGGGATCCATGAGCTGGGAATGCACCACTTCTACTTCCCACTGTGCCACCTCACCCAGCTACATCCCTGTGTGGCTCAGTCTGAGTCACTCAGAAACTGAATGCCTGAAACTTTTATTTCTCCCTTTGTGCTCTTAAGTTAGCCTCCTGATCTTCCAAACACCTCTTTCTCAGCCTCCGACAGCACAACAGTGACATCTAGGGGCACATTTGCTGACAGGAGAAAAACCTGCCACCAACGTGCCCCAGGGATAATGACTGGGTGACACTGCAGCTGCCTGAGCCTAGTGGGCTTGCACCTCTTAAGCCAATTCCCTGCTGTTCTGCTACAAGATTCACCATGCCCACCACTGCCAACAGGAGGTACATTTTGCTGTTCCAGGTCAGGACCACTTGGCACAGTGGTAAATGAAGACAAGGGGTGCAGGACACGAGTAGAGTCAGGTCCTCCTTCTGGATGCAAGTAGCTGTCTCCTGCATAGCTCAGAGAGAAAAATCCCACATTCTGCTCCATGTAGCTCCAGCACCTAGCACCCTTTTGGGCACTCCACTTCCCAGGCTGACAACCAGCCAGAGGTGAACAGCAGTGACAGCCCCCGCAGATCTTGCTGGCTCAGCAGGGTGGATCCAAACTTGTCTTTAAACCATACACCAGAAATAAAAGGCAAAGCATATTGGCTTTCAGTAACCATGCAGTGCTTCCAACATGCTAGGAAGGAGCTGCTCCTTCCTCACTGAAATTATGGCACCACCACATTTCCTAACCAAGACAGAAAACTGCCAGCAGCACAGGGAGAGGGTGCTGTGGACATGGGACACTGCACATCATCATGTTTCTCCATCCTTGTGCACATTTGAAACTCTGAAAAGGCCAGAATGTTTCCTTACCGAATTCACTGGCACACAGGTGTTCAATAATGGCATCTGACTTCATCTCGTTGTCACAAGGGGGACACACAGCCGTTCCTAGCAAGAGAGGAGACACGGGGTCAGTAAAGAAAACTCTCACATTAGAGAGATTTGGTGCCAAACTGGTTAGTGGTCAGACCAGTTCCCATCAGGTCTATCCTCCCACAGGGCATTTATCATCCATCCTATGATATGCTGTGCCAGTGTGGCCCCATCTGATTGATTAGTTGGAGGGCTAGGAAATATTTTTCTGCTTTAAGCCCATGGAAGGCCTAAAGGAGCTGCTTCTAGATGGTTGAGGAACCTGGGTTGGCGCAAAGATAAAGGAACATGTGTTAGGATTCAGTAAGCGATGGTCTAAATGTAAACTAGTACAGCATAGAGCCACCCTACGTTTCTCCTGTCAGAACAGGGAATCTACCTATCCCTGAAATGGTAGCTAGATGAGCAGAAAAATTATTCTGTCAACCTAGTGCTGTCTACACAGGTCGACTTAACTATGTCATTCAGGAGTGTGGACTTTTCACACTCCTGAGCACTTAGTTAAACTGACCCAATTTTCTAGGTCTTAGTGACTCTGCTGAAAGAGGCTCCCAGAGCCCCTGGGAACTTTCTGTGGTGAAGCAGGGCTCAGAGTGACAGCCTCTCACAGATGGGCATTCTCTGTCCCCAGTTTCTTCTGCAGTTCCTCCACACCCCCATCAGCAACAGAGTTGAAGGTTAAAGGTGTAGGTTGCAGGCAAGAAGTGAGTGCTGCAAGACACTGCTTGTGAATGGGCCAGCAAGTACCACCCTTGTGGTTAAACCAAAGAGCATATGGATGTAATTCAAGGACCATGGTGAAATCATGCCTGGCAAAAACAGAAGACACAGAACCAGAAATTTATTAATTTATTCCATCTAAAATAACTCAACATTTCTGAAAGTCCAACATGAAACTTAAAGGGTTACACAAATTTGTACATAGTTCGTTACCAAGCTAAACATTTGTTTAGATTCAAAGGCTAGAGGGAAGGAAATTATTTGATGAAAACAAGAAAAGAGAGGGGCTCACAGAGGAGAGAGATGCTGTATGAATGTAAGGCAGTGACATTTTTTTTTTTAACTTTTATGATATTGGTCATATTGCATTTGACCTGCTTTCCAAAGGCTTTGAGAAGAAATTTCTCAGGGTGACTCAGTTCAACCTCCTCCCTCCCTAAGCAAACAAATTGCCTTCATCACTAGCCACAATGTGTTAGTGGTGGTTGGGGGCTGTGTGTCACACAAGATCTCAAAAAGAATCAGGAAGTTTTTAGCACCCTTTCACCTGCCATGATGGCCCACAGGTTGGAGGGACAGTCTCTTCCTACCAGGGCCGTAACTACAGCAAGGCAAAAGAAGCTTTGCCCTGGGCGCCAATTTAAAAGGGCGCCGTGGGGAAGTGATCGTCCCTGCAGCCTCTGGCCATGGCAGAGAAGTGATCCCCCCTGCTGGCGCTGGCTGTGGTGAGGGGAAGCAATCCCACACCATGGCCAGAGCTGGCAACGGACATCGCTTCCCCACAGTGGCCAGAGGCAGCAGGGGGTCTCTTCTCCCTGTCGCAGCAGGGTAGGGACCCCATTGCCAGCTCTGGCCATGGCAGGGAAGGGTCACCCCCCCCCGCTTTATAGATGTTGGGCCCCAGATCGGGGCCAGGTGTGCCTTTGGGGCTGCTTGATCCAGACACCAGAACCCCTACTTACAGCCCTGCTTCTCACTGAACATGTGTCAGGAATTCCCACATACAGGAGGATTTTTCTGTTTACTAAGTATTGGGAGTAAAGCATGGAATCAATTGTTTCTCCTTTAAGACTTCCTCATCCTTTCTGGTTATAAATGGATTCTAGCTTTCAATGCTGCTTTTCTGCCCCTCCCCACCCCCAAAATCCCACACAGCTCTGCTGTTGATATACTGCTCGCTGCTCCTGCTCCTAAAGGTCTGACTGCCCTTGGACTTCTCTGCTGCAGCAGGGGCACAAGGTAATGTCCTTACAGTCTCCCTAACAGCGTATGTTGCACACAACAAATACACGCATAGAACTGAGGCCTAGGTTTGGATCCCACAGGGCACATCAAGGCTAGGCAAGGTGGGAAGCAAGCAGGCAGCTGCCAAACTGGAAAGGCCAGCCATGGCAGGGGGAAGCTATTCTGGGGCCAGATGTGAAGTGGCATCATTCCACACTGCTTCCAAGTAATGAAAGAAAGGGGCATTGTCACACATGCCATGGAGCTCGCCAGAGCCCTAACAGGCCCCAGCTATGTAACTAATAATGCAGAGAAGAGGTAAGGCTCCCCTCAAGCTGACATCTCTGTCATCACGGACTGGTGTGTGCACAGTTATGCATGGCATGAACTCCAGGAGGGATTCCTGTAGCACCAGAGGAGGAATACAAATCTACATATTTAGAAGGGGTGTGCAGGTTTGACAGCCCTAAAGGCTGGAGTTTATCCCCAAAACAAGCACAGCTTAGGCAACAGCAAGACAGGTGCCCCCTCCCATCCCATTCTTCACTTTGAGCCCAAGCTTAGTAATGGTTTGCAGCAGGGAGGACTATTATGAGATGATGGAACAGGCCAACCCAAGTCATTTACTAAGATCCACCTTTTGAAGAGATTCCATTGTGCCCAAAGTCAGCCACTGAACTACAATCCTGTTTCCAGGCCCCTGCATCCAGCTCTCTGCAGACGTGGCTCAGACCACCCGGCAACACAGATTTATGCTATCGAAGGATAAATTTATTGAAAAGGAAGGTTACTTCTGTTCTTGTTCCAGAAAACTTAAGGGTTCTTTCTCACAGGGGAGACAAATGCTCTGTGAATATAAGGCAGTGACACATCTGCCTGATACAATGTACAGTAAGAATTAACCATTGGAACAACTTCCTGAGGGCTGTGGTGGATTCTCCATAAGTGATAATGTTTAAATCAAGATGGGATGTTGTTCTAAGAGATCTGCTCTCAATAGTCCTGGGTGATGCACAGACACACTGTAAGAGTCAGGAGAAAGGAAGGTCAGGGGGTCATACAGCAGGACAGAACAGATAGAGATGGAAAGAGAGTCCCTGCTCCTGAATCCTAGCAAAGTGTCCTGGACTACCTGGCCCCTCGCTCTGTGTCTGTAATTCACAAACTCCATTTGACTTTTCACAAAGTTCCACTCAAGATCAGACCTGACACCAAAAGGCTGTTCTAAAGGACATCTGCACCCGTGTTTGCACAGCAGAAGCATCTAACAGCAAGTGCATGGCAGTGAAGCAAGTGGCCCACTAAACCAGAGGCCAAGAGCCAGTTAGAAAAGTCCTGCAACTAACTGACCTTCTGGTCAGGACCTGTGGGGAAATCAGGTAGCTCCCTGTACTCTAAACTGCCCTCCCTGGCAGGTGCCTATCTAGAAGCTTCAGGCTACCAACACCTCACCTGAAGTCCATTTTGTTGCATGGAGGTGGATTGAGCCACCTATTTGTTTCATGAGACGACGAGGTTGGTAGGGATGAATAAGCCTCCAGATGACTTCAAAGAAAGTCCTAGCATCCAGCAGCGCACTAGCTAAGATGGAATCTGGTACCAGGCAGGTGCAGTGACAGCTGAGTCCTCCCTTGTTTCTACAGAGTAACTGACCTGTGAGAGTAGGTTTCATCTCCCCTGGGGCTGCCAGTGGAACCATAACTGTGCTTTCCACAACCTTTCCCTGGAGCTGGTCTCACTGCATTTTAATCCACTGTTGGGCCAATCCCCACATCCCTGGGACATGTGTGAGGGTTTGTTTGTTCATTCAGGGCCAGCGTCCCACCATCGGGTGTACTCTGCTCTGTACCCTCTAGGAGGTGTCACCTGTGGAGTGGAACATACAAGCTCTCCCCTCGCTTCTGGCACATGCAGAACACCTTCTAGTCTGACTTTACACCAAAGAAGCAGCAGGTCTCCTGGTTTAAACACCAGATAGTCTAGGCCTTGAAGAACCTGAGCTCTATTCCCAGCTCCACAGTAACCTGGGCAACTCATTTCCAGTTCCATGCTTCATTTTTCCCATCTGTAAAATGGGGCTAATGACAATGACTCCCTTTGTAAAGTGCTTTGAGGACAAATGTGAGGCATAAATAATAGCAGCAGTGTCCTCAGACCCTTCCAAAATTCCTGCTGGTTGAAGAGTGACTGCAGGGTGCTTTGCACTTATTCAAGGGCTCCAGAAGTTACTTGGCAATGCCAGCACATAAGCTGGAAACTGTCAAGGCCCAGTTTGACATGGAAAATGTAGTTAGCAGCTGTTCCCTGTGACTTGAAGGATAGCTGCTGTGGGGAGCCATCTGGCTTGGAAGGGTTAGTTCAGTCCTTGACAAATAATGTGGTTTGTTTGAGTAGCCTGTTGCCTAGCTCCACTGCAGAATGTAATGGAGGAGTGCGCTCTGGCAACAAAAAGTAAATTTGCTAGTGCCTAGTTGTGAGTGAATTTTGTCCACCCCAGGTTAGTTTTATCAGTTAGTGTCACTAAGCACAGATTTCACTGTCCACGGACACACTGACCACAAATGCTTACATCAATACTCACTGAACTTCACAGAAGCACAGCAAGGAAAATGCGTCTTGAGAACTTACCAGAATTTGATTTAAGGCTGTTTACTTGGCACATTTGATCTGACAGACAATTTGTGTTTTAATGGCTATAAAGCTTTAACTTTTTGAATCTCAACATTTGCTGTAATTAAATAATTATTGTCTGACACCCCCTCAATGTCCCACAGCTGTGAACATTCAAATGATTAAAAAAAATTAAACTTCTTTAAAATAAACATTGATATCATCCATCAAAATTATTTTTTAAAATATAGAACTCTGTCAAGTCTATTAACGAGCTAACTGCTGAGCTCATCTGCCCCACAGGGGTGTGTCGCAAAGTGTCACACAAGCCAAGTGGTTCTTCTTGGGAAGTGTTATCATCTTAAAGCAAAGCAGCACCCAGAGTGCCTCCTGGAGTCAAAGGCTTTCAGAAACATCCCCTTCATCTTCCTGCCTGAGGAGCCATTCGTAGCTCTGCATAAACTTCCCTGCTTCCACCAAAGCACCCCAGTGGTGTTTCCTAACGATAGCCGAGCTTTCTCCTGTCTCTCTCAAGCCCATCCTTAACAGCCGAGTCTCCCTGTGCTGTTCACATACGGTTTCTAGTGAGGGTAATGGAAATGCCACTCATATCCAGGGGAGATCATCACACCTTATCTATAGTAACCCTGTCAGCATTTCAGAGCCCTAGTGAGAGGGCAGAGACAGCAGCCTGAGGGGCAAAGGATATGCTGTCATAAGGTTACTGAATGATAACGCAACATGCACAAAAATGCACATGGGGGGTCAGCAATGAGTTTAATCTCCTCATCATGGAGACAAGAGCAGTCAGAGATCAATCCTACTGGCTCCCTTGTAAGCTTGGATAAGTTGCTGCCAGTTCCCAGGTTAGTAACTTTTACCTGAGGCTGACTGCAAGGTATGGCATGAGGATTTACATGAGAATGTTTGAACAGCACTTTGAGATCTTCAGGTGGAAGAGGGAGAGAAGGCTATTGGATAATTTTGTACTGACAATACATATTCAGAAGCTGGTGCTTGTCTAGCTCCAATGAATGACTCATGTGGACACTGGGGGGTGGGGGAGTGGAGGAAAAGTCCCTGACTGTGCACCCACAATCCCTGTGGGAGTGAGGTGAAACAACTTGTTAACTGGACCAGTTTCAGAGTAAGCAGGATTGCCATGAGCTGTGTCTCTTAACACCCAGTGTGCCATGTGGAGGAAGCAGGCACTTCAAGGGCAAAGGCAGTGGTTTCCAACCTGGGGTCTGGGGACCGCCCAGGGGTCTGTGAACATGTTGCAGGGGGTCTGTGGAGCCTCTCCCTACAAGGGCCAGAATCCAGCTGCAGCCCCAATGCTCCCCACCAGAGCTGCCTCTCCATGCCCGTGACCGGATCCTGGCAGGGGAACGGGGCTGTGGCAGCTTCCCAGCAGGGGCAAGGGTAGGGGACCATAGCCGCCACGGCTGGGCTCCCCAGCAGCACCGCCAGAGTGGCACAGGCCAGAGTCTGCCTGCATGGGCTAGATTATATAGTCGGCCAAGGGACCGCAAAGATTCTTCTTTGTTAAAAAGGGGTCCCCACTCTGAAAAAGGTTGGGAACCACTGGGCAAAGGGATTGGAGTCCTTGCTGGGAGCTCATGAGAGCTGTGAGACTTTGAACAATGCTGCCCAGAACAGTTTTTAGTGACAGGAAAGAGCCTTTCCCTGAAGCCCATCAGCAGGCCCCACTGTCACTGCGCTGCGCCAGAGGGGACCCAGAATGGACTGGAGAGCACCTCAACTCTCAGCTCTGACATGTGCCAACACCCAGGGGGCTATTTCAAGCACTAAGGCCAGATCAACTCTACAGAGTTATGTTGAATTAACTTACACTGGTCTACAGCCACAGCAATTATTACACCTCTTATGTGCACACACCTGGCTCCTTCTGTCAGCAGTATGTGTCCTCCCCAGGTATGTATTGTATCGTCAGCATGGGGTATGATGAGACAGTTCCTGGAAGCCAGGGACACTCAGCATGAGCAGAGCCGTATCACTCTATTTCTGCACCCGGGGCATGTTCCAAACCAAATGCACCCCTTGCAATTAGCGGTGGCTGGAGCTGGTGGCGTAAAACGCACCCTTCAACAGAGAGGCTCTATTGAGCCACTCTGGCGCACCCAGGACAAAGCCCCGTTCGCCCCACCCTAGTTATGGCTCTGAGCATATGTAATGCAGTGTCTAAACTAACACGGCTTTGACTGTGACTCCATCCCACTCAGGGATGGGGGGGGCAGCATCACTACATAAGCCCAGAGAGGCATTTACACCGGAGCCAAATTTAATTGAAGACACTTGCATAACAGGGTTGGTGTAACACCGCTGACATTTCCAGAGGGGTAGCCATGTTAGTCTGTGTGTAACAAAAATGAGAGTCCTGGGGCACCTTACAGACTAACAGATTTCTTTGGACATAAGCTTTCGTGGAGCCCATGAAAGCTTATGCCCAAAGAGATGTTAATCTATAAGGTGCCACAGGACTCTTGTTGTTTTTAAAGCTTACTTTCACTTAACTGTGCAGTGTAGACCAGGCCTAAATACAACCCTGGAATGGCAAGAAAAGGGTTGTGGGTTTCCAAGCTACACAGGGGAGCTCACACCACCACAGGCCTGGATAAACAGAGAGGTGGACAAAGGCTTGCCTGGTCATCTTCTGGCTGGTATTAGGTGTGATGGAGCCAACAGTCTGGTTCTTCCATCTGATGACATTTCTGAACATAACTCAGCCAGGTTTTCCTTTGCTGACCATTTTCTAATGCACAGATTTCAAGCAGCCTTACTCCAGGGCAGGAAGAGGAATGTGTAATGCAATATTAATCTGCAACTCCCCTGATGCATCCTGCATAGGTCTGCAAGCTTTAACACCTCGTACTTAAGACGAAAGGAATTCTGCAGGTCAGCTCTTTGAGAGGCAGAATCAAATTCCAGTGCTAAGGTGTTAATGGGGAAAATACTGAAAGAGTTCATTTTTATTAATGGGGGGGGGGGAGCAATGCTAGGCTCTGACCTTATTTAAGTCAACAGGAAACAAGTCCCATTGCCTGAACTCTAAGAGGGCTCCAGTTCAGCTTGGATTTTTTTCTTTGGAAAAACACCCAAAAAACAAAGTACCCCCAGGAGCAGAGGAACCCACCAGCGCAGAAGCAGGAAAGATCAGGGGGTAGGCTGCTACACTGCAGCTCCAGGTCACTACGCTCAGTTTATTAGCCCATCTGGGAGGCTGAGGACTTTCAGAGGGAACTCTGCAACTTGCCATGCCCTGGGTATTTACCAAAGCGTGAGGTGCTAGGAGCTTGTAGAGCACTCAGCACCCTGCAGAATCAGGCCCCTCTATTTCTTGATTGTCAGTCCAAGGTCCAACTCTTTGCTGAGGGTTTGGGTAGGAGACACTGGCTAGGAGAGATTTCTGAGTTGCTGTAAATTAGGGAGGTGGTTGTAATTAACTTGAAAATTAGTGCTGCCTGTTAGTGGTTTGTTACTAATAGAAAGGGACAAACAAATTATAGTAAATAATAAATCTGAGAAATGGAGGTTCTCTCTGTTTGCAAGTTATCCATGAAGACTGTGAGCCAGCCCCACATGCTATAAACCTGTTCTGCTGAGGTCAGTACAGCTACATCAAGTGATACCAGTGGAGGACCAGGCCCACTGATTTTGCAAACTGTTGTCTAACTCAGTGATCTTCAAACCATATGTTGGGACCCAGTGCTGGCCGCAGACCCTCAGGTACTAGGTCATAGTGCCCCCTGCTGCTGCCACGACAAGACTGGAAAGCGTTGCTCAAAGATGTAATTGCTGGGTTGCTGGCATAAATGATTTTTTTCAACTAGGTCCTGAAGAAAAAGTTTGACAGTCACTAAGCTCAATCTCTTTGATTGCCTGATGCTATGGCAGAGTCACAAAACCAGTCACTATTTGTTATCCCTGGTGTGTTATTGGTCAGCTATGGCACATGGTGGTTTTTGCTCCAGATCTAAAACTGCATCTTTACAAGTAGAAGCCATATAAGTGAAGGGGATTTGAAGATAACTGGATGAACTAACCCAGAATGAACCTTCAACTGAACATACTTTTGCATGAGAGTTCAAAGACAGGAATGATCTTGCAAACAAACAAAATGACTTGTATTAACATTCATGGAAAAGTAGTAAATGACTTGAATCACTTTTGATGCATCGATGTAGCTGAGGACTTTGGTACTTTCTTCACACAACTTGCCCAACCCTAATTACTAATTTGCGCTTTTCAGTGAACCGTGAAAGGACCCTGAAGCTTTTGTGATGTGCATGTTTGTCAAGCACTGACTGAAGACAGCCATGTCTACACTGCACTGCTACAGCATCTCAACTATGGTGCTACAGCTTCCTATACTGATGGAAGGGACTTTTCCATCACTGGATGTAACCCACCTCTTCAAGAGGCTGTAGCTACATTAACAGATGAATTCTTCCATCAATCTAGTCGCTTCTAGAATCAACCTATCCACAGCGCCCAGGAGCAGGAAAGTTTTTCAGTCTCCTGAGTACTGTAGCTCTGTTAACCTAACTTTTACCTGTAGACCAGGCCAGCCTCCTTTCTGCATAAAGGATTCACATACTTGAAACCTGAGCTGACATTATTAATTGTAATGAAGTCCCTTTAAGATTACTGTGAACACCATAATGATACCTAAATCCTGTGCTGATGAGCATGTTAAATGTTTAGAGAAAAACAGACAGTTCTGCTCAGCACTGCACAGGAGACGTAGCTGAACTTTAAATCTAATGCTTCTCAGAAAACATTTCTAAAATACATGAGGAAGGTGAGCAGAATCTAGTTGTACACAAAGTTTCTTTTCTAGGTCTTAACAACACTGATTTTAAAGGAAGAAATTGGAAAGTGTTTAGTCTGGGCTGTGCCAAAGCTGTGGAAATTGATAATGATGTTGGTTACTCTGGCAAAGAGTCCTGCTTATGGGGAAAGCACTTTACGGGGAATGTCAAAGAGGCATAGAACAAATACTCCTAAATTCACAGAAGATGTGACAGCAGCTCTGAGTATCTATAGACTTTCAAGACAATGATTTCACAGCCTTTCTTGAAAATAAAGGACTTTTTAAATTGATAAAGTTGGGACAAGACCCAGAAAATCAAGGAATGTGCTCCACAAATCCCTGCCGTTCCCCCACATCCTGCCCCTTGCATTCACACCCTAAGGTGGGTTTCTTGGCATACGTTGTAGAGTCTCCCCGCATACTCCTTGTCACATTGCCATCTAGTCAGGTTTGTAACCCCAACACACAGTATAAACAGTGTTGGAATTCGGCACAAGTCATGTAAGTCATAGCTGAGGGCCTCACATTATGAGGGGCCTCTAAATATGCTGGCGATAAGTAAGATTTATCATAATTGAAATTGATAATGCAAATAAGACTTTTTGCAAGATGAGCAATTTATTTAGTTGTTTTTGTTGCATCTTTGCCTGCCTGTATATGAAAATTACTCTGTTACAATTTAAGACTTTTTTCTCTTTATTTTTCATGGTATGGGACCTCTAACTCTTGACATAGCCCCTTAGGGCCTCAATCTAGCCCTGAGTCTAAGTGTCACTCTGCCCTTTTCAACCCAGCATTAGTTAAACTGAGGGGGCAGCTGCTTGAAGGTGCAGGTGATGGGAAACACTGGGGAAGACTCTGCACTGGAATGAGGATGGAGAAGTGGATCAGTCCCTTGCCTGCTGAATGAAAGCACCAGAGCCCTTACTCTTTGCCCAAGCTGCAGCCCCCTTGTTGGCAGGGGCTGGGATCGTAGCTGTGAACAGATAGGGAGACAGTGCCATTCACCCACCCACTCTAGTCAGCACAAAATGTTAATCGAGCTGGGTCTCTCGCCCTCCTCAAGTACCCCATACTGTAATTTTTTACAGACACTCTGAGGATGTTACTCACTGATTGCAGGCTATGTTCATTTCCTGCCCTTGAGAGTGAAAATTATATGCTAATTGGAGGATTCTGTGCAGTACAGTTTCTGGTGGGGAAGGCAGCATATTATATAACCCATGGAGAAAGGAGAAATCCAGGCAGGCTGGGGCAAGGGCTCTCAGCACAGGGCATAACATAAACTGTTTTGTTTGCCAAAGGTAATTGTACTTGAGCAGCTATAGCAAATAGTACATTTATCTTCAGAAGAACCTTGGACACACTCAGTATAAATCATGGAATTATTTAGCACCACATTATCCCCCTGGATGGTAAGATCTCCCTCCCAAAGCAGCTCAGGAAAACTAAGTGAGAATGTCCCTTCCAAACGAAGCTGGAGACACCAGAAGAAAGGAACTTCAATCCCTTTTTCCATACTTTTGTCTTCATTTGTTTATAGTTTCTTTCCTGCCAACCTCTGAAATACTTTTAGGATTCAGACCTGTTGAGCTAAACAACAAAGTTGTGTGTTTGTTTTTAAAGTTTTAAATACAAACCAAAGGTTAGTGTAATGTAACCCAATCCAAGCAAGCCATGTAGTATCAAATAGACCTGCCGTCCACTAGAGGCAAACAACAAGCAATTTGCATCTGCTATGTCCAAACAACTGAGTAGTCTGTTTAACTTAGAATAAAACTGCTAATCAAAAAGGTTGCCTTTTACAGAACTCCAGACCGAATGTTACAGCCCTTACCTGTAACAAACATTAGCTGTTTTTTCTAAAATACATGTAAGCTATTGCACTGAGGCTACTTTGCAGAATGACTGAGGCCATCCAAGCCTCAAACTTCAAGAAAGCAGCTGCTAGGAAAGCAGTGTATTCATGCCCAGTTTATAGTCACTGGTTCCTCAGGTAAGGGTAGGTTCATCCCACTCTGAGAAGCGGGGGCCTGTGTTATTGCTATAAAATGTTGCCTCAAGACTTAGACATATGAGGGAAGGTCTGTTAGAGCACAGACAGCAGGGGTCCTGATCTCATCACTGAAAATGATCGGTAAGCCGTCCGCAGAGACCAAATCTAGGCTCCAGCCTAAAAGAATGAGAACCACAGTGAAAAAAGCCAGCCCTGAGGACACTGTTTACAGGCTGCTCTTGCTAGTGCTGAACAGTGGAATAAAAATTCTGTACTTCAGCAGAATGCTTGCCCCAGAGAGAGGCGCTCAGGATGAAGAGCTGCCAGCAAACTGGTAATTGGGGCAAGATCTAAAGGGATCGTGTCCCTTTGCATCACCCATTGTGGCAGGTGAAGGGGCTGCTACCTCAGAGCAAAGTTCAGGTGACTCTCGCTATCACTTCTGTTGGCAATTCTTCTTTGGACGGGAACTGCATATCTCACCCCAGCCTCTGCCTGCTCTCCTAGCAGAGGAGATCAGGGGACAGTCTTCACGGTTCAGAGGGACAGGGTCTTTAGTAGGAAGACTTACCTTGGGGCTTGGAAGCCTCTGTGGCATTGGGAGTGGTCATCGCAATGCAGACATCGTCCTGAGGAAATTGGTCACACTTGAGCATTTCTGGCCAGTAGAAGCCAAAAAACTGCATGACAGGCTCGCAGGAGTCACGCACAGCCTCACAGAGCCAGCGGCAGGGATAGATGGGCCGATCCAGGCACACAGGGGCAAACAGGGAGCAGAGGAAGACCTGAGTGCCAATGTGGCAGTTCTTGTTGAGCAAGGGCACCCAACTGCTGGCCTGCTGCTTGACCTCGGCCATCGTCTCATGATCCAGCAGGTTGGGCAGGACCATTTTGTCGTAGCCCACGCTGTGGCAGAGGCGCAGGTCTGCAGGGATGGCCACGCACTGTGGGGGTTTGGTGTAAAATCGCCCACTTTGGTACGAGCCGATGTCGGACTGGAAACTCACATAGTCATATTCATTTGCCTTACCGCAGGCAAAAAGTCCAGCAGCCAATGCCACCAGAGCCCCAGCTATGTTCCAGTGGGGACCTCCTGAATTCCAGACTCTACCCATTCTTTGAATGAAATCAAGTTCCAGGAGCTTTCTGCTTGCCTTCCTCTTCTGGTCTGGAGGTCTGCAAAGAGAATCTCACTGTGCAAGGCAGAGGTCTGCCTTCCTTGCTTTGCCTGGGAGTGAGAATGAGTGAAGGAAGCAGCCTTTCTCCCTCCCCACTGAGTGTGCCTGGTGCACCTAGCCGAAAGGCAGCAGAACTGAGACTGGCCAGAGCTCTTGTTGGAGAGTTTCTGAGCCTCACACACCAGCCAATCAGCACAGAGCTGCCCCTAGTGCTCTCATTTACAAGTGTCAGTCAAGGATTCAAGTAACCAATCAGCTCTCCAGCAGAGGCTCATTTTGGGTATAAGTTAATACAGGTCAACTCCCCTTTGAACAAAAAGCAATGCTGCACAACCTTAACAGTTAACTCTGCATCTTCCCTTGCAGGAGATGGCAAAGCTCACAGATGCCGGCTAGTCAGGAGTGCTCTTGTTTTGGCATCAGAGTCAAAGTGACACATGCTGACTCGCAGATGAATAAACTCCTATCCCCCTAAGCTCCAGGAAATGCCCGTGAAGGTTTCTGAGTGTTGGGAAATCTGCAGATCACAAGCCCCAGAAACTTTTTGCTCCTTGCAAACTCTGCTTTGCTGTCAAGGGAAAGACATGGCAGTTCAGTATTTCGTACTGTCAGTGCAAGCCCGGAGACCTTTCCACTTGTTCTTGCAATTTGAAACCAGCCGCATGAAGGTCCCCGGTGCCTTCCCCAATGATTACTATTGTGCAAAATGAGAGGCAAACATTGAAAACACATGTGAGCTCAGCTGAGCTGCTTGGGTAGATGTGATGAGCCCCTCACTCAAATGCATATTTGAGCCCGATTTGGTTCCTACATTAATAGCCCTGCTCAGCAATTCTCTGGGGCTGTACAGCTTCAGAGCACTTTGCCAGGACTAGCTAAAGGAGCCCCAACACCTTGCACTGCAGGGAAGCAAAAATGCCTCTCCCCTCAGGATGGTAAACCTTCAGAGGAAACTGCTTGCTAGAAGGTTTCAAAGGCTTCAGTCATGGAGGGAAAGGGGGAAATGCCTTCCTGGGAAGCTATATACTCCATCCAGCTGGGTTCATGCCCCAGGCTTGGGCACTGAGGAATAAAGAATTCCAAACATTTTGGTTCTCAGCAATTTCCTTTGTCCCCCGACAACGGCTGCGTCTGCTGGGATTGCCTTGTCTCTGTGCAGGAGGAGCTAATTCAGAAAGAGTTTTACATTTGCCAGCTAGCTCCAGAGAAATCTGGAGGCAGAATCTGAAAGGCTGGTCAGATGTGTTATTGAGTATGTGACTGCCGATGCTGAGTCTGTCTGTCAAACTGTACTAGGGCAACAGTCACTTAGCGGTGGACTTTTTAAATCAAGGATGTCCACTCTTATCATGTGAAGGGGCCACAGTGTAATGTTTCCTCAGTCAGAGGGGCCGATGAGCAAATTTCAGATTGGGGGGGGGGGAGCTAGTGAGTAAATATCAGATGGGGGCTGGCAGGGGAAAGGGGCTGATCTCTCACCTTCATCTCTGTTCCTGAGACCTGGCTGGTGCGGTTGCAATGCAGTGCACAGGGGTGGAGTGGAGGGGCTGCTCCTCTGCTCAGGCTGGATGAGATGGGGAAAGGGGAGGGATGCATGCCCCCCCCACCCCCACAGGCTTAGGACTGATGCTGCACAATCTCTCTGCTGCATCATCAGCTCAGGCCTGGGAGCAGGGGCTGCCACTGCACTCTGCTGGCTGGCTCAGGGCAGGAGAGGAGGAGGGGAGGCTGCTGTGTCCTGGTGAACCAGATAGCAGCCTGTGGCAGGCCACAGTCTGGCTCATGGGCTATAGATTGGACAACTCAGTTTTAAATCCATGGGAGTTAGGCAGCTATGCTCATTAGGCACCTAGTCAGCAGCTTTACTCACTTAAATAGCTTTACAACTGTGACCTTTACTGTATAAGGCCACGTGCCCTATATCAGGACTCAAGGGTCTCCTAGAATCTCTCAGCTTCTCTGAAAATATTTCCAAAGCTGCAAAATGTTTCTGGGAACCTGGTCTAGATTCTGCAAGACTTCCCCATGGCTGGATTCCAAGGAAAACTATGGTATTTGCAAAAAAGCAAGGTTATTTCTTAAAGTGGTACTACCCATAATGAAATTCAGCTGGAGTTTTATGGGGGCAGCTGTGTGACAGCAGAGACACAGCTTCTCTGAACCTCAGTAGAACTTTCACAAAAAGGGGTGGGGGGAAGTAATGTTGTTAGCAAGCAGATTAACTCTTTAGCTATCCCTAATCATTACATCCCAGCAGCCTCTGGGCTACCTCCCCAGTTCCCCAAATGTCAGTAAGCAGCCTTTTGAAGCTGTAGCAATTGGAGTGCTTATTCTTCAGACTATTAGAATAATTGCCCAGTTCACTTTCTAGCACCTTTCCTAGCAGGACCTGGCACTGGGCATTCCTCAAGACTAATCTGGAAGGGCCTCTGGGCTGGGCCGGAGGGGCAATCCATAGGCCTGAGGTTACACAAGGCAGTGCAGGTCAAATTGCTCCCCTTCTGTTTCTTTCTCTGGAGTTGGCTCAGCCTTTCAGCCTAAACCCAGCTCTGATTGTTGTTTATGTAACTACACAAATCACACACGTCTGAGAGAAGTGACCCTGAAGAGCCTTGGAAAGCCCCTGTGCTATCTGGATTCCTATTGCTGCCGTGGATATATCAACAGGAAATGTAACTCCTGTATCTGAAGCTAAATCCGGATAAGATTGTGGTGAGGACAGAGAGGAAAGAGGTTTTAAGAACTAGCTGGCATCACAATAGTACCCTTTGTCCAAGGCATTTGAACCCAAAGGATCCTTCTGGACTCCTCACTCCTTCTGGCTTCCTCCAGCTATGGTTGCAACTAGCTTCCTCCAGTCCCCATAGCAGTTTCCACCTGTCCATCACAATACAGGGTGCAGGGATCCACATTTCTCACTGTACCTAGCAGCAGAAAGAGTGACACAGCTAAAGCTTTGGATAGCCCAGAATGTGGCAGCACTCTGCTCCCAGGGTGAGACCCAAGGCTCCAGTCCTAATTAGAGCCCTGCAAACCCGCGGATACAATGCGGCTATCCGCAGACCATTTCTTGTGGATACAGATCGGATACAAGTCCGCATATTTTTACCTGCACAGAGCTAGAGCCCTGCAAATATGTGGATATCCGCGGATATCCGCATTACATCCACATCCGTGGATACAATATCCACGGACCATTTCTTGTAGATGCAGATCATATGTGGATCCACATATTTGTATCCGTGCAGGGCTCTAGTCCTAATCTTGAAAGGCCTCAATGAAACATACCCAAACCCTTCTTGAGATCACCTCTCTCTCTGTACCTGACCGTCCCAGCACAGCAACACTCATCAGGAAACAGAACTGTCAGTCCTCAAGGGGGACTCGTTAGATAGACAGAGAGAATTTGACTGGCTGCTGCTCCATGCCTATGGAACTCACTGCCACAAGGAAACAAGATGATTATAAACCTTGCCTCTTTCAGCAGCCAATGGTGGAGGAGTGCAGACAAGGCCTGTGTGGAAGAGAATTGTTATTTGTACAGTGTTGTAGTCCTTTATGAAAGTTGCTCAGGGCAGGTCCCTGCCTGTTGATATGGGAAGGATGTGTTAACAACAAAGGACAAGACGATATGATAGGAGCAGAGTGCCATGGGTGATCCGTTTTCTGAAAGAAATAGAGATGGAGATATGGCTATGTTCACACGTAAATTGTTATTTCAAAATAAGTTATTTCTAAATGAGTTATTTTGAAATAAAGTCCTTATTTCAAAATAAGTCAATTTGAATTAAGGGAAAAGCTCAAAGCGAAACAGGATGTCCAAAGACAGGACTTGCTATTTCGCTTTAGGAGAGGGGCACCATGGGAGGTGTGGCAACATCGCCCTCTCCCTGGGCCATTCCCCCACCCAATAAAGGCTAAAAGAAAGGCACCCTGGGAAGGAGAAAGGCAAAAGTGTTATTTTGAAATAATGGTTATTTTGAAATTTTGGTTAGATGCGAGGTTTTACTGTTTTGAAACAACAGCCGTTATTTTGAAATCATGGGTTCCGTTGTTTCGAAATAACAGAACATCGTCTGGACATAAGAAATTTTATTTCGAAACAACGGCTGTTGTTTCGAAATAAAACTCTTGTCTGAACACAGCCTATGTGTTATGGAGTGTGTGCAGAGCCGCCACTACGCAGTAAGCAGCCCCTGCGTTTCAGGGGGGCTCTGGCATTTCAAGGGGTGTCAAAAGGGGACAGCGCTGTGGTGCTCCCCTGATGACGTCACTCATCTGCGCCGGTGTCGCTCTGCTGTGGGGGGGGAATCCCCAGCGCCGGCCCTGGGTGTGGGAAACTGCCATACAATGGAGCAACCTAGGTAGGGGAAGGGAAGACAGAAACTGACCATTTTACATACTCAGTTTTTCACGTCTAGCTCACACAGTTCACTGTAGGAGCTATATGCAGCTTTAAACTCACAAGTGTTGGTCTCAGAGAGAATGAAAAGAAATGCCTGGAATCTCTCATTTCACCTAGAGAAAGCCTGGAGAGTGGGGTAATTTCTCAGATCACTTTAATAAGTGGAGCCAGCTGTAAGAATAGGCATGTGCACCCCAGGAGTAATCTCCCCTGTATTTGGCAGATCCCATCCCCTACTAGCCCATGATAATGCAAGTTAAACACATCTCTGTGGGAATTACACTTTCTTGAGCCATTTTGTGAGATTGGCAGCTCCTTTTGTTTTCCAAGGTCTTGTTGGTTTTGTGATAATCATTAGGACTAAGATAGAGGCAGTATTGTTTAGGGGACAAAGGGGGAAGCCTGTGTATCCTGGGTGCCAGCAGCCCAGCATTCCTATCTTCAGACTCCTCCAGCCCCAGATTCTAGTAAGAGGCCTGTTTTTTCCCCAGTGACACTAACCAAATGGGAACAAGCCCTGTGTAGCTAAACCATTCCCTGAGTTTCTCTAAGGCAGTACTGAGAATCCTGGGCCTTGCTGAGCTGAGGTGGTGCAACAGTGGCAAAAGAACTGACATTGCCTGTCTGTGCTCCAAAATCACTGCCCCAGCTCCTGTGGCTGAGTGCATACCTGACTCCAGGTACCATATGCTGGGGATTGACTGCTTGGTGTCTCCTGAACTACCTCAGGCCTGGCCCACCTTCTAGAACAGGTGAGTTGGGGACAGCTGCCGGGTCAAGAGTGACCCCCCAGCCTTGGATAGGTATTTGCTCCCTACCATGTAAATGCTTGCACTGTGTTCTTCCGTAGCACCAGCTCCCTGCCATGCTCACAGTGAAGCCAAGCATAGCCTAGAGCAGGGGTCTCAAACACACAGCCTGCTGGCCACAGGCAGACCCTAAATCTATTTCCTGTGGCCCACAATGACACGATTGTTACCGCTATCTGCAATATCATTGTATGGAAAAGTTTCAGTGGTGCGGCCCTCGGGCTACCGTACTAATCCTCATGCAGCCCTCGTGGTGATTTGAGTTTGACACCCCTGGCATAGAGTCATGGAGCTGCATAGAAACACCTCAGCCTGCAAAAACTGAGCTGAAAAAGTTTCTCAACTCCTCCACCTGTGCCTGATCATCCTGTGGCATTGGGAGAAAACTCCTCCTGGTCACAGGACCACAGGAGGGAGGCAAAGAGGGGTCAATATATTTCAGGCCCATGTGGAACTCCTGGCACTCTCCACCAGCCCTCTTAGCTGCGGCACAAGAGGGATAGATGGTACTGCACAAGCAACTGATGACTAAGCCAGAAACTTGAACTGTGAAGCTAAACTCTGTCCTAAATCCTTCCTTTGCTTGGTTTAAAAGCCTGAATTCTGGCTGCAAGCTCCAGCAGAGCCAGGTACAAGCACCTCCACTCCATTTCCATGCAGCCTGGGAAAGAGGGAGAATCTTGCCCTGCACAGATACAATTTGATGATAAGCAGCAGTGGCCATGCATCAGGGCCCAACCTCCACTTCTCCTGCCTTTCCTCAGCCCATGCCCAACCCAGTGCATTGTTTTTGTGCCCCCTTGCAATGGCGTGCTGGATTTTATCTTTATTTTATATCTTTATTATGTATTATTTTTATTTCATATTATTCTTTACAGTCAGAGCCCCAGAGAAGCCAAGGGGATATTGGCCTTTTTATCTCAAAGGGGCTTTGCATATGAAAAATAATACCAAGTGATATGTGGTTGGCATGTGGCATGGTACACTGGAATGGAAAGGCACTGGACAGAGACATGGTAATGGCAACTGTGCATCTGCCATGGAAAAAGGGCACTCCAGGACCAGTTGTAGCATTTACTATAAAGAGAGGATGCATTTGCACCACTGGGCTCAATGCACATATGAAAAGCAGCAATGATGCACCTTAGCACTGCAGACCTAGAGCTTCCAGTGCATGGCCATGGTTTACTGCACAAGAGAAGACCTGCAGTTTATGTCACTGCTAACAGAGACAGATCTTGAGACCCAACCCGAGATAAAAATAACATTGAAGATCTGCATGAGGAGGGAATTTAGCATCAGAAACTGATCCACAGCAAAGTTTTAAAGGAACAAATAGAGAATGACTGGTCACTCCTTCAAGGCTTCAGTATGAAATATTACAAGAAAACTGCCAGCACAATCATGTCAATATGTACACCAGTCTTTCTAACAGAAATGAACAACCCAGCCTCCTCTGCTTGCCTGGATCCAGGTTTTTGTCCTTCTTTAAAATAAAGCTTCTGGTTCCCAAAGCAGTGGATGAAAGCAGTGGCCGGGCATTAGCCAGCTGGGTATATGAGTGAAGAGGGCTTAGCTCTGGCAGGGTCACTCATCACTCCCAGTCATTGTGATACATGACGGAATTTGTGCAGATTTGCCTCTGCATCCAGTATAGCTTAGACAATGAACCTGCAACCTAAGCCATGCACCCTGGCTCCACAGGAAGGGTGCAAGTGGTCCTTCTGTTTACACAGGGTAAGTTATTCCTGGCATGGATCCCCTATTGCACTATCAGAGACACAGCCACAGTTGGCAGGAGAGAAAGAGATGAAAGCCATGTGTGGTGTAAATACTACACGTGAGATGTCCATAACTTACTGCTGTGCTCATGTCTGGGTCAAAGAAGAATGACTCCTGAAGAGAAACCTGTATGTGTCTGTCACTGAGTGTCAGTGCAGGGCTTTGGGCTTCTCAGAGAAAAGAGGTTGTGAATTAAAATAATTATTTTCAGTCAGGTGGCAGTGAGACTCCACTGTGAGTTGTGCTGGAAGCACGGTCCTCCAGAGAAAGCTAGATGGGCACTGTGCCCAGGAAGCACAGACCGGCTGCTCCCAGGAGCATACTATTTTGTAATGTTAGGCCCCTTTGCCCTGTGCTGCCCATGCACATCGATGTGTGTGCTGGAGTTTCTGAAGGATTTTAAAAGCACAAAGCTCCTGTTACTGCTGCTGCCTTTTGCTCATGCAGCTTGTGCCATTTAAAACAGGAACTACACTTGACTGAAAAGTAAATGCAAGAAGCTCTGCAGCCTGAAAGCGTGAAAGAGCCACTTTCACCTGAGGCCTAAGAGAAGAGAGAAGCCAGTTAGCACTGCTAATGAAGTGGAGAATTCAGCAGTAAACAAGAGAAATCTCACCATAAAGTGCCACTGCTTGCATGAAAGAGGCATAAAGAAAAGCATCTGGCTGGAGAGAGACCTTTCCTGCTGGGTGGGGCTAAGGAAACGGCAGTAAAGCACCAATCTAGGTTTGCAACAAACAATGATTGCAAAAGGAATTTCCATCTTGCAGGAAATCCCAACGTTCGAAATTTGTATTTAATCCCAAGTCTGGACAATAAGTCAAAATCTTGAACTATTTCAATTCAGAAACATTGAAATGTTTCATTTTGATAACACTGGAGTATTACTATGCTATTTCAAAACAAAATGAAACAATTATGTCAAGACACAAATCCCAATCCCTTCCTAGTGCTGCCTGCCAGAACTCAGCTTTGATCATGTTTCTGATTGAAACTGTCACTTGCTACTAGACAGACTTTATTAATATTAAATATATTTGCATCACCAGCCTGGATGGTTCTTTCTCTTAAAGTCTAATGCAAAGTCATTCCAGTCTTTGGACTCTATTACATGTAATATTGTATTTCCAGGTGTGATATCCCTCATCAGAATTCTGGAGCAAATCAGAAGCCAAAATATCTTGTGTTTGTCCATCAAACCATTTTTCTTTCTTTTTTCTGACTCTGGTCTAGACCACTAAATTGCTTAATACATGGTACAAAGCCCCATAAACAACAATTCTGCTGAGAAGAACTGCTTTCCTTAGGAACTCCTTCCAAGTTAGGCATTAACTTTTCCTGCATGAAGCCTACCCAACCATTTCAGTTCATAAATATGTAACCAGCTGGTTCTTAAATTACCACATAATCTCTAATATCATTTAACTTTTTTTTTTACTGACATTTGTTGCTGGCTCACTGCATAATGAAATGTTTTGCGACTTGCATAATTTCAGCAATCTACAGTCCTCCGTTTGTTTGTTTCTTGGAAAACTCTGTCTAATTCATCATAGAATCATAGAATGTTTACTTCTGCTTACATGCCGATCATGTTACCTTTACAGCTGAATGCAAGCTCTCTCTAAATCAGTATTCTCCCCAGAACTTGAAATTGGGGGGGGGGAGTGTAGGGGAAGGTGTAGGGTAGTATGGGGGTGCTCATTAAATTGGTATAATACTGTTTGTAGCTGACAATAATGGGGTGTGTTGGGAAATTCGGGGGGGATGTAAAGGAGGTGTAAGGGGGTGTTAGGGAAATCCCTGCTCTAAATTATCACTGCCAGACAGTGCTCAAGCATCTCCTCACATCACAACCTCTCCAGGGGCAGAAGGATGGCCTTTCAGGACAGTAACAGCCAAAATCAGCACAACAGCCTGGCAGAGGTCAATAGCTGCCCATCTAAATTCAAACAGCTGCTCAGTCTGAAAGCCAGACTAAGCCAAGCAATAATGTTGAAGGGGCGCAAATAACATCCACCAGGGTCCATCCTACTTCGCTTTTGGAAAAATCTTTATTGATCTGTCCTGCCATTCCCAGTATCTATCTACATTTCTGTGTCCCCATAGCATGCCTACCATTGCAGTGTCAAGCCCACTGTTGGGATGAATTAATGGCAAAACTAATAAAGTGAGCAAGCAGAGGCTCTGAGAAATGGATATCATGCTTCATGCTGGCCCCACTGGGAATTCTTTCCACCATGACATACCCATATTGTTCACCCTGATGAGACCTGAGGATCAGAGAAAGAAGGAAGGATCCTACTAGTGTATAAACATGAAGTCTGGCTTCCACGGACACACATTAAAAACCTAGGAATTTGCTGCACAAATTGCTGGAATTTGTGAAGTCTGTTGTTAATTAATAAAACAAATCCAGAATGCATATGGGCCTGCAGGAATTGAGGTGTTCCTGAAACAACCATGAGATCCTGAGCTCTTCCTGCTGAAATTTTATATATCAAGAGTCCTCATGGCCAGATGTGGGTTCCCTCCCCAGGTTCAAGGCCCATATCCCTGTACCCTGCCTACGTTTGGGTACACGGCCCACAGTCAGTGGTTAAGTTATCATTTGACAAGCCCTAGTACCCTTCTAATCTCTGGGACTCCCCGCCAACTCCCTGACCTGCCCCTTTTACCTGACCTGGCTGGAGTTGCTCCCTGGCCAGGCTGTGCCTGCCCTTAGCACACATCTGAACATGCTCAGGGGAGATTTGAAAACTCCCAGCCTGGCCACAGGTCCCAGGCCAGGGCAAGGAGGAACATGCGTTCTACTTGATTTTTCTGTTTTGGGGGGCCCCGGAAGTCTGGCCCCTCAAATTTGTGGGCCCTAGAACTGTGTTCTGGGGCGTTCTGGCTTACTTTAACCCCTGTCCACAGCAATCAGCTGTGAGCTATTTATCTCTGGTCTCCCAGGCCCATGTCCCACTACTCAGCCATTTGGCCTGCATGTACAGGTGCCAAAGCATGAAGTCCATCTCCCCCACTGAGGGCCTGAGCCTGTCCTGCCTTGTGGGAATGCTGGTTCTGGTCTTGGAGCCTTTGTCCTTGTCCTTGCTGAGCTGACCTGACCCTTCTCAAGCACTGCAGGTGATGGTTGCATTTGCTGCCAAGGGATACACTGCAGGGCAACCCTAATTTCTCCAGTTCCTCCAAGTGAGAATGGTTCAATGGAAGCCCATCTAGAGTAGTATAATAGAACAGATTAGTAGAGCTCTGCAAATCCGTGGATATCCACAGATATCCACCTTATATCCACATCTGTGGATACAACACAGATATCCGCGGACCACTTCTTGTGGATGCGGATTGGATATGGATCCACATATTTTTACATGCACAGAGCTAGAGCTAGAGCCCTGCGAATATGCAGATATCCACAGATATCCACATCCACGGATACAACACGGATATCCGCGAACCATGTTTTGCGAATGCAAAGTCTGATACGGATCCACTTATTTGTATCTGTGCAGGGCTCTACAGATTAGCCACCAAGCGTGTCACCCCAGGCCCTTTAAGAGCAAGGGCCACTAACTGAGCTGGGTTTTGCCAAATGAATGGCCATAGGGCATGACCAGCAAACTGAAGTCCCTAGATGGAGTCCATCTAGGACTGCAGGTGTGATGGTCTAATGAGCACTATTGCTTTCCAGATCACACAGTGCCCATTATTGCATTTCCCCGTTGCTGGCATGGAGGAGTCACGGCTTTGTCAGCAGTGGCATTTCTCCCAGCTTCCTTCTGCTGCACTAGTTCAGTGTCCAGTCCACCAGAGGCAGCAAGGATGAGCATGCTAGACTGACTATTGTCTACCTCTTAGCTGAGGACATGAGATTACATGACTCTCCAAACGCCAGCAGCTGCTCTGCACTCAGGCTCACACCACTGTTGCTTCCAGTGTGGACCACTCTGCCTGTGGTAGTGCAGCTGTGGGGAGTCTGAAGAAAAATGCCTGAGTAGTCAAGGTACAAAATCACCACCCTTCCTCTTAGGAGTTACATGAATTAGACCTTGCCACTCCTCAAGAAGATGCACAACTCCCACATCACAGTCACACACTGGGGCAAGCCATCTGAAATCCCAGAAGGAATATTTGCTTTAGATTAGATACCCCTGTATCTAGGCTGGATTGCTGGCCAGGATGTTAGTTTTGCTTGGTTTGTTTTTGTTTTTACTCAGCAGATGGCTAAAAGGTTTAAATCAGGTAGATAATCAGGAATGTTCCCCACACTGCACTGGAAACCTGCTGGTGAAGGCTTTGCAGCCTAGGGGCCAATCCATAGTCCTAGCTCAGTGCCTACCACAGGATAGGATAATTATACCTGGGGCTAAACCACAGCTAGATTGTATCAAGACAATTCCATGCCCAATCAACAAAAAAAACAAGGAGTCATGTGGCACTTAAAGACTAACAGATTTATTTTTCGCATGAGCTTTCGTGGGAGAAAATCCCACTTCATCAGATGCTTCGAAGATGGGTGAACTTACAGAATGGAATGAAAATAAATACAAGAGGGTATAAAATATAGAATCAGGTCACACTAACAGCAAATCAGAGCAGTTGTTAGGTTCAAATCAAATCAAATCAAATCATAGGGCTGGAAGGGACCTCATGAGATCATCGAGTCCAACCCAAGACTAACACGGCTATCCCTTTGGAAATTGCCCAATCAAGATCTCTTTTTAGATGGGAATTAGCACCATTACTTTATATAACTATCCACAATCGACATAGGGTTTATGGGATGAAACAGTGTTATAAAGAACAAAGACGGCTCACAGCTACACCTAGCTGAAAATTCTGGTTATCTGCCCTTAATTCCAGAAGAGAATTGATGGCAAATAATTACAGCGGCTAATAAATATTTATCCTGCAAGAGCTTTCTGTATTACAACATACTCTTCTCCAGGAGGCCAACCTGCATGTTGGTTCAGGTGGGGGCTGCTAAGCAAAGCTGTCGGATATATAAAGTCCTTCTGAATAGCATACAGCAAGCACTGGAGTTCAATAAATGGTGAGCAGCTCAGCTGCTTGCAGGAAACACGCCACATGTCGATTCTTACCCAACAAAAGAAAAATGTGGCCAACCGGCACAGGTGTGCAGAGACTTTGGTGTGGGTGCAAACTCCCGTTCTGTTGCCACAGTAACCGAGGGGCGGTGTTGTGAGCCACTAAAGAGCCATAAATCACACTTCAGGCCAAACATGATGGGGGCCTCTACCTGACTCACAGCACTTAACAGCAACTGCCACTACTGTAACTTAACACACACAGGCCCTTGGCTGGTTTGGATGAAGAATCTGAAAAAGTGAGCGGTCCAGCCCCACTGTGTTGAAAGAGCCCTGGGATCAGAGGCATTGTCTTCCTCGGGCTTCTTGACCTGAAGTCAGGGCTCAGTTAAAGGACTTTGGAGCCCTTTGCACCATGGCTGTTTGGCTCCCCCACCCACCCTGCGCTGAGGGTGGGTGGGGGTACTGGAGTATCAACCCACCCTGCAGTCATCCCAAAGCTCTTCCTGTCCTGTGGGGCTGGCCCAACTTCTTGCTCTAGTCAATTCACATTCACCTCAATGTGCAGGCAATGCCCTGCACTGGCAATGCTCTCTCATCATCCCTTTCCTGGCCATGGATTGAGTTTCTTTGGAGAGGTACAACTGTTTTTTGAGAGGGTTGGTGGTGGGGGTGAGATGGGTGCCCTGTGCAAGTGCACCAAATGCACATGGGTTAACTGGGGTCTCCCTGCATTGCCTGTGTATCTCACCAGAAATCCATGTCTTCTCACATGTTGCATCTGACAAAGTGGGTTGGCACCCACAAAAGCTTATGTCCGAAGAAATCTGTTAGTCTATAAGGCACCACAGGACTTTCGTCTCCTCACAAGTGCTGTTCAGTGTGAGTCAGGTCAGCTGGATCCATCTCTTGGTGTGAAGATGCATCTGTTTTAATGCTCCGAACATTTCTCACTGGTTTTTTAACCCAAGAGTAAGAAATGCCAAAAGGAACTCTAGTATGATGGCAGTTTCCCTGGGTCACATGGACTTGATGAACTGAACAAGCAAATAAGCTGCAGAGTCTCCCATAAACATCTGCTCGGTGAGCTAAGGGAGCACATGAAGAGCATGAGATGTCACAGAGCTAACCACATTTCTCTGTCTCATGAGCAAGAACTGGGTTCCACACTGTTATTCTGGCCTTCTGAGCTTTCTTCTTTGGACCTTCCAAAATAAAATCAGAAAATAAAAGGGTCTGGTGTTGTTTCCTGCTTTCCCCTTCACTCACTTCCTCTTAGGTTTCCCTTCACCACAACCCCCCATCACTGTTCCCTCTAAGCTGTGCACGTGTGCGTGCACACGCAGGTCATGAAACTTGCACACACAACAAAATAAAGTGTGCACAAAAAAATTCAATAGTGCTAATATTGGTGCTCACAAAGAAATGTTTTTGTGCACACAAAGAAATTTGTTTGCACACACAGTCTGCGAGTAGTTAGAAGGAACATTGCCCCCCATCTATGTGGAGGAACAGAACTAATTTGTCACAGTTGTCCACAATGGAAGCTGGAAGGCCAGCCGTGCTCTTGGCCTCTCTGGACACCCTGTTTTCCTGTGCCAGGTCACTGCATGCTTGGCACAGTGTGACATGGTTTCTACTTGACAGAGTGAAGATAGCTCAGCCATGGCATGAGTAACATGTTCATTTCCATTAGTTTCTTCATGCAAACTTACTTTATTCAGCATTGAGAAGGTCTTCCAGCTGCTCAGAGAAGCACTGATTGTTTGTTTGGGTGCCAGATGTTTCTGTCTGCTCTTCAATGCTTTTTTGAACAATACATCTATTTATTGTTATTTGCTTAATGATCTGCAAACGTATAAATAATTTGTGGTTTGGAGGTTGTGTCACAATCTCTGAGGAGCAATGGAAGAGTTCTGAACTACTTCCTAACATGAATAAACAAATAGCGTGGAAGGGCTCCATTGTGTATATTCTAGGTTGCTATTTTTTTTTAACCCTGTCTCATTAAGATGGATGGAGTTTCTGCTTATTAGTAATTTGGCAAGTTCCTCTTTGTATACACTCTGCACTTCTCACTAATGATGCTTTGCTTCAGTGATCAACAAAAGAGAGACTTCCAACACAGTCAGTGAAAACAAAGCCATCCACTTCAGGGCACTCGAATGGAAATCCAATGTTCTGAAGATGCCATTTGTGGAAGACAAGAAACTGCAGGGAATCTGGAGAAGGAGAAGATGCTGATCATAAAACCTCTCCTGGCATTCAAATAATTTTGACCTAAGTACATTTGTTCTTTGATTTACATCCAAAATTGCAAAACTGACAGAACCTAAAATAAAGGGATTCAAAGTCTTTACACTGCTGTTGCTAAAATGTGTCTGATGGAGATGGAGATGACATTGCTACTGCCTGGATTTACAGCAGGCCATTAAAGTATGTTTACAAGCCTTTAGTGCAGTGTACACTTCTGGTAAATCATTGATTGAACAAATAGCTCCTGGTGTCTTACTCCCACTCTCAGCTTTTTCCACTACTAGGTTACCCAGCATGGAATCATCCATACAAGAATCCTATCACTTCTGAGTCTGCCAAACCTGATATGCACATGGATATGTGCATGCACACCAAGAGGAGCACACATTCTGAACTAGACTGTCCCTGTAGCTAGCCACTTTTATATATACACAATTTATGTAGAACATTACCACATGTGGTTGGCCTATGCTAACAAATGGAAAGAAAGTGATGGGGACTGTATAGGATTGGCAGAAGGCAATGAGTGGCAGAGGGTTTTGCTCTGCATAGACTCACTCCAGTGTGCGGCAATTCCGAGAGAAGTTCAGAAACATCCTTGTAATGTACAGGTCGAGAAGAGGGCCCCAGTCACCAGTTAGTAACCTGGATCCACAGTGACAGCCTATTCACTACACTTTGTTTCCTTTCATGGGCCAATATCCCAACTGGTTTCAAGACATGAGTGGATAGTGCTTCGTCCCTTATGAAACCCTCTGGATTAAGTCCTGTCTTCAGATGTGGAGTTATTAAGGGCAAGGAATACATGTAAATGGTCTACAGCAGAAATCCTGCAGCTGGAGAACACCCACACAAGCTGAGACCTACAGGAGCTGAAAAGGCAGCCAGCCAAATGGAAGGTGAAATGCGTCTCCTGGCTATTGCTACAGAACTGATCCCAGGCAGTAACAAGCAGTCATGGAAACTGTCAGACCCATATCACTCCTCTTCATCAAGCCCAGCTCACCAGGGTGCAATGCCACACGCTCAGACCTGGTGGTCAGAGGCCCCAGGAGATGGGGCCCTCTGCAAATGCACCATGTGTACATTGGTTAATCTGGGCCTGGGTTTACAGTCAGGGCAGCATCGGATCATTCTTGTAAAGAGGGAAGCCCCATCATTCAACAGACAGAGCACATACATAAAATGCAACCTCTGGCATCAGCTCACATCAAACTTCTCTCCATAGCCACACTGGGGTTACAGTGAAACCAGAGGGTCTCTGATCCCCTGCTGTGGGCAGACCACTAAGGTTCATACTCCCGTGACAGCATCTGGCTAGCTGTGCAATGATCTTTGGCAACACCTCAGCTTTGCTGCTCATGGGACTGGGCAAAGGGTAGAGGGCACGGCACAGAAATAAAAGAAAAATGAGATCAGCTCATTCATGACAGATCTTCTCAGGAGCTCTTGAATGGCTGGACAGATAGATATGGTAGAGTGGGACCCCATCAGCTGTATATGTGTTTCTCTCACATGCACTGACTTAATATCCACAAACTGCCACACTGCTTTAAAACGAATTATATCAAACCTAATGTATTCATTAAGGCTTTTAGGTATGTTTTCACTGCAATTAGACACCCACAGCTGGCTTGTGTCAGCTGACTCAGGCTCCCATGGCTTGGGCTAGAGGACTGTTAACGGTGGTGGTGTAGACACCCAGGTTGAGGCTGCAGCCAGAGATCTAGGAACCTCCCTCCACCTGGGCTTCCAGGACCTGAGCTCAAGCCTGAGTCTCAACATCTACCCAACAATTAAACAGACCCTTAATGCAAGCCCTGGGAGTCCAAGTCAGCTGCTACAGGACAGCCACAGGTTTTAATTGCAATGTAGACATACCCTGAGGCTCCTTTGCAGCAGCTGAAAAAGACAGACCAGCTTCAGCACTCGTACATTGCTTTTATTCTGTTTACAGTGAAAGGGGATGCTAGCCACTGTGGACAGCACTATACCAGATCTTGCAAAGTCAGGAGTAGCTGAAAATATTCAGTCACTTTTAAGGTGGACCACATCACGTTGCCCAGTACACCAACATGGCTGTTACTGCTAGAGGTTTACAGTGATGACAGTAGTTTACCATGCAGCTAGTGGTCAGCCTGGCCTCAGAAATCCTATTTCCTAATGGTAAATAGATTGAGAACCATAATGCTATGACATATGAGCCTCAAGGCAATGACCTTGGAACTGCCATTCTCTGAGGTATGAGTATGACAAAGAAGGAAATATTCAACAGACGTACCAAGAGCAGGGTCACTGATATAAGCACCCAGATGCAGACAGAATCTGACCATGTACTTTAGCTTCTCAAGCAGAAACAAATTTCTACTTGGAGCCAAGAAAACACACATACAAATGCTATATGTTTGCTACAGGCCAGCCACAGGAATTTTAAGGTCTGTAACAATTCATTAATATCATTTTTTACAACAGACTATGCCTTACAAAGAGTGTTCCCTCCCCATAAATACTAGTCACATCTAGGCAGGCAAAGCTAAATCCCTTTCCATCTAAAATATACTGCATCCAGCAATTGGGACACCTGGTCCTGCAGTGACTTCTCACATGACCTGGATCTGGGGACCTTATTCTTTCCGGATACCTACAGGTACATGGTAGGCACCAAAGCATAGGAATTAAAGTTACAGCACTGTCTTGGTTGGAACCATCTTCTCTGATCCTTCCTTAGTCTGAGTTGCTGAGGAAAGAAGGAAACCTACAAGCCAGTGTGTCACTGCCTCTGTTCAAGGAAAGCTCGGATAAAAAATTACATTCACATTGTGTTCTACAAAAGGAAAGACCTGGACTCACCAAATCCTCTTGTCACTCTCTCAGGCCTTGGGCAGCAGACTTCTCCTTGCTTACAGACAGCCCCACAACCTTAAACAAATGATCTCCAGCAACTACAGACCTAACAACAAAACAATTAAAGCAGACACATATTCCTGCAACAGACCATGTTGCCAACTTTGCCCTCATACTGCACAAAAGACACCATCACAATACTTAGTCAAGCCAGCTGCTCCATCAAGGGCTCATTCACCTGCTCATCCACCAGTGTGATTTATGCCATCATGTGCCAGAAATGCCCCTCTGCCTTGCATATTGGACAGACTGGACAGCCTCTGCACGAAAGAATAAATGGGCACAAATCTGACATCAGAAATCACAACATGCAAAAACCAGTAGGGGAACACTTCAATCTCCCTGCTCCTTCCCTTGATGGTTATTAAGAGCTGTGCTCAAACAAATGGATAACGAAGCAACACTTCAAAGAGACACTGCAGAATTGGACTTCATGGGCAAATTTGACTCCGTGAAGGACTCAACATGGACTATAGGCAGGGGTTAAAGTAAGGAGGAGCACACCTGAACACAGGTGCGGGGCCCCCTATTTTTAGGCTGCCAGCATTTGGGGAGCCCTAAGAATAGAGGAATGCACCAGAATGCTGTATTCTGGGGCCCTCCTAAAAATAGGATGAGCAGCCAGAATGCAGCATTCCAGTAGCTCCACCTTAAGCCCAGCCAGCAGAGAGCTGGGGCAGGCTGGGAGTTTGTGAATCTCCCCCTGCAGGGGGGAGCAGCTTGTGGCTGGAAGCAACTTCAAGAAGCTGGGGCAGCCTGCAAACAGCCCAGGCAAGGGTGTGTATGTGTGTGTGTGCATGTGCATGTGCATGTGCATGATTGCACGCACGGGCGTGTCTGTCTGGGGGTGGCTCTCTGTGTGTGAAGGGGGTGGGTATTGGGGCAGGGGGTGGGTTCTGGGCACAGGTATTGAGAGGCCCACCAAAGTATACTTTAATCTCTGACTATAGGTTCTTTTTCCATTATAACAGGTAATTTTGCTTTCCTTATCACCCATCCACCTCCTTGCTAATTGCTATAGTCCACTGTTTGAATCCTAACTGCTTTGACTTGCTGTTACAGTCTGACTAGATCCTATGACTTATACCTCCTTGCATTTATTTTCCTCCCATTCTGTAAGATCCTCATCTTCAAGTGTCTGACAGAGTGGGATTTTCTCCCACAAAATCTCATGTGATAAATAAATTTGTTAGTTTTTAAAAGTGTCACCAGACTCCTTGTTTGTTTTCCTGAACTAGACTAACATGGCTACCCCTTTGGAACTAGCCATTCCTTAGTATCTCTGCTAATAACCATCTTTTATCATAAGCCAAGATTATTCCTTCTAAGCAAACCAATCATTTTTCATTCTCACTTTGGTTCAGCAATAGCACCTTTCTGCAAGGGCCAGAACAAGTTATCAGGCAACTCTTCTGAAATGTGGCAGATTCTCCTATGCACTTGCTGAAATTATATACAGGGTAAGCACAGCTGCTACAAACAATTTTGAAATGAAAAAATGCAGTTGGAATTCATTGCTGGCAATAACCTCTTAAAATAGCATCTCATTAACTACAGTGCCAACAACTTATAAGTGTTGGTAGGATTTGTGGGATCCTGTGGGGTCTTGTGGGATTTTCTGGGGGTTCCTATAAAACTAAAGCAGAAAAGATACACACCCCCTGAGTATTGAAGAGAAGAATGCATTTCACTTTACATTATTAGCACATGAAAATCCGGCTTTTAGGGTATATCTACTCACTGCCATAAAACACCCACAGCTGGCCTGGTCAGCTGACTTGGGCTCCCAGGGCCATAAAACTGCAGCATAGCTAGTTGGGCTAGGGCTGGAGTCCAGGCGCTGGGGCCCTGCAGGAGAATATCACTAGGAATTGTGCCATTGGTTTTCAAGGGTACCTGTAACAAGTCCAGTAGTCATCGCTGGTGAATCTCTATGTGCTCACCTAGCAACTAGCTTGCCACCAGTTAGATGGCCTCTTTGCAGTCACTTAGCCTGGCATCTCAATCTGCCCCTCCAGGACATGAGGGAGATTTCTTCATGGCTCAGCCCTGTAGCTAGCTCTCCCCTTACAGGGGCTGATGAAGTCTCTCTGAACATGCTGCTCCTCCACTATTCTAGGCAGTCCTCTGCTCAACTTTCTGGCTGTGTTTCTTCCCCAGTGGCTCCATGGGGAATCCAGGTTGACTTCTACTTAAGGTGCAGCCCAAGAACCCTATTCTCCACAGGCAGGGTCTATTTTACTCCTCGACCTGGTTGCGACTTCTCTAGGCTCTACCCTACTTTCGTTTTCCATCCTCTGGGTTATCACCTGTCTGAGCTTCCTCCACTCCCCAGGGCTCCTTACCATTTTGGCTTCTTGCCAGACCCTGTCATCACTACCAAACCTCCCTCCTGTCAGGGAGTAACTGCAGGCCAGAGCTGTAAGTGAGGAATTCAGCGCCCAGGGCATACCCCTTACAATGGCTCGCACCTGGGGCAAGCAGCAAGGAACATGCCCTTTAATGGAGTGGCTCAATGGAGCTGCTCTGGCGCACCCTGCCATACTTGCAGCCCTGCTGCAGACTGCTTCCACCTACAGCCTCCTTCTGGGCTCAGTTAAGCCTGGTTCTACCTCGTTGGCCTTCATCCTTAATTAAGCACTCTTTGAGCCCTGGCTCCCCTCCAGGCACAGCGTGTGCAGTTAATTGGCCCTTCTAGCTACCTGAACCCCTTCAGGAATAGTGTGGAGTGAACACCCTGTCACAGAGCAATTTTTAAGCATATATGCAACTTTAACATGAGCTTAAATCCCACACTGTTTAATGGAACTCCAGAGTACCCTTAATGGCTTATGTGCTTCCCTGAATCAGGGCCTATTAATTCACTAGGGCCTTGACTGCAGGGCAAGGAACAAATGGCGAAGCCTCTCTGGTTGCATCCCAGGATGGTTGTGCCACATACCACATCATACATGGAGCAGCTCCCTGCATAGATCAGGGATACCAGCTCCTTTGGCTGGAAAGACAGTCAGTTTAGTCTGTGGATAGATTCCCATTCCCCACAGCCACCGCCAGAGCTTCCTTTAGAGAGATTTGGCAAATGTCACCTTGCGTCTGACTTCCTGTGCCACAAATGTTTTCGAGCTGCTGAGCTCCTGAATGGATTGGGGGCAGGGTCAGATCAATGCAAGAACTATAGGGGCTGAAGCCCTGGGCCCAGGCCTAAAGGGGGGCCCTGGCTCCAGTCCCTAAGGCCCCTGCATGAACCAATCCCCAACCCCCAGTGAGCACGATGCCTGACGAGTGCCAGGGGGGCCCTGCAGGTGCTGGGGGTTGGAGGGGCTGTGGCCAGAGACCGGCTCCATGGCACTCTCACCTTGCTCCTGTGCCGGCTGGTCTGCCCCTGGGGGCAGAGCAGCCGACACACATCCACGCTGGGGGTAGGCCAGCCAGCAGGCAGTACATCCTCTGGTGTGGCCTTCCAGAGCGTGTGGCCCTAGAGGGCTGCACCGGTGGCTGCACCATGCACCAGCTACCCCGTGGACAGACCAGGGCTGAGATGGTAGTGTCCTCTGGGCTAGGCCCCCTCATCCCTGCACTAGCCTGCCTGCAGGCCCACCAGGCCAGGGGGCCTCAACAGTGATGGGTACCCTAGGGCCCCTTAATCCAGTCATGACTGGAGGCCAGAAGGGAGAACTTCTCCTTTCTACACAGACAATTTAACAGAAACATTTTAAGGGTTTTTTTTAGAAAGCTCCCCTTCCCATTGCCTTCTAGCAGGACAGTGCATTTAAACCATTTGCAGAAGGGAACTGGTTAATGCAGGTAACAGCGCCTAGAGCCCTGCATCAGTTCATTTCTGTGCACAATGAGGAATCCACTTTCCCTCCCCTTCCCCTGAAACACATGCCCAAGACCCAAGTACATATATTTTTTCGAACCTAATTCATTTTCAAGATTGATGGAGAAAATCCATAGCAAATATTTATGACTTTGCAATAAATAATCCTTTACAGAAGTTACAAAGAGCTCTGGTGAGTTTCAAGGTAACTTTCAGCAAGTTCCAAAGGTCAGGTCAGGTTGGGATACTAAGTCTATAGTATTTGAGCCCTCCGCTCATCTGGTTTGAATTATTGGTATTACTCAGTTTAACAGTCTTCTCAATGGAGTAGCTGTGCTGAGTTTCCATGGCCATATTTTATTTCTATGGTAGGAGAGAGGCTTCAATAATTATTATTTGTATTCTGTTGCAGCCAGTGAAAAAAAACAGCCTCAGTAAATGTGGGTCCAGCTCTGTTTGTAGTCACAGACAGAAACCATCTATCTTGAGCAAGGAGGGGGTTATTAGCCAGGTAAGTGTCAAGTTAGGGAGCACCCAGGCCCAAGCCTGTGAGGCGGGGCCACAACTAATTAGATTTGTTATTCTGTGAAACAGGGTAGCTTTATAAACTGCTAGTGCCCGCTCAGAGCAGGCCTGGCTTCAAAGGGAGCATTAGCTCTGTGAGGGGTCAATTTGCATCAACAAATCACTGCCACTGCATAGACACTCTGGTTAATTTCAGAATATTTTCGATCACGTTACACAGTGTCCAGCTCTGATCTCCCCTCACTTCCATCTCTGTTAAAGACGGGCTATTGAGGCTTTAGTTCCTCAAGTTCTTTTTGTCAAGGCACCTGAGGATAGACGGGGACACACTCTCACTGGGTGCTGTTGGCATTCAGATCTGTGCCTGATGCACCATGCAGACTTGGCTAATGATCTCTGCTAGGGTTGTGCCTTGGAATTTTGAGATGGAGTGTTTCACAAATTCAGAAATGGGCTCACTACAATGCATACATTTTTTTATTGCACATGGGCCCATTCCAAACCACAAATAACTTTGGCAACAAAACAGGCAACAGTTTTGCTTGCAAGTCTGAAAAGTATGGTGGCTACATCAGGGACTCAGCACACAAAACACACTTCAGGGAGTCAGAAATGCCTCAAAACAAAATCATATAATTGCTGGGACAGGTTCCATGAGAAACAGCCTTTGGCCCTGGAGTAATCCCACTGCAGCATATGTACTTTGGTGAGGAGGCTGTACTGCATAAGGACCTTGATAGATGGAAAGAAGAAGATGGATTTACAGCAATGTTGATTTCAGCTTACCATAGCTCGGTATTTATTGTTGCGCACCAGTAGTGCTAAATAGAGTACGGGCTCTGCCTCGAGGAGATTGCATCCAGTATGAGACTGTTCTTCTCTGATACATAATTTCATAACCCCATCTACCACAGCCAGCTTGTTTGTCTCGACTACTATGCTGTCTCTTTCGGGGCACATGGACTGTCATTGTCTACATGCTTGTACAGCACCTGGCACAGTGGGCCCAGAATTGGTAGTGGTCTCTAGGTCCTACCACAATCTGAATATTACATAACAATATCATCACCCCCTTCTGAGTGTTGCATCTGACACTCAACATTTGACTTCCAGTTCACATCCCTAGCTCTTTTAAAACTTCTTTGTTACAATATTGTAACTTATTTGTGGCCTATGCAGATATTAATGTGTGCTTGTGGACTAGAATCCCATCAGGGTCAGTGCATATCACTGATACTGCAAAGAGTTTATTCCAAATTCACTGCAACTTTGCACAACTCTACTGAAGTCCAGATTTCCCCCAAACGCATCCCCAAAAATCTTTATTTCTGTCTGGAAGTTCCTCTTCACTGAACAATCCTGTAATTCCAGCTGCACAATGTCTCAGCCTCCATTGCTAACAGCTGTCCTGGTTTTCCCTATGGCCCACAGTCAGTCAGTCTGTCTCTCTCATATCTCCCCCAGGTCATCACCTTTTCTACTGACACTAGATTATATTTCCGCCCCCTTCCTGGGTATTTTCCTCTCCTGATTTGCTTCCCATGTTAGGGCTGAAGGACAAGAACTTCATTGTTACCTCATGTTTCTATTTTCTCTCTTGTCAGTCCCCAGGGTGTATTATACCAACTGCTCCCTTTTACACATGGGCCCAAATTTTCACTCAGGTGATTTACCATGAACACAGATTATTTCAGATTCTTCAAGGGAGAAACTGGTTTTGCCAGGGACGATGGTTTCCTGGAATACCCTATACTTTAAATGATGCCTACTGGACTCAGCTAGTTCACACAAGACGTTAGAAGCATTTCCAGTTAACAATGAAGTTCTGTGACATCCAAAAGGCTGTAAAAGTGGTGTCAGGGCCAATGATCCCATTCCACCAGGCTTGTGCTGATTCTGCAGTGATGCAGATTCGGAGCTATGGTGAGAATGTCCAAAGAGGGGCTGCAAAGTCAAAACTGTCTTGCCAAGCTCTGTGCAAAATGGCTTTACACATGTGGGTTGGTCAGAATAAAGCAGGTCCAGTTAAGGTCAAACAATCTTCTAGCCACTCCAAAGCAGGAGGAATGATGCTCAGTGCATCAGGGATTGCTCTGGAGTTGGTTCTCCTAGCAGGCAGGGGTCTTCTACATTTTCCTGGTAAATTTTCCTTCCTCTTTCTCCCTGCAAGGGTCCCAGGTTCTTCCCACCTGGGCCCTGTGGGACACTATTTGTAGCCTCAGCAGCATCTATAGCTGCAGCTACCCTGGCTCACTGGAATGGCACATAGCAGCTTGGGCCTGATCCTGTCATGAGCCTATAGCTCAGGTATTCTATCAGCCACCTGTGGCCTGTATGTGGATTTAACCTCCCACGCTGGCACAGAAGTGGGGTTGGTGCTATGTCTCTTCCACTCCTTGTGCCGGTTGATGCTGCTGCTGTCATTATTGTTACAGGGACAGCCAGTAGATAAGGCCCAGGTCTGATTTTGCTTGTCTTTCATTCTCACTAACAAATGGGCTGAGAGAGAGGCAGGAGGACAGTGAAGACCAAGGGGCAGCTTTACTGGCAGAGGATGGATCTATTCTAGGGATTATTTGAGAGAAGTGCCCTGTCCTGTTTGCACAAGAGGTCAGATTAAATGATCACAATAGTTCCTTCTGACCCTGGAACCTATGAACTGATGGACAGGCCTTTACTCTGCCACAATTTTATGATGCTCCAGAGCCTGCCATTTATAACTTTAGGCAGAGTCCAGATAGAGATAACTTATTGTCTGCTAACATTAAGGCTTCACACAGGCTGACTCATAGTGAACTTTGCCTGCGTTTGGAAATACGCACTGGGCACATTCTGGATTTTGAGTCATGTCTGTGCAATGAGCATTGTTAAATCCACACAAGGACAACTCCCAGAAAAAACAGGTAAACATCTATTTTTCAGCTCATCTGTCGTGGACACTGCCATCAGGATCACCTCAGACACATCTTGTCATCTTTCCACCCATCCATTTGTGTGATGCAATAGGGGAAGTGCTGGGCAGAAATCTTGTCCTCATTTTAGGTTATAGCATGCAGCTAACAGAGAGTGAGTTTGCAAACTTGCTGTCGTGGATAAACTTTGCCAGCTGTTTACTGAAATGCCAGGGACAGAATAAGGAAAAGCAGTCCTTTCCTTCTTTTATATTCTTTGGCTCTTAATCATCTGAAGAGAAAGTTTTTTAAAAAATGAGCCAGTGTCACACTCTGATCCCAAGGGACTGGGCTCCATTCAGAGTTTTCAGAAACAGGGTCAGACATGTCTTCTGACCTCTGACCTATCGTTTCCCTCCTCACCATAATTATCTAATACAGCGCTCTCCCTGCCAAGTACAATGAAACAATTTGTCACTTCAATTGTCTGTCAGTCAACACTGAGGCCTTTTCAACAGGCCAACACATGTTTTTTGAGAGCTTGTCAGCAAGGGCTGTCTAGCCAGACACATAACCATGGAAAATGGAACCTTTGTTAATGCTGGTTCTTAGAAAAGTAAATCCATTCACTTTCTTTTTTCAGACCTTCAGTTTGGAATTTGCACAAGAAGCTGAATTGCTCCTGATCCCTAAATGATTGGTGCAAGGATTTGCATGAGGAAGCAGAAATTAATTATTCTTTTCTTTTCTTTTTATTTTCTGTAATTGTGTGTTTAGAAATGAGATTACATTCTACAGCAGCACGAGGGGTTGGGGGAGGGGGAGAATTGCTTTGCATTTATTTAACTCCTTAGAGTTAAGATCATCTAATCATTTCAAGCATTTCCTAAGATTCTCTCCCCTTTTTCTGCTTTAATGGCTAAACAAAGATTATGCTGCTTCCTGGGGAACTTTCCTGGCAGTTAAGCAGGACAGAGGGAGGCCAAAGTTTTATCTCTCTTGTGAAATGTTCTTTTTGCTCCTCTTGGCTGGCAGCATCAGGGGCAGGGAAGCTCTGTGCAATTCTCGCTATAAAATGGGTCACAAAGCTAATAGGCTTGGGAGCTGGTGGTAGCAGCTGCTGGTTCTGGTGCTTGGCCTGGGTGGGGCATGTTGCTTGCAGTAGGTTAAATGGAAGGAAGATGCTCCCCACTCTAAATTCAAGACAGCCAAACACAGATTCTCACCTACAACCTCTTGATTTAAGAGCTACTCGTCTATGCTCAGAGCCATGTCCCTTTTATAGCAAATGCTTCCTCCAGTCAAGCACATGCTCTGCAATTAATGTTGTCATAGATTACATGGGAGTACCCTGCCTTGTAGCACAATGTTAGGAACATAAGAACAGCTGCACTAGGTCAAACCAATAGTCCACCTAGCCCAGTATCCTGTCTTCTGACAACAGAGCCATCATGAGCAATTCCAGTGCCCAGGACACATTCTGCAATAAGCAGAACCTGGAGCAAGCAGCACAAAACACACACTTTAATGGACCAGCTCCATTGAGCCACTCTGGGGCACCCTGGGCAAAACTCCATTTGCCCCGCCGTAGTTATGGCCCTGTCTAACAAGTTCCAGATGGGTAGCTGTGTTAGTCTAGTTCAGCAAAACAAAGTGTTCTGTGGCACTTTTAAAGACTAACACATTTATTTATTGCCTGAGCTTTTGTGAGAGAAAATCCCACTTTGTCAGAAAAGCTGACACCACAAAAGCTCAGGCGATAAATAAATGTGTTAGTCTTTAAAAGCACCACGGGACTTCTTGTTTGTTTTGTCTTCTGACAGTGGCCAATGCCAGATGCTTCAGAAGGTGTGAACAGAATGGGGCAATGTATGGAGTGGTCCATTGCATCATCCAGTCCCAGCTTCTGGCAGTCAAAGGTTTAGAGACATTTAGAGCAGGAGATTCCATCCCTGACCACCTTAGCTAATAGCCATTGATGGACCTATCTTCCAGGAATTTATCACATTCTTTTTTTAACCAATTATACTTTTTGCCTTCACAAAATGCCCTGGCAACATTTTCCATAGGTTGAATGTGCATTGTATGAAGAAGTACTAGTGTTAATTTGTATTAATTAGTAGCATTAAACCTGCTGCCTACTAATTTCATTAGGTGAGCCCTAATTCTGGCATGAAAAGGCAAATAAGTTTTTCTCCATGCCACTCATGATTTTATAGCCTTGATCACAGCCCCTCTTCGTTACCTCTTTTCTAAGCTGAAAAGTCTCAGTCTTTTTAATCTCTCCTTATTGTTGCCATCTTGGGGAGATGTGGGGTCTGAGTTTTCCATATGGTCATTTACCATAGGTGAGAAAACTTTTTAGTGTCATTACCAGCTGGGTGTATGGTGTTCTGCAGACATACAGGAAGGCAATGTTTCAGAGAGACTGCAATGACTGCAATGTGAAGGCCAATGTAAGCTCTCAGAGAACTGACTGCAATGTATGAGCCTCTCATTGGCTCAGCTAAGGGAATTAAACACATAAACAGTCTGGGGAAGTATCTAGTATTTCTGACAGTTTGGAAGGGCACAGGGATCAAATGCTACCTGCCCTTTGTGCATCCATACAAGCCAGGTCTGATTTGTATGAATGTTCATGGAGAATAGCTTTCAGGCCCATTGCTGATAGTCAAGAAACCTAGGACCTCCATGGTAGCATTCCCCGGCAAGCTTCCAGTTCCACATGCAGGGTCAGTTAGATAGAGAGAACTGCAGGGTCTCAATACATGGATGAGATGATGATGTAGGGAGGAAGGATATGGATTTATTAGGAACTGAGGAACCTTTGGGGAAAGAGTGAGCCTATATAGGAAGGGTGGACTCCACCTAACCCAAATTGGTACTGCTTATGGACTGCTGGTACATAAAATTAAAAAGATTGTGGAACAGTTTTTAAACTAAGAACCTCCCTGGATAGTAATTCTGCACTTGAATAATAAGAATATAGCATTAGGGATACACTACTAACCACCTGATCAGGATGGCATTAGTGACTGTGAAATGCTTAGGGAAATTAGAGAGGCTATAAAAATAAAAAACTCAATAATAAGCGGGGGATTCCAACTATCCTCATATCAACTGGGTAAATGCCCCCTCAGTACCGGATATAGAGATGAAGTTTCTTGACACCTTAAATGACTGCTTCTTGGAGCAGCTAGTCCTGGAACCCACAAGAGGAGAGGCAAGTCTTATATTCTTAAGAAATGGACTCAGTGGACATTCAGCTTTAGCTGCAAGTGCTACAGTGTGGGCCCATCTTGGATAGTTACACAGACATCACAGACACTACCTTTTACCACAGCTCATCACAACTACACTGTGTCCTAGAAAGCAGAATCATGGTACAGAATCAGCAGCAAATGAGCTCTGCGTACAATGCAGTGACTAAGAGAGCTGATGTGATCCTGATATTTTTAAGCAGGGAAATATCGAGATAGAGTCGGCATTACCCTTTGCAGCTTTGGTGAGACCATAACTAAAACACTTTGCTTGAGTTCTAGTGATTACATGTGCAACAGGAAGTGCATAATCTGGAAAAGGTTCAGAAAAGACCTGTAAGACTGATGCAAGCTCTAGAACGTCTGTCTTAGTGGGAGAGACTTAAAGGAGTTCAATCTATTTAATTTATCCAGGTGAAGATGTGGCTGGATCACAGACTACAAACATGGAGAGATGCTTTCTGATAGCAGAGAGCTCTTTAATCTAGCAGAAGAATGCATAACAAGATCCAATGACTAGAAGCTGAACCCAAATATATACAGCCTGGACATAAGTTAAAAGTTTTTTTAACAATGAGAGTAACTAAACATTGGGACAATTTACCTAGGGATGCAATGACTTTCCATCACCTGACACCTTTAAAGCAAGACTGGATGTCTAAATTATAGGCTCTAACTCAGAAAGAATCCATGCACTGGATGCTGGCACCACAAGTTAAAATGCTGTGGCCTGTGCTATGCAGAAGCAAGGTCAGACCAGTTGACCATAATAGTCGCTTCTGGCCTTAAACTCTAGGAATCCATAAATGGAGGCACAGAAAGGTAAACTGATTTACACAGAGCAAGCAAGAGAAGTCAGGAATCTTAACTTTCAATGTCCTGCTCCGTATAAAACAGTGCACAGCCTCCTTGTATGTGGTCACCAAAGAGGAATCTGCCATGGCACAGCCACTGTATCCCTGTGACTTAGCACGCACAATCCATGACTTCTTTTATTAAAAAACTGGTCGCAGAATTGGCCCTTCTGACTCTATGTGAAAAATCCAGGTAAAGCAATGGAGTTCTTCTCTGCAGAGTTTCTGCATTTCTAACTCTCTGCTAATTGGTGGTAGTCCACTAACCCCCAAGAGTGTTTGCATAGGATTAAGTTGTGCTGAATTATGGGTCTGAAACCCTTATTTAATGTTTTCCTAGGCTGGAGCTTGCAGTCCAAGCATGGGTTTGCTGGGACAGCACAGATCATAGAATGACTTGTCCTTGCATAAACAGCCACCAACAAGTGCTTGGTTTGTACCCCCAAAAAAGTCATATTTTCAAAAGTGCCCAGCACCTAACAGCTCCCTTTGAGAAGCCCGTTTCCACTTCTCCCATGGAGAATATCCCATTCATGCCATTCCCCTCCTCAAATGGGAACACAGGGAGCTGTTGAGAGTTGAAGATCCGACACGCCACACAGCTGGCCTCAAAGAGGCCATCTCCTTGTTAATGCAAGTACGTTAACTCAACTCACACTGGCTGAGCAAAAGGATATTCATGACTTTCCAGAAATAATTACCTGCACCATGAGCCAAAAGAAATGGCAAAACCTATATAGTGTCCTGAGGCCAGATGGCCTCCAAGTTGGTGACAAAGAGATTAGGGAGTTTGGGGTAAAATCAGTCACCCAGAGCACAGCCATCAGCCAAGTCCCCCAAAATGCCACTCTCTCATTCATGTTCATGTCTAATTTTTATAACCTCCACTGTTTCCTCCTGGGAATAACGCTGACCTTCCTACCATCTGCACTGGCTGCCCCATTAAAAAGAGGTGGGTGACAGATACTCAGCTGAATGGATCCAGGCTAGTCCAGCTGATCAAAAGGGTTTGAGCTGAGTGGCTGCTCATCCTTAGCACATATATTTTATATTGCAAAGAGGTGAGTCCAAGACCAAGCAGCTGCTATCTTTTTTAAACACTCCATTTTGTTCACAACAAAGGAAGAAAACAGCCAGCTATTGCACATCTTTGGGCTGCAAATACAGGTTCTGACCTATCCAGAGAGCCCCTCCACTTCAGCTGAATGGAAGGAGCAGCATTCATGGCTCTCAAATCTCCAGATACCGAAAGCCAATGGGCCTAAGTCAGGGGTTGCAACTCAAATCACTACGAGGGCCGCATGAGGACTAGTAGAGGGCCGCATGAGGATTAGTACATTACCCTGAGGGCTGGGCCACTGAAACCTTTCCATACAAAGATATTGCAAATATCAGTAATGATCGTTTCATTGTGGGCCACAGGAAATAGCTTTAGGGGCCGCATGTTTGAAACCCCTGGCCTAAGTAGTGTGGCTTTGGAAGCAAGGGCCAGGCTGTGTGCATGAACTGTTACATGATTAGCTTTCCTTCTGTGAAAAGAGGGAACAGGAGACCAGAGAGAGAGCAACAATGGCTCAGTTCCTGAACTGATTGATTCTGGAGAGAGGTCAGCTTCTCTGGGCTACCAAAATACATATAACCAGTGTCGGCCTCGAAAGGAGGGAACAGTGTATAGTCTAGTGTGCAACCATCACATTCTCATGTTTGCATCCAAACAAGGGGTTTACTGAAATTAAAATACAATGTTGAAAAAACTCTTTCCGGCACCCGAGTTGTTCCTGATGCTTCGGTTTAATCAGAGAATCTGAAGGAAGTGAGGGTGCAAATTTAAAGACACAAACAACCTCATTCCCTTGGCTACCACAGACAGACTGGTTTATTGGTGCACTAATAACACCCCCCTGAAGAGTTTCTGGGGTGTCTAGCTGGCAAAACAACTCTGTTGGTCACTCTTGCAGTTCACACACACCAGGTTAGAGACCAGGGTGTGTTACTGGCCAAGCCTCCCTGACAATCTAGGGAAAATGCTCCTGATTTGATATAAGTACATACATCAGTGCTCAAGTGGGGGGAGCTGCCAGCATGATTCAAGCCATGCCATCAAACCCTCAGCCTCATCCTTCTGAGGGGGACAGGAGGTTAGAAAAATAATACTTTACCAAAGCCCTGACATCCCCTCTGGAGGGAATCAACAGGCTCGGAAAATCAAACCCAGCTTCTGTTTCAGCTCCAAGAGTAGAAAGCAGCTTGACCTGCTGACCCCCCACATTCACAGTAGGTGCCAGAAGGCAGGATTACAGCAAGGAATGCTTTCCAGGGCATATCTGGGAGCTGTCTATTTCTTCTTCTCATAGGGATCCTTACAAGATGGGGCAACTAGCCGCTGGGCTGCTAGAGAACGCTCGAGAGCTTGGCTCCTGCATTCGCAATGCTATCACTTCAGTGACTGAGAGACAGCGAGCTGTACATGTTAGGGCAGGGGGGCTGGTGGCAGGTGACTGAGATCCAGCCCTCCAAGGATGTCCTGTCAAGAGAGGAAAGCTCCCAAGCCTGTTGAAGTGCATGGCTGGCAATGGCATCCAGACATTGATGGTCACACCCCCATGGCAGAACAGTCTCCTCCACGCTTGTGCTTTTCTAGGCAGATAGGGCTCAGAGGCAGGAGTTACAGACATCCCCCCTCCCCAAGCTAATACATGGAAAGTCTCCCTAATTTCTCAGTGTGACAGAAAATGCTATCGTGGAATTATAAATGAGCCCTAGGCTTTTGAAGATCTCTCTGTTCTGACAGGGCTGAAGAGGTAAATATTGACATGTCCTGGCAGTTCATGAAGAGCAGCTTTACTCTCCCATAGGCTGTCACTGACCTTGCCGCTGATTTCAGTGGTGGTTGGATCAGACCTGTAATGCCATGGTGACTTCAGAAAGGTTCACTATGGTCAACAGCTAGCAAGCTAAGAGGTAATAGTAGTAACATCTAGCATCTGGCTAGCTCTTCATCTCTAAAGACATGAGATATAGTCAGAGAAGATGTTCTTTGTCTATTAGAGACAAATACAGATTCCTGCTTTTCTGACATAACCAGTGCAGCCATCTGTTGAGGGTGAGGAACCCCATATCCCAGCCTCTATTCCACCCTGGTTCTATGTCTCATTGGGGATATCAGTTGGGCTTCTTCCTAGAGCTGTGAGCACAGCAGGAGCATCGCTGCCCCAGGGAAGGACCCGGGGCACCAGCCCAGGCCACATCCCCTGGGTGCAGGCCATGCCCCGGGCCAGGGACAGGGACGGGAGTGGCAGCCACAGCTGTGGGGCTGCCTGGCCTTGGGGAACCGGCTGCTGCTGCCGCGGGCAGCTGCACCCCGGATCTCCGGCCCAATCCAGCCAGAGACCGGGAGAGGCAGGGCCCCGCAGGACCCGGGGCACTGGCACCAGGATTTGGGGAATAGGCCCTGTGTGCCTGGTGCCAGCGACACCCCTGGAGCACAGGCTTGTACCTGGTGCAGTTCACCCATCTCCTTGACATGCCCCACCTAGATGAGTTACCCTGCAGAGAGAGAGGAGAGACAACTATCTCACAGAAACTTAGACCAGTGCTATATGATGAGTTGGAAGACTTGTACTGATGGCAACCAGGGCCACATAAATTACAAGAGACCCATAGATTAGAAGAACCTTTGTCATACACAATAAACCTCTAAACCAGGGGTCTCAAACTCAAATCACCACAAAGGCTGCAAGAGGACTAGCATGGTAGCCAGAGGGCCGCACCACTGAAACCTTTTCACACAATAATATTGCAAATATCGATCATGATAGTGTCATTGTGGGCCACAGAAAATAACTTTAGGGACTACGTGTGGCCCATGGGCCACAAGTTTGAGACCCCTGCTCTAAACCTCAGGCCTTGTCTAAGAGAATTTGCCTCCATCAATGTCATTCCCTGCCACCAATGTCATTTTGCTATAGCACACTCCAAGAGCAGGCAGCCACTGACGTTCCTACACCATGCAACCGCCAGGGTAGCAACAGCAAGCCACTGTTTGCTCCAGTGGACCTTAATCTTGCTTGAAGCTGGCATAAATTGCAGTTTGCTTATCTACACCAAGGGATTTGCATGAGTGCAGAGACAGCAATGGCTGTCCGCTGCTTGCTGGAAAGTCCCATCGTAGACAAGACCCCAGTTCGAAGAGGAGAGTCCTTCTTGAGAGGGCCATTTAATTCTCTCAGCCACATTTCAGATTATAGTGTGAACAGAGAATACTGATTTTTCATACTATCACACAGAGGCATAGAGACAGTTAACTAATGATTGAGAAGACCTCCAATGATGAGTGCTAAATGATATAATTATTATGGGTATTCTTGTTGTTATGTAACACTAGTTTGTTTTCCACATGTCTGCAGTGTATCCTGGAGGCAGATGTGACTGACATGACAAATGTAACAGATATTACAATGCACAGGACTCCAATAAAACGAATATGCACTGCAAAGAGCAAAACATGGCTTAAGCAAACAAATGGCAGGGGGCAGCTGTCTAAAGAGCAACTGTGTCTGCTTCATACTAACAGCCACATCTCAAAACCATTAAACATCTACTGAATCAATGCATGGGATCCTTTGAGAATGGGTTTCCACATACACTAGAAGAATGTAAGGGGAGAGCTTTTAAAATTGAAAAACTTGTTGTGTGTTGTGCTGTTGCATCGTATTTTTGGGAGATGAGCCAAAATTCTCAGAAGCAGGTTTGTACTCGACAAAGACAGAAGCAGCCAAAACATTGCTCCTCGGAAGCTTCCTAATAAGGTAAGAGTGCTTTTCACAATGACTTGGGGCCAGATCTTCCACTAGTGAACATCCATGAATGTCCACCAGCTGAGACGCTGCCTGGTGCAGTTTTGGCTCTCTTGCACTCAGATGTATGTGACTAGTTCCATTTATGACATTCTGTGCACCAGGGGACAAGCAAAACACAAGTATTAGTGTTACCATTTCCAATAAAATAAAGTAATACAAACTGACTTTAAAATGTTTGGTGCTATTTAGAGCATCATTCCAGTAAAAGTAACAAGCTGAAATTCTTCTCTCTGCTGCTATCTCTATGAAAGCCAAGTCCTGAAAAGTTGAGGGCTGATAAGTTGAAGCACCTCCATTTTCAGATGGTCATCACTTTTGGAAATCTCTATTTCTTTTTTTGGCTATAAATTGATTATTTGTTTTTAAATCACTGAAGAAGTGCTAGATGGCTCCTGCTCCACTACAAAATGTCTCCATATTTAGCTTTCCTGAACACAACTATCCAAACCTAATTCAAACCATACAGGGAGCCTTGACTTAGACTCTTTCAAGCTTATAAAATGAAACAAATAGGCCTTGCAAGCATCTCTCACAATCTAAGCTATGCCTGTAAAGTCGATTTGTCCTCTTGGATCTATGCTGTGTTAGGTGACTTGAATGAGTCTTTGTTCTGAAGTTTCTCCATCTCCTTCATTAGATAAGCATTTCAGCAATTGGTTGTGTTGAATTAGAAAACTCTCAGCTTGCTGACACCCAGAACTTGGTGGAGCTCCAGCCGTTTGTCTTATGACTGCAAGTCTCAGCAGGACCCAAAGCCAAAATGTGCCAGCCCTTCTCAAGCAATTTAAAGGAACAGCCTGTAGAGGTAAATACAACATATATGTAAGACTCCATAGGGGAAGTTTGGGAATACGTAGGTATTTTCAAAGAGGCCAGGAGGATATATTGCTGGCTGTGTCCACCCCATCTTCTCATTATAATGAATCACTACATCCAGGGACCTTGAATCTGCAGATCAGCAGCTCCTGGGAAAGAGCAAATTAACAGATCTCATTCATTACCATTTGAGTACTTTGGCTAGTAACTGTTGGAGAACCTTATTTTCTATGACTCAGACACAAGTGTAGGACCTATAATACTCCCTAAACAGTGGGTTATACAACTGATGTGGATACTGAGTGAAACTGACCAATTTACTGAAGCTGTGCCAAAGCACTTTAAAAAGTCACAGAGAATTTTGCACAGGGAAAGGTATAAAACAAACACATGCTGGTGATACAAGCATTAGACCCTGTGGACACCTACACTTCGGACTCTTCATATAAATAATGCCAAGCCAACCCTGGAGCAGAATTCAGAAGACATTAAAATTTGAAACTAAGGTTAGGGTTAGTCTTGGGCTCGATGAGGCCTCTCATAATTCCTGGGTTAGGATTCAAAGAGCAAATGCAAGACATGCAGAACAAAGTGACGAGAGCAGGGTTCCTGAAATGCTCACAACACAACCCGATTCAGGGGGAAACTTTCCTGTTGTCAAGTTTGTTACACATTCCATTTCAGACTGGACTTATGACAAAAGTCCCCTCCCATCTCCAGAGATCCAGAATCAAGTTATGAGCAAACCAGGTTGATAATCAAATCACTGCAAGGCTCAAAGTCCATTAAAACATCACCACAAACCTCTGTGATGCAAACCGCTCAATATTTGCCATGGCAGCTCCATAAGAGATGCGTTTATGCCATTGGCTGAATAATGCTCCTCCAAAGGATCTTTGCCTGTAGGAGCAGAGTCAATAACACAGGCAGGGAAGCTGGATCTGAAGATTTAACATAGTGCTTTGGAGGCAGTTTTAAACATCACAGCTTGATTTCAAACCATCTTTAGAAAATCAGTCCTGTTGTCATCCTCCTGCAAGCCTCTGTCTTTCCAGTGCAGATACTGGTGTCCCTCCATTTACATTTACAGTGAGGCCCTATCCAGTGTTTCCCCAGACAGTACTCTCTTTGGGGTTCCTCAGAAGCCAGTTAGGCTTCGCCCAGCAAATTGACACCTGGGGGTTAAAGCATAGAAAAAACAATCCTCTGTGAAAAAATAAAAAAGTGGTTGCAAGCAGCAGTGACATTTGGTATTTCTCAAAGGCAGGATCTGCAGCCTTTAGATCACAGCTGGTTTGACTTACAAATAACAAACACAATTCTGTTCCTTGCGCTTGTCTTTTCTTTGTAAACACTGAGTGGAATACCCACTGATACAGGTTCAAATTACCTTCTCGGCCCAGTTCCAAGGGGCAGTTTCTTCTAGAAAGTTAACCAGGATTGGAGAGTCTTTCCTTATTGCAGTGTCCTACAGAAATTCCTAACAAGAAATGGGAAGGAGGAAGAGGATCACATCAGAGAGAGTGGGGAGAGGAAGGTCTCTCCTTGTTCTCAACTTCCTGCAAGGAGAGCCATTCTGATGAAAGGCCACTTGTGGGCCTCATAGGTGCTGGAACAATTTTTACACTGGGGGTGCTGAAAGCCATAAATAAAACTATGAACCCTTTATATAATAGAAACTATTTCAAATCCAGGGGTGTTGTCAAATCCCCACCACTGTAATTCTAGCACCTATGCTTGTGAGATAGCCCTTTGGAAATTCATACTCTGAACCCCACCTTGCACTCAAACAGCTTTTAAAAAATTCTTCAAAACAACCTGCTTTTTCCTTTGGCTTCAGGGCCCTGCCTTCTGGAGAAGTACTTGGCATATGCCAAACTGCTCTACCTGTCCATGGCAGTACAGGGGGATCTACAAGGGTGCTGCACTATCTGCATGACACACACTAAAGCAGTCTATCTGTGCCATTTTCATTTGTTTCTAGTACTGAAACATTTGTTTTATATTATCATTTATTACCTTAGATGTACATGAGCATCCAAAAAAGAAATCACAACGAACTACTGTGTCCACATGTAAATTATTCCCTTTGATACTATAAAGTATATTTTACAAAATATTTACCAGGGCAAAACATCTTTGTGCAATATATGTGACTTTCTCAGTAACCTTTTCTGCTTCTAAATGTGATCTGCAGCAGGCTTCCTTTCCCTCTGCCTTTTCAAAATTACAGTTTTATGGCAATGCAGTGTGTTTCACTCATAATGTTGAGCAGCCAGGCAGAACTGTCAGGCTCCTGTGAGGTTGTGTCTATTTCTGAGCAGTGGGCTGCATCCTAGTGAGAAGCTGGCTGGCTTGGTGCATGGAATGGAATCACAGCTCAGTATCTTAGCATAATTTATTGCCCTTCTTTATAATTCCATGCACACATGCTATATAATTTTAACAGGCTTACTCATATTTACCGTCTTTGAATAGGAATAAGCCTGTTAAAATTATGAACTACCTATGCACTGAATCATAAAATGCTGTAATATGTAGATCTTCAGAAATTGATCTGCTATGGGATTTACTTTTGCATGAAGTGAAACTAATACCCCATGCTAAAGAATGCAGCAAACCAGAAGGATTCTCAACAGTTAACATGTTTGTTGTCTTTTCTATTGCAATGAGGTAACAGCAAGTATATTAAAAGGCACATCCACTGAAGTCCTCTTATCTGACTTATTCAAGCTTTGGACTGAGCCATGGAGTAACACATTATCTCTATCTTCAAAGTGTTTGACAAAGTAGGATTTTTTGACATAAAAGCTCATGCAATAAATATATTCATTAGATTGTAAGTGCCACAGGACTCCTTGATTGTTATACTGTCTGTGAAGTTTACATTTCAAAATATTACTGTCTCCACCTCTGGCCAGGAGATGTAGGCTTTGACCTACCTGGGGATAAACTAGGGAGCATGATTCACTTCTACCAGTCGGGTTAGAAATGGTGTTTTATTTTTTAACTTGTGCTTTTAGTGGCTTATCAAAAGTCCATTGAAATCAATAGAGGTCTTGCCATTAGCTCCTGACAGAAAACAAAACAAAAAATAAAAAGGGGGGAAAATGCTTCTAGTTTGGTAAAAAGAAGGAACATATTTGTTTTTAATTCTGTTCATTATCTCATTCATCCTGAGAGCTGACAGGATTTTGCACTCAACTACTGTCATATTTGCGTAATTATAACTCTGCAGAGTCATCTTCTATGTAGTGGCAATTATATTCCACTGCAAGAGCCTCAGAGTTTACTACAAAGGTCAACAGGATCTTAGACACCCTGAAAACATACTTTTTATGTTTTTATAAACTCTAGTGAAATTGTAATTGGATTAAACTTTGCATTCAAAAGCACATTCTTTGAGAATATTTTATATGCACATAAAACATCTGAGAAAATGTTAACATTATGATCTTAACTGTTTGCACATTGGAACCAGTTAAAGGTTAGGAAAATGCAGTCCATCTGGTATAGTATTTTAAACAGATTATTTTCCGAACACATTTCCTCCAGGATCTGGACAATCAGTTATGTATGTGTCCTGCTGTGATGGATCTCTTGAGTAACACAGGCTGAGACATTAATGTCACTACTAACAGCAGTTATTATTAGAATTTGTTGTTGTATTACTCCAGTGCCCTAGGGACTCAGGCAAAACCCCTTGGCCTGTACTCTACACATAAAACAGGAAAAACACAGTCCCTGTTCAAAAGACCTCACAACATAGGTCTCTGACAGAGGGTAAGGTTGGGAAGATGAGCTAACAATAATAGGAGCCAGGGTCTTGCAGACCAAATAGTAACTGAGGCTTATCACCTGCACAGCAAGAATTCTTTTGTTTTCTCATCACCATAGGTCATCATCCCAAGCATAATCAACAATCCTTTGATGTGGCAATGGAGTTAATTGTGGAGAAAAAGGCAAGATGCTCTCTCAGCCTCAACTGCACAATATGCAATAGCAAGAAACAGGTAATGGTAGCACTGATCCCTCAACCTCATTCTTCCCCAGAGCCTCTCCATGGGATTCTAGGCTTCCTATGGTCTGTAAGGGGCTTGTTTGTTCAAGCAAATCCATTAGGTGTTTATTAGCCTTCATTATGGAGTGCTAGAGGGCTAATTAGTTCAGGCTGTTTCTGCAGGGGGCTGGAAGAGGAAGCAATAGTCCAGGCAGCTGATTTTCAGGTTCCCAGGGCAACTCTACTACTGCTTAGCCTGCTTTTTTGTTTTATCTGTTAGCTAAGCAAATTAGAACTGTCATTATCACATTTATAAACTACTTAGCACAGAAAGGATACCTGGGACAGGGGGCTGTAGAATGCACACAGGTTCTTTGCAGGGCTGCAGTGGGAAATAACTTCCACACCATGGTGCTAGTGGATTGAAAAGATAAACACCCCCAACCGTTCTACCACCTTCCACCAGAATGGATCTATAAACAGGCAGCCAACTATGGGCCATCCAGCGGCCTTTTGGTTTTGACCTATAAAGATATAACTAGCCTGGGACCTTCCCCTCAAAGAGAAGTTCCTGCCCAGAGTTGTAGCACCTTAGATACAAGAGAGAGGAGGCAGCTGGCAAGCTGTTCTCTGTCTTGGCCTTGGACCTTAGGAGCTCCTTTGATTTGCAACAGATCAACTGCATTAGCCTTCCTGATGTGTTGCAAGACCCTTTTCTCTCCATGGCTCATATGAGAAACAGGGCTAGAAAGGGGACTCAGGGATGGGGGGAGTTGTGTGGGAGGTCAGTAAAGTCCTGCTATATTGCTCCTGTTGCTATGTGTTGGAGTTGATCTGAGGGAGGTGACAGGTCTGTGTATTTAGTATCTTGTTTAAAACACTGCCTGCAGTACCTAGAGAATTGAATGAAAGATCTTTTCTTATATCTCTTACCATTATTTGTAATCTATGTGGGTATGTCTACACTTAAAATTTAATTTAAATTAATGAGGATGAATTTAAACTAAATTAATGGATGGCTGCACTGGCTTCCATTAATTTAAACTAAGGAATTCCTAAGTTCAAATTAATGAAAGCTTACTTTAAAGTTATAAAACCTCGCTTAACTTCGAAGTGTTAATTCAAACTTATTAGTTCGAATTAACCCAATGTAGCCATGTTAATTCAAATTAACATGTTTTGACCTTTTTCCTCCCAGGGTGCCTTCCTTTTTCTATATATTGGGTGGGGGCATAGCCCTTCTTGGGGGCCATCTTGCCACCCCTCCTGTGGTGCTCTTCCCCTAATTCAAACTAGCAATTTCTGTCCATGGATATAGAATCATAGGGTTAGAAGGGACCTCATGGGGTCATCTAGTCTAACCCCCTGCCAAAAAAGCAGGACCACTTTCACTAAATTATCCCAGCTGGGGTTTTGTCTAACCAAGCCTTAAATATCTCCAAAGAAGGAGATTCCACCACTTCCCTAGATAGCCCATTCCAATGCTTCACCCTCCTAGTAAGAAAGTTGTTCCTAATATCAAACCTCGACCTCCCCAGCTGCAACTTGAATCCATTGCTCCTTGTTCTGTCCTCTGTTACTATCGACAACAGCCAAGCTCTGTCCTCCTTGAAGCATCCCTTCAAGTAGTTGAAGGTTGCTATCAAATCCCCCCTCTTTCTTCTCTCCTGCAAGCTAAATAAGCCTAGTTTCTTCAGTCTTTCTTCATAGGTCTTGTGCTCCAACCCTTTGATCACTTTTGTTGCCCTCTGCTGGACTCTTTCTAATTGGTCCACGTCCTTTTTGGGGTTGGGAGCCCAGAACTGGACACAGTATTCCAGATGCAGCCTCACCAGAGCCGAACAGAGGGGAACAATCACATCCCTCGATCTGCTGGTAACACTTCTACTGACGCAGCCCAGTATGACATCGGCCTTTTTGGCAGCAAGAGCACATTGATGACTCATATCCAGCTTCCCATCCACCATGACCCCCAGGTCCTTTTCTACAGTGCTGATACTTAGCTGATCGCTCCCCAGCCTGTAGCAGTGCGTGGGGTTTTTCCCTCCCAAGTGAAGGACTTTGCATTTGTCCTTTTTGAACCTCATGAGATTTCTATTGGCCCACAGCTCCAATTTATCTAGGCCTCCCTGAATCCTGTTCTGCCCTCCAGCATGTCTACTCTTTCCCCCACCTTGGTGTCATCTGCAAACTTGCCAAGTGTGCAGTCTATCCCATCATCCAGATCATTAATGAAAACATTGAACAGAATTGGTTCCAGGACCAAACACTGGGGCACACCACTCATTACTGTTTGCCAACTAGACATGGAGCCATTGATTCCTACTCAATGAAACCGTTGATCTAGCCAGTTCTCTATCCACCTTACAGTCCACGTATCCAACCCATACTTCCTTAACTTGCCGATGAGAATGCTGTGGGAAACCATATCAACTGCCTTGCTAAACTCGAGGTTTATCACATCAGTGGCTCTTCCCACATCCACAAATCCAGTCATCTCATCATAGAAGGCAATGAGGTTGGTCAGGCATGATTTAGCCTTGGTGAATCCATGCAGACTTCTGTTCACTCTATTTTCCTCCAAGTGTTTCAGGATGGATTCTTTGAGAACCTGCTCCATGATTTTTCCAGGGATTGAGGTGAGGCTGACAGGTCTGTAATTCCCTGGATCCTCCTTTTTCTCTTTCTTGAATATAGGTACTATGTTTGCTTTTTTTCAGTCCTCCAGCACCTCCCCTGTTCTCTGTGAGTTTTCAAAGATAATGGCCAGCAGTACTGCTATCTCATCGGCCAACTCCCTCAGCATCCTCGGATGCAGTTCATCCAGCCCCATGGACTTGTGCACATCCAGCTTCCGTCACCAAGGGCCTCTCTTCTTCTCTCCAATCTGCCATACCCAGTGTAGGGGGCTGGGAGCTGGCCCTCCCTTTGAAAACTGAAGTAAAAAAAGCATTGAGCACTTCAGCTTTTTCCTCATTCTCTAACATAAGGATACCTGCCCCACTGAGTAAGGGAGCTACACCATCATTGATCCTCTTCTTGTTACTGACATACTTGTAAAACTACTTCCTGTTATCCTTCACATGCTAGTTTGACTTGGTGGTCCTAATGTATCTTGTCAATTTCCAAAGGGATAGCCGTGATAGTCTAGTCCAGCAAAAGAACCAAGGAGTTGTCTGGCACTTAAAGACTAACAGATTTATTTTTCGTATGAGATTTCATGGGAGAAAATCCCACTTCGTCAGATGCTTTGAAGATGGGTGAACTTACAGAATGGAATGAAAATAAATACAAGGGGATGTAAAACATAGGATCAGGTCATACAGTAACAGCAAATCAGAGCAGTTCTTAGGTTCAAACCCTGGGAAGCCTGAAGTCAAATTACCTTTTGTAATGGGAAAAGAACCCATAGTCTCGATTCAATGCTGCTTTCACAGAATTTAATTTGCATATTAATTCGAGTTCAGCTGCTTCTCTTGGAAGTCTTGATGTCCCAGTCACATCTCTGATGACGGTCATTAACAAATCATTTATCAAGTGATTAGAAAGATGGAAGTGCTGAGCGACTGGTTTCTTTGTTTTGTGATTTCTGATATCAGTTCTATGTTCATTTATTCTTTTGCGCAAGGATCATCATGTTTATCCAACGTATAAGGTGTTGGGGCATTTCTGGCACATGATGACATAGATCACATTAGTAGATGAGCAGGTAAATGAGCCTTTGATGGAGTAGCAGGCTTGATTAGGACCTATGATGGTATCCATTATGCAGATATGTGGGCAGACTTGGCAGTGTGGTTTGTTGCAGGGTTGTGTGCCTGCTTTAATATTTCCGTTGTTAGATCTGTAGTTGCTGGTGGGTTTCTTCTGTTTAAGATTGGGTGGCTGTCTTTAGGCAAGGAGAGGTCTGTCTCACAAGGCTTGAGAGAGTGAGGGATCATCTTTTAGAATAGGCTGTAGGTCCTTAATGATCTGTTGTAGAGGTCTGACTTGAGGGTTGTATGTGGTGACTAGTGGTGTTCTGTTGCTTTCTTTCTTGGGCCTCTCCTGTAGTAGATGACTTCAGGGAACCCATCTAGCTCTGTCAATTTGCTTTCCTATTTCCCCAGCTGGGTACTGTAGTTTCAAGAATGCTTGATGGAGATCCTCAAGATGTCTGTCTGTGTCTGAGGGATCAGAGCAAATGCGGTTATATCTTAGGGCTTGGCTGTAGACAATGGATCGTGTGGTGTGTTTAGGATGGAAGCTCGAGGGATGTAAGTAACTATACCGATCAGTAGGTTTTTGGTACAGGGTGGTATTGATGTGTCTATCTCTGATTTGTACTGTAGTGTCAAGAAAGAGTGGATCTCCTGTGTGGAGTGTTCCAGGCTCAGTTTTATTGTGGAGTGGAAATTGTTGAAATCTCTGTGAAAAATCTTCAAGAACATCCCTGCCATGGGTCCTGAAGATGAAGATGTCATCAATGTAGCGTAGGACTAGACTAACACAGCTATCCCTTTGGAAATTGTCAAGATGTAAGGCACTAAATGCAGCTGTTTAAAGTGGAAATCCATCAACTTACAGAAACAACTCGCTCAGATTCAGACAGACATCATCTTCCTTTCTAAATGCAAACAACTGGACATTATACCTAATGGACTGAAGGTAAAAAATCCTTTACAATCAACATATTACACAGACTACAGTGAGAGATTATGCTATACACTCTCACAGAAACTCAGAAACCACCTTATCAGCATCCTGTACAGCAAACAGAAGAAAATTAAAAATGAACTCTCAAAACTGGATTCCCTCATAGAAAACCAACCTACAACAAATTCTTCTACATGACTGACTTCACAACAAAGAAAAAAATCCATCTACGACACACACTTTGCTTTCCTACAAAAGAAAAAAGATACAAACTGTCTAAACTACTATATACCACTACAGAAAACAAAAGCGACACCTTCAAGCCAGCCAGCAACACAGTTAATCTCTCAAGCTACACACTTACTCTAGCAGAGGAATCTATGCTATCTCAGGGACTTTCCTTCTGCCCCACAACCACCACACATAATATAAAATTCTGTGGTGACCTAGAGGCCTACTTTTGCCGTCTAAGACTTAAAGAATATTTCCATAACGCCACCGATCAACACACTGACACACAGATACCTTCCTCCAAACACTACAAGAAGAAATATTCTTCATGACTCCTCCAGAGGGTCAAAACAAGAGACTAGACTCAGGACCGGTGCTAGGCAGTAAGCGGACCCTGCGTTGTAGGGGTGCGCCGGCATTTGAGGGGTGCCAAAAGGGGACACCACCGTGGTGCTACCCTGATGATGTCACTCGTCTGTGCCGGCATCGCTCTGCTGTAGGGGGGCCTCACAATCCCCAGTGCTGGCCCTGACTAGACTTCTACATTGATTGTTTCCACCACTGTGCCAAGGCTGAAATCGTGGATAAACAACATCCTTTACATCATAACCTCAGCCCTGCAGAATGCAATGCCATCCACAGCCTCAGAAACAACTCTGACATTACCATTGAGGAGGCTGACAAAGGAGGTGCAGTTGTCATCATGAATAAATTGGATTATGATCAGGAGGCTTATAAACAACTCTCCAATACAACATTCTACAGACCACTTTCCTCTGACCCCACTGAGGAATACCAAAAGGAATTACGACGCCTACTCAAGAAACTCCCTAAGACAGCACAGGAACATATAAAGACAGAAACACCACCAGAACCCCAGCCAGGGATGTTCTATCTACTACCTAAAATCCATAAAAAAGGAAACCCTGGACACCCCATCATCTCAGGCATTGGCACTCTTACTGCCAGCCTATCTGGCTATGTGGACTCCCTCCTCACACCCTATGTTATCAACATCCCTAGCTATCTTCGAGATACCACGGACTTCCTGAGGAAAGTACAGTCCATTGGTGAGCTTCCAGAAAACACCATTCTGGCCACCATGGATCTAGAAGCTCTTTGCATCAACATCCCACAGAAGGATGGATTACAAGCTATTAGAAGAACCATCCCAGATGATGCCACAGCACAGCTTGTGACTGAACTTTGTGACTTTGTGCTCACCCACAACCAATTCAGATTTGAGGATAATTTATACCTCCAAGTCAGTGGCACTGCTATGGGCACCCACATGGCCCCACAATATGCCAACATCTTTATGGGCAACTTAGAACAATGTTTCCTCGAGTCTCATCCCAAAACACCTCTTCTTTACCTACGCTACATTGATGGCATCTTCATCATCTGGACCCATGGCAGGGATGTTCTTGAAGATTTTCACAGAGATTTCAACAATTTCCACTCCGCAATCAAACTGAGCCTGGAACACTCCACACAGGAGATCCACTCTCTCGATACTACAGTACAAATCAGGGATAGACACATCAACACCACCCTGCACCAAAAACCTACTGATCGGTATAGTTACCTACATCCCTCGAGCTTCCATCCTAAACACACCACACGATCCATTGTCTACAGCCAAGCCCTAAGATATAACTGCATTTGCTCTGATCCCTCAGACACAGACAAACATCTTGAGGATCTCCATCAAGCATTCTTGAAACTACAGTATCCAGCTGGGGAAATAGGAAAGCAAATTGACAGAGCTAGATGGGTTCCCTGAAGTCATCTACTACAGGAGAGGCCCAAGAAAGAAAGCAACAGAACACCACTAGTCACCACATACAACCCTCAAGTCAGACCTCTACAACAGATCATTAAGGACCTACAGCCTATTCTAAAAGATGATCCCTCACTCTCTCAAGCCTTGTGAGACAGACCTCTCCTTGCCTAAAGACAGCCACCCAATCTTAAACAGAAGAAACCCACCAGCAACTACAGATCTAACAACGGAAATATTAAAGCAGGCACACAACCCTGCAACAAACCACACTGCCAAGTCTGCCCACATATCTGCATAATGGATACCATCATAGGTCCTAATCAAGCCTGCTACTCCATCAAAGGCTCATTTACCTGCTCATCTACTAATGTGATCTATGTCATCATGTGCCAGAAATGCCCCAACACCTTATACGTTGGACAAACAGGATGATCCCTGCGCAAAAGAATAAATGAACATAGAACTGATATCAGAAATCACAAAACAAAGAAACCAGTCGCTCAGCACTTCCATCTTTCTAATCACTCGATAAATTATTTGTTAACAACCGTCGTCAGAGATGTGACTGGGACATCAAGACTTCCAAGAGAAACAGCTGAACTCAAATTAATATGCAAATTAAATTCTGTGAAAGCAGCATTGAATCGAGACTATGGGTTCTTTTCCCATTACAAAAGGTAATTTGACTTCAGGCTTCCCAGGGTTTGAACCTAAGAACTGCTCTGATTTGCTGTTACTGTATGACCTGATCCTATGTTTTACATCCCCTTGTATTTATTTTCATTCCATTCTGTAAGTTCACCCATCTTCAAAGCATCTGACGAAATGGGATTTTCTCCCACGAAAGTTCATGCGAAAAATAAATCTGTTAGTCTTTAAGTGCCAGACGACTCCTTGTTTTCTTTGTTCCTAATGTAGCCATGTTAATTTGAATTAACCATTAATTTTAATTAACACTTTTTGACCTTTTTCCTCCCAGGGTGCCTTCCTCTTTCTATATATTGAGTGGGGGGCATGGCTCTTTTTTGGGGCCATTTTGCCACACCTCCCACGATGCCCTTTTCCTAATTCGAACTAGCAATTCTTGTCCATGGACATGCTAGTTTGAATTGGTTTTCCTAATGTGGCCACGTTAATTTGAATTAACTTAATTTGAACTAATCATTATTAGTTTGAATTAAGTTAATTTGAACTAACATTCTAAGTGTAGACATAGCCTATTATCTTTTATTATATTATATATATAGCTAAATCAATCAATAAATCTCATATAAAACCCTTCACTGCTGCATCATACTTCAGTTTGTGGTGCTAGTCACAGATTTAGGGTTGGAAAGGACCATTACACAATCATCTTGTCTGACCTCCCTGTATAACACAGGCCAGAGAATTCCACCAGAATTCCTGCATCAAGCTCATAACTGCTGGCAGGGCTAAAGCTTATCTTTCATTGAATCTTGATTTAATAATTTTAAGAGATGGAGTATCACCATATCCCCAAATGAGCTGTTCCAATAAGACTTCTTCCAGTCATGCTGACCAATAGTTTTCTTTGTTTCCTTGTACCCCCACTGGCCACTCTGTATTATCTATTGTCTCTCATCTGATACTGTACAAAAGCTGTCTTCTGTATCCATATGCCACCTAGCATAATGGAGGTCCTGGTACATCTCTACAGCTCCTAAATGCTACAACAGTAATACAAATTAATAACAACCTTCACTAATAGCTTATTTCTAGTCTGAATTTGTTTCGCTTCAGCTTCCAGCCTCTTGCTCTTCTTATGCCATTTTGTGCTAAATTTCAGAGTCCTGTATATCAAAAATCTTCTCAGCTTATAGACATTTGGAGAGCATAATCAAGGATCTCCTGTGGCCTCACCAATGCTAGCTAAATAAATAAATAACACACTGATACCTGCAGGTTGCCCCAATATGTGTTTTTAACTAGGTACAATAGCTCAAGCTTTCTTCAGTCCCCCATTAAACATTCAAAGATGAGCCTGGGAAAGTAGTCTAAGGGCATAATACTGTAACAGTAATTTACTAGGAAAATGTGTCTATATTTTTCTCTTATTTAAAGAGTGGAATCCATAATTGCCCACATTGGGGTTGTCCTGCACCTTTCTCTGAAGCAGCTGGTGGTGTAGGAGACAAGAGACTGCAGCCCATTGGAGATAGGAGTGTGGGCTGTGGGTGCCGCGGGAGTGGGCTGGAGTGGCAACTCCTGTGCTCCTGAGGATTCTCAGTGATGGTTATACTCAGATTCACAAATTCAAAACCCAAAGTGAAGGTCCAGCATGAAATGACTGGAGGGGCACTGTCCTAGTGAATTCTCTGGCTACTTTTACAAAGATTGGTATTTAGTTACTTCTTGCCCACTCTCCATTCTCTGCAATGTCCACAAAGGAGCTGGGAAGGAACTGACTCCCCTTGCCAGTTTTTTGTTTACCTGTGGGAAGTCCTGATGTTTTGCTGCTTTCAGTGGTGCTGAATCCAAAAGGCTGACTTTGTCTTAAAAACAAACAAACAAACAAAAACAAAGAGTCCTGTGGCACTTAAAGACTAACAGATTTATTTTTCACATGAGCTTTTGTGGGACAAAATCCCATTTCATCAGATGCTTTGAAGATGAAGGAACATTTGCCTTAAGCCCTTCATTAGTCCTGTGTTTGCGCACCAGTCTCTTTGATATGTCACCAGCAGTGGGTCTGCTCAAGGATTAGTTAGGTAACTTGTGCTCCAACTTCTGTAGGATTCATGGTGATGTTGCAAACGATGGTCCCACTGCACAGGGGCAATGTGGGTTATTCTCTCTTGCTGGGCTCATATTCAGAATCTAGAGAACCTTTCATGTTAACAAGGATAACACAATGTTCCAGGGTTGACTGGACAGCTCTTCCCTCCTAGTCCTTAGAGGTGGTACCTCTGAGTCAGGATTGAGTTACTTTGATGGAGCAAAATCTATGGATAGCTTGCTCAGCCACAGCTCAAGCTGTACCTATTCTGGGCTGAACAGAACAATCTGGTCTCCAGCTTTTTCACTAACATTACATTCATCTCAGCCACAAAAGATCCCTGCATCATTTCAGTATGATGTGACTATAACAGTCCAGTTAACAGGAGTGCCAACAAACAGCTGACCAGAGTGCCATTGGCAGCTACCCCCAGAATACAATGGTACTATGCTGTCCTTCTCCCCCTCCACACACGCAACGAGCCCTTGCACCCAGATATCACAGCAATGGGAAACTTATAATGTGCACTGCAGTAACAAAGAATCTCTCTTGGGCTGGAAGCGTCTTTTCTTTGTGTCTTTGTTTCAATAAATCATGTGCCTTTTGATGCCTTGGGATCCTATCTGGAATACTCCAAGCTTGCTGCCCTTGGGACTGTGAATCAAGTAAACCCATGAATTCAGTGATGCAGCATGACATGCCTTGCTAGGAAGAGCCAGCCCATCAGTAACACATACATAACATGTAAAAAAGATGTTGCTACTGCCAAGAACCTAGGATTTGTGAAGATATGAGAAACCCAAAGTCTGATTCTCCATCCCACTCAAACTCCATTCAGTCTGGGGAAAAACTGACTTCTTACCTCACTCAGCCCCTCCTCCCCAAATAAATAAGAGCCCTCTCAGATCCACAGATGAAGAGGACTAATTGGCCAGGGTTAAACATGAAGAAGAAAAGGCCTTTTAAAAATTGTCTTGTGCTACTTCCTTTTCAATGCACATGTATGCATACACACAGACACACACATCATGCTTGCTCTCTATATTGTCTAGATCAGTGGTTCTCAACCTTTTGCAGGTCGTGACACACTTTGTGGCATATTGCAACCCAACAGGACACACCAGCCTGCCTCTGCACCAAATCCAACCATCTCCCTGGCTCTCCACGACACAGTTACCACTGTGTGGTGACACACTGCGTCCAGACACACCAGTCTAGATTATAAAAGTTTATTTGCCTGCAAAACACCTAGCACATTTCTGGGTGCTATCAAAGTTCTTATTTAAAAATACTTGCTTTCTGTTTCACTGGGATATGGCATGCAGACATAACCAACTTTATAGTGAAGAGAGATGGAAAATTAGTGAACTAATGCAACAACAATCTGTCACAATAAGCTTTATTTGGCAATTGATCAAACAATCTGATTACCTGACCCCACCTGATAATTCTAGCTCCATCTAAATGGGGGGGGGGAGGAAGCCCAGTGATTTCCACTTAAAAGACTGTGTGATCTTTAGGGTGGTGATTCTGATGTGGAGCAGTAACGTCTCCAAAAAAGTCCTCTGCCACAGCCACATGAGGGGCTTTGAAGAAGGACTCCCTGGGGAGCTGGTCATTGTACATTAGCATTTTATAATTACTGTACAGAATGGTTTGTTTCCCTTAGAACTTTGCAATAAAATCCCTGTTCTACTGCCTCCTTTGTGTGATACTCCATGTGCCTTAGAGAACTGGCTGATTAATAGGAAGGAAATGACTTTTCTTGACCTATGTTCCAGCTAGCCAGAACTTGGATCTGCACATTCATGGGTCTCTGCTCAGCCTTCCTCTTCATGGAGAGACATAGTGGGAGGTCCCCAAATCCTAAGACCTCCCAGGAAAATTCCTTGTAGCAGGGTGAGCCACACCTTTCTAACTATAGAGCTGTAAGACACACGACTTACTAGTATTTAGGCACTATGTTCTCCTGATATTTCTAGCACAAACATCTGATTTTTTATTTTATTTTAATTATCAAATGCTGGGAGCACTTGCTGTAGAATAGAATAGACTTATAGGGTTGGAAGGGACCAATGATCTCATGAGGTCCCTTCCAACCCTATGAGTCTATTCTACTCTACAGCAAGTGCTCCCAGCAGCTGATAAATAAAATAAAATAAAAAATCAGATGTTTGTGCTGGAAATATCAGGAGAACATAGTGCCTAAATACTAGTGAGTTGTGTGTCTTACAGCTCTATAGTTAGAAAGGTGTGGCTCAGCCTGCTACAAGGAATTTTCCTGGGAGGTCTTAGGATTTGGGGACCTCCCACTATGTCTCTCCAAGAAGAGGAAGGCTGAGCACAGACCCATGAATGTGCAGATCTAAGTTCTGGCTAGCTGGAACATAGGTCAAGAAAAGTCATTTCCTTCCTATTAATCAGCCAGTTCTCTAAGGCACATGGAGTATCTGTTACTGTTTGATCCAGCATCAAAAACAGAAAAGGTCTCCAAAGCCAGAGTGTTTACTAACCCAGTTAGAATGTCCTATCCCTCTGTCATGGCTCTGGCAAAGGTCTCACAGCTGTACTGAACTGATCAGAAAGAACCCAAAGAAAAGCAATCTCTTCACCAAACTGCAAATGTGACAAACAATAGATAATGCCTTAGAACAGTGTTTCTAGGCACACAAGAAGGAGGCGGCAAAGAGAATTTGAGAGTTTTCGCAAAACACATTTAATAGTTGAACATCTCAGACCTGGGGGAACAAAGTCTCTGCTGTGTAGATGCATAGAGTGCAAATGAAATCAATGGAGGTGTCCATATACCTATCTATCTACTTTATATTTACAATGAAAATAAATAGAAGCCTTGCCAACCCATTCCTAATTAAATAGTTACTCAGCCTTGAGCAGATATTGAAAGACACAGTAGAGGAAAGTAACAAAAGGAAGCTTCGCTTCTCAGGGCAATCCCCCAGAGGGAGCTTGTTCAAATTTATGACACTCTATCTTTTTCTAAAATTTGTTTTGTGACCTTTGTGTGGTTTTTCTTTGACAGCCCCGTGCTGCTTCCTTCACAGGCCCTGGGAAAACATTTATGTTAATGGGAGCAGATCCATTAGCTTCAGTTGTAACATATTAGCATCTAAGAGGCATACACAGCTGTTTCCCTGCATCTGTTTCTTTGCCTCCTCCTCCTTCTCTTGACAAAGCAGCACAAGAACTAGCAGAGAAAGATTCTCTGTACATCATCACCTACAGAGCCACCATAGATTTTGCCCTGTGTGGGAACAATGAGATAGTTATATGCAGGAGTCATCTAGATGTAATAGAACCAAATGGAGGAAGGGTTGGGTCGAGTTGCCAGGCCTTCTCTGTCACCTGCATCTCCAGTTGTGATGCTGAGGCCTTCAGACTAGTACTTGGCTGCATGCTGTCCCATGAAAAAGCAACACTCTAATAAGAGTGATCAATCTGACAGACTTGCTGACTTTACCCTGCAGCATCCAGGGTTCTTTCACCAACCTCATAGAAGCAAATACTCTATGGATCTGGCATGTGTTTAAGGACTTCCCCCAGCAAATCACTGTACTTTCCATTTGACCCCTTACGGCACCTAGCAGGACCAATTAAATTTCCCTTTGTTACTAAAATGACTCTGGATTATCTACCAGGTTTTTTTAATGCCCAAACAATGGTGGTAACTATGTGCCCATTCTCACTGAACGGCAGCCTACAATACCTTTTCATTGTATCCAAATTGTGCATCACTATCTGCTTTCAGCATGTGTAATAGATTGCATGATTTGTTTGAGTTTACCTGTTATGTTGTGTGTCATTTCCAACATGCTTCCCTTTGGTTTGGCTTGCATAGAGACATTCCAAAAGATACAATAAAATCAGCCTTTGGTTTGACAGAATGTGAAGTTTCCCATTCCGTATATTCTCTATACATAGCATATAACTTATAGAGCACACTTTTGATGGAGAGAACAATGGGAAGCTTCTGTCTCAGGTGACTAGAGAGAGCAGCAAGCTAGGCTTCTCTACTCACCACAATCACTCTTTTGTCTGCTCAACCCCCACTGGTCCATAACAGAGCTCCAGCAGGCAGGGACCTTTGGGCCACACACTCGGGTGTTGTAGCTGGCTGGGCACACCCACATATTTCCCAGGGGCCCAATCAGCAGTCTGTGACTCTGCTGTACAAGGGCTGGGCATCCATGAAGGGCAGAAGTGGCTATCTAGGGAAATTCTCCCTCAGAACAGACTGCGGTTATGAACTCCAGATGCCACAGACAAAACTTTGGGCTGGAGAGTGCCCTCTCAACGATCTCAGAACAGAAAAAGTAAGGTACGGGACATGTGGAGCAAATTACTCTCCTTTCACAACAATAAGGAAGTGTACAGACGGAAGGCCTGGGGCTAGGATAGGCAATCCTGCACTACTCCTATTGATGCTATAGCTGGTATAGGGACAACCAGCATCACAGCATCTCTCTTTCACCCTGAGTCTCCATCAAAACACGTCTACATCATAATATTACGTGTGACATTGAACCTACTTCCTTAGTCTGAGAAGGGGTTGTTCACCATCTCCCAAGAAAACAAATAATCAGCAGTGCAGACGTGAGATCACATATTCTGATCTTTTTTTAATCCTAACTCTTGCTAGCAATTTGTGCATAACCATCCACGTCCAACATGGGTCTGATCCTCTCAGATCATTTGTATGAAAATAGCTGCTGGTTTGACGAGCTGTTAGTTTATTACCTTCATAAAGCAAATTTGCAGTTGATTTGATGTGCTGACAATCTCACTCTTAGCCATAAAAATGCAGAAAAGTATGTTCAGCAAAGGAATAAAGTCTAATCCCACAGTTAGATTCTGTCTCTTTTTCTCAACATGCCTAAGGTGGGCGGGCCCACAAAACAATACACAGCATCAATAAATAAGGCCAGGTTACCCAGCCAGAAGCATTTTCTGTCCAACAACATGAATTAGACACCACATTTTACTACCAACATCTGGAATTCAAATGCCCTTGAAACAGATAGCATCTGGATTGAATTCTCCTCCTATTTTTACAGGCCCTTCTTATTTAATAAATAATAATGGTTTATTACTTCACTGTAAAATTTCATAATCCTTTCTCAGCAAGAATTAAAAAAGATTTTTTTGGAGAGAAATAGAAAGTGTTTTAATAAAATGATGCCAAGAACTAACAGAAAAGGAGAATTTCCTTAATGAAAAGATGGGTTGAATCACTTTTGCATTTTATGGCACTTAGGTTTGGTCATTTACATTTGCAGCTGTGCTAAAAAACTGCACCAACAATTTGTAAAAACAAACAAACAAACAAACAAACAAACAAACAAACAAACAAATATGCCAGTCTTAGATCGGAAAGTAGTCCACATTTCTTTAATCTAGGCCTATTCAGACACGGAACCTGCACACCCCTCACTCACAACGTTACTGACATGCAACTTTTGAAATGTTATATGATTTTACATACTGTGTAATTTTTAGTAAATTCAGATTTGTAGTTTTGTTACCAGAGTAATTAGAGATTTGCAAAACAGTCTCAAATTAATTCAAACAGTACCAGTTTTGAAGGTAATACTTAAACCTTGTTAACTATTAAGAGAATAATTCCTTTCTCCCATGTTTTGTCTATTCGGAATTTGAATGGCCCATCTGTTTCCATGTAAAGCACATGGCACAATGGGGCCCCGATCTCAGACATGATCTCTAGGCCAGTGGTTCTCAACCTTTTGCAGGCTGTGACACATTTGGCAGCATATCGTGACCCTGCAGAACACACTAGGCCATCAACCCCAGGCCAAATCCAGCCATCTCCCTGGCTCGCTGTGACACACTCTGTTACACTGTGTGATGGCACAGTAATGTGTCCCAACATGGTGGTTGAGAACCGCTGTTCTAGACACTAGAGTGATGATGATGATGATGATGATGATGGAATCAGAGAAGTTTAGGGATGGAAGGGACCTCAGGAGGTCATCTAATGGAGACTAAATCCCTGCTCAAAGAAGGACCAACCTCAACTAAATCATTCTAGCCATAGCTTTAACGATGAAGATGATCATAATGTGCTTACTTGTCCATGAAGAGTGCGAACATTGACTGTACTGTATTCTGTACTTTTCTCCATCTTTGCCAGGTGCACCTCAGCTATATACTCGGTCCAGTGAACTATAGCCACAGATAAGGGGAAGTGAGTCAGACTATAGCATGGAGCTGTCCTACAAGATCTACAGGCTATCTGTACCCCAAATGTTCATCCTTTTAGAGATCTCTGTTTATCCATCTGACCTCAACAAAACAAAGTTTATGGGGAAAAACACAACTTTTAAACACTGTGAAAAATTAAACTTCAACAAAATATGAAACAAAAGTACTTTCACCAGCAAATCTCACTCTAGTATCCTGGGTGAATTTCTACCCAGAATTCAGTGAATTCAGCCAGTGAACTGACTGAGTCTTCAGCAGATAAATGTATCATCATATCCCCCTCTCCCCTCTCATAACTCTGTCATTCCAAATGAGCAGGAGGAATTGCACTTCCATTAATATACAGTAAGTCCAGTTCTGATCTGGATTCAAGGCAGCTTGCAGACAGGGCTGTAACCAGGCCGGGACAACTGGGGTAAAGCCCCAGGTGCCAAATTTGAGAGGGCACAAGGGACAGATTGGGCCCCCTGCAGCAGCTGAGGATGGATCTGGCTCCTCAGTAGTGAGTAGCCAAATCCATCCTCAGCCACTGCAGGGAGCTGGATCTGTCCCTGCACCCTCTAAAATTCAGCACCTGGGGCTTCCAGCAGTACCTGGGGCTTCCCACTGAGGATAGATCCAGCTTCCTGCAGGATGAATCCAGTTCCCCATCACCAGCAGGATCCATCCCCCGCTGGCAAGGAGTCCCAGCCACTGCCAGAAGGCAGCTGGGGCCAGATCCAGCTCCCCATGGATAGAGTAGGACCCTGGCCAGATCGAAGCCAGGTCAGAGGAGGGCACCTTTGGGACTGCTTGGCACAGGCACCAGACCAGCTAGTTGCAGCCCTGCTTGCAGATGACTGTCAAAGAGCCAAAGAGATTCACCTCCATGGAAGTAAGAGCTGCAAAGCTATTTCAGGAATGTTTCTGAAAAACTCTTGTGATCCCCTCCCCACCCAAACCAAGGCCTGCAGCCTTGTCTGCTGTCCAGGAAGCAAAGCAGCCCCTCATTTCCATCATGTCTTGATGGTGGTCTAAACAGTCTCATGCATCTTCATCCTTCTGACCTCATGGCAACTGGACCACTCTTGTTGTAAAGTACTTACAAGCTTTAGCTATGATGCCTTTCCTTTCTGCCATACTAAAGACTTCATACAAATTTAACTGAGTCACAGACCTTCTGTGATTCCAGCACAGCAAGGAGTTATTTTTTATCTATTATATAGGTGAATGCTATCGAGCACTAATGAATAACTTCTGGTTGACCCAGAGCATATTTTTTAGACAGACTCCAATCTGTTTCTCTTTGAGACCAGCTGGGCAGGTATTCTGTTCAGACCCCTGGGCACTGGCACAGATACAGTACTCTCCAAGTTGCACAAAGCATTATGCAGCCATGACCCCACCAGGGGGTGCTCCTAGAAATAAATAAGAGATGGGACCTAAAGCAAAACTCCAGATCCAAAGACCTTGCACAGAGAAGTTTTGGATTGAGTTAACCCTTTGGGGCTTCTCAGTGTGACCTGTCTGCTATAAATCATCTTTTAGACGGTAAGCTCTTAAGGACAAGGATTCTCTCCAATTCATGTCTTCAACAACACTGCGCAGGGTGTCAGCACCAAACAAATAATGAAATTGAACAGCTCAAAATTTTTTGCTTCTACTGGCTTAGAAGTCAGAGTAATCCCAGACCAGCCCTATTAGTGGTTGTATAGCCAGCCAGACAGCTACCTTTCTTCTTTTTGATTTATTGAATACAAAAGCTGCATGAGAAAGCAGTATGTAATTGATACAGTACCTGGTTCTGCACTGAGCCTTGTGATGCTGAGAAAGAAAGAGTCAGTGAGTATGGGAAAGGACACCTGTAATTAAGCAGCGGGCTTCTAGGTTATCAGCTGTTAAGTAGAGTTTCAGACAAAAAGCATTGAAACATGAATCTGAAAGGAATGTCTCTAAGTCCCAACATGACTAGCTGTTTATAATGGGTTGTAATAAATTGCTCTTTTATTAAAGCCTCAGAACTGGAGCAAGGGGGGATTTCAGGGTTTATTAAAGAAAATGAAAAGTACAGTGATTCCCCAAGAAAAAGGCATTTTCGTGCTTTCTCTAACTTTATTCCAATGATATTTTTAATACTAACACAATCTCCTACACAGGGCCACAAGAGGAGGGATAAAAGTTAGAAGCTAGTTAGCTGACAGATATTGTGGCAACCAATACAGAAATTATATGTACCTCAAACTTTCCAACAGACAAAACAGTCACATTGACAGAATATAAAGATATGTCTACACTAGCAGGTAAGCCAAGGTTAATTCGGATTTGAGTCAGCAGACACTGGGTTAGAGAACTCGGGACTTTAGCATCTACACCGATGGTCAACCTTACATTAAGAATGTTCTAGCTGGGGTTCTGGCATCTCCAATACAGTATGCAGACCATGCCTAGACTCCATAACGACCTCCTGAATTGTGAATGCTTTAACTCTTTGGTATGGTACAGTGTGGGAAAATTTGGCCATCTATCCTGTATGTTATAGGATGTTTGAACAGCCCATCAATCTGATCATATTGATCCCTTCTGACCTTAGAGTCTATGATTAACACATCCTGCTCGGCAGCCATTTTGGTCTGAGCATCACCAACAACCAGACAAAAATGCACTTTAACAATTATGCAAGGATGACAAATAGGGAGGAGTAGTTACCACTGGGCGAGGAGAGAAAAACAATAATAAAACATAACCACCAGTGATTTTTCCACTAAATAATGGTTTTCAATAATTCTCTCAATCAGCATTTAATTGATAGCTCATTTCCTAATCTTAGAATAATATCTTCAGATACTCTGCACTTTCACAACTTCCTTGGGAGAAAAAGAATCCTGGGGAAAGCAAAGACAAAAGGCCTGCTGGGTTCTAACCAATGAACCATGGAACTAAGACTGAAGGCAAGGTCGAGCCAAAAATGCACATTTATGGCTCACACTAGACCTCCCCCTTCTTTTAAGAAGAAGAGGTTGTCACTCCAAGAGCCTTGGCATTGTCCGGTGGCCTCTAGTGACCCAGTCTTTTCCCAGTAGCTTTTTATTTGCCATCTCTAATTTCTATGATGCTTCTGTAATACTTCTTAAAGGAAAACTTTACAGGAGAGCTAAATTTTCCTGATGTGATAATAAAAGAAGTTAGATGAGCCAAGAAACCTGTCTCCAGTGAGAAGTGGCTAAGAAAGCCCAACTCTTATGTCAGTCATGCCACCTAAAGCTATTTTATTGATGGCTACAATATAGCTATGCATCTGAACATATTTGTGTCCATTACCATTTCTGACCTGCTGTATCAGTATGAGCAATGAACAGAACAGGCTAGTAATTCCTGGTCAATACTAGCACAGAAAGATGCCTAGGGGGCACTGTAAGTTAGCTGTACAGCAGGACATGAAGGTCATGTGCATCAGTGAAACGAATCTAATGAAATTTAATGAAATGAATTTAATTGTCTCAACTTAATCCATAAAGGGAGGTTTATTGCTATATCATCACACAAACATTCACAATTGTCAGTCACAGTTCAGGGAGGATGGGCCTGACAGTTGAATTACTATAGATGTTTATGTAGTCTATGTGGTCAGAATATTATTTCCAGAATCTTATTAAAAACTATTTAGCTCCAGATAATTTTTAGGAATAATAGTGAATAATTAACAATCTAAACTACTTTGCCTGTATGCACCTACTATATCTTTCCCCTTATTTTTTTCCTTCTAGATTTCTTCTAATTGTCACTATCTGACCACCTTTCCTCAAATTAGTATGACAGGTGCCAGGATTCCTTAACGCTGAGAATAATGTGGCTTTTTGTCTCAATTGTAATCAGTCCTGGTAAAAAAGATAGTCAGCTTTGTTTCTCTGGGGTGCATTACAGTCTATCTGTTAAATACACTGCCTGAATAAATCTGGGAGCCAGCAAGGTCGGGTCCCATCAGAGCTATTTCTAAGTCCACAGTTGACAAGGCAGTCAAATATGTCACCACCTCATTCTTCAAACTTTCAATAATTGAAATGAAAAGATTCTAGATTATTTTTCTTAGTAGGCAAATTACAGAACAACTCCATGCTGTGGAATGGTAGAGGAAGTGCTAGGCTACAAACTTGCAGTACTCTGAGGGGCTTCTGTGTTTTAAACCCCACATCCACCACGTAATATAGAAAGCTCTGAAATTTTCAACTCTTTACGCCATTCTCCTGTTTTCCTGGTCTTTTAATCTTCTGAAAGGACTGCCTTCTCTCAGATGTTTTGTGGAGGCCACAAGTACACTTGTTATGCTAAACTAAACAGAAGCATTCCACCTCCCGGGAAGACTCACTCACTCTTGTCTTACATTTTTGTTTAGTTAAAATGTTTCTAAATAATGTCATTAAATCCAGATCCCATTTAGCTGTAGCATATGGATTTTCCCACTATATAAACAGCTTTCAAACTAAACTATCTCTGTGCAAATGTAATTTCCTGTTACCCAGAACATATCCATGCTGGGATCCCAGTGGCTCTGGAAAATGTACTCTGCTCTTTCAAGCCTGTCTCTTCAGCTCTGAATCAGCTTGGTAACGTGACACCTGTGCATGCAAAGAGCAAATACCCTGTAGGACCCTAAGTTCCATACCGATGGGGAATATCTTAATTCTCCTCTGATTGACAGTTCAAAGATCTCCTATCTAGTTTCAAAGAATCTTGCATTTAATTTTAACTGCACTAATTGTATGTCAGAAGATAACCATCAATATTTGACACTGTATAATAATGTTAATTAATAATACCATCCAATTCAAAGGATCCCAAAGGTTTTACACAGTAGATACATTACACTGGGTGGGAATACAACCACTACTCCCAGCAGGCATATGCAGCTACCTCTGGGACCAAACAGCAAAGGTATTTAATAGCAATTGCTTCAACCCCAATTCAAAGAGGGAGCAAAGCAGAAAACTGTACCATAGGAAGCTCCTGGAAGAATTTACAAAGACAAGAGGTAATTACCCAAACTGAGTAATTGGGGGTGAGGGGACAATTGGGCTTAACAGGCCTGGTCTTGCAGACATCCCATTTGTCAGCAGTCCACTTTTGCATGCCCTCTCTAAGACTGCCCAGCAGCAGCATACCCCCAAACACCATGTGGGGAAACCAGTGGGTATTAACTTAGAGGGGAAGAGTGCCACCTACTGACTATCCAGGGAAGCCTACACTAAAACATTGAAAAAATAAAATAAGGAGAGACTTGTATGTAACAGTGAGCATATCTCATGGTCAGTCACTGCTGTATCCTTCACCTTTCTATGTCCTGCCTTTCATTAATTCTGATTGCTCACGATGTTCAGGCTAATTTAAACTATATGAACCTTAGGCCAAGGACCCATCTTTTTTTTAATTGCCTGTAAAGTGCCACGTATGCCAATGGCACTGCAAAGAATGAATTACTTATTTCTGTATTTACTATACATCCTAATGAGTGTAAGTGTACAAACAGTGGTGGATAGTCTTAGGGCCACATGACAGAGAGTGTGGAATATCAAAGAAAGCTCTTTCAATAGTTACCTTGCCTATGGGAGAGGCGTGCAGTAGCTGATATGTAAGAAGTTCAGTATCTTCCTCTGTGAGAACCTGAGCTTCCCCAACTGCTTCACTTTATCATTTTTACTACATTTTGTTTGTTATTCCTTTTAGAAGTGTGTTAATCAAGGTGACAGAGCATTCCAGTTATGGTTAAAACAGTTAAAACTTGTTCCAGAATTTACATGTATAGAATTTCTTGAGAACACTGTGTTATTTTTAAAACCGAAGAGTTTTGAATGCACACTAACAGCTAGTGTGTGATCCAGCTCACACTGAAGTCAATGGCAGCCTTTCAATGGGTTTTGGATCAGGGTCCTAATGAAGAGAAACATTCCCACGACATAATAAGCTTTCTAAAGACATAGTGGGTTACTGAACAGAAACAACACAAGTGGTAGGAGGAGAAGATAAACTTCACTTTTGATGCAGTCAGGTTTATGCAGAGCTGAACGAACTATTTGCAACAAACAAGTAATTCTGCTATTTGTTTCTCCCCTTTTTTGTGCATGGTTTGTCCATGAACAGATAGCAGTTTTTATAAATTTTCTTGCTGTTGACAATTATCAATAGTTTGGTGGAAGCCAGAGGCATTGCTGGTGCTGGGCACCCCGGGGCATGTGCCCCGAACCTCAGTGCCGGTGCCCCGGATCTCCGGCCCAATCAGACCAGAGATCCTGGGCCCAGACGCTGGCAGCCACAGTGGCCCGGCCCCGGCCAGGGATGCAGGACCCTGCCAGCCACAGCCGCTTCCGGCCCCGTCCCCAGCCGGGGATGCGGGGCCTGGCCTCCTTTGGCCGCTTCAGGCCCCGTCTCCAGTCAGGGGGCAGGGCCTGCAGGCTGGGAGCGGGGCCTGTGGGCTGGGGTGGGGCCTGGGCCCATGCCCCGCGTCCCTCCCCCAGCCAGTGATGCCCCTGGTGGAAGCAAAACCAAACCATGAGCTAAGACAGTGGTTGTCAAAGTATGGATCGCAACCCAGTACTGGGTTGCAGACCCAAAGGGACTGGGTTGTGGCACCTTTGGGGGGGAGTGGCTGCCCCTTGCACCCCTGCTGGCCCATGCTACTTCCAGGAGTGGGGGGGCAGCAGCTGTTTCTCACTCTCCTGCTGGCCAGTTCTACTTCTGGGAGGGGAGACGGCTGCCCCTTGCTCCCCTGCTGGTGGGTGCTGCTTCCGGGGGGAGGAGGAGGCTGTCCCTCGCTCTCCCACAGACCAGCACTGATCCTGGGAGGAGGGCGGCTGCCCCTCGCTCCCCTGCCGGCCGGCACTAATCCAGCAGGAGAACAGGCTCATCCCCCCTCCACAGTGGAGGGTCGCCACAGGGCAGAGGGGCCCAGAGCTATGTCCCAAAGAAAAACGTTTGACAACCACTAAGCTAAGGGTAGCCATGGTAGTTTATTTCACCAGAACAAACAAGAAGTCCTGTCACACTTTTAAAGACTAACACATTTATTTATCACATAAGCTTTCCTGGAAGAAAATCCCACTTCATCAGACACTTGAAGATGGAGAACTTACAAAATGGGAGGAAAATAAATGCAGGGTTGCATAAGTCATAGAATCAGGCCAGATTGTTACAACAAATCAATGCAGTGGATTAGATTCAAATACTGGCTCATGCGACACATACATTTGTTAGTCTTTAAAAGTGTCACAGGACTCCTTGTTTGTTTAGGTCACTGCATGTAACAATAGTGTTCCATATTTGAGTTATATGACTCTAAGTCACATAGCATAATATCTGTTTCATGATTGTGTAATCTAACCTTCCTAAACCATTGTTCCCTGATCACCTTTGAGCACCAGCCTCAATCAGCCTTGTGATCACCCTTCCCCTGTGTGTTTAATGAGGGGCCAGGGCTGACCTAGGCAGAGAAGGCTTTAAAAGCCAGTGGCTGAGCGACCAGAGGGAGCTTGCGAACAGGGGACAGCAAACAGGGGAGTTTGAGAGGGAGGTTGGGAAGGAGTTTGGTGAGGCCACGATGGTGAAGAGGAGCCGCACTGCTGCCAGCGCCCCTTCTGTCTCTTCTACCTGTGCCTGTAGCCAGACAGACATCCTGACCATAGATATCTCTATCCAGACCCTGGTGTGGACTTGCAGGGACTGCAGCCTGCAGTTCCCTGTCTCCGACGATCTGGCTGGGGAGATTAATCAATGTGACAGGTGCCTGCTGGTGGAATCTCTCAGGAGGCAGGTGGGAGAGTTACAGGAGGAGGTGTCTCGGCTTAGGAGTATCCACACCCTGGAGAAGTTCCTCGACAGCATCCACGAGGAGAAGTGCAAGAAGGAGGGCACTATCCAGGTGCCAGGGACTACTGCCACAACACTGGAGCTGGATGGGGAGCCTGTGGCAGGGGGAGGACACTGGCAGCTGGTTACCTCTGGCGGTAGGCAGTGCTCCACCCCTGCCCACAACCCACCCTCCGTTGTGGTGAAGAATCGTTATGCGGTGCTAGAGACGGTGAAGGAGGTGGAAGAGGAGAGGCCATGCACCCCCGAGGCTGGGAGGATCACAGCCACCACAGCTAGGAGGAAACGTAGAGTTGTGGTGGTTGGGGACTCACTTCTGAGGGGGACGGAGGCACCCATCTGTCGCCCTGACAAGGTCTCTCGAGAGGTATGCTGCCTGCCAGGTGCCCATATCCGAGATGTTACGGAGGGACTGTCAAAAATCATCCGCCCCTCTGACTACTACCCCATGCTTCTCATCCATGTAGGAACCAATGATACTGCAAGAGGTGATCCTCGGCAGATCAAAGGTGACTTCAGGGCTCTGGGAGCGCGGGTGAAGGAGTTTGGAGCACAGGTGGTGTTCTCCTCGATTCTTCCGGTCAAGGGTAGAGGCCTGAGCAGAGACAGATGCATCCTGGAGATGAACGTTTGGCTGCGAAGATGGTGTCGTCAGGAGGGCTTTGGCTTCCTTGACCATGGGTTGCTGTTTCAGGAAGAAGGACTGCTAGGCAGAGATGGACTCCATCTTTCGAGGAAGGGGAAGAGCGTATTTGGACGCAGACTGGCTGACCTAGTGAGGAGGGCTTTAAACGAGGTCTGAAGGGGGAAGGAGACCAAAGCCCACAGGTAAGTGACTATGTGGGAGACCAGGGGGATGGGATGGAACTTGGGGGGTGCCGGGACTGTAACTCCAGGGATAGAAGAGAGGATAGTTGGAACATGTGGGGGGAATCAAATAACCTTCTTAGATGCTCTAATGAAGCCCTAATGCCTGAGGCAGGTGGAGGAGGTCAACACCAAAAGAAAATCCAGGGAGGTAGATACAATAGAATTGAAAATCAAAATGGGAAAGTAGGGCAATCAGCTGGGTATCTTAGGTGCCTATACACAAATGCAAGGAGCCTGGGAAACAAGCAGGAGGAATTGGTAGTACTGGCGCAGACAAAGAACTATGACATGATTGGGATAACAGAGACGTGGTGGGATAGTTTGCATGACTGGAGCTCTGCAATAGATGGGTATAAACTGTTCAGGAAGGACAGGCAGGGAAGGAAAGGGGGAGGAGTAGCACTATATGTAAAGGAGCTCTATGACTGCTCAGAGCTTCATTATGAACGTGGAAACAAGCCAGTTGAAAGTCTGTGGGTTAAGTTTAGAGGGGAGAGCAACAAGGGGGATTTTGTGGTAGGTGTCTGCTATAGACCACCAGATCAGAAGGAGGAGGTAGATGAGGCATTCTGTGGACAACTGACAGAAGTTTCTAGAGCACAGGCCTGGTTCTCATGGGGGACTTCAATTACCCTGACATCTGCTGGAAGGCCAATACAGCAGTGCACAGGCAATCCAGGAAGTTTCTGGAGAGTGTTGAGGACAACTTCCTGGTACAAATGCTGGAGCAACCAACTAGGGGCCTTGCGCCTCTCGATCTGCTGCTCACAAATAGAGAAGAATTTATCAGGGAAGTAGAAGTCAATGGCAGCCTGGGTAGCAGTGACCATGAAATGATTGAGTTCAAGTTGATGATTAAAGGAAAGAAAGAAAGAAGCAAAACGCAGACCCTGGACTTCAGAAAAGCAGATTTTGTCTCCCTCAGGGAACTGATGGGCAGGATCCCTTGGGAGGCTGATCTGAAGGGGAAAGGTGTCCAAGAGAGTTGGGTGCATTTTAAAGAAACCCTGCTAAGGGCACAGGAAGATACAATTCCAATAAGGAGAAAGCACAGCAAATGTGGAAGGCGCCCACTGTGGCTTAACAGAGAGCTCTGCACTGAGCTGAAACATAAAAAGGACGCTCACAGGAAGTGGAAGCTAGGACAGATGACTAAGGAGGCATATAAAGACATTGCTCGGGACTGCAGGGATAAAATCAGAAAGGCCAAAGGACAAATGGAGTTGCGACTAGCAAGGGATGTGAAGGATAACAGGAAGGGGTTCTACAAGTATATCAATAACAAGAAGAGGATCAGGGATGGTGTAGGTCCCTTACTGAATGGGGCAGGCATCCTCGTGACAGAGGATGAGGAAAAAGCTGAAGTGCTCAATGCTTTTTTTACTTCAGTTTTCACAAGCAGGGTCAGCTCCCAGCCCACTACACTAGGTACAGTAGACTGGGGAGAAGAAGAGAAGCCCTTGGTGACAGAAGGTCAGGTTAGGGACTGCTTAAAGAAACTAGATGTGCACAAGTCCATGGGGCCAGATGAACTGCATCCGAGGGTGCTGAGGGAGCTGGCTGATGAGATAGCAGTACCGTTGGCCATTATCTTTGAAAACTCGTGGCGAACAGGGGAGGTGCCAGAGGACTGGAAAAAAGCAAATATAGTACCTATCTTCAAGAAAGGCAAAAAGGAGGATCCAGGGAATTAGAGACCTGTCAGCCTCACCTCAATCCCTGGAAAAATCATGGAGCAGCTTCTCAAAGAATCCAGCCTGAAACACTTGGAGGAAAATAGAGTAATCAGGAATAGTCAGCATGGATTCACCAAGGGTAAATCATGCCTGACCAACCTCATCGCCTTCTATGATGAGATGACTGGATTTGTGGATGTGGGAAGAGCCGTTAATGTGATATACCTTGACTTTAGCAAGGCTTTTGATACAGTTTCCCACAGCATTCTCACTGGCAAATTAAGGAAGTATGGGTTAGATGCGTGGACTGTAAGGTGGATAGAAAACTGGCTAGATCAACGGTTTCAGCGTGTAGGAATCAATGGCGCCATGTCAAGTTGGCAAGCAGTAACAAGTGGTGTGCCCCAGGGGTCAGTCCTGGGGCCAGTTCTGTTCAATGTTTTCATTAATGATCTGGATGATGGGATAGATTGCACACTTAGTAAGTTTGCAGATGATACCAAACTGGGGGGAACGGTTGACACCCTAGAGGGCAGGGACAGGATTCAGGGAGACCTAGACAAATTGGAGCAGTGGGCCAAGAGGAATCTCATGAGTTTCAACAAGGACAAGTGTAAAATCCTGCACTTGGGACGAAAAAACCCCATGTACTCCTACAGGCTGGGGAGTAGTCAGCTAAATAGCAGCATTGGAGAGAAGGACCTGGGAGTCATGGTGGATGGGAAGCTGGATATGAGTCAGCAGTGTGCGCTTGCTGCCAGAAAGGCCAATGGCATACTGGGCTGCATCAGAAGAAGTGTTGCCAGCAGATCGAGGGATGTGATCATTCCCCTCTATTCTGCACTAGTGAGGCCACATCTGGAATACTGTGTCCAGTTTTGGGCTCCCCACTACAAAAAGGACATGGACAAATTAGAGGGAGTCCAGAGGAGGGCAACCAAAATGATCAAAGGGCTGGAGCACAAGCCCTATGAAGAAAGACTGAAGGAACTAGGCTTATTTAGCCTGCAGAAGAGAAGACTGAGGGGGGATTTGACAGCAACCTTCAACTACTTGAAGGGTTGCTCCAAGGAGGAGGGAGCTCGACTGTTCTCGGTAGTAACAGAGGGCAGAACGAGAAGCAATGGTTTCAAGTTACAGCTGGGGCGGTCCAGGCTGGATATTAGGAAAAACTTCCTTACTAGGCGAGTGGTGAAGCAGTGGAATAAGCTGCCTAGGGAGGTGGTGGAATCTCCATCTCTGGAGGTGTTCAAGTCCCAGCTGGACAAAACACTGACTGGGATGATCTAATGGGAGTGGTCCTGCTTTTTTTGGCAGGGGGTTGGACTAGATGACCTCATGGGGTCCCTTCCAACCCTATGATTCTATGATTCTATGATACTTCTGCCCAAAACAAATTTTGTTTCACTCTGAATTTTTGATTTCCACTACTAGTCTGAAATGCACTTTGGACAATCATTTGTTATGATGAATTTTAATATAAGTGAATAAAAATGAGTATGAATACAGTGCATGCAAAATTCTAGTCTAAAACTCACCAGGATGTTAATAATTTTTCTTGCTGATTGCCCAGGTCTCATAACTATAGTTTTCAAGGTTCTCTTAAACTAAATAACCTTTGACCCTGCTTGCATCTAGCAAAAGCAGGAGTCTGAAGGTCAAAGGTTAAGAGGCCTGGAAATTATCATATGTTTATCAGCAAAATAAGCTAGGAATAATGTTGGAGCAAATGCCAATCTGTTCCCACCATCTCAAATTCCAAAGAAAACACAATGAAATTAACACTCTGGGCAGTAACAGCCAGGAAAGTGAATATTTTCACAAGCCTGTGAGGCTCTGTGATGGAATTTCATGTAGACTATTTGCATGTTAGTTGCTGACATTGTGAGCTTTACAGGAAAGCAATAGAATTTTTTATTTGTCACTTTCTAACCCTGAGAAAGAAATTTAGGTCCAATCTTGCTTCCATGAGGTTATTGGCAAAACTCCCTTTAACATCAATGGCAGAGGCCAGGGGCATCAGTGGCTGGGGGAGGGACCTGGAGCACGGGCCCAGGCCCCGCCCCCGAGCAGAAGGCCCTGCCCCCAACTTGCAGGCCCCGCCCCTGGCCAGGGACAAGGCCAGGTACCACTGTGCCCCCACGGGTGGCTAGGCCCCTCATCACTGGCCGGGGCCAGGGCCGGGGCCGGAAGCGGCTGCAGGAGGCCGGGCCCCGCATCCCCAGCCAGGGACAGGGCCACCACAGCCGTGGGCAGCCAGGCCCCGGATCCTCAGCCAGGGACAGGGCTGCCGGCGGCCAGACCCTGAATCTCTTACCCAGAGATCCGGGGTACTGGCGCTGGGGTTCAGGGCACATGCCCCGGGGTGTCCAGCACCAGTGACGCCCCTGGCAGAGGCAGAGGTGTCGCTGGGCGGCAGCGGCCCTGTCCCCAGCCGGGGATCCAGGGCCTGGCTGCCCGCGGCCGTGGCAGGGAGTCCGGAGCCTGGCTGCCCGCGGCTGCTTCCGGCCCCGGCCCCAGCCAGGGATGTGGGGCCTAGCCACCTGCAGCGGTGTGGTGGCTTCTGGCCCCATCCCTGGCCAGGGGGCGGCCCATGGGCTGGGTCCCTCCCCGGGCCAGCGATGCCCCTGGGCAGAGGTTCAGATGCCAAATGTGGAGCAGGAAATAGGAAACACCACTTTGCCACACAGACAGCAAGTCACTGGAATGGTGGATTACCTGCACAACCATCCTTCTTTGAGATGGGCTGCTTGTGTACTTTTAGTTGTAGGTGTTTACGTGCCACAGGGCATGATTAACCGGAAACTTTTTGCCCTAGCCTGTCAGAGCAGGGTCAGCAGCCAACACTCCCTCTGGCTGCTCCCACAGCTATATATATGGCCCTGACCCTGATCCTCCTCAGTCCCTTCTTATCACTAACTCCAAGTAGCTGGGACAGAGGGAAGGACCTGAATGTATGCAAGCAACCCATCTTGAAGGACAGTTACACAGGCCCACTGTTCTTCGAGCACTCCTTGCATCATTCAGTTGTAGGTGACTACTAGCCGTACCTTGGATGGTGGGCACAGTTTTAATTTTCCCTGACATCAGCATGGTTACGCTCAGAGTGGCATCCTCAAAATCATGGTTGGGTGATAGTGTGGAGGGAAAAATCCTCTTCCCTAATTTGTTAATGATTTATGGATTTGTTTGATGTTATATATCTTAGGCATGGATATACGTATGTTTTATGTAATGTTATATTTGGGGTGGAATCCCTGACAAGCTTCTCCCCAGCATTAGGCGCTGAGTAGGAACACCAAACAGCATTGGACTCCGCCTAGGGGCAAGATGCAGGAATGGGTTGCTGAGGTGCAGTATTCTGCCCGGCAACCAGCGGAATGTGGGATGTCAATCAAGGGCAGACACCGAGGGAGCGCTGGAACTTCCAGAAATGGAACGCAGGGAGCAGTGGCACGAAACTGAGGGGCGCAGATTGGGCAGATAGCCGGAGGGGTTGGGTTTTTAAGGCCCTTCACGCCAGAATTCAGGGTCGCTCCGCTGTGCTCTGCAAAGGCTATTGGACCTGTTTGGGATTGTTTAACTGGTTGCGGCCCTGTTGAACAGAGCCTGTGTATGTGGAATGGCCCGGAGCAGTCTTTAAACCAAAGGGTGGTGTGAGACCTTGCTCTGTGTAAAGAGTCTCTGAGAGTAGGGCTCCTAAACTTTGATTTTGGGAAAAACAGCCTGGCATTTTAGAACTCTGCTCCTGAGGCAAAGAGATTTGTGATAGACAGCCAGGGAGCGAGGAGCGCCTGAAGCAGATCGTGCTGAGTGGAGACTACAGAGACCAGCAAGGGTCCGTTTGTCTGGAACTACGTCCACCAGGGTGAAGATTCGAGCACGGGTGTCTGTGTGACGTTTAGAGTGTGGTTCCAGGGAAAGAAAAGCCAGTCAGCATGATTTCTGAAAGCTGTGGTGATTCATTCCAAGTTCTGTGGGATTTAACTTGGTTTAAATTCACATTGTATGGGTTTGGGTTTCCTTCTTGTATCAGGGCCCATTTAATACTGAAGAAAGGGGGGTAGGGAAAGCATTTGTTTGTTTTACACTGCATGTTCTGTTTCTGTTAAAGATCTAATTGTGTTTATACCTGTGTTGACGTTGGTGCTTGCATCAAGGGACAGGACCTCCAGGTTGATAGATGCCTGAAGGTGGGGTGGCCCAGTAAGCGGGAAGACTGGCCCCTTTAACAACCAAAATTTCCCCGCAACAATAGAGCCATGGGCCATCAAGCCTCCACTGGTGAACACGATACCAACCTGTATGTTCTTCTGGGGGAGGACCACACAAGGGGTGCCAACAAGGTTATCTGCCATTCTATCAGGAAGACTAGAGCCTCTGCTGGGAGGGCGACCTTGATTCGTCATGGGTGCCCTCATTGTAGATCACAAAGTGATTCAACAAGGGAAATCATTGTCTCTAGCAACATTTTGCTATACCACAATGTGGCAAAATGGTTGCTACATCCCGAACAAAAGGGGAGGGGAACATGGCCTATCCAATGTTGATGGGATGGGTTTTGTCACTGCCTATGATACACTGGTCCAGATCGTTGACCTGGAACCTGGTAGTACACACCAGGGGAATGGGTGTCCTACTTCAATAGGGAAGGACATGTGGGAAGACAACCACAGAAAAAGGGGAATTGGCTCCAAACAGAGGATTCTAGTCTCCTAACCTATCAGTATTCAAGGGGAAAAGAAATTCCTAGGTCAAGACCCGTCTGTTTAGGTGGGGTCCAATTGGGTGGACCTTCAGGCCTCCAAAGGGGCTCCCCTGATCCTAAGTACCCAGAGACGATGGGGTCGGGGGGGGGACCTCCTGGAGGGCCCTACCCAATGAAGATAACCTTTCTTACAAGACGTTGTGATGGGGGTGAGGATCCCCCTGAAGGAACTCCCATTCCCTGGACCCCTTGGGGGAACGGAGGAAGGAATTTTGGGGGAAGCCCATCATAGGGTGTGCTACCAACAGTAAACTAGGCCCTTCTAGTTTGCTAGGAGTCTCAGACCACTTCCCGAAGGCCGAAGGATTTCCCACAAAAGGGCCAACAGCATACCAGTGTTCAAGAGTTCATAGGATGACTCTGTTAAACTGTAGAGCATCATATTTAAGACCCACTTGGTGGTAAATCTCCAGGTTGTGGGTAGATCCTCCCAATACCCTTCAGAGACCTGGCAGAGGTGGTAAGAGAGAGTACTGAGACCCCCTCCACCTTATCAAGGAGGGCCAAGATCACCACTAAGTGAACCTTGAGAGAGGGGTCAATAGGCCCCTCTCCTTAAAGTCTAGGGGATAATAAAGTGTGGAGTGAATGGGAGCTGATTCTCATTTTATTTCTTTTCCCCTGGTCCAGGGGAAGAAAACGTCTCCACTTAACAATGTAGGTAGCCTTGGTGAAAGACCTCCTACCACCTGTCTCTCAGCCATGTTTAGCCATGCAGCGGGGACCCTAAGCAGGAGTGTACAGAGAAGCGTTAGGGCAGCAGCCAGCTCGCTGTCAGAAAGAGGAGGGAAAAACCCCTTCTGCCCGGTTGTTGGAGCTGCAGGGATCGACATGTCTATTGAGCTGGGGGCTGCTATCAAGGCTTCAACCATGGAGCAGCAGGCCATTAATTAACAATATTGCTCATGGTGAAGAACGGTCTTCCCCAGAGAGAAGGAAGGAGAAGAAGGGGAGTTACTCCCTTCTGTGGAGTTCAGTGGGGGCCCCATTAAACCTTCAGGGGTTTGTAGGGGGCCATATAGACAAGGTGAGCAAGGGCAGCTGCACCCTCATAGCAGACAGTGACGGCGGCACTGTCCCGCGGTTCTCCCCGAGGCTAGGGTTAGAGGAAAGCAGCAATCCTTTCCTCAACCCCTTCATAGGTGAGGGAGTGAAGGGGCGTCGCTGGCGCTGGGCACCTGGGGCATGTGCCCTCAATCCCAGTGTCGGTGCCTCAGGTCCGGCAGGGCCCCTCCCCTGGTCTACAGCCCAATCAGGCTGGAGATCCAGGGCCCAGCCACCCGCGGTGGCAGCAGCCCTGTCCCCAGATGGGGATCTGGGGCTTGACCACGCAGGCCACTCCTGGCCCCATCCCCAGCCAGGGATCCGGGGCCCAGCTGCCTGTGGCCATGGCAGCCCCATCCCCGGTGGGGGATCCGTGGCTCAGCCACCCATGGCTGTGGCAGTCCCATCCCTAGCCAGGGAGCCGGGGCTCGACCACCCGCAGCAGCGGCAGCCACTCCAGCCCCGTCTCCAGCTGGGGATGCAGGGCCCAGCCGCCCATAGCCGCTTCCGGCCCCGTCCCTGGCTGGGGATCCAGACCCAGCGGCATGCAGCAGCTTCCAGCACTGCCCCCCTGCCAGGGGGCGGGGCCTAGGGCCATGCCCCTGGGGAGTGATAGTGTTTTATTACCTGTCCTGGTACAAAAGGGGCATCTGAGCGGCACACAGTCGCTCGGGATCAACACATAGAGTGGTATGTCCTGTCAACCCCCAGGTTCTGAGGTGGTTTGGAGCTGAAAGTGATGTCATGTCTTGTTTCTCTTTCCCTGTGCATCCCAGTCTGACTGTTGTCTGAGAGGGGTCCCCAGGCACGCAGTTTGAGGGTCAAGGAGGGGTAACAGTGGGCCTCCTTCTCCATCCAATCCCCTACCGGTTCTTTGCCAGGATCCTAAAGGTCCATGCATATACAGTTCTATGTGCATATGAGTATAATTTGTTCTCTCACCCCTTGTCGGCCCTGCAACGATGGTCTCCTTGGGGTTGTCTGTGAAGGGTTCATGGATTGGCATTGCCGTAGAAGAAGAGAGGGATCCTGAGACTGACTGTGAGGGGGCAGTTTGAATGAAACCGATCTTTGGGTACCAGTCCTGGGACCCCAAGGGCTGTTGCGATGGGGCCTGCGGGGGAAAAGGAAGTACAAATCTTAGAGGCATGGATAGGCGGAGGCAGTGTCCGGTTGAAGGAGCGCTCATTCAGGATTCAAGAAGTGCTCATTCAGGGGACAACGGGGTGCTCTACACCTTGGGAGGGAGGCCTGGAAGGTGGAGGTGTACTAGAACCCCATGTGGACTGCTCTCCCTCGCCATCATGCAAGGAGGAGTCCCTGACAGACCCACTGCCCCGGATGCTCAAAGGGCTGCTGAGGGCTGGATGGCTGTCCGGGCACCTGCAACATGCACATGCCCAGAGATCTGAGGGCAGATCTTGGGTCGCTCATGCTGTGCAGCAGAGAGTTGGCAGCTTTAGCAAAGAGTGACCGTGCCTTGAAGGGGAGGTCCTATGTGGCCTGCTGAATTTTGGAGCTATGCTGTACGGTGCATGACCACAGTCGAGGTGGTACCACAGCTAGCCATGTCTGAGGCATCCCAGGCTACCATGAGGGCATCACAGGGGGCCAGCACGCCCTCCTCTATGACCAAGTCATAGTCTTCCAGGTGTTCCTGGGGAAGGAGGTCCCAGAAGCGCCTCATGGTCTCCCAAAGGTCAAGGGCATATCAGCCAGCCAGCGCTTAGTGATACGGAGCTGGAAGGCAGAAGCTGAGTCAGCCTTCCATCCCAGGTGGTAGAGCCTCCTAGCCTCCCTAGACCTTGGAGAGGGGTCTGGACAGTCTGCCCCTCCCATCTGTGGGCATCCTCTGCCACCTGGGAGCTTGGTACCAGGTGGTCCACCAGGAAGGGGAAGCTCTCTGGGGGAACCTGGTATTTGTGACTGGCCACCTTAGAGACTGGTGGGATGGAGGCAGGAGTCTGCCAGTGTGCCCCAGCAAGGTCATGCATACTATCGTGCAGAGGCACTGAAATAGCGGCTGGGGAAGCCATGAATGCCAGGGCAAAAAGGGGGTCCTGTACCCCCCCGAGGGGCTTGACCTCTAAGCTCAAATATGCCATCATCCAGCAGAGGAAGTCATAGTGGGTGCTGGGGTCCTCTGTATACGACCATGGCCAAGGGTTCATGGATTTGGTCAGGGATGAGGACAGATGTGACCTCAGGGTGCTGCTCCTTGGCTCAGCAGTATCATGGGAGGGTTCTGGGCAAAGGGGACTGGCTGTGAGTGCACTAGTGGGGAGGGCTCAGCGCTGGAAGCCCTTCACATGTAGGCTGGACCTGCCTGCAGCTGGGATGGGTGGGTGAGTGAGGTGCTGGTTCCCAGGGGTTTGGGGAATGGGTTCCTCAGTGCTGGGCAGGCAAGGCTGGCACTGCAAATTTTGATACTGCTGGTGCCAGGGTGGATGGCTCCAGTAAGGTGCTAAGGTGCCAAGGTGGAGAAGGGGAGGGCCTACAAGGGTGCCTGGACCTATGACCCAGCTTGGTGCTGGGGAAGGCAGAGGTCTGAGGGGGAGGATCCCAGGACCCCTTCAGGCTCCAGTGCTGCCTGGCACAGGGAGGCTTGCAGTGCCAGGGTAGGTGAAGACCTATTCCACTGTGGAGTAGCCCACTTCCCCAGGAGGAAGACTGGTTTCCCTCTCGGCCTAGACGGCATGGGAGTGGCCAGAAGTAAGAAAGCCTTTGCAGCTTTGAAGGCCTCCAGAATGGATAGCACCAGGATGGACTCCAAGCCTTGCCCCTGAGAGGGGGCTGACTGGGGAGAGCTGGAGCAGCACTGGTGCTTTGATGCCGAAGTCAATGCCAAGTGTGGTTTCCTTTGCTCCTCTGGGGAGCGGCACCAAGATGGCCCTGGTGCTGACTTGGCATGCAGTGCTGGCAGCTCTGTAGGAAAGCCTGATGTACCGGGAGTAGGCTGCAGTGCTTGCTCCATGGCCAACACATGGCGCCTTTGCTGTCTTTCAAGGTCCTTGGTTTGAAGCACCAACAGGTTCAGCATTGACTTGCCTGATGAGATTCACCAAGGCATTTAAGGCACTTCTTGTGGGGGCCGTCCCTCAGGAAGGCCTTGCCACAACTCGCACAAGGTTTGAACCCCAGAATGGCAGGCAGTGATTGGGAGTGGTGTTCCGGCTCTGGGTGTGAAGACTCAGTGGGAGCACTGGGTCATAGTAGGACGATTTCCACAAACAGATCTTTGAATGCAAACAGGTGGCTCATAAACAGAGCAGAACAGACTGGCACTTGCACTAGCGCAAGGAGCAGACTGTTCTGTAACCATTGCTGAGGGCGGAAAAAGGAACTGAGATGGATCAGCATCTGGGCCACACACATAGCCACGGAAGTGGCCAGAGGGGGCATTGGCCGCCGAACCTGCTCTGACAGACTAGGGCAAAAAGCTTCCAGCCAATTGTGTGCTGCAGCACGTAGACATGTACAACTGAATGATGCAAGCAGCCCATTTTAGAAGGACAGTTACACAGGTAAACCACCATACTAACATGGGTGTGAATCTAAGCCCAGACAGTTTTAGGATTTTAATAATCACCTAAAGGATGAAAAGCTGCCCAGACAGCCCTGGGCAGTTAATTGATAAGTATTCATTTCCAAGAAGATTCTAATTAAATGTGTTTGATGCATCTTTCTATATGATCTAGGAAACAACATAGGAGATACTGAAAACATACATACTGAATCCTATGGCCAGTCTCCTGGCTATCTGCAAACTGCAGAGCCAATTAAATAAGATGAAATACTTGGGTGAGGGTGAGCAAAGTTCTGTCATTGAAAGGATTTTGGGAGTTTTAAAGATGAGGCTGAGAACCCATCATTACATCAGTGGTGTCATATTCACTCCCCAGAAAATATACTCAGTGAAAGGGGAAGTGAGCATTCCTTTCTACTGAAGGACTGTGGAAAGACTGGGTAGAACGCTCTTGGGATAGGCTATGCGTAGAAACCTAGGAACTGCCAGACTGGATCAAAACTAACAGATCCATGTAGGGTAGTCATGAGCAGATCTCGCCCCAGTCATTAGAGACTGGCTTTACCACTGAAGCATGAGGCTTTTGGCTTCTTAAAATTGTTTTTAGCATTTACTATAACTCTGAATATTCATGACAGGTTCCAAAGGGATAGCTGTGTTAAACAAATAAGGAGTCTCCTGGCACTTAAAAGACTAACAAATTTCTTTATCACGAGTTTCCATGGTGGAATTTTCTCCCACAAAAGCTCATCAATAAATAAATTTGTTAGCCTTTAAGTGCCACAGAACTCCTTGTTTGTTCAGGCTGAGTTCAGAAAATTTTGTGTGGGACTATGTGCTCAGTCACAACTAGGATGGCATATCAATCAGCCAATGTGATCATTCCACTCATATGAGAATCTTGAAGAAAACTCATTGGATGGCAACCCTTGCAAACGTTGACTGGGGCCATAATGTGCTTCATAAGATTGCTCTTTCTTGTGCCTTCTTTTGAAGATGATGAATATGGAGATAATGACATTGTAGTATCTATAAATACGCTGCAAAACTTGTCCAGTTACAACATAAATTTTAAATCAATTCTTACTCTTGTTGGAATACTTACCACACTTACAGAGATCAGTATGAGTCAACAAGTCAAAAATTAAACATCTCCTTGAGATCTGACCCTTTCTTGTAATATCTAATACAGTAACATTTTACATTTATACATCACATTCCATCTAACAAATACAAAGCACTTCACCAATTCTCTCTCTGTTGATATGTGCATTGCAGCTATCCACACAGAGCTTAACTCCAGAAACACAGCCACCTCTAGCGGAAAGGGTGATGCCCAAGGAGCAAATGGCACACAATGTTATATGGCAATGCGGGGTTGGACATTATGGCCAGAGAACACCATGACCAATCTCTATGAACTTTCCTAGAAAAAGTGTCCACAAAGCTGGATGGAGTTCAACATATCCAACATAAAGAACTTCTAAAGGGCATTTATGGTTCACTTTCATCTGAATGCCACTTACATTTCAAATATCAAGATTTCCTGTGTTTGCTTCTTACTTTTGAAGCAACTTGAGAAGGTTTAGGGGGATTCAGGTGGTGCATTTCTGTTGGAAGACAAAGTGTTTCTTGGCCTATGGCCAATAAGAATGGTTTTTTGTTTTTGTTTTTTTTTTAAAGAGCGTTGGGAACTTAGACAATTTTTTTTTTTTTTTGCAGGTCACTTCTTCTTATCCTCTGCTACTAGTATAGTTAAATGTGCACTCTTCACATTGTTCTAATCATTACAGGTTGTGAATTTCTCATATCATCTTTCACCATCAGAAATAATTTCAGACCACAATCCAGTGGAAATACATTTATTATTTACTGCATGTATCACTGGCATCTAAATACACAATATAATGCGCCTAGATCAAGTAAAAATATATGTTTCAGTAAAAGCTGATGATTAGAACACAATACAACTGGATGGGTAAGAATATATAAGAACAGTCATATTGGATTAGACCAGGCGTGGCCAAACTGCAGTTTGGGAGCCACATATGGCTCTTGAATGAAAAACTGTGGCTCCCAGAAGAACGTCAGCAAATCAATTTAGGAAAGCAGCCCCAGCCTAGGAGTTCAGGAGGGGGTCAGGATACTGGGGAGAAAGAGTGGTATGGTCAGGGATGACAGGGAGAAGTGTGGCATGGTTGAGATTTTAAAAAACTCACCACTAGCCTGCAGTCTTGTACATCGAGCAGTAGCTAAGTTTTTACTCTACAGGCCTAATTTTCATGGTAACCTTAAGTAATTATTAGAATCTGACATTACTAGGATCAATATTTGTCCTCTTTTTACGATCAAATTAAAGTGTGCAATGAATTTTAAACTTAGTAATTTTGGAGTAGGTAAAAGTATATGGCTATACGTCTCAGTGTGGCTCTCGAAGGTTTAATAATCAACTCGTGTGGCTCTTGAGTTCCAGAAGTTTGGCCACCCCTGGGTTAGACCAATAGTCCACCTAGCCCAATATCCTGTCTTTCAACAGTGACCAATGCCAAGCGCTTCAGAGTGAATGAATAGAACAGGTAATCATAAAGTGATCCATTCTATTGGCTCTTCCAAGGCTCTGGCAGACAGCACTCCTGATCCGTCCTAGCTAACATTCAGTGATCGACCTATCTTCCATGAATTTATACAGTTCTTTTTTGAACCCCATTACAATCTCGGCCTTCACAACATCCTCTGGCAAGAAGTTCCACAGGTTGACCGTACATTATGTTAACAAATACTTCCTTTTGTTTGTTTTAAACCTGCTCATTTGGTGACCCCTACTTTTTTAGTTATCAGATGGAGTAAATAGCATTTCAGTATTTACTTTCTCCACACCAATCACTAATTTCTAGACCTTTATCATATCTCCCCTGCTTTGTCATCTCTTTAAAGGCTCTGTTATTAGCTCTGCAGTTGCTGGTGAGTATCTGTTTAAGGTTGGGGGGCTGCCTGTAAGCGAGGACAGATCTGTTTCCCAAGGCTTAAGAGAGTGAGGGATCATCTTGTAGAATAGGCTGTAGATCCCTGAAGATGTACAGTAGGGCTGTGTCTACACTGCCAAATTAGTCCAGACTAAGCAAGCTTTGTTTGGACTAATTTGGCCCATGGTAACACTAGGCTTTACCTAGTCCAAACTAAGAAATTTCTTAGTTCAGACGAGGTAAAGCTTTGTCTGAAATAGTAAGACCCAGTGGTTAGTCTGGACATCCAAAGCACACAGACAAAATCCGAAGTAATGGCTAGTTTGGACTAAAGAAGTCCAAACTAGTCACTTAGTTCGAACTTTCCACACATTCTAGTTCAAACTAAAACTTTAGTTCGAACTAGAATGTATGGCAAGTTCGAACTAAAAAATCCAGGTTAGTTCGGGCTACCCTCAGACAAGTTTAGTTTGAACTTGCAAGTCCGAACTAAAATTCTAGATGTAGACATAGCCCAGAGGTCTGACTTAGGGGTTGTAGGTAATGACTAGCGGCGTTCTGTTGTTTTCTTTCTTGGGCTTTTCATACAGTAGTTGACTTCGAGGTACCCGCCTGGCTCTTTCAATCTGTTTCTTCATTTCCGCAGCCGAGTACTGTAGTTTTAAGAATGCTTGACAGAGATCCTGAAGATGTCTGTCTCTATCAGAGGGTTCAGAGCAAATGCAGTTATATCTTAGGGCTTGGCCATAGACAATGGATCATGTGGTGTGTTTTGGATGAAAGGTCAAGAGATATAGGTAATGATACTGATCAGTAGGTTTTCAGTATAGGCTGGTGCTTATGTGTCCATCCCTAATTTGTACTGTAGTGTCCAGAAAGTGGATCTCCTGGGCGGAGTGTTCCAGGCCAATTTTAATAGTGGAGTGGAAACTATTAAAATCTCTGTGGAAATCTTCAAGGGCATCCCTACCGTGGGTCCAGATGATGGTGATGTCATCAACGTAGCATAAGTAGAGAAGAGGTGCTTTGGGATGAGACTTGCAAAAACGTTGTTCTAAGTCGGCCATAAAAAACTTGGTAGATTGTGGGGCCATATGGGTACCCATAACAGTGCCACTACCTTAAAGATATAAATTATCCTCAAATCTGAAATGGTTGTGGGTGAGTACAAAGTCCAGCCACAAGGTGTGCTGTGGCATCATCTAGAATGGTTCTTCTAATAGCTTGTAATCCATCTTTGTGTGGGATATCAGTGTAAAGAGCTTCTATGTCCATAATGGCCAGGATGGTCTTTTCTGGAAGCTCACCAATGAATTGAATTTTTCTCAGGAAGTCCATCGTGTCTCGCAGATAGCCAAGAGCGTGGATAGCATAGGGTCTGAGGAGGGAGCCAACATAGCCAGATAAGCCTGCTTTAAGAGTGCCAATGCCTGAGATGATAGGGCATCCAGGGCTTTTTTTTTAAATGGATTTTAGGTAGTAGATAGAATATCCCAGGGCAGGGTTCTAGTGGTACATCTTTCTTTATTTGCTCCTGTGCTGCCCTGGGGAGTTTCTCAAGTAGGTGGTGTAGTTCCTTTTGGTATTCCTCAGTGCGGTCACAGAAAAGTGGCTTGTACAATGTTGTGCTGGAGAGCTGTTTACAAGCCACCTGACCATAATCTGGTTTGATGATGACAGCAAAAGAATAAAGGTGCACAAATCTGACATCAGAAATCACAATATTCTAAAACCAATGGGTCTTCATTTCAATCTTCCTGATCACTCCATAGATGATTTACTAATTGCGGTGGTATAACAGATTAATACCAGATCAAGGCTTCAAAGGGAAGCTGTTGAGATCACATTTATTTGCAAATTTGACTGCATTGCTTCAGGGCTTAATAGGAACTTTGGATTTTTCTCTCATTTCAACAGGTGATTTGACCTCATCTTCCTCTATATGCTGTTCCCCATTGTTTCAATCTTTAATACTGCTTTGATTTGCTGTTACAGTCTGACCTGATCCCCTAACTTACACTTCCCTGCATTTATTTCCTCCCATTCTGTAAACCGTCCTATCTTCAAAACATCTGAGAAAATGGGATTTTCTCCCACGAAAGCTCATGCAATAAATAAATTTCTTAGTCTTTAACTGCCGTGGGACTCCTTGTTTGTTTTACTAATCATTTTAAGTAGCCTTTTCTGTACCTTTTCCAATACCAATATCTCTTTTTTGAGATTTGGTGATCAGATCCACACAAAGTATTCAAGATGTGGGGCATACCATAGATTTATAAAGAAGTAATATGTTATTTTCTGTCTTAGTATCTTAGTATCTAACTTTCCAAATGCTTCCCAACATTTTACTAGCTTGTTTGACTGCTGCTGCACAGAGGATGGATGTTTTCAGAGAACTATCCATAATGACACCAAGATCTCTTTCTTGACTGGTAACAAGTTAATTTAAACCCCATCATATTATACACATAGTTGGAATTATATTTGCCAGTGTGCATAACTTTGCATTTATAGACTCATAGACTCTAAGGTCAGAAGGGACCAATATGATCATCTAGTCTGACCTCCTGCACAGTGACCCTGCCAGCAGGTTCGAAGATTTGAGGATCTTGGGGGGCAACCACTGCACCCGTGGGGTACGGGGTGGATCTGGGGTACACTTTATTAAAATGAGTATAGGGTAAGGTGAGCGGTGGTCGGTGTATGTCGTGTTTGTCACAGTGGTTTCTGTAAAGTGTTGGGGGGTACCTAACTTTCGGGAGTGGGGACAGGTTGGGGAACAATGGGGTTCTTCAACTAACCTACTAACACTATAGCCCTACTCACTATAACCTAAAGGCTACCTTAACACACTATAGGAAAAGGGGGGGTACAATGCAAATTAGTGTGCCGCAGTGGCAGAGAAGATAAGTAGCAGGGAAGCTGGGGCCTGAAGAGGAGTAAAGGCAAGTGGGGGGTGTGAAAGGCAGCGGGGTGAGGAGGTGCTTGGGGGTTGGGGTAAGGGGGCAGAGGCAGGAGAGGGGCTGTAGGTGTGTGGGAGTGCGGGCAATGGGGAGAAGCAGGAGGGGCTGAAAGGGGATTCAGGGGTTTGTGAGGGAGGCAGAGGAGGGCAAAATGGTAGGGAAGGCAGAAGGGGTTCGGGGGAAGTGGCTGGCGGGGAAGGCAGAAGGGGTTCGGGGGAAGGGGCTGGCCGGGAAGGCAGGAGGGGTTCGGGGGACGCGTCTGGTGGGGAAGGCAGGAGGGGTTCGGGGGACGCGGCTGGCGGGGAAGGCAGGAGGGGTTCGGGGGACGCGGCTGGCGGGGAAGGCAGGAGGGGTTCGGGGGAAGCAGCGGTGGCCGCGGGAGCGGCTCGGGAGCCGCAAAGAAAGCGGGAGCGCCGCTGGAGAGCCCGGCACGCGGCAGAAAAGCAGCTGGGACCCAGGGTGCCGCGGAAAGCGGCGGAGGAGCCGCAGCAAGGGCGGGGAGCCCGCGGGAAGCCGCAGGAAAGCGGCGGCTAGGGCGGGGAGCCCACGGGAAGCCGCAGGAGAGCGGGAGCGGCTCGGGAGCCGGGAGCCGCAGGAACGCGGCAGATACGGGAGCGGCTCAGGAGCCGGGGGCAGGAGGTGGCAAGGGAGCGGGGCGGGGAGAGCGGCTCAGGGGCTGGGAGCCACAGGGACAGGGACAGAAGGAAAGTTGAAGCGCACTGGGAATCCCAGAAATGAAGAGGGAGCAAGTAAAGTTAAAGAGAAAAAGGTTTATTTAGGTTGGGGAGGTTACAGAGGGGAGGGCAAAGGCAACTTAACCAAGCAATTCTAAAGGCTAGGAACTAAAGGAAACAATCTTAACAGCTAACTTAAGACTTCTAAGGCTACCAATTAACGTTATACAATGTTGCAAAACACAATACTCTTAAAGCAAGTGCAAACAACCCAGGAGGAAAAGAGATACACTGGGTGATACAAAGTAGCCAGAAGCAATTACAGACACGGGGAGCTCCTAACACAAACTGGAGCTGCAAGCAAACAGAAAGGTACACACGCAAGCCTGTAAAGCTGGGGAAAGCAGTTTTAAAGCAGCCCTAAAAAAATAGAATAACTTTTTTCTTAGAGAAAGGTTGCAGGGCAGACTCTTACCACTCCTAGTAGCAAGGGTAACAGCTTTACAGGCTGGAGGAGACTCGTAATCGGCCGGCAGTAACTCGTGGGGGTAACTCGTGGATACGCTCTAGGGGGAACTCGTGAGCGGAGGAGGCAGCTTCTGGTTGATCAGGCCAGGAGAGATGTTGAAAACCATCCTGCCTGAGCACCCCAGAACCTCAGCTTTTAAAGACTATTTCCCACCTTTCCCTGATTACAGGGAATGTGGGGAACAATGGGGGTATGAGTCATGCCCTGCAGGACCTTGCAGTTAGGCAGAGCCCACCTACACCAAGCCCTGCAAAACAATGGGCCCCCAGGGTGGTAATGGCCATCCAGTTGAGTTCAAGGGGGCCATCTAGTTAAGGTGAAGGAGCCAGTGTTCACTTCACACGTTCTATGTACTTTAATGATGGCCTGGGAGGGGCGGCCATCAAAGTAACTGCTATGAGTCACAGACACACAGTACAGGCCACAAAACTTCATCAACCCACTCCTACAATTGAACCTCAAACCCATAACTGAGCCATTAAAGTCCTCAAATCATGATTTAAAGACTTTAATACAGAGAATCAACCAGCAAGTGAGCCATGCCAAATGCTACCGAGGAAGGCAAAAAAACCCCAGGGCCCAAGTCAATCTTGCCCTGGGGGAAAATTCCTTCCCGACCCCAAACATGGTGGTCAGTTAAACCCTGAGCATGAGGGCAAGTCTACAACAGCCAGTCAAGAAGAACTTCTCTGTAATAACTCAGAACCCACTCTATCTAATGCCCCTTCCCAGGTCACTATCATACCCATCACATCAACACTCAGTTTCATCTGCCATTTTGTTCCCCGTTCACCCAGTTCGGTGAGAGCCCTTTGTAACTCTTCAGTCTCCTTTAGACTTAACTATCTTATACAGCTGTGTATCATCTGCAAATTTTGCCACCTTCCTATCTACATCCTTTTCCAGATCATTTGAACAGTATTGGCCCCAGTCCTGACCCTTGGGGGACAGCCCAATTTACCAATCTCTATTCTGAAAGACCATTTATTGCTACCCTTTGTTTCCTTATTTTTAACCACTCACAGATCATGTCAGTGCAAAAATGGAAATGAAGTGAAAGAAAAGGCAGGGACTGAGTACTTCCACTAATGTCCATTATCAGCAGGAATGTTGCTGCCCCAGGGAAAGACCCAGACCCGAGACTGGGCCCACGCCCTGCCCCAAGCCCAAACCCCACTCCCTGGCCATGATCTGGAGCCTGGGCCTGATCTGGCGTTGAGTTCCTGCTGCTGCCAGCCTGGCCCCAGATCCCTAGCCAGTGATGAGGATGGGAGAGGCAGGCACCCTCGCGGGCGGCCCAGCCTCAATCCGTAGCCAGGAGAGGCAGGTGCCACAGCCCCAGATGTGGGACGGGAAAGGCAGGCACCACCTTAGGGACTTGGGGCACATGCCCTGCGTGCCCGGTGCCAGCAATGCTCTGGTTATGTCTGCATTCAGTTTTCAAATGTCCCTCATGTAAGGTGGTGCGCCATGGAGGTACTAGCAAGCTTTGCCAGAGACCATATCGTGGGAAGGCAGGACACTGTGAGACAGCCTGTGCCATGGAAAGAGGATTTGAGCCACAGACCAGCAGCTCCCACCTGTTCCCTCAACTGTACCTCTTTCTAGACACTGATTTGTCTTACAGCCCCAAAGTTTTCCACCACATAAAATCTACTTGCAAACCAAACCATCCACGCCACGTAGGCGTGACATCACTGCTCCTGGCCGCCTGGTTGTCTCCCCTCATGAGAAGACAAACGGGTCAGAGCACAAACAGGGACTCACGTGTCCCTGCACACTACGGCGCCCGCAGACAAGCCAGCAGCTGACAGGCATTTTACTTTGACTGACTTGCTTCGCGGGTGCTTTTTAAGCAGCCCGTGGTACAACTAGCCGAGCAGCCAGATGTGCTGCCAACCCCCTTGGCCGTAACCCGAAGGCTCAGCACCAGGGATTTCCCTAACACCCATCCCTCGAATTTCCCAACACACCCCCAGCTGTCAGCTAATAACAGTGTTATACCAAATTAGTGAGCACCCCAACACCCCTCAAGCCTCCCCTGAATTTCCCAACACCCCCCCCAGTTGTCAGCCAGTAACAGTTATACCAATTTAGCAAGCACCCCAATACCCCCCTACAGCTCCCCCCTTCACACCCCCGGGGCACGTGCGCCTCGTCTGGGCCCAGCTAACCCGGCTGGGCGGGGCGACACGCGGCCACCCCCAGCTGAGGCGCCCCCCGCTCGCCCATTGCAATTGGTATCGCCCAGCCCGCGCGCCCCCCGATTCCCGCAGAAGGGGGCGCATGCGCGGAACGTCAAGCCCGAAGAGGCTGGCACAGGCGCACAACAGCCCGACGGCTTGTACTCGCGCGGCGTTCCCCGTGAGCGGCGCATGCGCAGAGCTCCTCTGAGCAGGGCCGCGGCTCGTCTCATTTACGGCTGTCGGCCCCGGCGGGGGCGGCGTTTTTACGGCAGTCGGAAGTGAGGGCGCGCGACGGTCTGGTGTGACTGCGGGAGTGGAGGGAGTCGGGGGGCCTGGCTCTGCCTGTAAGGGCGGGGTTCCCATAGCAATGCCTGGGGCCCCTGGGCTGAGGGGCGGCGGGGACTGGGAAATGAGACGGGGGCGGGGATTGATTTTCGGAGCGGGGGGAAGGGAAGGGAAGGGAAGGGAAGGGAAGGGAAAGGAAAGGGGGAGGGGAGGAGCGTTTCGGTGGGGGGGGAGGGCTGAGAGGTTGAAACCTTGGGGAGCTGTTGGAGGGGGCCCCGCAGGGGAAATGAGTTTCTGGGTCCAAGCGAGCTGGGTGGCCACAGGGATGGATAACCAAGGAGGGCAGGGGGATGAGTTTGGGGCCAGTTTCAAGCTGTGAGTGTGAATGAGGCGGTTTTCAAGTGCCCCAATGAAACTCCCAATAAAGAGCTGCTTTGCTGAGGTGTAGGGCAACCTCCCCCCTGGACACTCGTCCTTCTGAGTGTTAGGTGGACTCTCTCTGGTGGTTGACATGTAATGAGATGGAGCCCTTGTTTCCTCTCACAGGACAGCCAGTTCCAGCTGTGCGATGAGGCCGCAGCAGGCGTCTGTTTCTGGTAAAGTCTTTGTCCAGCGAGACTACAGTAGCGGCACTAGGTGCCAGTTCCAGACCAAGTTCCCCCAGGAGCTGGAAAACAGGGTAAAAGCTTTGTTTTAACTTATTTAGGGTTGTGTAAAGGATGGGGTTTGGCTGAGATAGGCCTGAGCTAGCTGCACTAGGTGACTGGAGAGCATACCTGCTATGCACTGCTTCCTGTGTCTGAAGAGAGGGATGTGGTAGGAAATACCCAGAATGAGTCCCTTACTGTTTACAGCCAACAATGTGTGATGTTGACCAATGTTCCCTCTAATTACTCGTAGACTGTGTGCACAAACAATTTCTTTGTGTGCGCAAAAACATTTCTTTGTGAGCATCAATATTAGCACTATTGAATCTTTTGGTGCGCACTTTATTCTGTTGTGTGCGGAGGCTTCATGACCTGTGTGCGTGCGCACACGCGCACAGCTTAGAGGGAACAGTGATGTTGACAGAGCCCTTGTCTCTAATAGCTTATTATTTAAATAATATCTGCTGCCAGTGTGGTGTAAGCCTTGTAATAATTTGTCTAAGAAGCTATTTGGCTCTTTTAAATATTCCCTTTCTGTGGCACTTTTCATCCTACAGTGCTTAACCAAAAAGATGTTGTGTAGTTTGTGTCCCGGTGTGAGTGGTTAGCAGGAGTATAGTAGTTAAAACAAATGATAAGGAATCAGGGCTGATTTCTCCCCCACCCCACCCTGAATTCAATGACTAGCTTACTGTATAATTTTTGGCAATTTAACCTCTTTGCCTCAGTTCCATCTATTACACCTATACCTATCTAACTGAGAGTGGTTGAGACTTAAATGGACACTATTAGCTTGAAATTTTAATTTTAATTTTTAATTTTAAGAGAGTTGAAAGTAGTTTCTAAAATAACACCATGTCTGTGATCACCTGCCTCTTTTTTGTGGATTTTTTTTTTGTTTGTTTTTTTAACATTTTCAGAAGTGACCTAACCGGTTAAATAGAAGCAAATATCTTTTGCTCTGATCTCTTTCTGTTGCGGTGACCTTGCTTGATAAGAGTAATCAGAATAGATGTTTTGAAAATCCAAGCAAAATGGGTTTAAATCAGCTCTCTTGAATTATTTTGCTAAACATTTTGGGCTGCTTGAATGAGGCACTCTTGAAGAGTAGTGGACTATTAAATTAGAAACCATGCATTACAAATGAATTTCAGTAGTCTTTCTTAAACTGCCTTTGTTCAGTGGATGGTGCAGTTTTGTGTCTCTGTGGAGACGATACTTTTCCAAGATGTTATCAGTCAAGGCCTCTGCAGGAAAGAAACTTGACACCATGGGAAATCAGATTTTGAAGTGGTTGTGAACTGAATTCTGTCTTTTATTTTTGGTTAATAGGACTGTGGTTTAAATAGTGACAAATTAACCACAGATAAAAATGGAGCCAGTCTTCCCACCTACATTAATAATCTGACATCTCAAATTTACTGTTAGGCAGCTGTCTTTGTTAACCTGTGTAGCCAAGTTGTCACAGTGGCAGGTTTTTGATTAATGTTTTTAACATGTTTGAACAAAAATAAAGATGAATTCCTCTTCCCTGTATGCAAAATGGGGTTAATGGTGCTTGTCAACTCTGTAAGATGCTTTTTGATCTCTGGTGGCAAAACTCTGGGTAAGAGCTGGTGGTTATGATTTGGGATTTGACTCTTACGTTACATGGTGCAGTATCTCTGCTTTAATGCAGAGCTCATTAATGTTGTCACTCCTAGTGTAGACTGACATAGATCCCTTATTGTCTGTTGGACACAATTACTTTATAACAGTTACTATTTATAATCTCAGCCTTTGAGATTGGGGGAGTAGTGTTTGTTCAGGTGCAAATAACATGAGTAAAACAAACAAGGAGTCCTGTGGCATTTTTAAAGACTAATGAATTTATTTATATTGCTATAAATTAATTTGTTAGTCTTTAAAAGTGCCGCAGGACTCCTTGTTTGTTTTGCTGAACTAGATTAATACGGCTTCCCCTTTGGAACTTAAATAAAAGGAATGTAGCACAAGTGCTAAGTCTCTGCATCATACATCAGTGTATTTCTCATGGATGTAATATGGGCATATATAGTGTTACCTTGGGTGCAATCAGAGTCAATTATTAGAAAATTGTCAGAAAGGTTCAGGTATAGTAAAGAATGTTTTCTTGCCAGCGTAATGTCTTGGCTCATGTGGCTGATTGCCTGGTTTTAGCCAGTGGTTGAGATATAATTGCAGAGGTGAGGTGATACTTTGTCATTGAGTAAAAGGGTGTGGACAAGGTTATATGGGAGCAGTCTGTAGCAGTGCCTTTCAGGAAGACTTTTCCGTGTCATAATTTGTTGGGGATATAGGTGCTCACTAACAGAGGAGGTTTAATAGGAGCAGTGGTGAGAATGGCACTTCACAAACTAGGTAGAACAGGTAAAAACTAAGTCTTGTTCAGACCAGCAGCCTTTAGGAGGTAAATCAATAGTCCCTGAAGACAGGTGGTGAGTGTGGGATCTTTGACTATAGAGAGAATGGCTTTTATAAATGAAGTACTAGTATAAAATCTAATATGTTTTAAATATTAAACTTCTGTAAATTATTTTTATAGAAGTGGTTTGTGCATGTATTTGTCTGGTTTGGACTCAAGAATATACATGGAGGCTTTATCTAGATATTACTCTGGCACTTTGTTGGGTGTCATATCCTGTTTACGTTTATTGAGCATTCTGTATTTTAAAGGCTGTATAGTCCATGCCAAACATTCTTAAACATACATAATTAGAATCAGATGTGAACCTTGGAGTCATCTTAGTGTGGGAGGAGTCCTTTCATCATGGAGTCTGATTAAAGCCACTAAACCTTCCTAAGACTCAGTCTCTTATTCTAGACTCTGTAAAGTCTTTATCATAAATATGACTTTGCAAATATTGAGAGTGGCTGAAACTCTGAATAAGAAGCACTGTATTAAAGCTCATACATTTATCTCAATACAAACTCGGGGCTAAATCCCACATCCCTTGGGCACCCATCCAATGTTCCCTCTAACAGCCACCGGCAGCTGAGCAACTCCTGTTGCTCGCTGTGCCCCCCCCCCCCCCCGGGCCCAATCCGGGTGGCTCCCGCCTCCCCCCCCGCTCCCCTGCTTACCCTGCATGGCCCTCACAGCTCGTGGGCCAGAGAAGCACTAACGGAGCATGCTCAGATATTCTGGGCATGCTCTGTTAGAGCTTCTGTGGGCGGGAGTTTTAATAGCTCCCTGCCCCACAGGAGCTGTGAGCAGGGCCTCTGGCTGCTGGCCCTTTGCGGCCGGCAGCCTTCCCTGCGCAGGGGGGCTGTGGTGGGCTGCGCGGCCACGCAGCTTAGAGGGAACATTGCACCCATCTCTCCCAGGGACTATGATTGGAGACGTGAGTGTACAGAAATATGCAGTCTCATGCCCTAAGGTCTTTACATGAAGGCTTGGTTTATCTGACATGAAGGCAGGATGAAATTAAATTGCTAGTCTAAATTTTCTAGAAATAATTGGTAGCTTTCCTACGGTTCAGTTTGCTTATTATAGGCCATGTCTGCACTGGCCATGGAATTCAGCAGCAGTCAAAGGGAGATACCCAAGCTACATAAAATAACTTGCATATTTTCCTTTCATTTCCTAATGCTTGCTTACTGCCAGGAGCGTCGCTGCCCTGGGGAGGGACCCTCTCCACCCCACCCCCTGGCCACAGGCCATGCCCCCAGCTGGGACGGGGTAGGGAGCGGGAGCTGCGGCTGCGGGGCCACCTGGCCTAGGAAGGAGCTCAGATCTCCGGCCAGAGACGAGGAGAGGCAGGGGCCCGGCCAGAACCTGGGGCACTGGCTCCAGGATTTGGGGCACGGGCCCCATGTGCCAGGCGCCAGCGACGGTCATGCTTGCTGCCACATCTCCTCTTCACTGAGTTCAGGGGAAAGGTCTGCCCTTCTGCTCAAAACTATGCTTCAGGAGAGGGTGGAGTTAACCGCACTGACTTCTTGATCAACTGAATGGGTCTTCACTGACCACTCAATCTTACTAGAAAGCTTGAAGTGATGGCGGTAAACTTCTATAGACCTGCCCTTAGTCACTTGAAACTCATCTTGGAAGTGCAAGGAAATCAGGATTGTTCCCTGTGTATCTGGAGAGCCACTGGTTTCTCCACATAGGTAATTCTTCTGAAAAACCACCTTAAAGTTAGAAAATCTAAGCTTTGGGAGCTGCATCACTAAAAATGAGAGTCCTATGGCACTTTATAGACTAACAGATTTCTTCGGGCATAAGCTTTCATGGGCTCCAGCCCACTTTGTCAGATGCATCAGATGAAGTGGGTTGGAGCCCACAAAAGCTTATGCCCGAAGAAATCTGTTAGTCTGTAAGTTGCCACAGGACTCTCGTTGTTTTTGCTGTACACAGACTAACATGGCTACCCCTCTGGATATTTTTGTCACTAAAAGGAGCATTACTTCTGTAATTTTTTTTAAAGTACATCAAAGAGCATTGTCTTTTTTTGTGTGATAAAGAATTAGACATTCTGTTCATTTGTAGAAATTCTAACTTCTCATCCACTTTTCTTTTATTGTGGTTGACCATCATTTGATGTTTATTTTGATGTGAAAATCTAGACATGATGTGCTGAAAATGCTTATTCGCAATGTTTTTGAAACACTGGTATTTTGTGCTTTCTGTAATTCTGAGGACAAAGTGTCTCTTGTAACAATAATACAAACGCCATCCATTATGCCTGGGAAAAAGGATGTATTGTTGTGTAGTAATGTCTAACACAGTTTTACTGGCTTTGAAAGTACCCTCTCCAGTATTTTTCATTTTGTTACTGTCAATTGTAATGTTTTGTTAAGCAACGAGATAGCACCTCCTTGCCAGTTGTTCTTGCCTTCTGTAGCTGGTAAATGTCACTTTGGGTGCTGTTTCCTTGTCTCCTGCCCCTTACGGAGCACTGATCAACAGTTTCTCCTCGTTAATTTTGTTAATATCTTGATTGATCAACCCTGAAATAGTAATGCGAAACAGTCAAGGCCTTAGTCAAACAGAGCATGCGAGGTTTAGTTTTGTTACCTGTGCCTTCAGTGAAGAGCTTATTTTTGAAATCTAAAGGGCCTTCCCCTCCAGAACAACAGTTTTCAGTTGGTTGTACTTTAAACCTAACAACTTGCAAACAGCGACTTAAATAAAAGCTGAAAACAAGTAATGTGAGAATACGCATTTGATGTGATTTTAAATCACTTAACCTGGTTTTTAACCAAGTGCTATGAATTATGAAAGTCATTTTGTACTTACAGAAATTAAGTTGGCTCTCTGTGTTTTAAGCTAATTGTCTGTATGTGATGCTGTTTGTTAAGAAACTATTTAAGCACAAAAGCTAGATTTCTGTATTGAGGATCAATGAATTCTGAATGGGAAATTTTGCTGTTCAGTCTTGTTAAATTCAGTCTCTGTCTTGCAGATTGATAGGCAGCAGTTTGAGGAGACGGTTCAAACCCTAAATAACCTTTATGCAGAAGCTGAGAAGCTCGGGGGCCAGTCTTATCTTGAAGGGTGTCTGGCCTGTCTGACTGCCTACACTATCTTTTTGTGCATGGAGACGCATTATGAAAAGGTGAGCCTGTTACCTTTCATGCAGTAAAGCAAATGGCGCAGTGTTGTATAGGAAAGTTATGGCCAATCAACAAGAGACGGGTTCTGCTTTGTTAATTTCTTTATAAGGTTTTCTCTTCCAATAGCATAGTTCAGCACTATAGTACAAATAAAGATTAACCTTTCACCTGCTAACTTAGAGCTCTGAAAATCCTGGTGTGAATCTGAGTCTCTTCTACTCATGTATGTTGGAGAGTTGCAGCCCATATGCAGAGAATAAACACCCACTAGAATCACTGGTTGGAGAGGAGCAAAGACATGAAATGCCAGTGTTCCAGGTGTGGGAAGAGGTCATCCTGCTGACAGAATAAACTATAACCGTACAAACATAATGCATTTTTTTTGGGAGAAGGAATGAATTGGAGAGGCTGAAAATGTCTTTGACTTATCTGTCACTCGGTGTGCCCAGCTGGGTGAACCATTTCTAAAGCAATCATGTTTAATTGTAAAATCCTTTAGACCAGGGATCGCAAACATGTGGACTGCAGGCAGCGTGCGGCCCCTAAAGCTATTTCCTGCGCCCCACAATGACACTATTGGTACCAACCTTTGCAATATCGTTGTGTGAAAAGTTTCAGTGGTGCAGCCCTTGGGCTAACACACTAGTCCTCAAGCGGCCCTTGTGGTGCTCTGAGTTTGAGACCACTGCTTTAGACAGATACTAAACTGGAGAGTTTTACATGCCATTCAGTAATTTAACCCTATAAGACATGAATAATGAGGAGAGAGTTGTTTTGCAGTGCTGTAGCCCAAGGAAAGCTCCTGATTCCCTTCCAAGCACACCAGCCACTGGCTTTTGTCCACCACGCCAAGTCCTCCAGAGTTTATGCTGATGTTAGCCTTCTTTTCAGCATATTCCATTGCATCTTGCCTTTTTACTACCTGTCTTCCTGTGCATTTGGATTTGAGTAAAATATTAAGGTAGATGGTGGTGGTATATAACTTCCCCAAATCTGCCTCTCCAATATACACGTATACAACGCTCTGTTTTGGATTCTCAAGGCTCTAGGTAAACATTCATTAAGGGTCCAGTCCAACACCAAGTAAAATATTTCCAAATAAAATGCAGTCTTTTCGTTGAGCATTGGATTAGTCCACGTGACCCTCTTGTGAAATTAATATTATATCCATTATACAAGTCAAACCAACTATAGAGATCTTAAATGACCTGTTTTTGTACCATGCAAAACTGCTACTCATCCTAAAATTACAAAAATGTTGTTGGTCTAATAACTCTTCTCTAAAAATGGGGATCTTCATTCTTGTTTAAACACCCTGGGGCACTGGCTTGAGGAACTAGAACCCGTTCATACTTTCAGACCTGCATGCTCACATATGTGGTATGGGTTTGGCATTAGCAGTTTCTCTTTATTTTATGCATTCTGAGTTCACAAAGCCAATGAATAGATAGCCAAAACAGTATCTAAGTACATTCAGCATCCCTTAAACACTAAGGAGTGTTTTTAAAAAGTCTAAAAATTTGACATTGCTGACTTGAAATAAACACAGGTTCCAAATCATTTTATTTAAGATTACTACTGTATACTTATATTTGTCCCTTCTGAGATGTGTGATAAATTGTACTTGTTTGCAATGTGTCATTTTTATCTAGAAATCTTTGGCCTACCTTATGTGAGAAGAGTGACTTTATAAACTTTAGGCTGACCCGAGCTGACATGCCTTTTTCACCACAGAGAGCTAGATTAGGAGGCGATGAAAGGCAAATAAAGATAACTTGTCTTTTTTCCCCCAATCTCAACGATAGAAAAAACAACATTCCTTGTCATGCTATTGAGAACAGAGTGAAGAGATGGTTAATTCTTGTGACCAGCTCTCTCTCTAATTCTTTGTGTGTGTTGCACTTACTACTGAACTTAGTAATTTGTTTGAATATCTATTTGGTTTTACAAAAAATTTTTTTGATCCTCTCAAAATCAAAGATCAATTTCCATAATGTGGTCATCTTGCCATTTTCTTTAATCATTATGAATTTCCCAGTACACAATATTGCAGTTAAAGCCATAGCAGAAAGCTCATTCATCAGATCTTACCTTTGATAACACTGAACTGGAGTGTGTCCCTTATAGTAACCCTTTGCAGAGCATAGCCGTATGCACTGCAGGAATTCTTTATTCGAAATCAGTCATGCAGTCATTTTGTGCTCTGTAGCACAAGTAGTAATGGATTGTGGAGAGAGAGATGACATCTCTAGTTTCCATTTCTTGTGACTCAGACTGAGTAGGAACTGGGAGAGTTGGAGAGATCTGAACTAGATATCTTCATGGTTTGCTTGCTTTCATTCATTGTTTGAAAAGGGCTGACAGATACCCATTCAGAGATCAGAAACAAAAATCTGACTAGTAAAAGCTTCCTGAACTGAAACATTGAGAGTATCTGTTAAGGCTGAAGGAGCAGTGTGTGTGAGACCAAAAGTGAAACGTCACACTGCTAACAAAATACAAAAGTCACTCAACTAAGACCATGTTAGAGAGTGGATTGGTTTTCAGCTGGAACTGTGCAGTCTGTTCTCTTAATACAAGGTTCTCTTTGCCTTATACATAGATTATATATAGAGAGGAGGGATCTTCTACACTACAACATCAGAAGTCAGTTGCATTCTGGAAAGCTTTATATTAAGCTGCCATTGGTGAATTTATTTCCTTGGTTTGGAAAATACGTTTTAGTCAAACCCAAGTTATTGGGCTCCATTTGTGGATAACTGCATGAAATTATATGGCTTCTGTTTGACTGGAAGTCAGAGAAGATGACCTAGTGATCCATTCTGCAGACTCTTGTATCTAAATATCCCTGAAAGTACTTTAGCTGGACCCAAGGCAGTATATATGCAGGCTAAACGTTCCCACTCTGGGTTTTTTGGTGGTTTTGTTTGTTTGTTTGTTTGTTTGTAGAAACCTGTTTATTTTCCAGCATCTCTGGAGTATTTAAATAGATGCATGACTCAGCAGTTATGGAAATTTCGGAAAACTGGTGACACTAATAATGTTGGAGTTGAACCCATTGTGAGAGTTGGATTTGGTCTTGTTTTAGGGCACCGTTCTATTTTTTAGCAAATAGCTTTCAGTGAATTATGCACTTGGAGTTATCATTTTGCTGTAGTAAAGTGACAAGAGCATCACCATCTATCTAAAAATTTGTCCTGTATTTGCATTCAGGCTACCAACTTGTCACTGTCCTACTTGCAGCAAAACAGACTGAACACATCTGAGGCAAAAATTGTATATTACAACAGAACTGAAGCCGGAACAAAAGAGCCAATCCATGTATGAACCATTTGAATCAAAGCATTTGGAAACTGTAGTGTATGTAAAACTAGTTCAGTCTGCGGTTTACACACAAGCCAGAAATTCATGTTATTGCTTCCCCAGGTGCTATTTTGATAAGAATGGTGGTCTGGGCTAACATGTAAAAATACGTATTTACAGGGAATGCTGGCTTGGGACCCTGCTGTTCATACAGGTGCCTGTTCAAACAGCTGCCTACTGGTCCATCACAAAGGTGACATCTGTGTCGGGGAAAGGGGAGCTATGTTATTCATCAGCAGACACATTTGTTTTATTTGAATTTGCACAGAAATAAAAAGGAACAATTCAAGGTGCTGGGTACTCCTACCAGATGGTGTTAAAACAGAATATAAAATTAAATAGTATTTTTACCCACCACCAACATCCAGCAGAATTCAACCTCTTCAAAACTGCTCTCCCTTACACAGTTTCCAAAGGGATAGCCGTATTAGTCTAGTCCAGCAAAAAAAACCAAGGAGTCGTGTGGCACTTTAAGACTAACAGATTTATTTTTTGCATGAGCTTTCGTGGGAGAAAATCCCACTTCGTCAGATGCCTCGAAAATGGGTGAACTTACAGAAGGGAATGAAAATAAATGCAAGGAGTGTAAAACATAGGATCAGGTCATACAGTAACAGCAAATCAGAGCAGTTTTTAGGTTCAAACCATGGGAAGCCTGAAGTCAAATTACCTATTGTAATGGGAAAAGAACCCATAGTCTTGATTCAATCCTGCTTTCACAGAGTTTAGCTTGCATATTAATTCAAGTTCAGCTGTTTCTCTTGGAAGTCTTGGTGTCCCAGCCACATCTCTGAAGACAGTCGTTAACAAATCATTTATCAAGTGATTAGAAAGATGGAAGTGCTCAGCAACTGATTTCTTTGTTCTGTGATTTCTGATATCAGCTCTGTGTTCATTAATCCTTTTGCGCAGCGATTGTCCTGTTTGTCCAACGTCTAAGGTGTTGGGGCATTTCTGGCACATGACGACGTAGACCACATTAGTGGATGAGCAGGTAAATGAGCCTTTGATGGAGTAGCAGGCTTGATTAGGACCTATGATGGTATCTGTTGTGTAGATATGTGGGCAGACTTGGCAGCGTGGTTTGTCGCAGGGGTGTGTGCCTGCTTCAGTGTTTCTTTTGTTAGATCTGTAGTTGCTGGTATCTGTTTAAGATTGGGTGGTTATCTGTAGGCAAGGAGAGGTCTGTCTCCCAAGGCTTGAGAGAGAGAGGGATCATCTTTTAGAATAGGCTGTAGGTCCTTAATGATCTGTTGCAGAGGTCTGACTTGGGGGTTGTATCAGGTGACTCCCTTACACAGGTCTCATTACCCATTTAATGCACCGGTATTCGTTGGATTAGGAGACATCTGGATTTTTTAAGGGTAGGAGAGAGGAATGTAAGCCAGTAAATAGATTGTCATTGGACCAGGCACAAAGCAAGCCTGATATTTTTGTCAGTTATCTGGAAGTAACTACAAAAACACTACTCATGAAATGTGGGGATGACACAAAGATTGTGGAGTGGTAAATACTGAGTACAGGGCAGTAACCCAAAGTGATCTGAATTACCAGGTGTGTTGGGCCCATTCAAATAATATGTATTAAAATGCATCTGGGAGTAAGGAAGGGAAGCCATATCTTCACACAGGGAACTGTATTTGGAAAGTAGTGACTCCAGAAAGTATTCAGTGATCATAATACACAGGCAACTGAACATGAGCTCCCAGTGCAAACCTTTGACCAAAATGTCTGTGATCATTGGATGTATGAAGAGGGGTTTATTGAGTAAGAGTACAGAAATGATTTTTTTTTAAACTCTGGGGATGTTGAAAAATCAAAAAGGGTACAGAAAAGAGCTGCAAAAATTGTTTGAGGGCTGAAGAAAACTATTTATCGCAAGAAACATAAAGACCTTAATCTGTTTATCATAGCCAAAAAAAAAAATTGAGGTAGCTTGATTAGTATATCAAGTGTTTTCCTGGGGAGAAAATACTAGCTACTAAAAGTTTCTTTAATCTAGTGGAGAAAGGCAGAACAAGAACCAATGGCTGGAAGCTGAAGTCAGACAAATTAAATTACAAAATAAGGCTCAGCAATGAGGTTGGTAAACCACAGGAAGAAACTACTAAGAGAATTGGTGGAGTCTCCATCTCTTGAAGTCTTCAAATCAAGATACCTTTCAGAAGTTCAGCTTTAGCCAAATACAAGTTGTTGGCTTAATACAGAGGTACTTAGGTGAAGTTTAGTGGCCTGTGATATAAAGCAGAGGTCTGCCAAGATGATTTAATTGTCCCATCTGGCCTTGAATTCTATCAGTCTGTAGAAGAAACATGTCGGGGGAAAACTGTTTAGAGTAGCCAAGACCCATATTTTGTATTTGGCAGTCTTGTTATTAACGGAAATTTTGACATGGAAGGAGAGGGGCCTTTTCTTTCTTTTTTAGAATCACATCATAACATACAGTAAGCAAAATATTTGACAGGTAACTTAAACTGTATATCTTCACAGCACTATACATGTCTCTTTGCCAGTCTATAGCCTATACATGTCCTTACCCCTTGTAGCACAGACATACTATTATACACATGTACCTGTCAGAGAATCTTGTTAACAACACAGCTGTCTCCTGATCAAATTGCAATCTGATTTCAGTGCTCATATAGACAGGGCACTACCCATGTATCCTCTCCACCACCACCTCCACAAAAATACTGGCATGGGGGGGGGGGTGGCGGGGAAGCAAAAGTAACTGCCTGGCTATGCAGCATGACCACAATCCTATCTGCGTTAGACTGGAGCTGTGTTCCTAGGTCTGCTCTGACCTGGTGGCATTTTTAGTGTAGATCAGGTTTTTAAAGGAAGGCTGATTGTGAAAAATGAAACAAACTGCAAAGTCTGTGTGTTCCATCAACAGGTTCTTAAGAAAATTGCCAAATACATTCAAGAACAGAATGAGAAGATCTACGCGCCCCAGGGCCTCCTCCTGACGGACCCCATTGAAAGGGGACTAAGAGTTGTATCTTTTTATGGTGTCTTAATTCTCTTCTGAATTCTGTTCCCAGAGCGGTAATAGTGCATTTTACCTCATGGAGGCAGCATAGCATACTACAGGCACATACTACAGGATTATGATTTTATAAAACAACAGAAAGTATCTTCCTTCATCCTTAGCTACCTTTGGAAGATGCAGCTTAGCCAGTTAGAAATGTTAGCTGAATCCCTAATAGAAATAAAAAAATGGAATGTAAATACTCTGTAGAACTATTTTAATATTGGTCTTGGCTTAGACGCAAAGCATTGTTGCCTCCATCTGGTGCCAATGGTGAAATTTCGACCACAACCTACCTGAGTAATAAGGCCTGTCCATGTTGAGTTTTACTCTTGGCTACAGCAAGTCTTCCTACAAGTTCTCTTTTTAGGCTTTGAACTAGAGCCTTGCAAATCCATGGATGTCCGCAGACCATTTCTTGTGGACGCAGATTGGATGCGGATCTACATATTTGTATCCGCTCAGGGCTCTATTTTGGACCTCACTGCAAATGGCTTGGTGTACTAGTTACCTTTTGGGGGAGGGGGGTCGGGGGGGCATTGCATGAGAGGGCATCTTGTAACAATAAAAGGGGAAGTGTGAGTAACGCATTTCATCTGTCAAGAATTCTGAACTTGAAGCGCTTTTGAAATGCATAGGCTCATATTGTGTGGTGAATTGTTATCCTAATTAATTGCAGTTCCTTGGTTTAACTGAATAGTTTCCCAAATAGCTTACAGCCATCAATTGTGTAATTTCATTCTCCTTGATGTGCATGTTTCAGGGGACTGGAAGTACAGAAAAATCACTTGAATTTAGTAAACAGATGTGTAAATAACGATTTTAATTTGATTAATAATAGAGCTGCGGAAGAAGGCAAATTTTTGCTTTGCACAGTAACCAAGTTGTTGGTTCATAAGTGTGTTAACAGCTTCACGGTAATATTACAAAGGCTTTGTGTGTCCAGATAGACATTTTTGTCTAAAGGCAAGTTTTGACACAGGTTAGAATGCAATGCCAAAAGCCACAAAGAATGTTTTGCTTATTATAGTTCAGAAATTTAGCAAAATTCCCTCTTGTAAAGGCAGATGTGAGACTGAAAGATCAAATGCTTCACTGCCTTGCTTTGTTTCACTTGCCTGTCTTGTCGTCATGATTTTTCTATAGCATGTTTTCTTAACAGCAATCCTGTGCAGATTGAAATTACCATTTATGAAGACAGAGGTATGAGCAGTGGAAGATAAAACTGAGGAGTCTGAGGTAAATATTAACTTTGTGTTAGATGTCAGATCAATAACCTGCTTCTGTACATTCAGAAGATGCAGGTCCTCTCCCCTGCTGAGAAGGAATGTTTATCCAGCCACTGCATGTAATCATGAGGCTTTTTAAATAAATCTTGTGTGTGGATTCGATTTTTAAATCCCAGCAGAAGATGTATAAAACATCAATACTTGGCAGTGTGCTGCTGAATGATAATGTACTTCAGATGACACCAGATTTACCACTGATTAAATACAGATTTTAATTGTGTAAACATAAATGTAAATTTCTGTTGTATTGTATCAGAATCATTATTCACAAGTTCAGTAGATCATTAGATTCTGATTTTGCTGAACAATGCAAAACTTTAAAAATCATGTTTCAAATATAATGATGAATGTAATCACTGTTTAATTGACTGTTCTGGATTTGAGTGACTCTTTCTTGTGGCATTTTGTAAGGTCAGAGCTGTGCTGGGGCGGGGAGGACGCAACCATCATGGGCCCTGGGGGGCCTGCACCGCTGCCCCCCCGCCCACACCGGAGACCAGGCAAGCTGGCCAAAAGCGGCAGCCCGGTTCGGCATTGCTGGTGTGTTGTCCCCACCCCCGCCATGAGCACTATTTTCGCCTCTGTGCCGGAGTGGGGGTGGGCAGGAGGCAGTGTGGGGCCCGTACCATTACCCCCCCCATCCATGCTGCATCCTGCTCCCTCCCTGCTGCTCTGGCACAGAGCTGAAAACAGCGTAGGGCGGTGTGGGGGGGGAGTGGACTGGCAGTGCTGAATTGGGCTACCACTTTTCACTAGCTCACCCAGTCCCCAGCATGGGACAGCAGCCTGCCCCTTCCCCCTAGTGCCGGGGAGGTGTTAGTGGGGCCTTGCAAGGGGCAGTTTGTCAGGGGCCCCGCAGCGCCCTAGGGATGGCCCTGTGTAAGGTGACACAGGATACCCATTCAGCCTCACACACTAACATTACAATTACACTAATTTCAAACACTGTCAGCTAATTTAAATAGGAGGATGAAGCCAGGTCAGTACTTGTGTGGGAGACAGCTAAAAAAATCCTGATGCTGCAAGGTGTAGTGCTGGTGATTTAGTGGTTACTGTGGTGCTGCTTGCTCCCCTGGGTCAGAGTTTGCACCTGTGCTGCTGCAGTGAGCAGGTTAGGGCTTTGCTGTTGAAACTGCTATCTTCATTCTTAAAGTTTCCCCTAACACGTCTCTGGGGATTCAAGATATAAATCCCAGTATCCTGACTTGGATTCCAATGTGAGGAGTTGAATCTTGCCTCCATCAGTATTACCTTTTGGGTTCCAGCTGGAGAGTTATTCACTTTTAGGTGCTGCTAAAATGGCTGCATTTCAGTGCTGGTTGAAGTGACCTCCCATTTATTTCTTCATTACAACCATTGTTGTGATGCTTCATGTTCATCAAGTGCTTTGAGATCCTTGGCTGGGTGGCACTGTCAGTACGAAATATTTGGTCTGCTGGCCTGAGCAGGAATACCGCGTAGCAGAAGCCGGATTCTACCTAGCATCTAAGGTTGAATTCCTTCCAACACTGCCCACTCTCCATCCCCAGTCTGCTTTGCTGGTGCCTCTTGATAACTACTGGCTTATGATTAACCTCTGCCTACAGTTCTAGATGGGATTTCTTTCACTGAGGGTTTGTCTGCACTGTGCCTAAAGCATGTTAGAGAGCTTTGCAAATCACACTCATGTAACATGCTGTGCTCTAACTGCCTGCCATAAACTAAAAGGTACCTAGTCTTTATTAACATAATCTGAGTATCTTTTAGTTCCCCCAGCAGGGTCTACATGAGGCTGTTAGCGCACTCTACAAATCACACCCCTCTGTGCTTTGCGAGTGCCATGTAGGTAAGCACTTGGCCTTGTTCTGCGCTATAGACTTTTGTCAGTATGACTTGCTCTGGCGTGTGGAAATCCACAGCCTTCTGTGATGCAGTTGTGTAGCCCAAACTCCTGGTGTAAGTAGTGTTCCGTTGACAGGAGGGCTTCTCCCATTAACATAGCTACTGTCTTTCAAGGAGATGGAATGGCTACATCAGTGGGAGAAGCTCTCACATCAGCATAGGGAGCATCCTCACTAAGCAATACTACTGCATTGGGGCAGCTGTGTGCTGCAGAGCTATATGTGTAGACAAGCCCTGAGAGGCTGACCAAGCCAGGATAGGATACTTTTCTGGAGCAGAAGGCCAAAGATTCTTTTTGTTGCACAATTAGCTGTGGGATATCACTGGAGTTTGTAACAATGTATTACTTATAGCTGTTTCTGATCTAGAATGTCCAAACTGATTGTCCTAGTTATTAGCACTCTGGATGCTGATCTACTCTGTGGTTTTCATTTTCTGCCATTGGAAATACGTTTGTGTTTTATCAGTTGCAGCTGCATGGACTTGGCACAATCCATTTGTCATGACTCATTTCACAGCTATTATTGCTAAACAGAATGTTTTTCCTAGGTGGTGTGGGTTTTGAGCAATTACACATGAGCCTACTCTATCAAAGTTCAAACAACAGAAATTTCTAAAATGGGGAAAGATTTACATTAGGAACTTCTGGATAGTTTCATGCATTGCAAATATTTTTGTTCAGCACAGCTTTGTTTTTGAAGCTGCATTTGTATCAGGTGCAGATCCAATATGGAATGATGGCCTTATTGGGTCTCTGTCTTCCCAAATTTAATACACCATCACCCACAGCCTAACGCCTGCTAAATGTCCTAGAAAATCTGTTGATGATTGCTGAATAGCACATGTGGCTACATATACAGTTCAGCAAAAGGATCTATAATAGTAGGGAATGTGCCTCCAGCAGAAAATAGGATACCTTTTGTACGTCAAATTGTGATTTCAACAACATCAGCATAAATTCAGAGTAACCCTCACCAGTATTGCCGAAATTGGAATCTGGCCTGCGGATCCAGTGATCCGTTGAAGAGTGGTTTGGTGGGGAGTCAGGCTGGCAGCTTACTCGGCAATGTTGAGGAGCGGCACTTGTGCAGTCCCTCCAACCCGTCACTATCGCCCACTTGCATCTTAGATACCAGTGCTAGGAGCATAAATGCAAACTGTCAGGAGCTGTTACCAGTGCGCGCCAAGTATTCCAACTCCCTGAACGCTCTTTAGCTTTAAGTAAACTCTCGTTTTGATTGGGAAGGCCATGAGCTGGAAGACTTCTGATTGGATATTCTCACAGATCCTTGAGATCTTTCAGAGGCCCAAAGGGAAGTGGAGCTGAGCATGTATCTGCTCTTCGTGCCTCAATATTCTTCCCCAGCATAGTGTGGCCATCCTTCACTGCCCACCACAATATCTGGGCAGCCCTCACCAGGTCTACTGAAAACATTCATGTTAAATTGTGAAAACTGGATGAATTTGCATTTATTTTAGAACTATGTAATTAGTATTCTTATTGGCTTCCAAAGTTCTTTATGTCCATTTTTAAACCTGGACACACAGTATGGGTACTGCAGGAGCATCCAAAGGCTCCAAATGAAATTGACCCTCTTGCAGTAAATGCCATACAGCCACACAGATCTAGTCCCCTGCTCCAAGGGCTTCACAGTCTAACTTGTTGCAAATGACCATAGTTAACAGTAGAAGGGAAACAGGGAGGAGTAATAGTAGCCTGTCCCTTGAAAGGTCAGAAGGTTGGAGCAAGCCAACCAGCCCTGCTCAATTATCAGACTCACCTGGGAAGGGAGTAGATACATACAATAAACAGAAAATGCTAAGGTTGAGCAGGAATGGCTAGGGAAGCTTCAGGAAGGGACACTGGTCTGCATTAGTCCCTGAAGAAGGAAGACTTTGGGTGGTAAATTTGGTAGGGTAAGAAGCCCTGTATGGAAGCTTTGTTTTTCTTTTGTGATACTAAACGAAGTCCAGAACAAAGGGGTTATGTCTCAGTTGGTGTGGCTTATAATTCCTGAGGCTGCTGAGGAAGCCAATTTATTGTAGAAGGAATGACATGGTAATGGTAGTGAGGTCTTCTGACCACAGCGATAGCTGTTGTACCATGTGATGCTTCCAAATAATTTCAGTCTTGTTCCCCAAGCAGAGTAAACTCCCCTGGCTGCCTTACAGCATAGTCATCACTGGGTGGCTGGTTGCTTGTAGATGCCACAGTGGAAGTGGATCCGGAGAGGGGAGCAGTTTTTGGATTAAGCTGAGAACAGTGTTCCATGCATGAGGCTCACTGTGGAAGAAGCAGTAAAGCAGGCATGAGGCAGACGATGAAGAGGAAACTTCAAGAAGTATGTCTCCCTGTTTTACAGAAAGGGACTCAGAGGTGAAGAGACCTGCCATGTTGGTGGCACAGCTGGAAATAGAACCAAGAGTGCTGCTCCCAGACCCTTATTATGAATCACTGTGCTTCCTTCCTCCCTCCCTGCTGAAGTATTTGTGGGAGAACAGAACAGTGGTGTAAAGATGCTGTGCATGGTTCTTTGCAGAGTCCATAATGATGTTAAACTTGTTCTGTCTTGCTTTCTAGCACCCGGCTTGGTGGTGGACTTGCTGTACCAGAAGGTTCACCTGCCTCCTGTTTAGAGCATCATTCCTGTCTGTTGCCAGATCCATGGTGCCATCCACTAAAGAACTAACTCTTCTTAGAATTCGCCTTCACATGGGGTGACCCTCCCATTGGTTAGCATCCATTTTGTGTCTTTCTGGAAAGCTTTAAGTGATGGGATCATCTTAATTTCCAAGGAAAAGGCAGTCATGCTGCTTGCAGTGCAAATTAACTGGCAGATTCACCACCAGAAAGCAGTATTCCTCCTCCCCACCCATGTGGGCTTTCCTGTATGTCAGACAGACTTCAGAAACCAACAAAGTCTGACTGTGGGTGTGTGTGTTTGTTTAAAAAAGAACCCAAAATCTTAAGTTCACAAAAGGCCTGAAGGGTGGGATGTAGTGGGTAGATACATCAAGTGCATACAGTGCCTCTGTGTGACAAGAAATTTTAAGTTTCTAGATCAGATGGTGACTGGGAATTAGAATGCAAATGGTTGTTCTAATGTTCTAGTTATTCCTAAGAACCATTAGCTAATGTTATCGCTGGGTGCTTTGCTGCTGCTGTGAAAATCTACTGTTGTTGTGTTATCCTAAACTCATAGGAGGAGATAGTCTACTGCTTGTTTCAATAAACTGTGTAAGCACAATAAAATGAATGCTGAACCAACAAATATAACCATCCCTTCTCTACCCCGTAATGTTTAATATGTGAAGTGTAATGAACTATGATTATTATAAATATAATTTATAGGAAAATTTGATTTGACAGTGTACTAGATAGTTTCTTAACTCTAACCACTGGCATGCTGCTGGCAGAGAGAGCTATGCAGTGTGCCACATTTCCCCATGTATAAACATTCCTCAGCAACATCTGCTAAAATACTTTGGGCATCTTCTGAGTAAACTTCTTCCTACTGATCAGGTTGGTGAAATATTTTCCGTTGTGTCCTTCATTATTACAGTGAGCTCTCTAGCCTTGGCTTCAATTACCAGAGTCCCTCTGTTTTGAGAGCTATTGCCTTTCCCATGGAAGGAATTAAAGGGTTTACAAAACAAGACAGCTGTCCAGACCAGATAGAGCATTCTGCTTTCAGTGATCCTGGAGGTGCTAATACTGGATCTAAGCTTCCAGATCTAATTTTTCTTATACTGATTTTTCTTTTCCTGGGGGCTTGTTTAATATTTTAACTGTACAAAATATTTGTTTTTCTAAGCTGTAACAGTGTTTGCCTTGTCTGACCTCTTGCAATAATTTTGAAGAAATATTAATGGATTAGTAAATTTTTCTTAAATAAACAGGCTTGGTGTCATATTTGGTGGTGTTGGCATGAATCGCCTAATAGTTTTCCCTAAGTCGCAGAGACGGCTCCTGGCACTGCTGTTAAAATATGTGTTTACACAGCTCCTTCAGTGAGCGAAGGTGGGTGATTTTGTGAAACCCTGTATTGGTGGTAGCCCTGCTACTGGGGTTGGTGACTTCATGACACCCTTTCCAGCCTTATGAGTCTATGATCAGAGGCTGGCTGCTGTTGGCCTGCCGTAGCTCTCAGTCCTGAGCTTTCTACCCAGTCCGGCCTTCCTTTCATTGATGGGGCTCCCTCCCTGGCTCTGCCCCTAGGTCCATTTGTCCATCCCTCCCTGTCTGTCAGTCCGTCTCTGCCTCCAGCCAAAGGGCTGGCGGCGGATCTGTCCCTCAGTCTCCGTGTCGGTGCAGGGCAGCGCGGCGTCGCGGCCCCTTTAAGCCGCCGCGAAGGGGGCGGGGCTTAGCCCGAAACAGCTGGAGAATTGGAGCGTGCTGACGTCACCAGGCGCCCGGCGTCCAGTTGGCGGGAGATTCGGGCGGCGATGGCGGAGGGGCCGGAGCGGGGCGACGCGGGATCGGACGCGGGCAGCGAGGAGCTGGTGCTGACGCCCGCCCAGCTCATCCGCACGCTGGAGCAGGTGGGCGGGGCCGGACGCCTGGGTTCTGTCCCCGGCCCTGGAAGGGGCTGGGAGCGAGCCACCGTGCGGCTCTGGCCCCGGCTGGCGGGTCAGCTGGTCAACCTGGTTGTGGCTCGGGTTACCAGACGCCGGGCAAACGGAGGACATGGCTTCCTTTTTACCTTCACCTCCTCCGTCTGGGAGGATTTTAAAATACTTGATTTCATCTGGCTTTCTACTTACAGGGGTTAAAGGATGCTGGAGCACCCTGTTTTTGGGGGGAAGCATTCCAGGGCCCCCTAAAATCAGAAGAATATTACATTAGTACTACATTTTTTCCATGTGTTCTCCTTTTTGTACTTCCCCATCCTCCTTTCCGTGCTTTGGTATCTGGTAACCCTATTTGTGGCTCACTCACTGCCCTGCTGTGTTGTTAGGCCTGGCTGAATGAGAAGTTTGCCCCGGAGCTGCTGGAGAGCAAGTCTGAAATCGTGGAATGTGTCATGGAGCAGCTGGACCATATGGTAGGTGTGGGGCAGGGTTACTAGCCAGCAGTGGAAGTGACGTGCCCTGAGCATGCAGGCACATGGGGTCCCAGACCCAAGTCTCCTGCCTGGCTGCACTGTTACTGAAGAGCTCCAGCCGATGCTCTGTCCTATTCAACCCCCTCCCCAGCATCCCTCACCAGGAAGGGGAAGTAATTGTGAGCATCTGTGTGTGTTCTGCCCCAGGAGATGGGTCAGCAGTGGTGAGAACGGCAGCCTCATGCTCCTGGTGCATGGCTGTTAGTCACAGAGGTTAATATTTCTGTCAGCTGTCCTTGTTGTCCTGTCAGCAGAGCCGTAACACTCTATTTTGCCACCCAGGGTGCGTTCCAATCAGAATGCATCCCTTACCATTAGTGATGCTTGGAGCCAGTGCCACAAAAATTGCCCTTTAATAGAAAGGGGTCAATTGAGCTGCTCTGCCTTGCCCAGGGCAAAGGCTCATTGGCCGTGCTGTAGTTATGGCTCTGCCTGTCAGCCATCCTGCAGGACCTTCAGCATTGTTGCTGGTCATCCTGGCCTGCAACTTGTTGTTAGCCCATGTGGGATGGTGAGGGGGGAAGCACTGCTGGCCAATCTGTGGTTCTTTTTGCAGTTGTTTGCTGCAAAGGTGATGCTCCAGACAGACTCGCAGTTATCTGGCTGACACAATCAGCCACTTGCAGTTTTGGCGCTTACCTGCCAGAAAACCAGATATGCTGATATGGTATCTGTTCTTGGGTTCCCTTCTCCAAAGAGCTGGCCCAGATGCTAGTTGTGATGGCAGTAAGGTGGTAGGAGCTAGTTCTTGTGATGGCAGCTACAAGTGTGGCTCTTCCCAGGGGTTCTGCGCGTGGACATTGGCCACTCTGTCTTTAGGCCAGTGGTTCCCAACATTTTCTCTGTCGTGGCACGCCTTGCTACCTTTAATTAATTTGAGGCACACCACCATACAGTTTTCAAATAAACTCATGAATATTCATGAGCCAATCCAGCGCTCTTTGAGTAGTTTTTTGAAAACTTTTGTGGCGCATCTGCTTGGGTCTGACAGCACACCGGTGTGCCATGACATGCTGGTTGGGAAACACTGCTTTAGGGGTTGAATGTTTGAGCAGTCCAATTTCCCCTCTTGTGCCCTTCTGCAGGAATCAAATCTGAAACAAGCCAAGCCAGGAGACCTGAAGGTCAGCATCCACCGCATGGAGGTTGAGCGAATCCGCTATGTCCTCAGCAGCTACTTGCGCTGCAGGCTTGTGAAGGTAGTATCCTGCTATGCTGTGCAATGGGAATGTGACTATCAATGGCTGCAGCATTCTGGCAATGTGGAAAGCGTATTGTTTGGCCTGAGGCTCTAAGCCACAGGCCCTTGGTATCAGAGTAGCCAGGGAATTCACTTGGGGAAATCCATTCCTCACTGGTGACTTGGAAGGTCTCAGTGTTGCAGTGAGCCTTTTGGTTCCCCTGTGGAGGGTCAGGACAGTGCAATCTTCCTCTTGGACAGTCGATTGTCATCCTGTCTCTCATGTGCAGACTGCCCTGCATGGTTCAAGAACTAGTCCAAGAGCAGATGCATGGAAGGGGCTGGCAGCTACAACCACCCCCACACCTCACCAGTCTGAAGTGACAAATTCCCTCTTGCTGTTGAAGCCTGAATTCAAAGGGGAGGGTTCTGTTTGCTGCCTATTAGGGAAGCTCTCAGCTTTAATCCCAGCTGACGCTTCATTGGGGTTTTTCTTCCCCTGACAGATCGAGAAGTTTTTCCCCCATATCCTGGAGAAGGAAAAGTCCCGAGCGGAAGGAGAGCCTTCCATCCTCTCTCCAGAGGAGTTTGCCTTTGCTAAAGAGTGAGTAGGAGTGGAAGGAGGGCTGGGCAACAGGGTGGGCCAGCCCTATTCTACTGCACAGCTACGCCCAGGTTTGGAGATCAGGGATTGTCTGCACCCTGGTTCTCCTCTTGAGCTTCTGCTCCACATGTTGTAGAAACCCGACAGCTTCCCTCTCCCCCTGCAAACTTGGGCAGTAGAAGCTTAGTTGGAAAAGGCTTGTTCTCTGGTGACCAGCTAACAAGTCCCTCACTTTCTGCTGGGGCTGTAATGAAGTTAGATGCTTGGCCCTGAGTGCTCTTGACCACCTGGAAAGGGGTTGACAGAAGAGATCCTCACTCATTTTCCATCCCTCTTGGTGTCTGAACCCCTTGCCTCCTGTGTGCAAGGCAGAGTTATGACAGGAGCCACTTCCTCTTCCATCTCCATGCACACCTCTCCTAGCAGCGTGTGGCTAGGCCACTGGTCCTGGAAGTATCTAGGGGAATCTCACTTAAGCCACCCACTAAGCTACACCAGAAAATTTCAGAGTTCCTGCCTGTGGGAAGAGCCCTCACTGCCTTTTCTGTCACCCTCCCATGGAGAACAGGGTGTGTCCTTGAGCACCTGACGGATATATTAGGGAGGTGTAGACTAAGAAATCCAAGCTAGTTCATTCTGGCTAACCCTGCCTCCATGGATGGTTCTGCTGGAGCAGAGATGCTTTCATTTCTGGTTCTCCTTCTCCAGACCAAACCACTGCCACTGTGTTCACATTGTGCTCATAGGTTCAGCGTGTGGTGCTGGTTGCCACTTTGAGTCAGTTCTGTCCCAGCAGCTGTTGCCGTTGAAATGACTGATAGTAACAGCTGTTCATTTCAGGTACATGGCGAACACAGAAACCTATCTGAGAACAGTGGCCCTGAGACACATGCCTCCCAACTTGCAGAAAGTGGATCTCCTGAAATTGGGTAAGGGAAGCCCAGCTCCAGGACGGGTGGTAGAACTGTAGCAGAGGCTCCCTGGGAATGCATCCTGTATGGCCCCTGGAGTAACCCAAAGTCCTAGAGAGCATGAAGTATAAGTGCATGCTAGAGCTCCAGTAAGTGCTTGGAAGAAGCAGATGTCTAAGCATGGCCCTCTTCACACTGAAACCCCTTCTAGAAGGTGGCTGGGATTGTCTGCATGACCTTCCTAGAATTCCCCCTAGGGAAGACAGAGGGGATCACCAGGGCTATTCACACTGGTCTATGTGTTCTGGCTCTTCTGCCGTCTCAAGTACGTGTTGGCTGGTGTACTCACAATTGGCCAGTTACCTGTGATGTCCCCATTGCTGGTGCTCAGTCCTCAAGAGCATCCCAGCTCCCTGTGAAGATCCTGGACAAGAGCAGAGACTGTTCCAGGAGTGGCATGTGCAGCACAAAGTTCCCCATGCTTAACTGCTTGTGACAGGTGTCTGTGCTCTGAGTGAGTCACTTTCCTTGCAGTTCCCAAACCCAATCTGGACTCCTTTGTATTCCTGAGGGTGCAGGAGAGGCAGGAAAATATACTGGTGGAGCCTGAGACAGATGAGCAGAGGTAGGTGGCCTGTTGCTTTGCTGTGCACTGATACCCCCATGCTTAGAAATGCTGTCCTGACTGTGCTCTGCTCAGTTTCTCCCTCCCCAGAGACCTCCTGGAGTTGGCTGTGCAGTGGTAGGTGGGTGGGCTGACTGGGGCACCCCTTCTCCTTGCCTAATTTGGCCATGCTGCTGCTGCAGCAGCTCTGAGAAGCAGGCAAAAGCTCCAGGGGGATGCAGCGCAGTGCCTGAGCTTGCTTCTCTGAATCTGTTTCTCTCTCCCCTTCAGGGAATATGTGATTGACCTGGAGGAGGGCTCACAGCATCTAATCAGATACAAAACCATCGCCCCCCTGGTGGCCTCGGGAGCAGTTCAGCTCATTTAAAACATCACAAGACTGAAGGGGCAAGGCAGGCAGCCCTGAAGTCTGGGGGGGGTGAGTCTCCAGCATCACTGTGCCAGGCAGAGTGTGGACACGCAACAGCTGTGGACAACTGCAAATACCCCAGCCCAGCCTGGAAACTCAAAAGCTCAGTTTTTCCATGCTCAGGGCAGTTGGAGGATAGGAAGACACATGGACACACAACAGCTGTGGACAATTGCAAATACCCCAGCCCAGCCTGGTGACCCAGCAGCTCAGTTTTTCTCTTCAGGGCAGTCGGAGAATAGGAAGACAAAGAGCCAGAGAAAGGTGCCTTCACCAAGTGCCCCTGTCTGGGGCATTGGGACACTGCTTGAGCTTATTCCACCCAGTTGCAGCCCCCACAAAGCTGCTGCTCTGTTGTGGAGCCAGCAGGTGGCACCATTGTCATGCTTATGCTCTGGATAGGGCAGCCAGCTGCCAGACTCTCCTGAGATGAGCTTGTGTGCTGGAGAAAGATGTGCTGCTGGAAGCAAGGTGCATGCATTGCAAAGACAACTGCAAAACTTCCCTGTCTGCCTGTCCGGGCAGTGCTATGCAAGGCCCCTAATCCTGGCCAAGCCTCCTGGGCTGTTAGCTTATGAGAGGTGCATAAATGGGTGGGGAGGGGACTAGAAAAGAGAACGAACTCCTGAGTCAGCCAGCGTGCTTTTGTGGGTTTGCAGCAAGTGCCAGCCCTGAATGGCCTGAGCTGGGACAGGTTGCATTTGGGACTTTTACAGGCCTGGAGACAGCATGTAGAATGACAGGTCTGAGAGCGCAAATAAATCAGAAAGTGGGTCTCCTGAAATTGGGTAAGGGAAGCCCGGCTTCTTACGTCTCTGGCTCTCGAGGAGGAGGAGGTGGTGGCATCTGGGTACCTGTGAATTTCAGAGCTCCTGAGAGCAGGAAGCCTGCCCTCCAGAGCTGCTTCTGGCATGGCTTATGCATGGGCCACTCGGCCTTGCTCTCTTCCCCCTGGGAACAGGCAGGTTGGTAGCTCCACGTGAGGAGTGTAGGATGGCACAGTTTCAGACATCACAATGCTAATCCTCAGGCAGATCGAGCACAGTTGACAACAGTGGATGAGAACAGGGAACTTTCTTCTATGCTTGCAGCTAAGTCCCAGCCTTCACCCAGAGCCTACCTCAGTTGTGACCCTACATCAGTCTGGGGGCAGGATTGTGTCTCAGGCTGGAACTGCTTGTGTACTGTAATCACAAATTGCCTCGGGCAGCAACTGGAGGCCTCTTGATCTGTACCCAGCAACTAGACATGCACGGGAGGCCCATGTCAGCCAACTCAGGCTGCAGAGCTGTGCCACTGCAGTGTAGAAGTACAAGCTTGGCTTGAGGACTCCACAAAGGAAGAGGGTCCCAGTGCTCAGGCTCCAGCTGAAGCCCAGACATCTGCACTGCAATTAAACAGCCACAGCCTGAGCTCCACAAGCCAAAGTTAGTCTGTGTGGATCAGCTACAGTGTCTAGCTGCTGTGTAGACAGAAGGGTGTGGCCTAAGTTTAGTTCTAGATGTTCCAGTATCCAGGTCTTATGAGAACCTCCTCGGGCATGTAAAGAACTGCCTTGGAGGAGAGGGAGGTCTGACAAAAGTGGGAGCAGCAGCTTGATGTGTAATGTTTATTGCTGGATCTGTGACCCCTTGTGACCTGCCTGCCTCCCCTGTAAGCACTGCTCAGCACTTTCCTTTGCCAGGTGATCCAGTCAGGCAGAAGGCCCCAGATGTTGGTTCCCCATTGCAGAAAGTATAGGTGGGACAGACTGGGGGCTAGGATAAGTGGAGAGTGCTGTGTCAGTCCTTTTGTGGACAGCCCTCTGGGATGGGTGGTGAGACAACAGACGAATATGCTCAATAGCAGGTAAATGCAGTATTGTATGACTTGAGTGTTGGACTGGAGACTGCTCCCTGCTGGGCAAGCAGCTCCTTGGAAAGGCTCCTCCCTGGGAGAGGGGCAGGATTTAGTTACTACCCCTTGCCAGTGTGGGGCAGGCACATTCATGCCAGTGATGCTGAGTCCTATGGCTAGGGCTTGGCTATCCTTAATGGTTGCATAGAGATGCTGACAGGAGGCATGGCCCCTGGGGTGATAGTACTCAGTGGGTGTTTGTGCCAGAACCTCAGTGGTTTCTGCATGTCTGGCACAGGAGATGTTTATGGCCCAGCTGTCCCAAGGCTTTGTCTCCCTGTATGCATGTGCCACTGTACGAGCAAATACAGTTACACAGGATTTAGTGACTGGCATGTTACCTCTTAATCCTGTATCACTTCGTTTTGGAGCCACTTGCTGCTGATAGTGCCCAGGGCAAGAGGGGGTCAGGAACCTTCTCTTAGTTTCCATCTGTACTGATTTGCTTCATGGAGAGGAGTGTCCCGGCTAATCACCAAACCCAAGGCCACCCCAGTCAGCTCAGCCAGCAAACTTCAATGCAAATAGACTGCATATGTGCACAGAGAGGGCCTGCATGATCAGCTGATGAGCTCCAGTCAGCAGGGCTTTGAAAGAAATTTATAAATAGCTCAGGTGAGTCCCTGTGGCCTTCCTGTTAACTAAGCTGTCTGCCTGCAGTGACTGCCACTTTTAGCCACTGACTGCACAGAGTGGTTTTCCTAGAACAACTTCACAAACATTTTGTGTCAGAGAGCAAATGAGACCAAATCCTTTTCCTTGGTTCTCTTTCTCCAGTCTTCCCCTTTCCTGTCTCCATCAAGAGTTTACACAGCACTTGAAGGAATAATAGAAGTATAGGGAATAGCCAGCATGGGTTGTCAAGAATAAATCATCTTAAACCCATCTAATTTCCTTCTTAGACAGGATTACTGGCCTAATAAATAGGTGGGAGAAGAAGTAGGCATGATGTATCTTGATTTTAATAGGGCTTTTGACACAGTCTCACATGACATTCTCAAGCAAACTAGGAAAATACTGTTTAGATGAAATTACTGTAAAATGGAGGCACAACTGGTTGAAAGATCAAGCTCAAAGAATAATTATCAGTGGTTTGCAGTCAGAGTAGGAGGGCATGTCCTGACATGGTGCTAGATAATATTTTCATTAATGAATTGGATAATAGCATGTAGAATATGCTTATAAAAATTGCAGATGACCCCAATCTAAGATGGCTTCATAGGTCAGGGTTAGAATTCAGAGAGACCTGGACAAATTAACAAGATGAAATTAAATAAGAGAAGTGCCAAGTACTATGCTTAGGAAGAAGAAAAAAAATACACAGCTACTGAATGGGAAATAATTGACTGGGTGTTCCACTGACAAGGATCTGGGAGTATACTGGATCACACATTGAATATGAGTTCACAATGTGATATAGTTGCAAAGAAGGTTAATGTTTGTGGATGTATTAACAGGAGTATCATATGTAAGACACTGGAGGGAGTTGTTCACTGTACTCAGTCCTGATAGGGCTTCAGCTGGAGTCTTGTATCCATTCTGGGCACCACACTAAAAGAAACATGGAATTGGAGAGAGTCCAGGGCAGCAGCAGCAACGACAACGAGGCTTAAAAACCTAATCTAAGGTTAAAAAAGAGGGCAAATTTTTGTCTTGAGAAAAGATGACTAAGTCTATAGATGTGTTGCAGACTTACAAAGAGGAAGGTAATCAATTTTTCTCCATTTCCACTGATAAGACAAGAAGCAATGGGCTTAATCTGCAGCAAGAGGGTTTTAAGTTAGATGTTAAGAAAACATTCTGACTATGGTGTAGCTAAGCTCTGGAACAGACTTTCAAGGGAGGTTGTAGAATCCCCATCGCTGAAGGCTTTTAAGAACAGGCTGGGCAAACACCTCAGGAATGGCCTAGGTTTACTTGGTCCTACCTCTGTGCAGAGGTCTGGACATGATGACCTCTCCAGATCACTTCTGGCCCTCTGGTTTTTATGACTGATTTCCAGGTGGGATGTGGCTCTGGAAGGAATCTGTCCCATGGTCTCCAGCTGGTGCAGTGGATCCATACTGATCCATCTCTCCGGCACACAAAGGTCACAGAGATGTACCATGTGATGTTAGATACTGTGGTTATAGCTACACAAGCAAACTTCAAGCTCAGTATCCTATGGCCCTTGTTAACAGAAGTTCATCTGCGAACACCAGTTACAAGCACCATGGCAGCTCTGCAGGATATCTGCACTTAGACCGCCATTGATACTGGCATTGGTGCAGCACCTCCAGAGCTAGTGACTGCAACATGTGGAAGGACTGTGACATATGGAGGGACACAAGGATCTTTGCCACAATGTCTGACCTTGCTCTGTGCAGATTACCTTGACAGCCCTCTCTGCACCTGTAGCTTAACACCAATGCAGATGAGCCAGTGTTGGCTGCTGCTGCCTAAATGCAGGTATGTGAACTCTTGTAGCATAAACATCCCTGAAGGATGAGAGAAAAGCTTCGTTTCCAAGGCCCTTGCAGCCCCTGGCTGCTCAACGGAGCCTGCCAACAAGGCATAGTTACCATCTGGAATGTGGCTATCTGCTCCAGGACCAAAACTGCTCCTTTCACTGCCAAACAGCTGTTCCCTGTTAGTGCCTCTAGTCCAGGAGTCAACAACCTGTGCCAGCACTTCCTCCCCAATTGTCAGTCAGTGCCAGAGTACCCCTCTGCTGAAAAAATGAGGCAGCTGCTTGAAAATACAGCAATAGATAGTGCTGGAGGGGTGGCAGGAGGGGGCTTTCCAGGCATGCCACAGACAGAAGCCCCCCAGAGTGGCTCCTCTTGGCTGCATGCCTGGGGATGGGGGTCCCCAGGCATGCCACAGAAAGAAGCTGCCTGGTGGCAGCATGCTACAGAGTGGAGCTGCTCTGGGAAGCTTCTTTCTGTGGCACATGGAGGTGGGGTATGGGCATGGTGGGGACCCCCTGCACCCCAGCTGCACCTGAAAGAAGCCGCCCAGAGTGACTTGATGGCAGGAGTGGCAATTTCTGTGGTGTGGCAGTAGATGCCACGTGCTGCTCTGAATGGGCTTGTGTGCTGCTATTGGCACGTGTGCTGGGGATTGCCTGCCCCTGCTCCAGCTTCTGCCAGGGCACAGATTAGAGCCATAACTGGATCCGTAGCCCAGTCCTCTGAGCCATTGAGTCCCCAGCCAGAGGAGTTAAATGAGAATGTGCTTTCCACAGATGAGCTGAATACTGTCCCCAGGTCTCTCCTCATCTCCAGAAAAAGTACAACAGAAATGGGAGTAGTTGAGAGAAGGGCAACAAAAAGGACTAGAATCCTGGGAACATTTCAGGCCAAGGGAGAGATTATAAGGCATGGAGGTGATTATATCAGCAGTGAGGATATAATATCTAATAGCATGATGGTTGTTTATGATATGTACTATGTAGTAAAGGCTGGTGATGTTTTCCTAACATATATGCCTTTTCTTGTGCCAGTTGGAGATCCAAATCAAAAGCAAAGGATCAACCAATGAAGTTAAAAGGCAAATAATGAAAAGCCAGTAAAAAGAAAATTTTAACAGCATGGCCTCTGGAACTCCCTGCCACAAGGTGTTGCTGAAGCAAAGAGTTTAGTGGGATTCAAATGAGACATCAAAAATAAGAATAGTGCCAGCTAACATGATGTGTAAAGAACCTAAAGCCACATATTTCAGGACACAAACTACCTGCCAAGGCTAGGAAAAATCTCTCCTAGGAGGATGTTATGCCACAGTGGCCCATGGAAAGATTTTTGTGTCCTCCTGTGAAGCAGCTGGTGTGACTTGGGATACTGGGCCAAAGGGGATCGTTGGGTCAGGCACTTCCTTTGTCCCTGTTGGCTGTAGAAGAAAAGCTCCTCCTTCCTTGCTGATTCCTGCCTGCTGCTTCTGTATAATAAACAGAGCAACCTCAGTACCTTCTGGAGCTCTGTGCCCCCCTACAGTGACCCCATGTCTGTCCTTTGTGTATCCACTGGAACATGGATGCAGACCTAGTGGTATGGTGTCCCCTGCACGTGCTCTCTGAGGACATAAGTGAGCAATCCAGCTCCCCAGTGTAGCGAGAGACGAAGTCATGTGTGCAGCACACTACTGGGCAAGTGGCTCTGCACGTGCTGTGGTTTATAGCATCCCTAATTCCATTTATGTAAAGAAGACTCATTAAGCACTGATGTGAAGAGGAAGCTGGGTTTAATCCTAAAGAAATGGCACCAAATGCTGATCTCTGCAGTCCCCACAGAAGGAGTCTGGACCATGCCTTGCCCCCATAGACAGCCCACCTGAGAATCCTCCCATGCAACTTTTCAGAGGGGGTCTGCAACTTCCTGACCAAATCACCAGGAGTTTGCCCTGGAGAAACAGATTGAGAGAAACTTTCTGGAGTTTCTCTCTGCAGCATGTTTTCATTTGGACCTCTTCACCAAGTTGGGATAATCAAGCAGTTGTCCAGGCACCTGCTTCCTGCACAGTTGTCAAGTCTCAGCTCAGGGGAGCAGAGGAGGAAAGACACCTCTGCCGTAACAGACAGGAGAGAAAGAGATCTTTCCTCCTACAGTAGAATAAGTCCACAAAGTGCTGACAGCCAGCACCTGGGGCCAGATCCGAAGTTGCAGAGGCCCCTAGTGGGTTTTTTCAAAAGAACTTAGGTGCCAAGCCTGCCTTAGTCCCTTTGAAATCAATGAGGCTGGTGCTTAATAGGCTTAGGCACATCTGCAATACCACTAGCTGCCCATTTATAACCTTAGGTGCATGAATGTCTAAAAACCTGGCCCTGCAGCTCTTTGCTGGCTCTGCCAGATTTATCTGTTGTGTGGCCCTGGACAAGTGACTGCCTCATTCTGAGCCTGGGTTTCCCCATCTGTACAGGCAAGGGGTCTTGTGTTTTCTTTCATTTAATGAATGTTTGCCAAGTGCTCTCAGAGGAGAGGAGCTAGTCAGTGCTCTCTCGCTGCCCTTGCACTGGAGTTCAGTGGGGACTCATCTTGGTTTCTGACACACTCCTAAGGCACACAGCATGGTATGCTGGCAAAGAAAGCAGATCCTGGAAATGACTGTCCCAGGTATGATGAGCCCTGGTTGCTCCTGCCACTCAGGCTGTCTGGTTTATCTGTGTAACGAGTCCATAGCCCAGAGCAGGATGTGGCGCAAGGGGTTATTGATTTCCCGAGCCTCCAGTTTGAGCTGGAGGCTGGAGCTCTTCCCCACAAGCAGCAGCAGGGGTTAAAGTAAGCTGGACCGCCCCAAAAGGCTGTGAGCAGGGCAGGGTAGGGGGTCAGGGAGCTGGCGGGGGGGAGGGGCCCAGGAGGGTTAGGGAACAAGCAGGGAAGGGCTCGAGAGTCAGGAAGATAGCAAGTGGGTCTGGGAAGGGGTCAAGGAGCTGCCTGGCTCATAGGGAAGGGGCACAGGCATCAGGATCAGGGAGCCAGCCTGGTGGGATTGGGGCCTGAAAGTGTTGGAAAGCTGGCAGGGCAAAGACGAGGCTGGGAGGCAGCGGGCAGGCAGGTCGGGGGGGAGGGAAAAAGGGCCAGGGAGCTGGCAGGCAGGCAGGCAGGGAGGTAGGGGGTTGGGGAGCTGGCAGGAAAGTCGGGGAAGGGGCTGGGAGTTATGGGATCTATATGGGTGATTATATGTTTCAGAGGTCAAACAGCAAATTATTTTATTGCTTGTGCTTAGGAGGTGAATGACTCATGAAATAATTTTATTTTTCTGGATTTTTTTCTTCCTCTCTCTGTTCCTGTTTTGCTGATTCCACGCTAGTAATGATAATACTGTCCTGCAGTGTTCCCTCTAAGCTGCATGGCAGGGAGCACTGCTGGCTGCGCACCACCAGGAGACTCTGTCTTCCAACCAGCTAAGTGCTTCTCTGGAGCTAGGAGTTTTTAAAATGCCCGCCAAGAGGAGCTCTGATGGAGCATGCTCAGAACGTCTGAGCATGCTCTGTCAGTGCTTCCTCTGGCCAGAGGAGCTGTGGCTTGGCCGCACCACTCCAGTGGCCTGGTAAGGGTGTGGAGGGTTGGGGGTGGGGCCAGCTAGGGGGTTACCAGGGGAGTGGATTAGGGTGGGAGGAAGGGGACCAGGCTGGCTCGGGGGGGAGGACTGACCAGGAGAGCAGGGGGTGGGATTGGGCTGGTGGAGGGGGCGGGCGGCGGGTTGCGCAGCAAGCAACGTGAGTTGCTCAGCTTCATCAGGACCTTAGAGGGAACACTGCGTGCCCTGGATGGCATCTCCATCATGGATCTGAGGACTCATGCACATTTCCCAGTCATTCTAGAGACTAGAATGTGAATTATTTAAAATATGTTTTATTGCACAGTGCTTATTTACCCTGTATGTACATTCCACAGACTCACTCACTATTTATAAGAAGCCACTATCAATTTCTTCCTAAAATGTCTAATAAAGTGGATCTTTAAAACTGCTCCCACTTTGGGGATGACCAAATACAACAGGTATTTCTTTGTTGTTTAGATTTTGTCTTTTTATTGTCCTGATCTTTTTTTTTAAAAATCTGGGTTTGATTTATTAAACTGAGCAAGGTGTGCAGTGGCCCACTGAAAGCAAATTGTATTTTGGAGGCTAGGACAAGATGATCATAGAATCATGGAACTGGAAGGGACCATGAGAGGTCACTGAATCCAGTCCTCTGCATTCTTGCTAGGACCAAGTACCATTTAGGAGAATGCAGGGGGCAGGGTGTAAGGCCAGGATGGAGGGTTGGGGCAGAGGGGCAGCGTGTGAGGATGGGATGGGGGATGGGGGAGGCAGTGCATAAGGCCAGGATCAGGGCCAGTAGCTTTATGGCTCGATAACCATATTTTTATGGAGTGATAACCAATGCAGAGGATACTAAGAAGTGGTTGCAAATGCCTACCTGGGCTGGGACCCACACATGCAAGAGGGGGGCTGGACAATACAGGATGACAGCCCAGAAATTACGAGGGTTCTGAGGCCCATCAAATTATATTTTAACCACTGAGCAGCAGGAGAGTGAGGCAGGAGCACCTGCTTTCATTGCTGGGGAAATGCCCCATGGTTGTAATCTGTCTGTCACTAAAGTAGGGGCAGGAAGTGGCAGCCAAAGAGGATGTGATGAAAAGGGTGATTAGCAGAAAACAACAGTGAAAGGTGACTGCCCCAAAGGGTTAGCTTAGTCACTGCTGAGAAGTAGCCTGCTATCATGTGGTGGAATGGGGAACTGATGTGAGCATTGCAGTCCCGCCAGCAGATTAACACAGCATGGCTTTTTACAGAGGGTGACTCAGGAGCAGAATGCAAGAGGCATTGCTTGGTCTCACCTTGCATCACTACTGCCTATTGTCTCTTGCTGCACCCTGCTGCAAAGAGGTGCCATTTTGGGTTACAGGCATTGAACCTGAGCTCCCCTCTGCACTCAACTCAGACTAGCTGTCCGCGATGGTATTTCCTCGAGTAGCATGTAAGCTGCTCTGAGCAGAACATGGTGTATGGCACATTATACACCATGTTGAGACCTGGGGTTCAATTCTATATCATCCTCCGGGAGTGCTGACCATGTCCTTTGTGCTCCAAGGTTGGCACTGAATTGTTTCCATCTGCCCTGAGATTGCTTTGTGCTTCTGTTAAGCAGTCTGCTGTCAGAGACAAAGCTGCAATTTTGGGATGTGTGGCTGCAGCTCCCACTCCTAGTGTGAATAGCTTTCACCCTTACACCCATGGGTTAAAGCAGGGTTCTCAAACACATGGCCTGTGGGCAACATGCAGCCCCTAAAACTATTTCTTGCGACCCGCAACGTTCCTATCATGACTGATATTTGCAATATTGTTGCATGAAAAAGTTTCAGTGGTACAGCCCTCAGGCTAACATACTAGTCCTCATGTGGCCCTCATGGTGATTGGAGTTTGAGACCCCTGGGTTAAAGTAAGGGGAAATGCCCCCTATTTTTAGGGAGTCAGCATTCTGGGCCCCCTAAAAGTAGGGGAATGCCCCAGAATGCTGCGTTCCAGGCCCCCCCCTCAAAATAGGGGGATGTACCAAAATGCTGCATTCTGGGGCCCCCTAAAACTAGAACAGCATGCTGGAACCCAGCATTCTGGCGTGTTCCTCCTAGGCTGGAGGAAGGGAGTGGCTGCGGGCTGGGGCCAGCCCAGCCACCCCCCCCCTTCCCTTCCCCAGAGCCTTTGGCGGCTCTACCCCTTCTGGCTGGGGCCTGGCTGTGCATGCAGCCAGGCTCCAGCCTCTGGCCTAGGCTCCTGCTTGCCAACACACAGGTCAGTCAGTGTCGCAGTCTCCCCCTCCCCCCCCCCAGCTCTTTGGCCAGGTGAGGAGGTTGCAGGAGGGGTTGGGGTGGGTCAGGCAGCCGGTGGAGAAAGTATGGGGTCAGGGAGGGGGTGTAAGAAGGGGGGGAAGGGGGAGCAGGGGTCTGGATGGGGGGCTGGGAAGAGCTTGGGGGGGGGCTGAAGGGGGATGGCATAAAGATGGGGAGCTGGGGGTGAAGGGTTAGAAGAGCTGGAATGGGGACAGGGAGCTTAGGGAGTGGGGATTGGGGCTGAGAACAAGATGGGGAAAGGGGTCTGATGGGGATAGGTGTTTTGGGGCAGTAATTGGGATAAGGGCAGTAGTTGGGATGGGGGGCTGGTGTTTGGGGGCAGGAGCTGGGGTGTGGGAGGGGGACCCACCCATGCTAGAAGGGGTCCTGCCCAGTTAGGAGGGTTCTGGGCCCCACCAAATTATACTTTAACCCCTGCTTACACCAACCAACAACTGCTGAGGCCTTGTATGGGTTGGCATCGGAAAACTGCAGTAGGAGGGAACACTGCTGCCAGCATTAGAGTCCATTACAGCCACCACACTGGCCTTGTGGATCCTCAGCCCCACAGCTAGGTGCAGGCAAGAGCTAGCTGGCTCCTGATTCTGTTGGGCCAGGAGAAGCCTGTTCTGGTTCTGACAGAGAACAGGCCTGTAGGGAGAACATGTTGCTGTGAGGAACAATGGTTTCTCACACGGTTTGCGTGTTGTCCAGCACTTGCAAATGGCAGGCACCTGCAGCCTCAGGCATGCTGATAGCATGGGTATCTGGATCCCTTATCCATCAGGGATGCTGCCGAGCTCTCTCCATGTTGGGGTGGGGGGGTGTCTGTGACCACTGGTGACTGTAGCAATAGCATGGGGTCTTTCCCTAGCACGCTGGCCCTCACCCAACCTTATCTTGCTTTCTTCGTTTGTTTACCCTTGGCTGCTGGAAAGCCTTGAGCTCTCCAAGCCCCTGAAAGGCCATGGCTAATGAGTAAACCTAGTATGTTTGCAGAGGCTGGTGTAATGCTGGGAAACAGAGACTTCCTTGGCTACTGCCCCATACATCTGCAATGCCTACGGATAAGATTTTGTGTGGCTATTTTTGGTAAAAGTCATGGCCAGGTCACAGGCAGTAAATAATCATGCCCAAATGGGCTGGCAGGGATGACAGCCCAAGCCCGACTGCAGGAGAAGAGTAGAGGGGAGTGGGATCCAGCACTCCTCCCCAGACGGCTCAGAGTTGCACCATGCAGCCCTCCTGCCCCTCATAGCTCAGAACTGTGAGGGCCCTGCCTGTGGTCGGTGGGAGTGACTGAGCTCCAGGCTACCCCCACCAAAAGGGTGCTGTACATGTCCCTCCACTCCCCCAACCACCCCCTGAATTTCCCAACACTCCCAAGTTGTCAGATAGTAAGTGTTACCAATTTAGTGAGCACCTCAAAACTGCACCTACACCACCCCCTATGCCCCTCTAATTTCAAGTCCTGGGGAAACTGCTGCATGTCAGAGCCCTGGGACGGGAAGCTGCAGGGTCCCAGCTTGGAGCTGGGCTCCCCCACCGCAGCCAAGAACTCCAAGTTTCCTCTGCTATGCAGTGCCTGGGAGCAACGAGTTCCCCCTGCCACCGCCAGAGGCTCCCAGCCACAGGGCCCTTCTCTCCCACCCCAGCTCACAGCAACCAGGACTGAGTCCCTGATGCTGGTAGTGGCTCGAAGCCTGCTGAAAGCAGCAGGGCAGCAGCTTTTAGTTAGGGGCTGCTGCTGCTCCTGGAGGCTCTGAGCCACAGGGTCCCCACCAGCAGAATTGGCCCAAGGTTTTTTCACACCCTCCTAGGCCAACAGTGATTTTGGCACCTTGCCACCCCTGCCCCCCCAGGTGGGGATCCAGCCATGGGCAAGGAGTGGTGCTGCCACCAGGGTCTTGCTGTGGGGAAGGAGCAGAGCAGGGTGGGATAGGCTCTCTGGCCCCCGCTCAGCCCTTGGTGCCCCCTAATTGTTGGTGCCCTAGGCGACTGCCTAGGTTGCCTCTATGGAAGGACCAGCTCTGCCCACTAGCCACCCACAGTGCTAGTAGCTAGGCCTGCAAAGAGGGATTTGAAGAAGTGTAATACAGGAGCTTTTAGTCCTGGGTTGTTTTAGCCTAGGGTGAGTGATGACAACCAGAAAAGGTTTGTTTGTTTTTAACTCCTGAGATGTGTCTACCTCTGCTGCCTTGTGAAAGTGACAGACTCTCTTGCCTTCTGGAATCTGAGGCTAGTCCTGATTCAGCTGTTTTACCCTTTCCTTGATCCAAATCAGTGCCGCTCCAGAGACCACACAAATGATAACTTCTGGGAGGGTGTCCTGCTGTTAATATCTATAAAATAACTGCTTGTCCCTTAGACCTGCAGTAAAATGCAAGCCAAAGGCAAATTTCACCTTCTCCTCTGTTTCTCCACACCCTGAGCACCCCCTAGGGCCAGGACCAGGACCAGGGGCAGGAAGCCTCAGGAAGGACGTATCTGCAGCATCTCCTGTCTAGCTACATAATGCAGGATGGATGCATAATTCTCCGGTTTGTGGCCTCTAGTGCAAAGGTCCCTCTCAAACCCAACAGCTGTGTAGCACTTCACATATTAGTAACAGTCTCCGCTCCCCAACGCTAGCTTTTAGTTTTCTTCTGCTGGCCAGGCAGAGACAGCGAGATTTCTGTTTCCTTTTTTATGGCAGGCACTCAGATAGCATGCTGATGGGCAGCCATGTCAAAACCTCAACAGATGAGTTGTGCCAATGGCGGATGAAGATCTGTGCTGTCAGCAGGTCAAATCATTCATGATTAACGTAAGTGGCTAGCCAGCTCTAGAGAGATTAGTAGGCAGCACAGGGAGCGGGTGAGCTGATTTAGGTGGTTGGTTTTCTGCCAGTAGCCCCATGGGCTGAACAGGAAAGGCGGACCTGAATGCTATTGTCCAAGATGCCATATTGGTCAGTTTTACTGCACAGTCTATCCCATTTTAGGGTGCTCTCATCTGCTTAAGATATAGGTGCATTTATTTTTAGGCTAATGCAGGAAATCAGGGAAAAATGTAGCTCCAGGTGCATCTGGTGGCAAGGCCACAGAATCTAGGAGTAAACCTCTGTGTTTAGAAATTGCAAAACTAAGTATTGAAAGAGAGGGACTTGGAATGAGCAATATTTTACCTCTCTTTTCTAGCCAGAGACCTTGAGAAATATGATCCCTTTCTTGACCTTGGATTCTTCAGTTAAGTCTTTTCATGCCTATTATTACTGAGGGTTGCAGTTTGCAAAGCAAACTCTGCTTTGACTCATTTCTGAGTCTTTTTTGCTGTACAGAGACACCCTGGGCAGGTGTGATGTTAACCCACCTTTGTGGCTATACAAAAGCAAAGCTGGGAATTTTCTCCCTCCCATGGTCAATGATCTGAGAATAGCCCTGCCCAGATGGTACTATCTAACTAAGCAGCATCATAACCTTCCATCCATGACTGCACGCTGTGGGACCACACTCTCCCTAACAAAGCGAGAGTGGTCTTGCATACCCAGCACTCCACAATGCTGTGAGAGTATCAGGTCTTGCAACATCAGAGAGCACTGCGAATCTGTGCTGCACAAGACCACACGCTCTCCCTAACAGAGTGGTATTGCTGGGTTCAATTCTGCATACACAGCACATTCTGATGCTGCGAGAGTGCTGTAGTATTTCCATTTATGGTATGTATGGCGCATTTGAAGTACCTTTAAGCCAAATCCGACCCACCACAGTGAATCAGTCTGAACACCCCTGGTCTAAATACTAAGTTCTCCTGTACCTCTCCTCCATCACTGACACTGGAAGCGGAGTCAAGATATTCAAACTTTATCTGCCTGGTTCCCAAACTTTTTGAACTGGGTTCTTGGCCTGCCCTCTCTCCTCCCTCTGAACTCCTGACATGGCATCTCAACAAAACAGACTGGGGGCTCCATTTATCCACTCCTGTCTACATACTCACACTCACATACACAGCTGGCCTGGGAAATGCATGGAAGGTTAACTCTTTGCAGAATGGGGGTGTAACAATCTGTAACTGATTAGGAAGAAAGTCTGGTCTTCTACAGGTAAGGCCCTAGAGTGGCACTGATGAAATCTTGGTTCATTTCCCGGCTCTGATGCTAACCTTGGACTACTCATTTCCTCTCTAAGTGCTGGTTCCCCATCTGTACCATGAAGACACTGCCCCCCTCATGTTGCATCATGCCGCTAAATCTGGTCATCATTGTATGGTGCTCAGCTGTTGCAATGCAGAGGCTGTGTTAATATGCAGCAGAGATCAGCTAGATAACAGTTGTCCTAGACCCCTCTGTGGACAGAGACACGCTAAAATAATCATGAACCGCAGGGCTGCTCCCTCCCTGCCAGTCACACCTGCCTGCCCAGATTTCCATCATCATCCCCACAGGAACAACTAACAACCTCTGAGGTGCCTGGCTGCACAGAGCCATGGCAGGGCTTCTGTGAGACTGGGGCCGGCTTCAGAAAGAGCGTCTCACCCTGTGCTGTGGCCGGGTTAGGTCAGGACAAACAGGTGGCGGCCCTGGCCTGGCTCCAGCACTAATTCTAATGGAGCTAGGACCTGCCCTGGCTTCTATATGGCTGGCAGGGCCACTTTGGGGTGGGAGGTGTCTGACCCTGCCAGGCCCATTTCCCTTAGGGTTGGGATGCATCCCCGGACACACAGCTCTGCGCTTCGCCTTCAGCTGACCTAGCCCACCCTGGGGGCCCTGGGTAGGGAACAGTATTCTCCCCAGGACTTGAAATTAGGGGGACTGTAGGGGGAGGTGTAGGGGGTGCTCACTAAATTGGTAAAACACTATTACTAGCTGACAACTGGGGGGTGTTGGGAAATTCAGGGGGTGGAGTTAGGGAAATCGCTGGTGGGGAAGCGGGGGGCTCAGCTGTGCTGTGCTGAGGCAGGGCTGTATCCTCCCCAGCACTTGAAATTGGGGGGTGTTGGGGTGCTCACTGAATTGCTACAACACTGTTACTAGCAGACAACTGCGGGGGCGTTAGGAAATTGGGGGTGTTGGGGAAATCCGAGCCTGGACAAGGGGAGTGGCCCGCTCCATCCAGCGCTGGGCGGCGGACACGAGCCACCCGGCCCGTCCCGGGACCAGCCTGGGAAAGCAGCGGCGCCTCGGACGCGATCCCCATTGGCCGCTGCGCCCAGGGGGGGGGCGTGTCCCGCGCGCTGATTGGCCGGCGGGCTGGCCGGGGCCGCGGGGCGCTGGAGGCGCGGCTGGAGCCCAGCGCCCGGGCGGGAGAGGGGCAGAGGCGCGCGGAGCGGAGCCATGAGCTGCGGCGAGTGAGTGCGGGCGGGAGAAGGGGCGACCAGGGCGCTGCCGGCGGGATCGGTGCTGGCTGCCGGCTGGTTGCTCAGCCAAGGCGGAGGCTGGTCTCTGGTGCTGTGTGGGGTTTGTCCTGGAGGGTGACGCTGGTGCAGGTGCAGGTTAGGGTTAGGGTTAGGGTTAGGGTTAGGGTTAGGGTTAGGGTTGCTGGTTATTTGTGGCAGATGCTGGGGGTTTTGGCTGCTAGGGGTTGATTTGAGCTGTTCTCCGTAAGATCCCCCTGACCCATCTTTGCTAGATATCTCCTGCTGTTCTCGGTTCCCCTGACCCCATGTCCCTGCTGCTTTCCAGGCTGTTCCAGGTGTTCAGCACGCGCTCCATCACATCTCCAGCCATGCCTGTGGATTTTGCCATGCGGCTCTGCCTGACTCACTCTCCTCCCATCCGCAAGCTGCTGAACTCCTATGAAGAGCTGCGGAGCGGTCGGGTGTGCAAACCCCTCCGCTCCTGCCTGAACCCGAAGCCCAGTGCAGAGCCGGAGCGACGGGATAGTGCGAAGGGCGGCAGAAGCAAGAAGAAGAAGGTGGTGTTTGCTGACATGAAGGGGCTGTCGCTGACAGCTGTCCGCTTCTTTTCCAAGATCGAAGAGGATTTGTGTGACCTGCAGCATGCCCTGTCCGACCTGACCTGCTTCAGGCCCAAACTGCGAGACCTTCACATGGAGACAAAGAGATACACACTGGACTTTCCCCAGCCATCTGCTGACTACTTGGCCTTCCGCAGCCGTCTGCACAGCAACCTGGTCTGCCTAGAGAACTGTCTTATCCAGGAGGGGTCTCTGTCAGGGACCATCAAGGTCAGGAACATCAGCTATGAGAAGAAGGTGCACGTCCGCATCACCTTTGACTCCTGGAGGAGCTTCCGGGATATCTGCTGCCAATATATGCACAACACATACGGCGCTGCTGATGCAGACACATTCTCCTTCGATATCACCCTGCCCAAGGCACCCAGCCTGCGTGGACCCATCGAGTTCTGCATTTCCTTCCAGTGTGGACAGAAAACCTACTGGGACAACAACAGTGGCAGCAACTACAAGATATGCCACACGAGTTCCTTGTTCCCTGCCACCACCCTCTCCCAGCTAATAAAGAGCTCCAGTGTGGCTGGGGAGCAGCTGGGCACCTCTAAGGCAGCAGCTTTGGTCCTCTCCCACTTGCAAACCTGGAGGCATCTGGAAAACCATGGTCCATACTGGTAGGAAGTGCAAGTTTTAGTGGTGGTTTGCAACTCCATGCGAACGCTCCTCTCCTGCTCTAGAAGCAGCAATGCCTTTCAGGGGCCCTAGTGCAGAGGACACTGCTCACTATTTTGCTAGCTTGTCTGCACACACCCTTATCTTCACAGAGGCTTCTTCAACACCAGGATCTGCCATAAACACTAGATGTCATGGCACAACTTCAATCCCATCTGGGTTCCTGGAGCAAAATTCATCACTAGCAGAGCCTGTGCCAGGGCATCGCCCTCTGCTGTCTCCTCATTTGTGAGCGTCAGTGGGAAAGGGGTAGGCCAGACCTTGGCCTCTCTACAGAGGCTGACAAAGCTGCTGGTGGGTCAAATAACTGAGTACAAACTTGCCAGCCAGACTAGCACCCAAGGGTCTTGGACTTGGAGGGAGTGAGGAACAGAGCTGTGCAGATTGGAGCAGCAGCTGCTGGTAGGCTCATAAGAACAAGAATGGGAGAGGCTGCCAAAGTGCCTTGTGTGACGCTGGCCAGATTTGGGGGATCATTTATGATTATTTTTCATATTAACAATATTTCATATTTGCAATAGTTCATAAGCGATATGCCATGTTTGGTACCAATAGAAAGGTTGTAACCTGCTAGGAATGATTATATGATTTATGTGTAGAAATTGCATATGTATTAGAAGTTGAGAATGTGTTTGTTATATCTGTGTTTCAGCCTGTGTGATTCTGGAAAACACCCAGACAGCATATGTGCAAGTGCTGTCTCCTTAACGGCATTCAGAGGGACAGTGGGCCCAGGGAGAAACACGCTCAGTGAAACAAACAAGGAGTTCTGGGCACTTAAAGAGTAACAAATTTATTTATTGCATGAGCTTTCATAGGAGAAAATCCCACTTCATACAAAGTGGAATTTTCTCCCACAAAAGCTCATGCAATAAATAAATTTGTTACCCTTCAGGTGCAACAGGACTCCTTGTTTGTTACTAGACTAACATGGCTACCCCTTTGGAACTGTTCAGTGAGTCACCCAGACTGACCATGTGACTCAACTGCATTTTGATTTACAAAGACTCTGCATAGCATGGGGAAGGCCAGAGCTGATAAAAGGTAGCAGCACCAACTCCATTTTGTCTACAACCAACACTCTTCCCTGGACCTATTCCTCTGCGCCTGGACAAAGGATTGAGACCCACCCAGGCACTGGGTGTCTATCATAGGAATTGGACCAACCTGCAAACTCCAAACTTTTCCAGGAACTTGCTTTCTATGGACTCTAAATCATTTGTGTGTATGTGATTCACTTTGACCCTTTACAATCTCTCATATTTTGTTTCTTTTTATATTAAACCGTTAGTTTTAGTTACTAAAGAATTGGTTGGCAGTATGGTGTTTTGGGTGAGACCTAATCCTGTACTGTTCTGGGCAATGTGGCTGTGCCTTTGGGGTCAGGAGAACCTATTTCTTTAAGAGACCCAGTGGCTAGGTATGGACCAGAGGAGCTGATGTGCGATAAAGGGGGCTATTTCTATTTTGTTATGCTTTGTGATGACAGGTGTGGGAAATCAGAAGCATGGGGGTTAAAGTGGGCCGGAGTGCACCAGAATGGCATTCTGGGGCCTACTATTTGTAGGGGGCCAGCATTCTGGGGCCCCTAAAAATAGCAAATGGAGCCAGAACACTGCATTCTAGGGCCCACCATTTAAAATAGTGGACCCCAGAATACAATGTTCTGGCTCCATTTTCTATTTTTAGGGGCCCTGGAATGCTGGGTCTATTTTTAGGGGGCACTCCAGGAAAAGGGGGTGGCATGCCTGCTCTGCTGTGACATGCCAGCTGGCTTCTGGAGGGGGAGAAAGGGGATATTTTCCCCCTCCCCTGGTGGGCTGGGGGGGTGGGGTGGGAAGAAGGGGTAGGGATGGTGGGCTGGGGACGTGTGGAGGGTGTTGGGAAGCTGAAGAGGGTGGAGTGAAAATGGAGGGACTGAGGGGTTAGGAGGGCTGGAGTGGTGACATGGGGGCAGGGAGCTTGGTGAATGGGGACTGGGCCTGGGGAGGACATGGGGAAAGAGGGGTCTGATGAGGGGTAGGCATTTTGGGGGCAGTAGTTGGGGTGGGTAAAGGGGGCCCAGATGTGCAGGAAGGGGGCCTGGAAATTTAGGAGGGTTCCAGACCCCACTGGCTTATACTTTAATCCCTGCAGAACCATGTCTTGTGGCTGATTGGGAGACTGGTTTAAGTACCCCTCCTGCTCCTGATTTTGCACCTTGCCCTGATTTTTGCACATTCAGGACGTTATCCCAGGAGGTTCAGTCACACCTTGTAATGGTCATGACTGTCCTATGTGGAGAAGGGATTTAGAACAAACAGGCATCAAGGGCCCAGCTGCATCCCTATCCAGGCCCAAGAGGTTTTACACCACAGGTCATAGCACAAATGTGTGTGCATCATCCAGTGGGATGCAGCGGCCAGCACACGTTCCATGAGCTGTATCTGCATCCCCACTAATGGGAACCAATTGCTTTGAGCACTGTGTAGATGTGTCACTTTGAATCCCCTGAGAATGGCAAGGAGCAGTACAGCCTGGCTGCTGGGGCTTCTGTCCCACCTGCCTCAGGTGGGGATGACTGGCAGGTTCTTCATACTGAAAATACTGACTGCGGGTGGGCCTGGCACACAGCTGACAAGCTCATTTGGACATGAACCTTCAGGACCTGCTGCTGTGAAAGAAAGACTGGCCTTGCCTCAGCTGAGTCTACCAGTGACCTACCATTTTGGGTACTGCTTCAGTTCATATGGGACTGTGCACCTCTGTGTCTGGTGTAGCCGGCCCTGCCCTCTGGGAGTGCTGTGGGTCAGCTGAGTGCAGTGACTGTGTGTGATACAGTGCAGGTGCCCAGGGGAGTGACCTCTGTATTTCTGCAGTCCGGGCAGTGCACAGGCTGAGCTGGACTAGCTGCCAGTGGTCCTCTGGGAACCTGGGCTGGCTTCCCAAACTTGTTACTGTGATGTAAAGCTAGGGTCACTGGGAAGCCTCCCATTTTTAGCTGTTGTGAATAGATTCAGAACCTTAATAAAATCTCAGTACTTTGTGAACCCTGCTTTTCCATCTCTGCTGCTGTTGGACCTCTCTGGCATCTGCCATGCCATGCACCAGGCAGTCTCTGCTATTGGTCCTTCCTCTCTGGGTTATGCTGCTCTCCGGTGAGAGACGGGAGCAGGACCTGGCTGTAACTTGACTAATGGGCACAACCGCACGCAACCGCCATTAACCTGCCAACTGTTGCCCCCACACACACCTGGGCAAAGCTGCAGCATTTGTGACTACTTGAAGGTTTTTCAGAATTTGAGCTTAACTCTCTTAACCTATTTCACCCCTGAGAGTACAGCCTGAACTGCCAAATCCTCGTGGTTTACAGGCACAAGGAACAGGGGTTTCTGATGCATTACTTATTCTAAGACCTCAAGGCCCAATCTATTCCTCAGCTCAGGGCAGGATACAATCTGGCTCATGACATCCTACCCTGCCCCGCAACATCTGAGTGCTTCCCCAATCACTGTGTTCCTTTGATGACAGGTAGAGGGCTAGACAAACCCTGCAGATGTTGGGAAAGCTGCCCATTGCAGGAGCCCGCGGTGCTTTGGTCTGCATACAGACCAATGTGCAACTACAAAAAGGGAAGTCACTGGGTTGGTGGCAACACTGCTGAAGGATCTTGGGGTTAGAGTGGCTCACCAATGGAACAAGTCAACAACATGATGCAGTTGCAAAACAGGAGTGTTGTACGTAAGACAGAGGAGGGACGTGTGTGCTCTACTCAACACCAGTGAGACCGCTATGCTGGCCAGTTCTGGGTGCATCAGTTTAGGGAAAATGTGGACAAATTGGAGAGAGTTCAATGAAAAGAAAAAAAAAAAAGGCAAAAGGTTTAGAAAACCTGACCTATGAGGAGCGGTCAAGAAACCTGGGCATGTTTAGTCTTGAGAAAAGAAGATGGGAGGGAACCTGATACCTTTCAGTTACATTAAGAGCTGTCATTAAGCGGATGCGGCTCAACTGTTGTCCTGCCTTCCGTAGATGAGTGAAGAGGTAATGGACTTACTTTGCAGCAAGGGGAATTTAGGTCAGATATTAGGAAAAATTTCTAAGTGCAGGTAAACTTTGGAAAGTACTTCCATAGCAGGTTGTGGAAAACTTGAGGTTGGACAAACCCACCAAGGATGGTCTCAGTTCACTGGTCCTGCCATAGCTCAGGGGGATGGATTCAATGACTTTTTGACATCCCTACACTGCTAGGATAACTAGGTGGAAGACAACCAGTTGTCAGTGATGGGTCTTCTCTCAGTTACAATAGCAAATTGCCTGTAACTGCCTAATAATGTAGGAATGTGCCCAAGTCTGAAAATGAAGGTAGGAGGATGGAGCTGGAACTTTTGGCTGCCATATGGTGCACTGAGAAGGTCTGAAAGAGTTGCTCTCTCTCCTCTGATTCCACAGGTAGCTGGAAAGGGAGTGGGATCATGATGTCTCAGGAATGTGATGGGCTGTAGGTGGGGAGTGTTCCCCATTTATAAATCTGCATATTAATTTACCTGCATGACTGCTCAATGGCAGAGCAAAAGCTTGCTGTCTCTCAAAGTTCCTGCATGCCCCACTTCTTCAGGAATGGGCTGGAAGAGCTCCCCCCCCCCCCAAATACAAGCTGTGTTCAGATGTGTTCTGCCTGAGATTTCTAAGGTAGCTCATCTCCCTCAGGGAATCACATGGAAGCAAGGTCACAAACCTGCTGGCTGCAAAAACTATGCTGTTCTTCTGGTGGGTTATTTCCAGGAGGAGCAGCCCTACCAGCTACCTTTGGTGATAGGGCAGCCCTGCCTTTAGTTGCTGGGTTTCCCTCCTGTCCCTCCCCTCATCCCATTTCACCCATGGAAGGAGCAATAGCAACACCTTGCTGTCTGAACCTCCATGTGCAGAAACTGCTGGAAGCCTCTGGTCACTGCACTGGCTGCAGCTCAGCAGGAACGTCTGAGAGAAGATTAATAGCACCTGTGAAATCTTGCCCTGCCCATCTCCATCTGCTCTGCCTTCCCCACCCTGCTCAGCGCTGGGTGCCTGGAGGCACGAAGAGCTGTGAGCAAATCACCCTGCTCGCTGGGTGCTGTGAGAAGCACCGGTTCACTGCCTCCTGGAGTTTCCATCCCACCACCAAATGCCAGTGAATTCAGTGATGTAACAGTCTATGGCTGTCACTGAAACCCCTTCTCCCTGACTTTCTTGTGTTGCCTGGTTGCAGCGCCTAGATCTCTTCCCCCTTTGGCGATTTGTATGTCTGATTAGAGTCTATTTTTCTTATGCCCTTCTCAGCTCCTCTACCTTTACATGGCAAGCTGCTCCAAGGAGTCAGGATTTCAAGTGCTCACGTCATGGAACCGAAAGCCCATTAGCTCCTGTGCCCCCTGCCTGTGATTAGCAGACAGCCGGGCTTGGAAGGTGACATAGCAGTGATATCTATAGCACCTAAGCCCTGAGTCCATTACAGCAGAAGCCTCTTTAGTTGGACTGTGGCCCAGTGGTTACGCTGCAGTAGCCCCCGCCAAACTGCTCAGATTCCAGATGACTCAGCCCCAGTTCACAGCACCAAATATTGTCTCTTTCAGCTCCAGCATACCCCTCTGTGACATGCAGGTTTCAGAGAGGTTGGCAGGCGTGGGATGGTCACTGCAAGGTGCTGTCCACAACATGTTGGTAGAAGGCAGAGCACCGTCAAAAGCAATACCTCATGCTCTGCCCTGGCATTCATTGCCCCTGGGGCAGACAGCCCCCATTTCTCTTAGCAACTGCCATGCCAGCCAGGGCAGGACCCTAGCAAGTTTGGACTGATGCAGGCCCTTCCCCTTTGGGATCAGTCGGTCTAGGAAGAGCCAGGGATCTCTCATGAGTCCACCCACCTCCCACATTACTCCTGCATCCCCTGCTCTCCTCCTGCTCCACTGAGAAACCTGATGTCATTTGCACTTTTGTAAGGAAACAAAAGCACGTCCAGCTGGATTGTCCTGAATACTACCAGGTGGTGTTGCAGGCTGGGAGACTTGCACTCTACTGGTTAGCAAAGTCAAAGTGTAAGGCGGCGTGTGGCTATGAAGTTAGGCCAAAGAACTTGAAAGCTCCCACACAACCCAACCTTAACCCCGAGCCAGAAGGTGCAAAACAGAAGCTTTATGTTCCAGCACAGCTTCTCCATGGCAGTGCTGTATCTTGGACGAGGATTCAGGATTAAAGTGGTTTCCTGTGTTTCTTAGGCCATGCCATAGAACAGTGGGTCCCAACCTTTTGTGAGTCAAAGCCCCACTGATCAACACTGGGTAAAACACCAACATCCACCCCCCCCCCACTCCCCAACCACCCAAACCAGCCATAAACAATATAATTCATCTAAACACACATACTAACAACAGGACCACTAAATTACATAAATAACAGTGGGTTACTTACCAGTAACTGTCCTTCTTCGAGATGGGCTGCTCACATACATTCAGTTATAGGTGTATATGTGCCACAGCGCACAGTGGCTCAGAAAGTCTTTAGCCTTAGCCTGTCAGGTCAGGGGACATGGCCAAAGCCCCCTCCATGCCATGACCATGGCTATACAGGTGACCATGAGCCTGACTCTCCCACTCCCTTATTCCTTCAACAACTCTGGTTAGTAGGGACAGTGGGAGTGATCTGAATGTATTTGAGCAGCCTATCTCAAAGAAGGACAGTTACGGGTAAGTAACCCGCCATTCTTCTTCGAGCACTGCCCTCATCATTCAGTTACAGGTGACTGCTAGCCATACCCAAGGACGGTGGGAAGAGTTGCCCACATTGAGTACGGCTCTGCCAAACACAGCATCCTCTGTAACCTGTTGGATGATAGCATAGTGCATTGTGAAGGTATGCGCTGATGATCACATAGCCGCCCTGCAGCTCTCCTGAATCAGGACCTTGGGGAGGAAGGCCATCGACGAAGCTTGGGCCCTGGTAGAGCATATTCAACCTTCTGTAGCAGACCTTGATGCAGTTTACTATCCATCTAGAAATGCACTGTGACAACACCAGGAGACCTCTTTTATGTTCTGCGACTGCCAAGAAAAGTTGGGAAGTCCTGCAGAACAGCCACATGCGCTCAATATACATCAAGAGTGCCCTCTTTAAATCCAGGGTGTGCCACCTCCTCTAGTTCTCTGTAACCTGAGGGTCTGGAAAGAATACTGGCAAATAAACGTCCTGATTAAGGTGAAAAGGAGAAACCACCTCAAGAAGGAAGGATGGGTGCGGATGGAGCACCACTTTATCAGGGGAAAGCCTCATGTATGGGATTTCCGGGGAAAGGGCTTTCAGTTCGGAGACCCTCCTAGCCGAGGTAATTGCCACCAAAAAGGCTACCTGCCAGGCAAGGACCAGTAAGGTACACGAGTCCAGGGGTTCATAAGGAAGCTCTGTTAGTCCCCAGAGCACCACATTAAGGCCCAATTGAAGGATAGGCTCACAGGGTTGCGGGAAGACTCTCGCAAAACCTTTCAAAAACCTAGTGGAAGTAGGATGGGAGAAAACAGCACCATCCACCTTTTCATGAAGGGCCAAAATTGCTGCTACATGGACTCTCAGGGGGGAAAGGGAGAGGCCCTTGTCTCTAAGGTCCAGCAGATAATCAAGGGTTAGGTGCAAGGGGGCCAGTGTAGGCTTGACCCCTTTACTGCAAAACCAGCAGGAGAACTGTTTCCATTTGGCTGTATAGGTGGCCCTGGTAGATGACCTTCTACTACGAATCAGTACCCTCCTGACCCTGTCTCAGCAGAGTCCTTCCTGCTCACTCAGCCAAGGAGTTTCCATGCCATCATGTGCAGAAGACTGGGGTTCGGGTGCCACAGGCGCCCCAAGTCTTGTGTCAGGAGGTCTGCCCACAGGGGAAGGCAGAGTGGAGCATCTATGGTCAGGTCCTATAGGAGCAAGTACCAGTCTTATCTGGGCCAATCCAGAGCTATCAGTATAATGGTCACTCTGTCCGCTTTGACCTTCAAAAGGACTCTGTCTATCAATGGGATCAGTGGAAAGACATACATTAGAGGGCCCAACAGCTGTGCAGGAAGGCATCCGCTAGCCACCCTTCCTCCCAACTCCCGAGAGGAGAAGCACTGACATTTGCGGTTTTGTTGTGTTGCAAATAGGTCCACCCGGGGTGCTCGCCACTTGTTTATTAGGTGGGAGAACACCATGCTGTGAAGAGACAACTCGTGGTGAGTTAGGGGGCTCCTGCTGAGCGAATCTGCCAGCTTGTTGTACACTCCTGGTAGGTGTGCTGCCACCGGAGTGAAATTGTACTTCAAGGCTAATTCCCAGAGTCTGCATGCCTCCCTGCAGAGAGCTGGAGAGCATACACCCCCTTGCCGGTTTTTATAGAACATGGCTGCAGCATTGTCCATCAGGACCTGGACCGACCTGCCCTTTATCCTGTCCAGAAAGGTCTTGCAAGCCAGTCTTATGGCCCGCAGTTCCTTCATATTTATGTGAAGGAGGCTGTCTGCATGAGACCAAAGTCCTTGGGTGGAAGTCCCCCTGATGTATGGGCCCTCCACCCCAAATCCGAGGTGTCAGTGATCAGTGTCACTGTAGGAACTTAGGCTTGGAAGGAAATTCCCCCCATGGCAAATAGGAGGTAGCTCCATATCTCTAGTGTCCCCAGGATGTCTTGGGGAACCAACAGTACCTTGGATGGAGGGTGTCTCTGTGGGTGGAACACCGTGGATAGCCAGATCTGAAAGGGTCTCATTCTGAGCCATGCTATCCATATCACAGAGGTGGAGGCCACCATGTGCCCGAGAAGCTGCAGGCAGTATTGGGCTGTGGTTATTTGGGAGTCCTGCAGCTCCACAATGATGCTGCATATGGACTGAAATCTTGAGGAGGACAGGGAAGCCTTCCCCTTGCGGGAGTCTAGGAGAGCTCCTATGAACTCTATGCTTTGGGATGAGCAGAGTTTTGACTTTTCTCGATTGATGCAGAGCCCCAGGTGCCTGCACAGTCAGCTTACGACCTTGATGGTGTGCTCTACCTGAGCTCTTGATCCCCCGTTTACCAACCAATTGTCTAGGTAGGGGTAGATCTTTATGTCCCACCGGCACAGAAAGGCTGTGAACAGCGCCATGCACCTTGTGAACACCTTGGGAGCCAGGGAGAGCCCGAAGGGGAATGATGTGACCTGGAAGTGTTTTCCCCCCACCAAGAACTTTACGAACTTTCTGTGGCGTGCGCATATTGCTATATGAAAGTAAGCGTCTTTTAGATCAAAGGCTGCGAACCAATCCCCGGGATTCAAAGATGATGGGACAATCTGTGACAGGGAGACCATTCAGAACTTTATTTTCCTTATGTGTTTATTTAAAGCTCTGAGGTCCAGAATGGGTCTCAGGTCCCCATTCGATTTGGGGACCAGAAGGTAACGGGAGTAAAACCCTTTCTCCCATTCCTGCTTTGGGACCCTCTATATGGCCCCAAGGGAGAGGAGCTCTTCGCATTCTGACTCAAGCATGTGGTCTAGTTCCCAGCTCCTGAGATTTAAGCAAGGTGGCAGTTTTCTGTCCCAAGGTGTCGACCAAAAGTGTATGAGATACCCTTTCAAGACCATTTGTCATATGCACTGGTCAGTTGTGACCAATGTTCCCTCTAAGCTGCGCTAGTGGGCAGGGGCGCAGTGCCCCCCCCCACCAGCGCAGTGAGCATGTGGGGCAGCACAGGCAGCCCCGCCTTTCCCCAGCCCTGAGGAGCCCCATGGGTCTCCTGTCTCAGCTCCGGCAGGCAGCCTATGCTGCCTGCGGGAGCAGTGAGAGCTGATGGCCCTCCACCCTGTTGCACATAGCCAGGGAAGGAGCAGAGGGGGAGGGAAATTTAAATCTCTCCCTCTCCTCTGCACCAGGCTGCTTGTGCAGAGATGGTGGCATCTTTGGGGCCTGTGTGGGCCCCAGCAGGTAAGCAGCCTTGAGCCTGGGCTTGAGGGGGGACCCTGAGAGATGGCAGGGCTAAATCATGGGGCTCCCAGAGGCAGCCATGTAGTGGCCACAGGGACACAGGGCTCTCTGTGGGGGCAGGGGATGGGAGCTGGGCTGCAGGCAAAGGAGCCAGGCTGGAGCTGGAGGAGGGCTTGGGACTTGAAAGACCCAAGCAAAATTGTATTGAGCCATTTAGCATCTCTATCAAGGGTGAATGCTTTGCTTTTCACTTGCTAAAAGGCTCCTGAAAGAAAAGCAATCCTTTTAAAATAAGCAAAAACAAGTTGGGTTAATTTCAGATTTATTTTCTTTTCTGTGAGAGAGTCTAATGCAATCAGTTTGTCAAGGTGGGGCTTTACAATGTAACTTTGTATAGACTCCTGTGATGGAAGGAAACAAATCCTAATGATTAGGAAAATGAAATGAAAAACTGAAAGGATAAAAAGTCATTTAAGGCAGAAGGAAAAAAATATTGCCAGTGGTGCAATAATTTTTTAAAAAGAGACTTTGTATTTCTATTTCCCCAAAAATGTGTTAGAAAAATAATCATTTTCTTTCACAAATCCATTTATGCTCTTGCTTCTTGCAGCTTTGATAAGGTTTGCTTTAACTGTCAAAAATTAAAAATTATTAAACAACCTTTATTATATTCCACTACCAGACACACAAATCTCAATTGTACCTCATTTTGCTTATTTTAGTTCTGAGAGTATTTACACTCCAGGCATACTAATTATAGCCTCCCTTTTATTGTTGAAAATTATTTGGATTTAAAAAAACCCCATAAACGCCAAAACTGAGATGTTAGATTCACTTTATATTAAAGGAGGATACTCACAGTGTTTAAAGTTTCCTGTATGCCTAATCAGTTTTTTTGCCATTCACTTAGGGGATTGTTGTCCCATATTTAGCTTTTGAGAGGTATGATTGGGCATGATAATATAACAGACTCTAACCTAGCTCTATTTGATGCAAATTCTTTAGGCACAAAAGATGGCCCTGGTTACAGAGATGTGATGCTGTGAGAAACTGTCTTGAAACATGGTTTCTGCCTTTGCCACCTTTAAAAGTTTTGAATTTCTCAGATAACTTTACTTAAGGTGTTGCCCCGAGGGAATCTGGGAAGCGGTTGCTACCTTGTCATTGTGATTTGCAATGCATGGTAATTGAATATGTTTACTGAGGGCAGAATAGGTGTATTTTCAAGGTTGATAGCTAGATAGTAAATACAATCCCCATAACATGTCAGTCTCATGATCAAATCTGAAGCTACCTACTTAATTTCAATCTACGTTTTGGACATTTATGGCCTGATCCACTTTGAATCTCTTTTACCCCAGTTGGGCAGCATAACAGGGACTTAAATTTCAAAGGGGCAGCCATGTTAGTCTAGTAAAGTGAAAAAAGCAGGGAGTCTTGCGGCACTTAAAGACTAAGAGATTTATTTTTTGCATGAGCTTTTGTGGGAGAAAATCCCACTTTGTCTATATATGTATTCTGGAAGTCTGACAAAGACAGGCAACAAAAACTGAGCAGTGTAGATGATGGTAGAGGCTAGACAGGCAGCAAGTTTCATTGTCTCACATTTGTTTAGTAAATTAATAAAAGTACAGTACATCAATTTAACCTTTTTATTGAAGTTTGAATGAAAAGACATCTATGAATTACTTTTGAAGTAAGATACTTAGGCATGCTGATACTTTGAGCACCAAAAAAGTGTTGCCCAGGCCTCATAAATTGTTGCTCAGTAAATACCACAACTTGCTCAGCTGCATCATCAGCTTAGAGGGAACATTGGTTGTGACATGGGCTCAGTCATGTGTGTATTGGTGCAGGTGGTTGGCAAAGGCTGGGGTCGAGGCTGTGGTTCTGCTGTCCCCTGGCTGACTGTCAAAAGCGCTGCTTCTTCCCTGCTGAACGGTCGGTACCCTGTCCACACCTGCTGGTCCAGGAGGGCTGGGATTTCTGGCTTCTACTTGAGTGGGGCTTATCCCTATCCAGACCCCCCTATTGGTGTTGGGGGTACTGGTAGGATTGGAAGAAAGATCCCTGCATCTGGACCTGCCATTTCAGCTGCTGTAGTTGTTGCTGCAGCAGCTGCTGGGACTTCGAGGAGCACCGGGTGGCTTGGGTGGCTCTAGAGTCCTTCATGCCATGCAGTTTTGCGTCTGCAGACCAGCAAAGAGGTCAGGGCCTTCGACTGGTAGGTCCTGAATGATGAGTTGCATCTGAGGGGCAGGCCTGAGCCTTGAAGCCAGGCAGAATGTCTCATGGCCACGGCGAAGGCCAAGTTGCACGAAGTTGTGTTGGATGCTTCTCGGGTGGACATCAGGGCTTCTCTAGAGGCCAAGACCCCTCCCTCCACCATTGTCTCAAAGTCCCTGAGGTGGTTCTTGAAGACAGAATCGTAGAAGCCCTCTATGGCTCTCCAAAGGTTAAACACATACCTCGCCATGAGGGCTTGGTGGTTAGCAATACATAGCTGTAAAGCAGAGGTAGAGTAAACCTTCCTACTGAATAAATCAAGCTTTCTTGCTTCCTTATTCTTGGGGGTAGAGCCCAGCTGGCCCCGCCTCTCTTTTTGGTTGACTGTGTCCACTACCAGAGACCCCGGTGTAGGGTGCTGGAAGAGGAATGCAAATTTTCGGAGGGAATGTGGTACTTCGAATCTGCTGCCTAGGATACTGGCGTGATTGGTGATGGAGTCTGCCATCTTGCCCTGGCGATCCTGTATACTCCTTCATGGAGGCATACAGAAACTCTCGCTGGTGGGGTGATGTCCCCTACATCAAAGAGTGGGTCAGACTCTTTCTGGACCACTCCTAGCTACAAATTAAGGTTTGCTGACATATGACAGAGCAAATCCTATTGCGTGCGGAGGTTATCCATGTACGCAAGGGGTCTTTGGAAAGTATACTTGTCCAGAGAGGATGATGAGGGAGCCCAATATCTGCTACACTGGGTGGAGTCTGGATCAGGCTCATCATCGGAGACATCTGAGGAGTCCAGGGTCCGGATGCAGATGGTACTGACTGGTGCTGAGAGGCTAAACTGTCATCAATGTGGAATTGAGCCATTTGTGTGACCAGTCGTTGAACAAATCCAAGGCCATGGTACGGTGTGAGGGGAAGCAACCCCTGTCCATCTGGGAAGCACAAGTAGAACTGGCCTGTGACATCCGCATTGGGGTTGCCAGGGTCGTACCCCTTTTTGGCTTGGGCATTGGAGAAAGCTTCCAGCAGTGCTTGCCCGCTCATTCCCTGGCACTGGAGATAGCTTTCAGGGATCCAGGGGACCGAATGGAGCTGGCAGAGGATGATGAAGACGAGCTAGATCTGTCTTCTCGGGCCCTGGGAGCACGGTATTGAGGGCTTGCAGGACGAATGCTGAGAAGAACGGTCACTGGAGTGATCATCGGTACCATTTTGTGGTGCTGGAGGAGGACTCGATGGTGCTGAAGCCAAGGGCAGTACTGAGCCCTGTGTCATCCACTCTTTAGATGAGAGTGCTGATTTAACTTTTGACCGGGCTTTCTTCGCCAGTACCCAAGCTGGCTCTTGAGACAGGGCCCGGGCTGCTGCTAGGGCCTCCAGTGTTGACAGTACTGAGAGGTGCTCCAGTCCCGACTCTTGTGAGGGGGAACGCAGAGGCGGAGGTGAGTGGTGCCGTACTGGTACTGAATTAGATGCCGATTGTGGCTTTGAGTTCTGAGTCAGAGAACAGCATAGGGCGGGCACCGGTGCAGAGGTTGCACGTGGTGCCTGTGAAGCGTTTGGCACACGGGAGGCCTTGGATGCTGGATGGGACGCGCGGTCCTTGGTGAAAGTGCGCAGCTGGCACTCTATCCTTGCGAGTCCTACGCTTGAAGGACTTGCAGATAGAGCAGTTCTCCATAAGATATGACTCATTAAGGCATGCGAGGCATTTCTTGTGGGGACTGTTGAGCAGGAAGGCTTTGCAGCACGACAGACACGGTTTAAACCCCAGCATGTTTAATCACAAATTAAAAGGATGACAGGCACTTCCTTCCACAAGTTTTGGCTGTTCCAAAATCGTCACTGAGGGTGGAAAGAAAGGAACTGGGAGGGTCAGGGTCACGGTCACCTATATAGCTGCGGTTACAGCATGGAGGGGGTGTTGGCCGTGTGCCCTGACCTGACGGGCTAAGGCTAAAACCTTTCCAAGTTACGGTGCGCTGCCGCATATATGCACCTGAAACTGAATGATGTGAGCAGCGCTTGAAAAATAACAAATTATTCGTATCTGAGTTGCCTTCCCGGTGCCACTAGACACACCATGTGTCTCCACCTCTTCCCATCCCTCAGGGACTGAGGGTAATGGAGGTGGCAGGCACTGGTGGGCTGGCTGGAGCTGCTCCAAGCCCCCACTGCACCTGGCCAGCTTGGGGCTGAAGGGGCTGCTCCTTTGCTCCAATCACCGCAGGGCTTGAGGCTGCTGCACCCCACCAGCGCAGCAGGAGGATAAATAACCTCTATACTTCTGAAGCCTCAGGGACCCCTGTAACCTTTGGGGGGCCCCAAGAGGCTTCCACACCCTAGGCGGGGAACCACTGCTACAGAACAAAGAATTGGTCCCTTATCCTCAATGAGATGTCATTAAACTTCTTCCTTCACACACATCATCATCCCGTTTACAGACTAGAGGAAAAGACTGAGATGTGAGGAAGGGAAATGGCCTGCTGTAGGTCTGACAGAGCCTGAATGGCATAGGATTCAAGACTTGTACTGCCTTTTTCTCACTGCAACTCGGATGAAGAAAGAGGGTTGCAAACATAGTACATAAAATCGTATTTCCTGTGAATGGTGTTTCCCTAGCTGTTTGGAAAACACAACTGGATTGCACAGCATTGTGACTAGACGAGCAAAGGACCAGTTCTGGCCTGAAGAGCATCCAGCATGACCCATTCCCAGCAAGACAGGGCAGGGAGGGAGTGTGGAAACTGCCACTCCAAGAGGCCATTTTTGCCCATGCTGCCTAGTTGTGCAGCCACAAGCCAATGACTGGATTCTGTTTTCTTACCAATGAAAAGCTTAAAAGATGGCAGAGGCTTCTAAGAGCTATATGCCAAGCATCTGTCCTTCTTCATGAGAATTTCCTCTGAACAAGTCTTGGCTCTTACCCTTGCCTCCTTCCACCCCCTCACCTGTGCTGCTCACGACCAGCTGGGCAAGGGGCATTGCTGATGCTTTATAGCAAGAAGTTACCTAAACAGCAAAATGTCTCGTGGCTCTGAAGTGGTTTTACATGACTGTTTCCCTCTCCCCCATGTTTGTATGCTGCTTATCTTCTGCAACTGACCATTCCCCAGGACAGAGACCCAGTCTTCCTATCATTCCATGCAGTGTCCTGCACAAGGAACAACAGGACTCCTTGTTTGTTTTACTGAACAATACAATAATATACTGCACTTCTCCACTGCCCTCACCAGATCTCTAGACTTGCAGACAATTCTTTGTCCTTACAACCTTCTTTGGAAAGCAGACGGTATCAGGATGACGACTCAGGTACAAGGGGAAAATGGCTTTACTGAAGTCACACAACTCCATCACAGAACCTCAGCATCCTGGCTCCTAACTCCCTACTGTTATCATTATCCTAGCAACTCGTACCAGCAGATACACGGAAGACACTGCAAAGTCCTTTGTGTGTAGTATTAGTCAAATGCAGAACCTGTTGGAACCTTCCCTGGGCTTGTGGCAAAATACTTCATCCTTCTGTCCCTTTGCCAAAAGAACTTGGCACAGCATGGCCATCCCTCGCCCTCTGCTGGGAAAGAGGAGTCAGTACATCTGCAGGAAACTCCTACACCCTGCGGCACACAGGTAGGCCTGAAGACTCTGGGAAGACCCGTGTATCCCTGTCTTCCAGCTCTTAGGAGGAGGAAGTATCCGGGCTGAAGCATTCCTTTGGAACTTAGAATAGGGACAGTGTCCAACAGCTGTATTGCTAGGCTGTCCAGCAGTTGCTCTGTGGCCTTCTTTCCTCACCACTCCAGCAGACTGATTATGCCCAAAATAAAAAAAAACAAGGAGTTGTGTGGCACTTAAAGGCTAACAGATTTATTTTTCACATGAGCTTTCACGGGAGAAAATCCCACTTCATCAGATGCTTCGAAGAGGGGGGAACTTACAGAATGGAATGAAAATAAATACAAGGGAGTGTAAAACATATAATCAGGTCATACAATAATAGCAAATCAGAGCAGTTGTTTAGGTTCAAAAATGCTATGCTCACTTGTGGGTGCCTGGACAAAGCAGAGGAAGGCGCGACAGGCTGTGACACCTCCACAGAGGGGAAGAGCTGAATGTATGTGGCACAGCTCAGCAGAGCATAATAACCCTGTGTGAGTATCAAAGGCAAAAAATGCAAGGGCTCGGGGAAGGATGGCTGAGTGAGGTTACAGCACACAGCAAAGGAGTGCAATGGCACTGCCCAGAGGAACATTCAGTTGGACAGTTCAATCTCTAGGAGGAAGGAGAAGTCCCCTGGGGAAGAGAGGCAGTGCTATCATCAGGGTGTTGTGTGGCCCTTTAAGACTAACAGATTTATTTTTTGCATGAGCTTTCGTGGGAGAAGATCCCACTTCTTCAGATACTTCGAAGCATCTGAGGAAGTGGGATCTTCTCCCACGAAAGCTCATGCAAAAAATAAATGTTAGTCTTAAAATCCCACATAACTCCTTGTTGTTTTTTCACTGAACTAGACTAACATGGCTATCCCTTTTGAAACTATCATCAGGGGCCAGACTGTGTGGGCCCCACGTTTTCAAGTTGCATGATCCTGTTTAAACCCCATGGGCAACTCATTAAGGAGCCCTGCCCTGCTCAGCCCCATCAAGCACCTGGCAGCAGCACTGGTGGGAGAACAGGACCCCACGTTCGCCACTGGTTTGAGCCATGCAGCACATGGCATGCCCCCCTGGATGCTGTGCTCCAGCCTGGCCTGTCTGTGGTTCTGTGAGCAGGTGGATGGACTGACTGTAGAGTTACCAGACATCAGGCAAAAGGAGGACATGTCCTCCTTTTTACTGTCATGTCCTCCATCTGGCAGGCATTTTAAAAATCCATGATTTTGTCTGGGTTTTTACTTACAGGGGTTAAAGGAGGCTTGAATGCCCCAACCACCCTGTTTTTCAGGGGAAGCGTTCCAGGGCCCCCTAAAAAAGAGAAGAATATGTCATTAACATTACATTTTCTCCATGTGTCCTCCAATGGCCTCCTTTTCCTACTTCCCTGTCCTCCTTTCCAGGCTTTGGTCTATGGCAAGGGAGGCCAAACTTCTGGAACTCAAGCACCACACAAGTTGATTATTAAACCTTCAAGAGCCGCACTGAGGCATATAGCCACATACTTCTACCTACTAAATTGATTTTCCGAGAGCCACCCTTTCTCACTCAAGAGCCACATGGGGGCCACAGTTTGGCCACGTCTGGTACCCGGTAACCCCAACTGACTGCGACTCGTGGCTAAGCAGTCACAGCCCAGGCCAGGCCCCCTCGCTCCTTCGCGCAGCTCCCGCCTCCACAGGCGGCCGGCGGGGCCAGAGCCGCGCGCACCAGGGGAGGGGGCGGCTCTCTCCTCTCGCGGGCTCGGCACAACCGCCAGAAGACAAAACCAGCACTTCCGCCCAAACATGCCTCCCCTCAGCGCCGTACGCTAACATGGCGGAACGCGCACTTCCGGGTGGGGCACCCTAACCAAACATGGCGGACCACATTTCCGGTTCCATCAGCCAATAAGGTGGATTTTGCCTTTCCGCTTCCGGGGGTAGCCGGGCCGGAAGTGGCGGGTGTCGGAGGCAGACGGGGCACCAGCGGCAGTTAAATCCGCGTGTTCCCCGCCAGCCCGGCGGCGGAGCGAGCCTGGAGCCGCACGCAGAGCGCCGGCACGCTGACGTCGATACGTTAGCTGGGGTGGGCGCACGCACGCGGGTGCGTGTACGTGGTGGGGGCGGAGCCAGAGCGCGGCGGCCGCCGTGGCGGCGGGTGAGTGACACCGGCCCGGCCTCGTCAGCCCCCGACACTTTCCCCGTCCCCCGGCTCCAGGCCGTCCGCGCGGCCCCCCGAGCGGGCTGGGCGAGCAGAGCCCGCGGGCTCCCCCCCCCCGGCCGGTGTCTCTCCCCCGGCCCCGGCCTGCTGCTGCTGCTCGGGCTGATGCCCTTGGCCTGGCTGCGGCGTTGGTTTTGCTGAGAGGCCGGTCCTGTCTGTGGGTGATCCGCACCTGCCCTTTAAAACACAAGGCCACTACAGACCGACCCCCTTTCCCCAAAGGCACCCAGTGACGTCACGACACGAGCGGGGGGTGGCTGTCCCCTCCTGGGGTTTTTTTAGGATCCTCCCGTTCCACCATCGCTGAGTGCAGGGAGAGGTGGCTCTTGTTTAATTCATGGAGCGAGGGTTTGAGAGCCCCATGGATTTGAAGCCTACCTTCTCGCTACCTTGCGGCCGCTTGGCTTCCTGCTCCAGCGGGAAAATGCAAAGAATGAGCCTGTCTTGGCTCCTATGGGCTGGTGAGGAGTAACTGTGGGTGGCACAGCTTTGTGTGGAGACACTGTGGTGTTTGGTGTTGTGCACCCCTGCTGATGGTGGAGGACAGCAGGCTGGGCTCTGTGGAGATGAGCATGAAACCCCTGCAGACCTTAGATCAGGGGTCTCACACACGGCCCGTGGGCTGCATGCGGCCGCTAAAGCTGTTTCCTGTGGCCCGTAATGACACTTGTGACTAATGTTTGCAATATCATCGTACGAAAAGGTTTCAGTGGTGCAGCCCTTGGGCTAACATCCGAGTGGCCCTGTACTAGTCCTCATGTGGCCCTTATGGCAATTTCAGTGTGAGACCACTGTCTTAGAAGAGCAGCAGTCCGAGCAGCCTGCTGTAGGCTGTGCCCTGGGCCTCTGCCCCAATCACTCCAACTGTAGGGGTTTCATCCTCAGGATGCGGAGAGCAGGATGGAGATACTAGCACAGACTCTAGTGACAGGGACATCTCCCTGGGCTCATGCTACTGACCACTGGCCAAGGGAGATTTGAACTGGGCCATTAGGTGGGGACAGGGTGTTAAGTGGAAGGAATGTGCTAATTAAGACCCATATCTTCTTTCTCTTCTCCACCTCAGGCATCTTCAGGAAAGCCAGGATGGCAGCAGCTTACTGGTCTGACCGGTTAGTTTGCCATGTGTGGATCCTGATTTGGTGCGTGGGAGGTTTGACTGTCTGGGGAGTTAGGCATCTGAGCAGGAGGACTCAGTCCAGGGTGGGGGAGAAAAGCAGCAGCAAGGCTAGCAGGGACCAGGTTTTACAAGCATGTGTTGCCAAGGGTGCTGTTAGCAGTGTCCAGTACGGTGGTGCTGAGCCAGCAGCCAGCGCCTCCAGTGTAGCAGGGGTGGGGGTGTCTCTGAAAGCAGGAGGGAGGGCTCTCCTGCTCACCTGCTTCCCTGCTTGGCCTGTGGTTGGAATGACTCCACTGCTGCAGATCTGTCTGATTCAAACTGGGTTCGATGTCCCTGTGTGGGTCACTGTGTATCCTAGGTTCAGGCCAGGACAGTTTGTGCATGAGAATCTCCCCCTCTCCCTCTGGCTGCTGCAGCAGGGGAGGTCTTTCCACAGAGTCAGAACTGAACCCATGACCCAGTATGCTGCAAAGGGTGCTGTGCACCTGGAAGTGCTTCTCTCCTGTCTTGGCAAGGTCTGGATTGGATAACTACATTCGCTTCCCTTAATTCTCCCTGTGGGGTTGCTTCTCTTCCTGCCTTAAGCTCCATTGTAGTGCTGATGTGTGTTACACAGCTGCCAGATCTGACCGCAGAGATGGCTGTGTTTCACTGATGGAGGAAATGGCCCCAGATGTAGCTCTGGGATCCCTCAAGAGGTGAGGTACTGACTGCTGGTGTGCAGATCAGTAGGGAGAGTTGTTCCTCAGTCCGTGTGCCCTGTCCTGCTTTGAGACTCCCTGGCCTTGCGCAGTACAGCTCTGATCTGGGGCAGGGTGCAGGAGGCTCCTGCACTGGTCTGAATTGCAGAGCTGGACTGGAAACACAAGAACTAGGAGGGCAGAGGGCCCACTTCCCAGGGCCTGGTGCTATGCTGCCAGAGCTGAGAAGTTGGTGCGATCCATCTGACTCTAGAGCCCTGTGCTGTGAGGGGTGTGCCCTCAGCCTGACCTCTGTCCCCTCTCAGATCCAGCACTCCAGGGCCTCAGGAGACCTTCTGGTGTTGACGTCTCTCTACCCGATTTGCCTGACTTATTTTTTTTTTCCCCTCCCCTAGCACTAGTGGCATGTGAAGGGCTCTCTTACCAAGAAGGCAGCTCACAGCTCAGGGGCCCTCGCAGGGGCAGAGGCTCCACAACAACTTTAGCATGGGTGCATGCCAAAGGTCTCTGGCATGACATTCGTTACAGGGAGCACGGGAGGCTCTGAACTTGTGTCTGTGTCCTGAAGGCAAGGACAGTAGCTCAGAACATAGCAGGCTGCTGGCTGTATTGATTTTTCCAGAACTTCCCAATGTGGGATCACTCCTGTGAAGAGACCTTTGGTACTCTCAGCACCTCAACGGGAATTCCACTGCCAGGCCCTTCAGGAGCCAGCCCACAGCAAGACGTGCTTGGTGAACTGGCAGGGGAGGTCGCAAGTCACACAGCTGCCTTGTTACAGTGCCACTCACCAGCCCACTGAGAAATCAGCCTCCGTCCTCCAGCTGTGCTGAGCCCAGAGCCCACGCCACTTGGTCTCGCCTGGTTCCCTGATTCCCACACGTTCCTCCTGTGGCACGCGACTAGAAGAGGATGTGAACTTTGGGATGGAGTCTGTGATCAGCTGGGGACCTGGAGCATGCATAGGACTGGTGCCGAGTAGCAGGAGGCCTGGCTGATCACTGTGGGCAGCCTTTTCACCTGGCTCCCGAGTAGCAGGGTGTGGCCCTGCCTGGACCCTCCATCATGTTCCTCCTGCTCCCTTTTAACAGCCTGATTGTTAACCTCCTGGGGATCTCCCTAACTGTTCTCTTCACCCTGCTTCTGGTTTTCATCATTGTGCCTGCCATTTTCGGAGTCTCCTTCGGCATCCGCAGGATTTACATGAAAACACTCTTAAAGATTTTCCGGGTAAGTCCTACTTCCAGGTATACTATATAGGAACTTGGGTGCCCTGGATCACCCACTGTGTGCCTGTGGGAGATCGCCTCCATGGCAGGTTCATTTGAGTAGGGGCAGTGCCTGCCCCTGGAGATTGGTGGGTGGATTGGTAGACTAAGGCTGGGTGGGTGGTGATGCAAGCGTTGGTGCTATTAATCTCTTGGGGAGAGTGGGAGGTGGTCCCCTGGAGCGACTCAGGCTTCTCAGCCACACTTCTCAGTCCAAATGAACTCCACGGACCTGTGCTTCAAAGCTATTCCAGAGCAACCAGCAGGTGAGGACACAAGCCTTCTAGACAAGTGTTGGTCTTGGCGCTGGCTGTGTCAGTCCCCGCTGGGAGAGATGGCTTGGGCCTGCATCTCATGCATCAAGAACAGCCCAGGGGTGGGAGGAGACACATCCTTCCTGGGTATGAGGAGGATTGTTCATCTACGGGAGCAGCAGCAGCTTTTCTTCTTTGCCACACGTGGGGTGAAGGAAACACCCAGGTGTCAAATGTTCTCTGCCCTGTGGGGCTCTGGCTCACACAGAGGCCAGTGTGTTCTGTGCTTCAGGAACATGTCGGGCCCTGGGGCCTGCTGCCACCGGTGAGGGCAAGTGTGAAACTGGGTGACTGGGATGGTTTCTAGAAGCCCTCTTTGCACCTGCTACCTCTGAGGACGGCCAGCAGCTCTTCCTGGGAGTGGGAGGGTAGCCCAGGCAGGGCCTGCCCTAAGAGACCCATGCCCCAGAGTGCAGTTTTAAAGGGCTCATGCAGTCTTGGTCTGTGAGAGGAAAGAAGCGCGCTCCTTGAAGCGGTGGGTCTCAGGACTGGCTGGGCCCAGATGGCTGCCCAAGAGTGTGCCGTGCTCAGCCTTGCAGACTCTGAGCATCTCTGAAGCTTGGGACAGCTAGGTCATTTTCCCAAGTCAGACTGTTGGTCCAGCCGGTCCTGCGCACACCCTGGAAGCCATAGGGCTCCAGGAGGTACCTAGCCACTTGGGTGGGAGGTTTCAGGCCAGACTCCTACCCAGGGGTTAAAGTATAATGGGGGGGGGGGGCGGGGGGGCAGTCCTCATACCCGTGCAGGCCCTCTTCACCCACCCCAGCTACTGCCCCCAAGTGCCTGCCCCACCACCCATACATGGTAGACATTAACAAAAAAGTTTATTTTTGTCCAGCTTTTTGACAGACGCTGGGGCAGCACTTTAAAAATAGACGTGCAGGAGCGTGGGGAGGCTGCGCACCCACCACAGCCCCTCAAGCTGGCAGGAGAATGTGGTCCCGCGTGCTTCTATTTTTAGGGGGCCCCCAGAAGGCACCGTTCTGGGGTGTTCCCCCTTACTTTAGCCCCTGCTTCTATGCCAAAAGGCAATGCTTCCCCAACCACTGGTGGGACCTTGGAAGGATGTAGCCTTTGGAGACCATCTCGTACATTTCCACCTGGTAGTGAAACAGCTCTCATGTAGCCTTTTGGGATCTAAGACTGCCAGCTCAGCAGGAGTGAGGGGCTCTCTCCCTAAAACCTTGGCAGCCAGGACTGAGCTCTTAGACAGGAATCTCTCCAAAGGCTGAGGAGGTCACAGCACCACTTCCTGCAGGAGCTGTGCCATTATCCCAGTACTTCGTGCCCATGCTGCGGTAGCTGGGCGCTCCGCACAGCTGGCAGTCCTGCCCTGCCTCTCCACTGGGACTGCAGTTGGTATGGTTCTCAGTAGGAGCTCCTTTCCTAGGCCTGTGTTGAGAAGGCAGCTAAGATACTGACAGTCACTTTGGCAGATGCTGTTGCTGGTTATTTTAAGCTTTTTTGAAATGTTTACTAATTCACATTTCCCCTGTTACTGAAGTAGGGGAACATCAGACCTACAATAATTATACAGTTGCGGTGGACATGGAGATTCAAAAAGTAAAAGTTTTGGAGCCATTCAACACAAAATTGCCAGTATCCCATGGCAAAGTAATTCTCCTTCAGTCAATTAGTGTCTCATGCAGCCTTTTTCCCTTGCTTATCTGTAAGCTTTGGTTGTGGGGGAAGTGTATTTGGGTGGTTCACATGTGTCCAGTGAAAAAGACATTAGGTAAAATGCAATCTTTTAAAGCCTAGCTCTGGAGAAGGTTATGTGGAGGGCAGACTGAGCAGCTAGAAATCCAGCCTATGCTTTTATCTCATGCCCTTGGAGGGCAGCCGAGAGGGGAGTGATTTCTGTGAACTATGGGTGATCTGGGCATTGCTTCTGAGGGTTGCTGCCAGACAGCTGCCTGAGGCTGCTTGCTGCTGCTGCTTGTGAGCAGTGGTATGCAGAGCAGTAGCAGCAGCTCTTACTGAGTGGGAGGTGGGTGGGGCCCCAGCTCCTCATGCTATTGGCCTAAATCTGTTAGTCTTAAAGTGCCACACAACTGCTTGTTGTTTTTTTACTGGACTAGACTAACACGGCTATCCCTTTGGAAATTTGAAATGCAGCCTCTGATTCCAGGAGGTAAGAAATTAGTACCAGGAAACTGTACTGGTCTGGTTGCCTGCTCACCTGTGGTGGAGCCCCTGGTCAGGGGCAAGGACCAGAGATCAGGGTCCAGATGGAGTCCAGCCAGTGCTGAGGGAGCAGCAGAGTGGCCCAGGACTCTAGACTGGTGCTAGGAAGAGGCACTTCATCTTGTCCTGTAATCCTCCTCCACTTGGGTTGTTGTTGTCGTCCATAGTCCCTCAGTTCCATCAGTATTGCTTGGTTAACACAGTACCCTGAGTTCACTGTGGATGCCTTCACAACAGTCTCCCTGTGCAGGGTTCTTCCCCTGGCTTCTGCACATGCCACTTTCACCAGCTCAGGCCTCATCAGCACCCATGCCTCACAGCAGGCAGGTGTCCTGGCTGGTTACCTGTGAGGAGTTGACTTTCCCAGCTCAGTCTGCTCTGCCCTCACTGCAGTGCTGTGAGATTACTCCCTCTTCAGCCCAGGCTTGAGGGCTCTATGTCCATCCCTACAGCCAGGGACTTCTCTACCCTCAACGCTCCAAGGGGGCATGGGGGCTGAGGTATGTCCCTTGGAAGGCCTGCTCACCTGCTGTCTCTATTTCAGTGGGCAACACTGCGGATTGAGCGTGGCGCCAAGGAGAAGAATCACCCGCTGTACAAGCCCTATGTGAATGGTGAGAGCCTGCTGTCCCTCCCATCAGCAGTGCCCGCATCTGAAACATGGCAGTTCAGGGTCTGTGGTCACTGGCATTGGGGCAAGTGAGGTGGACAAGCAATACTTGTGGGCACGCCTCACCTCTGGGCAGGTTTCCCCTGTCTGGGAGAGATGGGGGTGGCTGGGGCTCAGCCAGCCTGCAGTTAGGTGGAGGGCGGGTGGGCCGGGACTGGCCCCAGCTGTAGGTGGACAGGCGTGGCAGGCTGCTGTCACTGTTTCAGGTATCATTGCCAAGGAGCCCACGTCCCTGGAGGAGGAGATCAAAGAGATCCGCCGGAGCGGTAGCAGCAAAGCCCTGGATGCCCCCGAGTTTGAGCTCTCTGATATCTTCTACTTCTGCCGCAAGGGCATTGAGACCATCATGGATGACGAGGTGACCAAGCGGTTCTCAGCCGAGGAGCTGGAGTCTTGGAACCTGCTTAGCAGGACCAACTACAATTTTCAGTACATAAGCCTGCGCCTCACCGTGCTGTGGGGGCTGGGTGTGCTCATCCGGTACTGCTTCCTGCTGCCGCTCAGGTGAGGCACTGCCCTGCCCAGGCACAGATGGACTGACAGCTGCTCCCATTGCTCCTGCCCACAGCAAGAGAAGCGGGGGCCTAGTGATTCCAGCTGGGACTTGGGACTCTTGGCTCTGTCTTAGGCTCTAGGAGAGGAAGGGTGGGGGGAGAGTCTGGAGGTTAGAGTTGGGGGGCAGGTTTCCAGTCTAGCAAGTCCCACAGTGGCCCTATACGCTCCTGTTGGCCTATCTTTTCTGCAGCAGTCCTAGCTGACTGGTTCTGGGTCTTCCTGGAAAGTAAAGGACAGAGCGAGACACCCCCACCCTGCAGCAGAGTCCATTGAGAGACTGAGACCTGGCAAGCAGGACCAGGGGCTGCTGGGGGCTCATTTGCTTTCCTGTAACATCCCTCTCCCTCCTGCAGGATTGCCCTGGCTTTCACAGGCATCAGCTTGCTGGTGGTTGGCACCACACTGGTGGGATATTTGCCCAATGGCAGGTGAGTTGCCCTTCCTTGAACGTAGAGGAGCATGGACATGGGGAAGTAAGGGAAGTCTCCACCTGTGTCCCCCAGCCACTATAGAGAATTAATTCCATTGGCGAGGGGCTAAGGTGACTGGCAGCTCCGTCCCTTGGGTAATGGACACAGCAGGATCTATGCTGCGACCGGCCACTAGCTAACACAGTCCTGAACTCTGAAAAGGAGAAAAACACAGGTGAGCAAAGCTTTGCTTTCGCTCCTTGGGGTTCTCTTCCAGCTGGCTGGAATGGGCACCCAATGCCATCTGTCCCAGCTGGGCTGGGTTAGTGCAGTTACAAACATACTTGCTCCATGAGGGCAGGAGAATGGCTGGTTCTCTTAATATAGGGCATGCAGTCAGATCAGCTTAGTGAGTGGTGCGTGGGCTGCCTGGGTGAAGATCTGCTCTGTCCCTGCAGGTGGAAGGAATTCCTAAGCAAGCACATTCACCTCATGTGTTACCGAATCTGCGTGCGTGCCCTCACTGCCATCATTACCTATCATGACCGGTAAGGCCACTGCACTGGTTCCCTGCCTGGCCATGCTGTTGTTGGTCCTAGCTCAGGCAGGGCTCATACTTTGTTCTGTTTCCCCATCTTGGTTCTGTTTTAAACACAGGGAAAACCGGCCCCAAAATGGAGGAATCTGCGTAGCTAATCACACCTCCCCCATTGACGTCATCATCCTGGCCAGCGATGGCTATTATGCTATGGTAAGGGTCACTTCCCCTGTCCCTGGGGCTGGGCCCTGGCCAGGTTGCTGGACTGCTATAAGATGGGGCGGATGCTCTCCAGCCTGGGCAGATGAGTTGTGCTGAGACATGGCGTGTTTACAAAGTGCTTCAACCTGAGTGGGCTTGTCTGGGTCTCTGAGCCTGGCTGCCCAGCACTGCCTGTGTACAGCTCGGCTCTCACATCTGCTTGATCACCCTCAGTGCTTCAGGAGCGTTTGAGCATGCCAGCTGCAGAGTCAAGTGCTGATCGGGATGGGCGTGCAGGGCTGCCAGAGGGCCCAGGATACTTTATTGTTATTGCCATGGGTTTTGCTGACTGTGGAAAGGGCAGGTCGCATATTCAGCTTGGCTTCCCTGGTATGGAGTATCTGAAGAGCATCTGCACCCCTCACGTCACTCAGGCTCCTCCCAATTGGCCTCCTCTGGCAACTTTGCACTTTCCATAGCAGCGGGGGTGGGGGATATTGGAGAAAATCTGGAGCCATTCCTGAGGCCCAGGCCATAACCTACATCTTTCTCCTTGGTTTCAGGTGGGTCAGATTCACGGTGGGCTCATGGGCATGATCCAGCGGGCTGTGGTGAAAGCGTGCCCCCACGTCTGGTTTGAGCGCTCCGAGGTCAAAGATCGCCACCTGGTGGCCAAAAGGTACGACAGCAGTTAATGGCTTCCTTTCAGGCTGGGGAAGGGAGGAGTCTGCCTGGTGGACACACTTGGTTCTCTTGAATCCTCACCAGCCTGGCTGGGGTGGGGGAACCAGAACGCTCCAGCACTAGTGGAGGAGGAAGCTGCTTCCTTTTGGGGTTTACGTTGGGAACTCTCTCATCCCAGGGGCATTACTTGCCCCCAGATAGTTTGTGTAGACTGAAGGTTGGTGGGTGCACACTGTATGTTTGAGGCTGATGGGCATCCAGGCACTGCTCAGTGACTCTCTTTGCTGCAGGCTGACAGAGCATGTCCAGGACAAGAGCAAACTACCTATCCTTATCTTTCCTGAAGGTGAGCTGAAGGACCAGACCATGCTTGCCCCCTGAGGGAGGGAAGGACAGCCTTTGTTGGTGCCAATGCATGTCAAGCCCTCCTCCCTTCCAGAATAAGGCAAGGGGGCCTGGGCATCCTTAGTGTTGCCCGAGTTCTGAGACTTTCCCTCCAGGTTGGGGTTGAGCTGCATGAGTCCTCCACAGTGGTGGGCACTGGATGCTCCAAACCCTTGGGGCCCAGGAAAGGTGATGGGGGTGACACATGGCTCTCATTCTTGAGGAGCTCTGTGGCCCAGCCAGGACTCCTGGGTGTGCTCCCAGGGAATGGCTGAGGCAGCTGCCCTCATCTCTCTCCAGGCACTTGCATCAACAACACCTCCGTAATGATGTTCAAGAAGGGAAGCTTTGAAATTGGAGCCACAGTTTACCCTGTAGCCATCAAGGTAAGAGTGAGCTCCCTGCTGGGTAGGAAGCAATACATGTCCAGCCTGTGAGGGCAGTTACCTTGAGCTGCCTGGGGACAGAGGAACAGGACCCTACTAGGTGCTGTTGAAGATGAGGCCCTTCCCGGGTGCTGTGGTGATCTGGAGGTGCATAGGCCCAGCTGTGAAGCCCTGGTTGGTGGGAGGAGCTGTCTCAGCTTTGGGTCCTGTGCAGTAGAGAGAGGGTTGTGAATCTCAGGGGCATGTGCTGTGGTTGTGGGGAAGCCAAGGTGTGTCTGGGGAGCCTGAGACAGAGGCCTTGACAGTGCCCAGGAGCAAGTTGGGTGGGGATGCCCAAGCCAGTCCTGCTGAGGGTCTGTGTGTGTGTGTGTGTGTGTGTGTGTGTGTGTGTGTGTGTGTGTGTCTCTCTCTCCCCCTTTTGCAGTATGATCCCCAATTCGGAGATGCCTTCTGGAACAGCAGCAAGTATGGCATGGTGACCTACCTGCTGCGGATGATGACCAGCTGGGCTATTGTCTGCAGTGTTTGGTACCTTCCCCCCATGACCAGACAGGTGGGTGATCACTGGGCCAGGTCTCTGGGAGCAGCATAGAGGCAGGCACCCTGGTTCATGCTAAACGGCTCTGTTCTCCCACAGCCTGAAGAAGATGCTGTCCAGTTTGCCAACCGGGTGAAGTCAGCAATTGCCCGACAGGGGGGCCTTGTGGATCTGCTGTGGTGAGTCAGAACTAAAAATTCCCCTCCCAGGGCTGGATCTGGGGCCTCAGAGGTGCACAGCTATCCCAGATCTGAGGGTCAGTGTCAGCCTGACAGTGGCCTTTATACTGGAGGGCTAAGCCTGTGTGCCCACTGTGGAGGGGCAGTCAAGGACATCCAGAGCCCCCAGGTAGTACAGAATCACTGGAAAAGCATGTGTTATTTTCTGAGGGATCATCAGTAGGACCAGCTGTGAGAGCAGTGCTCAGAGCCCTGCCCTGCCTGCAGCATGCATAGGTCACAGATCTATGTGGTAGGTATGATCACACAGTGCCCCCTGGAGCCTGCTGCCATGAGTGAGCCTAGCCCAGCTGCCTCTTGAACAGGTGTGGGCCTCACTCTTCAATGCCAGCTTGTGGTGGGACACCTGCTTCTAGCCTGTTCTCCCCTGGGTGCTGTCCTGGAGCAGCAAGCCCAGGAAGCTTCCTTTTCCAATCTTTGGGGCTTCACAGGCTTCTAGTAAAGGCTCACACCCAGGCTCCTTTATTGTAGCTACTAACTGAGCAGCTCAGCCCCCTGCTGCTGGGGGGTCTGATGGCTGAGCACAGGGCAAGGAACCCAGGTCTTCTGGTTCTGGTCCTGGCCCAGCAAGCCCCTGTAAACTGAGAACAGCTCTTTGCTGGCCTGTGGGGGTTATTCAGTTTGAGTTGGGAATGTTGCTACCCCAATTGTGTGAGCTGATCTGGGGAACACTGCTGGATGCCAAGGGGCATCTCTCGCCTGCAACTGGTCTGACCACCCAACTCTCTGCAGGGATGGTGGCTTGAAGAGGGAGAAGGTGAAGGACACATTCAAGGAGGAGCAGCAGAAACTCTACAGCAAGACGATCGTTGGCAACCATGAGGACCGGAGCCGCTCTTGAGCTCTGTGCCTGCACACTGCTCCCAGGCCTAGCCAGAGCCTATGCTGTCAGCCCAGCCCCGGGCCCATCTGGAGCCACTTCGTATCCTCGGACTCAAGCTGCCCCAGAGCTGATCAGCCCCTCTCCTGCATCCTCTGGCTCTTCGCCCCAGAGGTACTGCACTGCCTGGAGCCTGCAGGCCCTGCGTGGCTGCTGGCAAAGATGCCTTCCAGTTCCTGTTACAGCTCAGCCTGTTGCAGGGCAGCATTAAAGGGAACAGTGACAGCTGAGCTGTCTGCAGAACCCAGCAGGAGGGCTGGGGTGAGTGTCACTCTGTCCCAGGACACTGCTAGTAACCCCTAGAGGGATCCCTGCTTTCCCAGATGGCAGGAAGGACCTGGAAGGGCTCTGTGGGTCTTGGAGCTATGCATTCCCCATGCTAAGCTAGCTGCAGTACCTAAGGATCCCTCATCCAAGGCGGAGAACCACTCTGGAGTTCTGGAAGATCCGTCAGCGCCATCCCCTCCCACCGCCAAGCTCTAGCCTCTCTAGGGGAAGGCAGAGTATAAGGACTTACCTGTACTAAGTGCTGTTACAGAGATACTTGCAGCATCCCCTGCCTGCTTCTTCCCTGGGAAGCCATGCGGTGCACACAGGAAAGATGCTGGGGCAAGAACATCCTGGACCTGTGTCTCGTTGTGAGGCCAGTGTAGCTATTTATGGACACCCCCAGCTGAGAACTTGGGTGCTGCTTTTGGCACTTAATCTGCATGTGTAATGTACATTTATTTCCAGACTTTGTTGACTCTTGTCATTTCCGGCCCCCAGGCTGCACCCAGCAGGTCCTTCTCTTGGCCCTGCAACCAAGTCAGGGGTAGGGGGCACCAGTTATTTCACAGCCTATGGCAGTCCAAGCAAAAGCAGCCACCATCCCTCCCCACCTGTGAATGAAGCACATCTACTCAGTGAGTCAGTGGCATGTTCAGCTCTGGGCTGAGGGGAGAGCATGGTTTCTGTGTCCGTGGTGGAGCCTGCCTGTGGGTGAGTGCTGAGTGGGCACTTGAAGGCTCTCTGGCCTTCTCCAGCATCACCCAGGCTCCCAGCTAGCTGTCAGACCCCAGTTCTGTGCTCACAGTGGGCCCAGCACTCCACTGCATCCTTTTCCCTCCTGTCACCTGGGGAGAGTTAAGTATAGCATTGCCCCTGCTTTTCTAATCAGTGCTCTGTCATCTATCTCAGTGGGACGGAGCTTGGGGAAGGCTGGGCCAAGCAGGGGCTGGAGTGCAGTCCCTGGGGACAAGAGTAGCTGGATTCCCCAAGAGGAGGGAGAAGTACTGGACTGCTTTCCCTGGCCATGGGGCAGCAGCCCTAGCTCAGTTGCCCAATCTGGGATTGGTGTGATTGGATTGTTTTGTGACCAATTTCTTGGTTAGCATAGCAGGTGCCTTGACTGGCTGAGGGCTGCAGGCTATGATGAAGAGTAAATGAGCTGTGAGTTCCTACAGAACTGTTGCAGTGGATGCCCCTGGGCTCAGCACATGTGGCACAGAGAGGCTGGTGGTCTGGTTTAAACGTGGGCCTCCATCACTATAACTAGGCTTGCTTCCTTGGAGCCCACAGCCATTTCCAGCCACCCTCCCCTTCTGGGAGAATGCAGCATGGTGGGTAGCTCTTGAGTACCTATTCCCCCCCTTTTGAGCCTCAGCCCAAGCCATGTTAGTCCCAAATTCCCTGCTCCTGTGCTTGAGCCCCAGAACACTCTGGGCGAGTTGCCCCCAGCCTAGTCTATTCCCCCCTCCCCCCCCACCCCAGGAATTTATCTGAGTTGTTACTTCTCTCACCCTGGGGCTGGAGGCCCTGGCTGCTGCTGCCCTCTGGAGCCAAGGTCTGGGTTGCCTTTCTCTCTCCCAGATAGTGGACCAGGCCCCTACAGTCATGCAGCCAAGTGCTGCAACCCAGAGTGCTCCCCATGGGTCCTTGCTGTGCTGGGTCCCTCTCCCCTATGTCCTGCTTCAGCCTCACAGACCAACTAGGGAAGAAGGAATCTGGCCGCCACCTCCATATCCTGCCCATCCCTAGAGCTGAGAGTGGGACATTGCATGAGCCAATGTGCCTGCTTGACCTGGGCAAGGTGCTTCAGTAATGAAGGGAACTCCCCTAGGGCCACTCTAAGGGGGGGTAGGCCTGCAGAGCTCTGCAGCATGTTCACTGTCAGTGTGTGGCATGCTGGGTGAGACTGGATGAGAATGAGGGGATTGCTCTGCTCTTTTCAAGCTGCTTAGAGCCACACTAGCCCCTCTGCAGCCGGCTTCTAGCTACATCCCACAGCATTGGGATAGGTAGATTCAGGGCCAATGCACACACACAGGGTGATGTGTGCACCAGACATCTGCACCCTGGGGTGGGGGTACTTAAAGGGGTTGGTGTGAGGGCCAGACACTGAGGCCTGAATAAGCAAAGGAGCCAAGCCCCTGGTACAAAAGCACGGTGGTTTCTAGTGCTCTGGAGCAGAGCCTGGTTGTGGGGGTTGGCATGAGCCTCAGTCACACCCACTGTGTGCTCCACAGCTACGAGGGCATCACCAGGAGGGCTGGGCACCCCTAGCCATTCTTTCTGGGGGGATGAGGGGAAGCAAGCTAAGGCCCTAACATGGGGCCTTCTGCTCACTGTAATGAGGACCTGATGTCCCCCTCCAGGAGCCCATATATGGTGGGGGAGCATGTAAGCCCATGACCCAGGTGCCTGGGAGGGTTATTGTAGGGGTGAGCAAGTTCCCCAGGGGGGGGTCAAAGCCCTGTCTGCACTGAGGGGGCTGTCTAGGACTCCTTGCCCAAGCAGTGTGAGCAGGGCCTTACCCCACAGAGGCTGCCAGTGTGTGAGCATTGCTCCTGCCTTCCTTATGACAGCTCAGCTCTGCCCTGCTCTTGGCCCTGCTGTTCTAGCATGCTGGAGATTCCTTCCCATGGCTTCTTGCTGGCTCCCTTGGGAGGCACCAAATGTTACAGGGGGGCTGATAAGTTTCAATATTGACCCATCAAGGGCATTTAGTCCTCCGAGCCCTGTGGTGGTGGGGCCTGGAGCTGCTGTCTCTGTTATCCTTGGCCCATGAGGGAGGGAAGAGGTGGGCCGCAGGGTGCAAGAGGTGGCAGTGGCACTGGGGATGGCAGCCTCATGCTCAGGTAAGTGTTGTGTGCAGGTCTGTCCTGTAATGCTCTGCTGCTGATGTTTATAGGGTTGTGTCTGTTATGGCTGGATGGAGAGCAAGGGGTGTCACCTAGCATTAATGAGTGGAAAGCCACTGGTGTAAGGGTCTGACCTGGGGTGTGAGGGGTTTGGTTCTGTCTTGCCACACCCTGTGGCTGGGTTCTGGTCTCTTGGCAGGACAAGTGGCACAGGAGTATCAGGGCTCTCCCGAACCAGTGTGCATACCTGGGCTCTGAGGCTGGAGTCCAGCACAGGCAAGTTAGAAGTGCCCATCTGCCTTGGTGTGTTGGGTGGGGCAGGGGCTTTTTTTTTCAGGCAATGGCCTTGCCTAAAGAAGCACCTACTAATAAATTTTTATTCATTCTCATCGTTAGAGGGGCCCCCATTGGTGTTCTCCCTCTCATAAAGAGGGGGGCAGGCTATGGGGTGAGATCTAGTGCCCCCCACACCAAGGTCAATAGCTGTACTGCAGTCCTGTCTTTCTCAGATGCCCAGCCTGGCTGTGCCCTCCTGCAGGCTGGGCTGAGCTGGCTCCAGCCGGCAAGGTGAGTGCCGGACAGGTTAACATCCATCTTACCATGCTCCCCTCTTCTCACTGCTCCCAGTCAATATGGCTCTCTCCGATGGGAAAGTTAATAAATTTAGCTCTAGATTAAAAGTATCGATCATTTCATTTGTAAACGATAAATAAAAAGGGGCATTTGTGGCAGCCCACATAGTAGCTGGTGCTAGGTCTGACTGGCGCAGTGGTGGGGCGATGGGGCTGGGGGCGCCAGACCCCTCATATGCATTCTGCCCTGTTGCCGGCATTGATTTCCTATTAGTCTCCCTGCAGCCCATCGTTCCCCAAGCCGCTATTAATGGCCTTTTGATAAATAATCACTTGTAAGTCAATAAATTTTTATTAAACAGTGTGGTGCTTTGATTTATGGAAATCCGACGGGGTTTGTCTGGGAGAAAAGAGATGTGGAATTGAAGTGGAGACACCATCCATCTGCCTGCCAGGCCCCCCTACTCATGCTCACTGGCCGCAAACAATTGCCTTTTAACACAAACAGACCAGACGGCCAGGGAGCTGGGACCCAGGGAAACTTTGTCTCCATCAGGGCTTGGCTAGAGGACCTGCTAGCCTAGGAATGGTTATGTGGGGCAGGGTCCCATCTGAATCTCACCTCCCTGTGCTGAGGGCTGCAGAGTGCAGTGTGGGCACCTGCTGCACCATTAGAGCCTGAGTGAAAGCAGAAGATGACAAAGCCTGACAGCCCACTATGAGTGTGCATCTGACCAATACCTGCCATTGCCCAGCTCATGATGTGAGCTTCTGTGGAGCAGTGTCATGGTCTGGTGCTGAAGCCTCCTGCAGTGTCAAGACTAGGCTCAATTAGAGCACTGCACGCAGCCCCCTCGCTCTAAGTGCTCTGTAGTGCCTGCAGCCTGCCCAGCACTCACTGAGGCTAATCGGAGGAGGAGGAGGTCTCTCAGCTGTGGGGGGGAGCTTTTTTCTTTTCAGGGCACTGACTTCCTTGCCATTGGGGTGCCTACTTGGCCAGGGGCCACTTTGGGGGGGGGGCGGCACCCTGTTGCCCCAGCAGCACCTGTACCAGTGGTGACTGCTGCAGATTGCCAGGGGCGGGGGGCGGCTGGGAGAGCAAGACGAGGGAGGCTGCTGACACCAGTATGTTGCCTGGTTTGGAGACAGGCGTGTGGCCTGAGCTGGGGGGCAGCGGGAGGGGAGTCAGCTAGGCCTCCATGGCAGCACCAGGGCCTGTGAGGCAGAGCTGGCCCCACTAGCTGGGCTGAGGCTGCAGCTGCTATTTGTCACTCTCCCTGGTGGCAGGAGGCCCTTTGCCACCTGCTTTATTTGTCTCCTGGTGCTGACGTGGCAGCAGACAGGTGTTAAACTACTTAATCACTTTAAAATTGTTTTAATTTTCTGTTTTGTATTGATCGCTCTAGCACCAATTAATCAGCTCACTGGACCAGGCAGTTAGTACATTAAAAATTGTCAGCCACACTGGCCAGCCTAGAAAATGTCAAAAAAAATATCCCCCTAGCTCCTGCTGCAGCACAGCACCCAGGCACCCAGCCAAGTGAGGGGCTGCCAAGCGCCCACAGCTCAGCAGTGTTTGCAGGGGGAGCCCCATGTTTTTGGGCCCTGGCTTTGCCATCCTGGGGCAGCCCAGGGGGGCTGTGAGCCTCTCAGCAGCCTGATGCCAGGGCTTGAGCCTGCCTGCCCTTCAGTTGCAGGCAGGGGTGGCAGGTCAGGGCCACAGCCAGCAGGGAACTGAGTACTGGGAGGCTGGGGGCATTGGTTGGGGACTAACGCCCCCTAGGAAGAGTGTCAGGCAGCCTGTGGCTCAGGCTATTTCAAGTTGCCTTTATGGTGCTGGGTTCCCAAAGCACGGCCACACCATAGCTATTGAGGCACACAGAGGTCCAGTTGGGGGGGGGGGGCGGGGAAAGCTGAAGGTAACCCCAGTGAAACCCAGTGGGGAACCCGCAGCCTGCGGGGGGCGGGGGGAGGTATGCTCACCTGTAAGCACTGCAGGTGCCACGGCTGGGATGGCAGTGCCAGTGCCTTGAGAAACAGGGCTTGTCACACATGTGGAGAGGCCCAGCTCATGGATCCCTGGTAGTATCCATGTAACAGGCCTGAGCCTGTCACTTGATAACTGGCCCCTGCTCCTAAGCTGAGGACACCAGGCTGCTCACCTCTACCACGGCGTCTCCCATACCTTGTGCCGGGGGGGGGGGGGGTGGCTGCTACAAGGCAAGCTGGGACTACAGGGCCATGGAAGGGGTAATGCTGGCCTTTGATGCCCCCCCCCCCCAATGAGCTGGGCCTGGCAGCTGCTTGGTGCTGCATGGTTAAAGGCGCTCTCCATACTAATCACTATATGATGGGCGCACAACACCTTATCTCCTATCGATTTCCTCCCCAGGACTCCACAGCCTTGTTTGCTCATGTCTGGTTGCCATTTAATTGGTTCTTGCCTTTGGAAACTGTGAGCTTATCGGGGTTGGGTTATTTGCCTCTCGCACAGTGATGTGTGCATACACATGTGTGCACATATGGCACACACTGGGGGGGGGGGGCAGGCTCATCACACTTGTAGGTCCACTGTGCAAACTGTCCCCCTCGCTTTGGCGTGGCCACTACACAGAGCCCCCCCCTCCCCATTTTACTAAGGCAACACCACCTGCAGTTTGTTTTTTGCAAGCTGTTTAGGGCACCCATATACCTTGGGGGCACCTACACTCAGTCCAGAGTCATCCTTCCCTACTTCTGCTGTCTTGTTGCAGGGAACAATAACTTTTGCCCAGATGTTGCGCCCTTAATCTCACCAGCACAGATGGGAGGCTCTTGCCTTCCCTGCCCCTATCCCCCACTGCCTGTGGCTCCTGTGGGCTGGGGTGACCTGGCCAATGTGACCCAGTTGTGACTTAGTGAAGACATACCTAAGAACGCTCTGAGACCAGACCAGCCCAACCCTGTGGGATGCAGAATATATGCTTGGCCTGCTGGCCAGTGGCCTGTGGGTATGCTGGCCGGGCAGTGTGGGCCTCCGCGAGGGCAAGGACCCGTGCACACACCCACATAGTTTGCACCCACCCGCTCATGTACCGTGTGCAGGGCCAGCAGAGGGAGGGCACAGGCTGGAGTGGCAGTAAACACTCCTTTGCTATTGACGCAGCATCAATCGTGTGGTGGCGACAGCAGAATGGGCTTTCACTCACCGCCCCAAGATAAATGATATTTATTTGCAGCTAATATGTGCCAAAGAGAAGTCTAACGAGCGACTTTTGAACTGATGCCTCCTGCAGTAATTCTACATGTGTTGAGCACCCTAGCACTAAACACCACCAGAAAAACAATGGCCCCCTCCACACCCTCTGCCCCAGCCAAGGCATCCCACCACACACTCTGCTGGGAGGGACTGGTGTGCAACAGTGGCACGTGCCAGCCTGCAGTCACACACCAGGGCAGCGCTTGAAAAGCTTTTGTGTGCCTGAGGCACCCAGCCTGTTCCCTAGAGCAGTGAGCCCCAACCTTTTCTCTGCCATGGCACACCTTGATACCCTCAAATTTTTCAAGGCACACCACCATTAAAAAAACTTGTGAATATTCAAATTAATATAAATTACTTATGAATATTCATGAACCATGGCAGTGTTTCAGAAATGATGCTATGTGGGGTAGTAGGGGTAGCAGAGCAGGGGTAGCAAACGAAGGGAGGTCAGGAGTTGTGTGTAGTGGCAGGAGTGAGTAGGGAGCACAGCAGGGTAGGGGTGGCAGAGGAGACAAGGGCAGCCAAGTGGGGAACAGCACAAGGGTGGCGAGAGAGGAAGGGCGAACAGGAATGGCTTTCTGGGGGGGGGGCAGGGGGAAACCTGGGAAGTGGCAAGATAGGGCACCCCCTTCTCCACAGTGGCTCCCTGCCACCCAGGGCAAATCCTCACCCCACTGCTGCTCCCTCCCACCCCAGTGGGTCCTGTCCTCCCCTCCCCCAGCCCCCTGCTGCCTGACATGGACCCTCCCATCACTGTAGGGGCCAGAACTAGGCCTCCAGCCCCCAGCTACACCCCCCACAGCCACACCACCCCCTAGCTACACCCCCCCCCAACCAAACAGCTACCCCACAACTCCAGCTGCACACCTGCTGTTACACAGCCACTCCCAGCCACACACACGCATACCTGCCCCACACAACCCCCCAGCAGCCTCCCCCCCCCCCCAAGCCCTTACCTGGGTTGTTTGCAGGCTGGCTGACACAAGCTGCTCCACCTTGCAGGGGGGAGATTCACAACCTCCTGGCCTCCCCCAGCTCTCTGCTGGCTGGGCATAAGGTGAAGTGGGGTTTAAGGTGGAGCCACCGGAACGCTGCATTCCGGCTGCTCCTGCTATTTTTAGGGGGACCCCTGGAACTCCACCTTCCAGGGCCTTCCTTTATTTTTAGGGGGGGGCCAGAAGGCTGCCTGCCTAAAAATAGGGGACCCTGGAATGGTGGTCCAGTGCCTTCCCTGTTACTTTAACCCTTGCCTTTCCCAGCCCTGCATAGCCCACATGGCTGGGCTGAGCAGGGAGGGAACTTTAACTCCAGTTCTCAGGGATGCTCACGGCACACTCTGGGAGTTGCTGTGGCATACCAGTGTGCCCTGGCAAACTGGTTGGGAACCACTGCCCTGGACAGTCACTGCACCATGTGCATCCACTGCACCTGGGCCCCTTCACCCAGTCCTGAGGCTGCCTGGTGTTCGGTGTAACTGCATAGTCTGGTCTCCAAGCCCCTGCAGCAGCTGGCTAACCTGACGCCGGCACCTGGGCATACTGCTCCTGTCACATATGCCCCTCCTCTCCCATGCCCCTTGCTAGTGTCCCTTCCTTAGCCAGCGGCTGGGACTGAACTGCTCCTCCTCCGCAGGGCCATCCCAAGGGCATTTGGTGCCCTAGGTGAGCTATGACTTTGGTGCCACACCCCCACATCCACTATAGCGATAAATTATAATTTTTTTTAAAACAGAGAAAAAATTCTTCTAATTAGGGTGCTTCTTAAAATGTGGCATCCTAGGCAACCACCTAGTTCACACTGGCCCTGATCAGCATCTGCCTCTTGCCTAGCCATGGACACCCGCAATAGGTCAGACCCTGCCTGCAGGCTGTGGCTGCCCCTCCCAGCTCCATGCAGGGGGCGTTTGCCTGGCCCTGCCCCAGGGGGAGAGCAGGGTGTGCGAGCCTGCATGCAGGGCTTCCTGAGTCCATGGGGCAGAGAGCAGGCAGGGCTGGGCTAATGAGGAACGATGGAGGCAACGCCCCAGGTCAAACTTCAGACAAATGAACGTGCTGGCATGAAGCGCCTGCTGGAGGCTCCAGTACTGTGCTCTTCCTTCCAGCAGTGCCCAGCTGGTACTGCAGCACAGTGGGTGCCTCACCCCATGCTGCTGGCAGGACTTCAGCACTACAGGCTTCACCATGGCAGTGCCTTCAGCTACTCACCCCCCACCATGCAGCCCGTGTGGTTCACTGTCAGCATCTTCGTACTGCCCACTTCAGTGTTCCCAGGGCTGTATGGGTTGCCCAGAGGCCCATGCTAGCCCCAGGCTGGCAGCATCTCAGTGAAGCCCTTACAGGGGCCCTTTGCTCAGTGGAGAGTGCACTGGGTTACGCCTCAACTCACCCCCCCCCACACACACACACGAAGTCCAGCCTGCTACAGCTCCAACAAGCTGCACCCCGCACACCATGCCTCAATGAAATAACCGCCCAGATGCAGAGGGGCTGGGACCTTTATTTAATCAATGCTTATGGCACAAAGCACAACCCCTGGACATGCTGGAGCACTGCTCCTTCCCAGCGTGGGGCAGGGGGTGCTCTATGGGGAGAGAGGCGATGTTCCCACTCATGGCCTGGTTCTATGTCTGGGGGGTCAGGGCTGCTCCTGGGCCCGCTCAACAGCTGGGGAGGAGACAGGTTTCTGCAGTGCTGCTCCAGTACTTTGCATGCGACCCCTCAGCCCCAGAGCAGCCCCTCTCAGCTCAGGCGCTGCTCTGGGAGGCTCTGGCATGTAGATGTGCCAGGCACAGGGCCGGTGCTTGGGTGCTGCACGAGGCCAGGGGCTCAGCCGCTGTGAGTTCCCAGGCTAAGCACGGAGAAGGCAGCCCTGTGCTTCCTCAGCAGGAGACGGATCTTCTCGTCATCTGAGTCAGGGTCCAGGGGCTTGTTGTACTCATCGTCCTCGGTCTCTGAGGCAGCTCGCTCCCCCCCCAGCCCGCTGCGAGGAGGAGGAGGGCTCCAGCGCGCTCTTCTTCCGCCACTTGGTTCGCCGGTTCTGGAACCATACCTGGCATGGGGTGGGGACCTGGTTAGAGCAGTGTTCACTGCTGGGCCCCAGCTGCCCAGGTGTCAGGCTCTTGCCTCATCCCCTCTGCCACCTACTCATCTTTGGTATGGTTGGGAGATAACCAGGCTTCTCAGCTTCAGGGAACTGGGCCTTCCTCCCACCCTCACTGACAGCCTTCTTAGGGCCCAGACTGGCCCTGAGAGGGTCAGGTCAGTCTCAACTGGTCCCATTAAGAAGCACAGCCCAAGTCCCAGCATGGGCCTGGTTGGTCAGATGTACTCACCTTCACCTGTGATTCCGTCATACCAAGGGAATAGGCCAGGCGTGCTCGCTCGGGCCCAGCCAGGTATTTGGTCTGCTCAAAGGTTTTCTCCAGCGCAAAGATCTGATGGCCAGTGAAGGTAGGGCGGGTGTGCTTCTTCTTGTGGATGCTGTTGGCCAGGTGAGCTGGGGCTGGCAGAGGGAGGGGCACCAGTCAGTGGAAGCGGTCCTTGACCCACAAGGACGGGTGCCCAGAGCTCAGCCTGTGGCTGGAAAACCTGGCATCTGATCACAGAACAGCTCTGCCCAGCTAGGGCACAATAAGCTGAGCCATAATGGAGCCATGTGGGACAGGCCCCCGCAGCACTCCCGCCCCTCCAAGGACAACATGATCTCCTCTCCAGAATGGGGTGTGCACCCACAGCCCCTGCCCTTGGGGTGATGGGAGCCCCCCCCCCTTGTGCAGGATGTGTCCATGCCCCCCCAGACAACAGGAACCCCCCTTTGGAATGCACCCAGCAGCTGCCCCCAGGGAGGCAGAAGCTCCCCCTCCCCCCTGAGCATGACAGCCCCCCTGGGGTGACAGTGGCACATCCAGAGCAAGACATGCCTCCCCAGCTGATGGTAACAGTGACAGTAACCCCTGGCTCATGCCAGTGGCCTCCCTATGCCCATCAGAGACGGGTACACACGCTGCCTGTCTGGGCTGAGCTCAGGGCATGCAGTGCAGGTGACCAGCCTTGGCGGCTCCCGTCAGAAGCAGAGGAAAGGTGCTTCTGCATGAAGCCAGCCACTCACTCCCAATGGAGTAAGCAGGGGCTGTAGCCCGGGGCACCCTTCCCTGGGGACCTGGGCACCCACCATGCTGGCCACTGTGGAGGAGCACTGCGGGGAGGGGCTCCAGGGTGAGTCTTTGAAGAGCGCCAACAGGCCGCTTCCTGTTGAGTCCCTAAGGGGGGGGGGTGATGACACACCCCACACCCCACTCAGAGAGCCCAGCCCTGGGACAGCCAGGGCCACCTGTGCCCCAGTCCGGCTGTTCCACCCACTCCTCTGAGCCAGGTGCATTGAGCAGCTCCAGGGCAGGGGCGGTCCGCACCCAGCAGAAGGGTACTGGGACACCACCCCTTACCCTAGAGGTGCAGTTCTGGTTCTGGGGAAGAAAGGGACACCTTTTTTGCCTTGCCCAAGTATGGCTCTAACCTCTCCCCTTCTGCGCCCAGCGGCTCCATAATGGTGACGTGCGTCCCAACAGACGTGACTCAGGAAATCAGTTGCGCTGCCACCTGGCCACCCTGCCCAGGGCACCTGCCGTGGTGCACCCCACAGACATTCATCAGTACCTGTGCAGAGGGCGTGGAGGGGGCTCCAGCCTGGCTTCGGTGCTGGCCCCTAATAAGCTGTACTCTCTGACTCCCCCCAACTTCCTGACAGCATATGGCTTTCTGGAAGAAGCCCGGCCCCAAGTGCCTGTTACCTCCACCAACCTGGGTGCAGCCTGTGTGTTGCTACCCAGGCCCAGGCACGCTTCCAGCAGTGGAGTGCTGGCTGGCTGGGCTGGGGCCTCTGGTAGGAGTTTGGGGACCGTGGGCTGGTGGGGGCTGCCCAGCCAAAGCTCAGCAACCAGTGGCACCCATGTTGCCTCCGTCAGCAGGAGGCACCGTCCAGCACCCCCCCCCCTTTCATTGCTAAGCCAGGTACTCACTGCTGCTGCATGGCCGGCCTCCACGCCAGTCCTGGCTGCCATCTGCCCAGCAGCTCCGGCCCCGGGATGGGTACTCGCTCCCAGCCTTGGCGAAGCTCCCCACCTGCGGCCCGTAGTAGACGGTCTGGGCCCCCAGTCCATTAAAGCCACCCACATGGGGATAGGCGGAGAGCAGGGTGCTAGTTGGGGTGGCTACTGGCCTGCTGAGGATATCGGTGATGCCGTGTGGCGTGCCTGCGGCCAGTTGAGCGCTGAGGGCTGGGGGGCTGAGCTTGTAGAAGGAGTTCTGCACCGAGTACTGGCACATGGGGGCCTTCGGCTCCGGGAATGAAGCCAGCGAGGGGCTATTGAGCAGGAACGGCCCCTGCAGGTTGGCATCCATGGCGCTGCGTCCCACGAGCAGAGTCTGGCGATGGCACCAGGCCAGACCCTAGAGTCCCAGCAAGATGCAATGTGCTAGCAAAGCCATCTCAGGAAGCTAGGCATCAGGGGAGCCACTCCGGCTGGCCACAAGCCTGTCCCTTCTATGGCGTGGCTCTGGCATCCGCTGCTGGCAGTGCCTGGGTAGTGGGTGCCACGGCAGCCACGTGCCCCACGCAGATGCCTGGTCGGTAGCCTGGTCTGGCAGTGCCTCGCCAGGCCAGGTCCAGGGCTGGGGTTCACGCCATCCAGGGCAAAGCTGGCTGACCCCAGGTGGCCCAGGGCAGCTGCACCCAAATCCCTGCCACTGAAGTTTAACTTCAGGCGAAGCAACATTTCTCTGATAAAGATGTGGGCCATTAGAATACCGGGCCCTGATTGGCTGAGCAGCTGGGCCCACTGCTCCCATTGGCTGGGTGACAGGCCTAGCCCTGGATTGGCTCGGTCCAGACAAATTGCAGTTTGAAAGATTGGCTGTAAAAGAAAAATCAGCTGCGAGCTGCTGGGCTCATTGCGCCTGAGGCTCTGCTTGGAGGCCCATAGTGTCAGCCCAGTCAGCCTCTGCGGCTCACATGCTGCCCTATACCTGGGCACAGGCTGGCACAGCATGGGACACATGCCAGGACTTCAGCCAGCCTGGGCAGGGCCATGCAGGTGTGTGCGTGGGACAGGGCTGGGGCGGGGAGGGGGTGTTAGGGTTGGCATACCTGGACTGGTAGGTGTGGCCGTGTGTGCAAGTAACTGGGCATAGGTGCCTGTGCGTGCCGTATGTGACTGTCATACCTGCCTCCCGCACCCATAGCCTAGCCCCAGTGCTGGGGAGGGCGTGCTGGTGTGCACTTTGCACCAGTATTGTGTCATGGTTGGTGTGTTCACGGTGGTGGGACTGCATGTGTGAGAGAAAGTGAGTGGGGGGGGGGCTATTGTGCACCCGTGGTGTGGCTGGGATTGGGGGGTTTCACTGGTGTCTCTGTGGTGCGTCTGGCCTGTGTCTGGTGGGTTTACCTGGCCCCAGCCCATTTGCAGGCAGGGCTCCTGCTGGTGTGCCAGGGCTGTGGTCAGTCTTCTCCCTTTGGCCCCAGGTCCCTGCACCAGCCACATTGCTGAGCAGCATGTCTGGCGAGCTGAGAGCAGCCGAAGGTTGTGCTAGTACTAGGCTTCAGCATCCTCAGCATTGGCATGGGCCCCCACACAGCACAAGAGACCCCCCTAATTACGAGTGTGTGTGGTGGGGAAAGGGCCACAAATGGCTTCCTGCTTAGGGCCAGTGGGCAACATGGTCCTACCCTGTGGGACTTGAGGCATTTGGCTGTAGCAGGACTCCTGCAGGCCCCCAGCTAGTGCCAGGGGCATGGCTCCTCCCTTAGCAGGGCAGGGGAGAGGAGGGGGAGGTGCTGCTCTCCTCCCCATTGCTAGCATTAATCGTCTCTACTTGTAAGAGTAGTGGATCCTCCCACTCTAGCCCCTTGCCGCAGAGTCCCTGTGTGCCCCCCCCACACCAGTGCAGGAGCGTGTACATGCACATACCCCACCCCCATCCTGGCAGGAAAACACAATTCGCAACTGTGGAAGAACGTTTTTTCACCTTCCTTCCCTCACCTGCTGCTGTTCAGTCCTCCAGGATACTGGGTCCCCTCCAGCTGAAGATGTGCAGTTTTTCCCACCAGCCTCCATGCCTCAGCATAGCGCCTGCCCCCACCATGTGCTATGGCCAGAGTCCAGCAGTTAGGATAAAGCCCTATGCTGGGGTAGCAGCGCTGAATCTTTGCACCCAGCGCACATGTCTCTTTGCAGCACTCCTGCTCAATAACCCCGGTGTGACTGGATGGCAGGCCACGGTCCCATTGCCTGACCTGCAGCCATGTTCCCATCCCTCCCTCCCTCCACTAGCCAGAGTGCTGGAGAGCCCAGGGCAGTTGAGGGTGTCCAAACCGCCCTTGACCCCACTCCAAGAAACAGAGAAGAGACAGGCCAGCTTATGTTGGTTTCTTTATTAAGTTGTCTGGTAGCTGGTGTACAGGGAGAATGGTCTATACATCAGGAGCTAAGACAGGGCCAGGAAGAGCCAACTGGCTCCTTGTCATACCAGTAAAAAAAGGAAATAAAAGTAACTGTAAATCTTCTAAAAAGCATCTAGTGCACAGACTGCAGCATTCCCTAGGCTCCATCGAGCGCCCTCTCCCCTAAGAGCTCCTACTAGCAATCAGAGCGCGAAGCATGGCACCCATGGGTGCCTGGCCAAGTGCAGGGGTGTACAACATTCCCTACGGCGTATAAGAGGCCGAAGCTTGGGGCCCATACTAGACTCTACGGAGATGCTATCCGAGTCAGCGGCATCAGCCATTCTAGGGATGTGGTTTTACAGAGCGGAGGGTGATGGGTGGAGGGTCTGTACCCTATGTGGTTTGCATTGGGGCCACTTTTGTCCCCGAGGCTAAGCCTGGCCTAGTTGCATCACTGCAGGCACAGCTCCACGGACTGCAGGGGAGCAGCAGGCTTTTCTACCAGATTAGCTTGTTCCCTGGCCACAGGACCTGGGCACTGTGGTAGGCTCAGCCTGTGTGGTGCTGCCAGGAAACACAACAGCCCTTTAGAGATCAGGCTCTGGCCACTTCCTGGGGAAAGAGTAGGAATTGCTGCCTGGCTGGGATCCCCGTACACATGCACCTTCTGCACCCTTAGGGGATGGGAGGGACCCAGTGTCCGGCCATGGCAGCCAGCGCTCTTTTCTGCAACCAGCTCTACTGGGGTCACATCATAATAGCATCCATCTACTGAATGCTTTTAAATAGTCAAGCTAGCTGGGCCCCCTCCCTGGCCTCCTGTCAGGCCAGAGCGATTGGCATGGACAGCTGAGCAAGGGGCCAGCCTAGGGCGCTGCTCAGTTTCTCCATTTTAAACCACAAGGGCTGACAGTCGCTCTCCAAGGGCAACTCTCTATCTCAGCCTGCCTTCAGCAGCAGGGCATGTGGTACAGATGCAGTGCGCCAGCCTCAGAGAGTCGCTCTGACGCCCCACCTTTGCCCAGCACACGGGGGTCAGCCTTGGCAAAATCAGCGATAGGGTTTTGCTGCTTGTGGCCTTTCAGTGTGGCCAAGGGAGCCCCAAGGACCCTCACAAATGTTGCTACCATTTCTTTGCATCTCCTAGACACTAAGGGCAGAAGGCCCCTATGATCCTGTCTCCTGAGCCATGATTGTGCTGGGGAGAGTCAGGCCTGGGCTGAGGCAGGCGCTGTACTAGCTTCTCCCATCCCGCTCTGCCAATGCTTCCCTGGGCTTGGCGTGAGACTCATCAGTGACCCGTGTGGCTGGGGCCTGGCACAGGGGCACCAGTCTCCTGCCCAGCCCCAGATGGGGGGCAGGAAAAGAGATCAAGGAGAATGAAAGTGCCAGGATGGCTCTTCTCCTCCAGCTTTCCAGCCTCCCTGGCCTGAGGGGCAGCCTGAGCAAGATGCAGGCATGGAGCTGGTGCACACAGCTGAGGGCCCTAGTGGTTTGCATAGTATTTATTTGTTCATATACACAAGGCTGATTACTGTACAGTTTACACTTTGCACACAAGCGCAGAGCCAGCCCTTCACTGCGAGGTGTTCTCACATGGGGAGAAGCTCCTGGAGGAATGGGCAGGCTCGTGCCTAGAGGCTCCAATAGCTCCTTATCTCTCCTCCCTCCCCTCAGACACACCTGGGAAGGGGCTGCAGCAGCAAAACCCAGCAAAGAGACAAGATGATGGCGAGGTGGGAGCCCAGGCAGCTCATCATGGCTGCAGAATCCCCTGTGGAGTCGATGTGCACAGCAGTTGCTTCCATACCAGTCCAGCTCACTCCCCGCAGTGAGGACAAGTGGCCAAGGGACAACATGGCTTCAGGTGCTGCTGCTTCCTGGGGTCCCTCACCTGTAGTCCAAAGGGTGGCTCATGCGTCGGCAGTCTGTCAGTCATGCGAAGAGGACAGTAAGGAAGTCTCTTACAGAAGTCATGCCATTAGCCTATAGAAAGGTACAGCCAGCCCTGCTCCCGCCACCTAGCAGTGCTTGGCTCTCCTCAGGGGTTGGCAGCACGCGGCTTGAGTTCAGTGGTTTGGTGTTGAGGTGAGATCCTGAAGGATAGAAAAGACAGCGCTTGGCTTATGAACAGGGCCTGGGGCTCACAACCAGCCTCCACCTGCAGGCATGGCCACTGGGCCAGAGGAACAGAAGCTACAGGGAGCAGGGACAAAGGGAAGGAGTGGCTAGACCAGCAGAAGCCTTGGAGCTTTTTCACTGGGTATGAGGTCCTCTGGCACCATCATTACTAAAAACCAGCCCCAGTCTGGGCACTTCCCAGGCCTGGAAGGAAGAGTGGCCTGGAGGAGGGGGTGCTGGAGTCAGCTCCTGGTGCCAAGAGACCAGACAGCAGCAGTGTCTGCTGAGAGATGTGGGCATACCCTCTCCAGAGGCAATGCATGGCTGGCATGAGGGGAAGGGGGGCTTGGGGCTGAGGCGGTCCATGGGCAGGGTGTCATGGTGACTACACAGGTCCTTTCCCCATCACTGCTATGTGCAGCTCTGTGTGGAGACCAGTTGGGCTCTCACTGGCCACTTTCCTGCCCCACCCACATCCTCCCCGATTTGCTCCAACAACCTGAGGCCTGGCCCTAGCAGAACTGCTGTCACAAGGCAGGAACAGCCCTGAGAGGGAATCCCAGGGGCCTCTGCTGTGTTGAGCAGCAGCAGGGACAGTGTGGCCAGCAAGTATGCATAGCGGAAACATGCACCCTGCCTCCCAGCCAGTCTTGCAGCTGCCAGTCTTTGCCAGAGGGAGCTGGCTCCAGCTTCTGCTGGTCCATGGAAAGAACCCAGGAGTCCTGCGCTTCAGTGCAAGCAGCACAGCTGGCTGGGCCTCACCCCTGGGGCTCCCCTCCCTGGAGCACTTCTGAAAAAGGAGCTAGACTCAGGCAGGGATCTCCCTGTCCTTGCAGCCACAAGTCTCCTGCACACAGACACTCCCACACAAATGGCAGAGACCAGAGCGAGCCACTGGCCTTTCAGGGGAAACAAACTTCCCTCCTTCGACTGATGCCTGGCTGCAGGACAGACAACAGACAGGGGTCTGCACAGGCGCATGGCACGGCATCTGGGTGCAAGCACACAAGGGCAGCATGTTGTATCCAAATGTGCTCCAGGCTGAGCTGGGCCAGATTAAAAATGCCCAAGGTCCAGGAACCTGGACCTAGCACCTTCTCCTGCACCAAGCATCCAGTGCACTAGCTGCACCAGCAGCATCAGTCTTTGCTAGCATCAGGGCCCAGACTCCAGCTGCCAGAGCAGGCTCTGAGATCTCCGCAGATGTCACTGGAAACAGGCCATGAGCAACTAGGAGAGCCTGGTGTGAGTGGGAGCCTGGTGGGACCAGTGCCTGGCACATCCACCAGCGCGAGATATCAGGCTGGCAGCAACAGCCATCTCTCTCCTAGGCTGGCACAGCTGCTGCCCATCTCTCCTATCTGCTGCCGATGCAACCCCCATCCCCTCACTGCCCACACTAGCTTCTCACTGCCCCAGACACAGGCATCTGTGCCCGCCCTGCACTGCTCACAGCCCACCCCAACCCACAGCTGGATGGAAGTTGTAGGCTCTCTGCTGCCCCCTGCTGCCCTGTGCCTGAGTCACACTCCAGAGACCAGCAACCCCCAGCAGTGCAGCGAGTGCAAGTGGCTCATGGTGCTGGTGGAGGCAGCTGTGCACACCTGGGAGGTTAGGGCCCCATGAGCAGGGGCTGGCCTTCCCCAGGGTGCAGCGGCTCTTCCCTGCTGTGGCCCCTTCCACCCTTGACATGTCAGGCACTGGGCCTGAGAGTTTAGGGACGTGCTGTGGTCACAGCTGACTGCAGGGGCTGTTCTGACAGGCTGGGGATGGCGGCTGGTCTCCAGGCCATGGCAAGGCAGAAACTGGGGCTGGCTGGGTAACACACAGAGATGGAAAGGGGGCCCCAGGCACATCTCAGGCCAACAGCTGGCAGGGAAGGACATTGACAAAGGTAATCGTCATCAGCCTGGATGGTGTAAGTACTGGTTACAATCCCCCTGGAATGCTGTAACCGTAACAGCATCATGGTCCCTCAGTACACCGTAACTCTGAGTAACAATCCCCCTGGCTGTCATAACCACAGTGACCCCATCATGGACCCCAGGTACACGATAACCAGGGGTGACAGTCCCCCATAGGTTGAAACCCCGATGACACCATCACAGACCCCACGGTACACCATAACCCAGGGTAACAATCCCTGGACTAATTGACCTACAGTGACCTTATGGCACATCCCGCCCCTGGATGCCATGTGTGGCAGACAGCTAGACAGATGAGTGGTGCCATGACAACCCCCTCCCCCAGGAGCAGTGTGGGGCTCACAGGTCACTGCCCTGTACATATAAAGATGCTGGGCCCTGTGAGCTCTGGCTGAGCAGCAGAAGAGCAGGGTCAGTCAGTGCTGGGCTCATTCTCCGCAGGCCCTAACAGAGCAGCATGTGTGCACTGGAACAGCAGCAAGAACAAAGGTGGTGTTACCTCGAAAGAGGCCATGGTAGGGGTCACTGCTCCCCCCTTTTCAGGCTGGCTCGTTTCACTATGTAAGCCCCCATCCTGCCCCCGATCAGCTCCGAGTTTGGGTTGAGCCCTTGCACCGCCTCCTGCGGAGAGCAGCAGAGACAGGAAGCAGGAGGCGTCACACAGAGAGGACAAGGAGAAGGACAAGAGTCAGCTGCTAAGGCGAAGATTGCAGTAGGGAGGGGGGTGAGGGGAGAGTGCTGCCTCTAGTAGCCCCAGAGGTAAGCAGAGAAGAGCAGAGGAGGAGAGGAGGCAAGGGAGAACCCAGCCAGAGTCCTCAGAGAGCCCTGTGTGGCTGGGTGCTCAGCTGTGCTGCCCAGATCTGCAGTGCTGGTGAAGGGCAGGGAAAGGAGCAAGCTCCATACCTTGGTGCCCAGACTGTCCTGATGCAGGATGGCATATTTCATAAAGTGATCAGCATCAGCTTCCAGCTCCTGGGGCTCCTGCAGAGAGCCCTCCAGAATCACTTCCTTGTGCGCTCGCCCGTCATCCTCGTCACTCGTGCTGATCCGCCGAACCACCTTCCGGATGATCTGCAGAGAGTGGACTGAGTGGAGGACCCTGCCAGAAGCCAGTCTGGGCCCCCACACCACAGGGATGTGGTCACAAGCCCTGCCCCACTGACACTGCTCTCACTGAGCTAAGGCTGAGGGAGGGTGTGGCTAGAGACTTCGTCCCAAAAAGGAAGAAAAGCCCTGGAGGCTGGAGGGGGCAGATATTGTGGCCTAGGGCTTCCTCCCCCTCTCCAACTCACCTTCTTGGTGACAATGTTGCCTTGCTCATCTGTGAATTGCTCCTCCGTCACCTGCTCTCCAGGAATATCCCGAACCTGATTGCCCTGCAGTGCCAGAGGGGAGAACAGAGCAAGGCAGTGAGGGGGAGACCTGGAACCAAGGCCTCCCTGAGGACTCCCTTGTGTTCACTGCCAGACACCAAGTCCAAAAGCAACAAACCTGCCCCATCCCACTGACTGCCAGCCATCTCCCTATCCCCCCCACTGACAGCCAGCCCCCTCACCAACCATCTGCATGACATCCTCACACCTGAGCAACTGCCAATCCATCTCAGCGCTCCCCACCCACCCCCGTCACTTCAAAGCAGCTGCTGCGGGAAGTGCAGGGGCCCAGGCAGGCCTGGCGCCATCACATGCTGGGGCTATGCTTCATGGATGCAGGAGAGCAAGGCTCAGACCCCAGAAGCTGCAGCAGGAGGCACCGATCCAGGCTGGCTCCACACAGCACTCCTGGGGTGGCAACAGCCACGCAGACAGGTCAGGGCAGGGGCAGCCAAGCCCCTGTCCAGGCTACCTTCACAATGACACGCCGGCGGACCACCCTGGTGGAAATAGACTCCTCGTCGTCTGTCAGCCCTTCACTCTCGCCCAGCTCCTTGTCCAGTTCCTGGTGGATGTGCTTGAGTAGGAAACGCACGGAGCCCTTGGCAATGTGTATGACATTCTGGCAGCTGACCAGGAAGAAGCCCAGCAGCACCAGGGTGATCAGCAGTTGAGTCAGGAAGGCCAACATGGTTTTTCTGTGGCCGCCTAGACCCCAGCCATGGCACAAGCCTGAGGCAGGGACTAGGAGCGCCCTGGGACCAGGGGCAGCCCTGGGAGTGAGCTGCCTGCTCTGGCTCTGTGCGCAGCAGAGGCGGGCTGCTGTAACTGTAGCTGCTGCATACCAGCTAGCTGCTCTGCTGGCAGGGCAGGCAGGTGGGTTTGTCCTCTGCATGAGGAGCTTTGTCAAAGTCATCTGGCCTCAGACTGACCTCACAGCCCCTGCTGGCGCCTCCACGGCAGGGCAGAAGCGCAGCATGAGGAGTGTGACTGCCACAAGCACCAGGAGCTGGACTCCTGTGGGAGGCTGGGGCTGCTCTGCGTCCCACCTGCTGACCCCTCTCAAACCACACAGCCCAGCACCCCTTGTTCTCCCCATGCCAGTCCCACCTGGAGAAGCGGATACAGGGCGTCTCACAGCCCTGCCTGTGTCCCCCCTCCAGCACTGGCACTGCCCAGCAAGGACACAATTCCTACAGCCCCAGTCCTCCCAGGCCCTTGCCAGCCCTATTTCTGGCTGTTCCAGGCCAGGTGCCGGCAGAGCTGTGGGAGGGCAGCAGCCCAGGAAGCTACCCAATTAGGAAGCATGCGGGACGGCTGCTGGGTCATAAATGGAGAGCAGAGGCAGAAGCTCATGTTAAATAAAACAACCCGGGCTATTCTGGTCCCCTGCCCCACAGGAGCCAAAGTGGTGGGGGGGGAGGTTTGCAGGGGGCAGCACCTGGAGCCAGGGCAGGGCAGTGGTAGAGAATCTGTACCAAGCCTGGCATATCCTGCCGAGGGACCCCTGGTGCCCCAGCCTGGCCCCCACTCCAGCTCTACTGTCATTGCTCCAGCAGTGAGGCTGCTGTGCCAGGCGACATCCCCACGTAACTCACACAGAGAGCACAGTCTCCAGCCGTGCTAGTGGCCCTGTTCTACAATGACCCAGCAGCCCCCATAGGCAGCTCTCATGCTGCTCTCCTCGTACCCTTGTTGGCCCAAAAAAGCTGCCGTCTGCCTCCTCCAGCCACTGGCTGAGGGCTGGACTCCTTGTGCGCTGGGCCTGCCAGTTGCTCTCCTCAGGGGAGTCACTTTGCAGACGCTCGGCAAGGGGGCCTGGAACCAATTTCTGCTGCTGGCCCCTCTCCAGGGGGGTTGTGCCAGGTGCCTCCCTGTGCCGCAGATGTGGGCTGCTGGGGCCTCCCTCCTTCCAGGAGCCCTCAGGCCGGTCCTGTGAGCAGGAGCCCGAAGAGCCTTCCACATTCCAGTCCCTTAACCTGGGACAGAGAGGGGATCAAGGACAGACAGACAGACAGATGCCATCAATGTCTGCCCTCTGGCCACACTGCCTACACATGGCACCCACCTCTTTTCCTGTGCACCCCACGGGCTGAGCCCCAGGACTGGCTTTTCCACACACACAGCCTGTTTGTAACGTGGCTGCTACCTACCCCTACTTCCTGCTTCCCAGCACAATGCCCTACGGAGATGCCCATGGGTGGCTGGGTCTGTCTATCTGGCCTGGTATGGCCACTGGCTGCTGTCACCAGAAGGGTGAGGAAAGGGAAGGAGCCAGCCACGGGGCCAGGCCTCTCTTGCCACACAGGGTCAGATGTGCGGCATGCCCCAACCTGATACTGTTGCAATGAATGGCAGGGACTGATAGGCAGCTCTCAGCTGAAAGCAAATTTGGGAGGCCCCAAACCATTAGCCTGGCACCCAGGTGGGCACTGAGAGACATCCCCAAAGCTGTGAACAGCTGCATAGCTGAGCCCATGCACTCTGGGTTCTCTGGGGCAGCATGCTTAGGCAGGGAGCATCGCTGCTCACACTGCCCTGTCCCTACGGACCCCAGGCTGCACCTGGGAGCATTACCTGCCCTTGCTCCTCTCGATGACCCTCCTCACAGTTGGCGACTCTGTGATCCGGGCCTGCACCCTCTGCTGGCCTGAAACAAAGGAGACTTCATCCTCCGACCCTTTCTCCCCTGCCAGCCCAATCTGGCGCTTGCAGCCTGCCATCTTCACCTCTGACCTCGAACCTTCCTCCTGCTCAAGCAAGTCAATAAGGCCATTCATGGCGTCCGAATCCACTGTGTCATCCTCAGCCAGGTCCAGCGAGCTCAGGTGGTCTGGGCCGTGCGTGTCGTCCAGCAGCGGCCCTGGGACGCGGCCTTCGCTCATGGCGTCTGAGTCCTCAGCCTTGCTGCACTCCAGAGAGGAGTCTTCAGCCGTCACCAGCGAGGGAGTCAGCCCCGAGGACCACACCTGCATGTCAGAGAGCTCCAGCAGGGCGTCCTGCTCGCTGGTGGCCATGGGGATGGCATCCATGATGGCCACCTCATTCCAGTACTGATCTGCTTGCAGAGGGGATGGCAGTGTGTACTGCAGGGAGGCAGGCGAGAGGAGCTCGTCCTGCAGTGAGGCGTAACCTGCAGGGCAGACAGAGGTGACGGCTCCAGCAGCTGCGTCACACACACCCCAGCCCAGGGGCAACGCCACACTCAGGCCAGGGCCCAAATGCAGCTTGACCGGAGGGAAGCCTCCAGGGCCAGCTGCTCAGGGGAGCTCTGACCCACCCCAGTCATAATAGCACCTAGTAGTGGGGGTAGTGGCTTCTGAGGGGAGGACCATGGCCACTACCCCCCAAAGCCCTGTCTCCTCTGCCCAGGCCAGCTAGCCCCTGCTATCCCTGCCCGTCTCTTTGCAGTTGCAAGTGCTACCAGTTCTGGGCAGCCTGAGGAGAGGCGAGTCCCTGTGGGACTGGCTTCTTCTACCAGCCACAGGAGGTGCCAGCATGGCTCTGCACATCATACCCACCTCCCAGAGACCTTGACCCTGTCTCAGGTTCATCATTCCTTGTTCTCTCCAGTGGAGGAAAGAGACACTGCAGCTTGGCTCTTGCCTACATTAGCACCAGGGTGTCCTCTCACCCCATGCCAGGGAACAGGGTGGGGTTGCTCTCTACAGACTGGCCAGTCTGCAATAGCTCAGGCATTGGGGCTGCCTTGTTGCCACCTCTCTCAGCTCCCCTGAGTCATGCAAGTCTCCATCCTGTCCCCTGACCCTCTGCTCTGGGGTCAGCCCATGGAGAATGGGGTAGCCACTTCCTGAACCCACAAGACCCTGTGACTCTGCTGCCCCACAATCCCAAGGGCCTCTTGGAGCTGGTGCTGCCAGGTTGCTGCAGGCAAACGCTCATTTGTAGTCACTGCAAAGCGCTGTGTTGGCAGCTCACTGCTAACTGAGACAAAGTTTGCGTGTCCTGCAGCTGTTCCTGAGCCTCCTGAAACACTGTCTGTCAGGGGCATGACTGCAACCTGCCTGGTCATTAATCCTTCTGTGCTTGGGCTCCATGGTAAGCACAGGGAGTTAGTGCTAGCTCTGGCACAGCACATGTTGTGCCAATGTGTCACCAGCCCCTGGGCTCCTTGCAGGGCAGCTCTGACACAGGTTCCTTTTGCATCACTGCAGGCTGCAGCCATGATTCTGGAGGCTCTGTGTGGAGGGAGGGCCGGGGGCACTACTGGTGACAAGCAAACACATGTGGCTGAGAGGCAGGGGCAGCCCCTTGGTGCCATGCATTGGCTGGAGCAGGATGGTGGCTCCTGTAGGGGTCAGCTGAGGCAGAGACAGTGGAGACAGACAGTGGAGGAGGATGAGACACCAAAGAGGTTAGGATGAGGTCAGAGGAGAAAGGTCGCAGGATGTGATGGACACAGGAGTGGCCTGCACCCAACAGCCCTGGATGGCATGTATGAGAGAACACAGAACAAGGGGGAGCATTCAGCACGCAGACGTCATGGCCATGCCCTGGTGCAAGGCACAGGGGCCCAAAGGGATGTCCCTAGCACCGGCCTCATACCCACTTGCCTGGGGCTGGAAAGACACCGTATGCTACACTTCTATAGTATCCCCAGCATTCAGCCACACACACACAGACTCCTGCCTTTACTGCAGCCAGAACGGTGATTTCCTCTCCATGGCTGGAGCACAACAGCTTCACAGGGGGCCTGTCTCTGCTTTGACTGCTTTTCTGCCCTGGGGCAATGTCATGGCTGTCCAGCCCAGGGACTAACTGCTCAGACTCCCCAGCCAGGGCACAGGATCCCTGGTGGGTTCACAGCTGAATGCCAGGGACTCACCATTCACCTGGGAGGGCACAAGGGAGTAGTCCTGGTCAGTGTAACGCCGGTCACCCGTCAGGCTGTGGCTCTGCCGCCCCAAACCTTCCAGAATGTTGACAATCTCGCCACGGTCAATGGTCCTCAGGGCCGCACATAGATTTTCCACTGTCAGGATGAGGAGCTGGTGTCAACAAAAGGCAGTGCAGGACAGCCCTTGCTAGCAGATCTAGCCCTATTGTTCCCTGCCCATGGCATGCCAGCCTCACCACCCAGAGAAGACCCAGGCCCAGGCAGATGGGCTAAAGCTCCAGCCAGCCGCTGAAACTGCATAGCCAGCACAGCTGGGGTCAGATATGTGTGCACGCCTGGGGTCCAGCACAGACCAGTCATATGCATGAGCCCATGCCACCCAGCTGCACACAGTGACACAGCACAACATGGTGTGTGCAAAGGAGCACTGTCCATCTATGGCTGGTTAAACACAGCAGAGGGCTGCATGGCTTCATTACAAGCAAGGCAAACTACCCCAGCCTCTTTTGAAAGGGAAGACTAGCTAAATAGAGGAGAAAAAAAACAAGGAGTCATGTGGCACTTTAAGACTAACAGATTTATTTTTCACATGAGCTTTCGTGGGAGAAAATCCCACTTCGTACTCCTTGTTTTTTTTGCTGGACTAGACTAACACGGCTATCCCTTTCAAAATTAAGTAGAGGAGGCCACTTCCGCTGCACAGTGCTGACAGGCACCAGGCCTGCAAGAGCTGGGCTGGCAACACAGTCAGCGTGTGCTAGCACGCTGTGTGGAACCCCGGGGTGCTGTCTGAGGCCAAGGGCAAATACCCACTCTTGGCATTCTTGCCCTCACGGCTGACCCACAGGTTGAGCAGGGCCACGCTCTGCTCTGGCAGGGAGTTGGGGTTCTCCACCCGGATCCTGTTGATGTCATCCACTCCAAACATCAGTTCCCGAGCCAGTTCTGTAGGAAACACAGCACAGCATATGCGTTAGGCACCATCCCCAGCTCCAGCACAACAGACCAGAAAGCAGTGCCCTGATCTTCAGGGACACTGGCTCAGCCACCTCAGCTCTAGAAGCTTCTGTGCAAGTAGCCCTGGGGATGCCACCCAAGCCCAGCCACCCCAGTGTGTCTCCCATGGCCCACAGCCCCCACACGGTGGTGCTGACATCCCACTTGCTCTACAGAATAATGCAAAGTTGTGGGTGGGGCAAAGAACACAGGGACCCAGTTCAGTGTCTCCAGAAAGGAAACAGGACCCCTGGGCTCTGCAGCCAGGGCACAAATTTCTTCACCCAGGAAGAAGTTGGACCAGACAGTTCCTGAGCCCCCTGGCAGCTGAGGCTGTCATTTAAAAAGTAATGTCAGTGCTGACTGTGTGATTCCGGCTTCACACGTGTGAGGGGCAATGCACCAGCACACATGCACATGGGCTGAACTTGCTCTGTTCCCCTGCCCTGCTGTCAGGCAGACAAAGCAACATATGGAGCTATTTCACCCAGCAAACACCCCTGCCACCATTTCATGCTGCAGGTCCAAGAGCCCAGCCCCATGTGCTGCTCTTGAGATGCACACAATACTAAAGGGCTGCCCAGACCTGATACAGCAAGGGATGGCTCAGTGGCCAATTGCTCCACGTCCACAGGTGCAGTCCAGCACTAAACAGGAAGTGCAAACCCTTTGCTGCTATCAGTTTGCCTGTCCATTCCCCTATACGGACAATCTCAGTGAGCTGGGCCAGGCAGTGCCTCATGCTGCATTGCACTGCCCCACCTAGAGCAAGGCCTGAGAGGACACATGCAGAGAGGCCGGAGCACAGACTCACCAGCCCAGCTGAGGCCCAGGTGCTCTGAGATAACAGCCATCTTCTCATCAGCTTTTTCCATGCCACTCAGAGAGCCTAGTGGAGATGAGCATGTCACAGCTGTGTCTCCTCCAAGCTCCAGCTCACAGTCTGGAGCAAGTTGCAGGCAAGGCAGAGGAGCAGGGGCCTGGCTAGAACCCAGGGAAAAGGGAGTTGCAAATACTGCATTCCCTTGGGCATGGGGTAGGGAAGGGTCTGCTAAGCCCAGCCCATCTCCTGTCTCCCCAAAGCAGCAGTGGGCTGGGGAGCTGATGTGGGCTGGGTTGGTCCCTGGACAACCATAAGGAGCCAGGCTGGGTGGATAGACAGGGCAGGCTGCATACCCAGACTGCTCTCACTGAGGATGCTGTATCTCTCTCGCAGAGCCAATGGTGTCAGAGTCCTCCTTCGCTCCTCGCGGCCAGTTCCCTGAAAAAGAAGCTGCCATGGGTCACCTGCTGCCCCAGGGGGAACAGAGACATCCAGCCCCTCAGTCTGGGAGCTCCCTGGAGGGACAGGGAAGGGCCCAGGACACCTGCGGGTTGCACATATCCCCCAGTAGCCCTGACCAGCTAGACAAAGGTCCCCAGGTTACATGCAGCTCCTGCTCCTTTTGCCAATCAGTGCTGCCCTTCCCTCCCAACTAGGCCCTGTCCCTGATCCCAAGGGAGGCGCCAACCCCAAAAGGCCTGAACATGCTCACCCTTCCCTAAACAGCTGCAATGGGAGTGAGCTGGCTCTGGGCAGCCCCTCTGACCGCCCTTCCCAGTTGGGCCATGGCACCCATGGGAGAATGTTGCAGCTGGCCCCATCTGTCACTGACAGCGCCTCAGTGAAAACAGGCCTTGGGGAGGCCAGAGGGTGTTGCCTGGATGGGGCAAAGAGCCCAGTGCTCACTGACCTTGGTACAAGGTGGCATGGTGACATTCAGATGGCACAGGACTTGCTGTGAGTCCTCATACTTCATGGCTTTGCGCAGGAAGGAAAGTGAGCCCCCTGCCTCTCTGCTGCTGTCCCGCACCTAGACATCAGAACACAGGTGGGAAGCATGGAGCAGAGAGGGTCATGCCCAGCCCTCCCACCCTCCCCCCTTGCCTTGGGCTGCCCTTACCTTGACAGGGATGACAAGCCGGTTCTCCTGGAAGGATTGGAAGTGGAAGGTGCGCTGCTGTGTGGCCTTCTTGACAGGCACCAAGTTCCCCGAGATCTCAACGTGCAGTGGCATTCCCTCCAGCACCTGGGGAGAGCGGGGAGGCTCAGGCTGCTTCCCCTTTTCCTCGTCTGCAGGGTGCTGGGGCCTCAGAGTTCAGGCAAAGCTGGGTGGTTTCTCACAAGGTGCAGTGACTCCTCTCCAACTTCTCTTAGTCAAGGAGAGGGCAGGACCTAGAGCCCTAAGCCCCAGCACTGCACAGGGGAAGTGCTGAGGGGAACCCCCAAGCCAGGCCTTGCTGTGCTGTGAACTGTGTGTTCAGGTGGGAGGGGGCTGGGATGCCGACCACAAGGCAAGGGAGGGTGGGGGACTACCTCGATGTCCCTGCTGCGGGCCACTTCATGGAAGTTCTCGTGCAGTTCCAGCGTCTTGTCCACCTTGTCATCGGTCATGCAGTAGCAGCGCAGTCTCCCTTCCCGGGCATCATTCATCTTGGCAAACACCACAAACTTGGCCATGTACGGCACAGCCGTCAGCTCCTTGTACAGCATGGTGGCAAAATGGACAGCTTCGGCCGTGCGTGGGCAATCCGCCAGCCAGAACCTGCCAGCACGAGCCCTGAGCTTGTCACGCCAGCCCCGCTGGCGACTCCTCCAGCCACACTCAACCCAGCGCGGAGCACCACCGCCTCCCTGAGTGCCAGTAACCCTCATTCAAATCACAAAGGTTTCAGCTATTTATTCAAGGCTGTCCTGTTGTGACAGGGCAGGCTGTGCAGATCGTGCCTCATCAGGCACCAGAAGGGCCCCAGAGAATATAAAAATGGGAAAACCCCATCAAATAGAATCAGCTCCAAAGTGAACCCCAAGAGGAGTGCAGCCTCGCACCCCACTCAGACACCCACCCGCTTACAGCTGCCTACGGCTAGGACTCCCACTGCTGGTTGTTCCTTGTTCACAGGAGATGGGGCAGGCCTGCATGTGCAAACATGACTGGCTGTTGCTGAGGGCCAGGGAATCTTTGATTATATGCCACAGACTGGGGCTTGGTGGCCCAGGGGCTTATGGTGTCAAAGGTTCCGGAGTCAATCACTGGGAAATGATGGTGCTCCGCCCCTTGGACAGCGAGACTGTAGCCTGGAGATCCAGACTGGGACTCAGGGGAGCTGGGTTCAGCTCCCTACCCTGCCACAGTCCCCTCTCTGACCTTTGCTGAGTTAATAAACTGTCTGGGCTTCAGCCCCCCTCTATGATCCAGGGCTGATAATCCCCCTGCGTGACACACAACAGGCTGACTGGAGCACACCCACAGCCTGGGTCTCCAGTGCCCCAGCCAGACAAGGCACCACACACCTGAAGCTCACCTGGCTGAAACATTGGTGGTGAAGTTAGCGCACTCATTCGCATAGACCAGCTTTGTGGTCCCTGTGATATCCTCCCACTGTGCATGGTCAGTGCCTCCTGTAATAATACGAGAGACTGGTGAACTGCCCCAGCCCTCCAGGGTCTGCTCCAGGCTAGGCTTTGTCCTCAGCTATATTCCTTCTAAGCTGTGCACATGTGTGCGCACACACAGGTTGTGAAACCCGTGCACACAACAAAATAAAGTGTGCACAAAAAATTCAGCAGGGCTAATATTTTTATGCTACTTTAAGAAGGCGGTTTCAAGTAGCATGTTTCAAATAAATTTTTGTAAGTTATAAAATCATTTCCATTACCATATCAAAATAAAATTTAGCTATTATTTGCATCATACATACTTGTTTTGTCATGCTCACAAATTTGACCACATTCACTGGAGTGCGCACAAATTTGGACACTGGTTCCGAAAATTTGCACAAAAGAAATTTTTTGTGCACACAGCTTACGAAAAATTAGAGGGAACATTGGTCCTCAGGTCCTTTATTAACCAGGATCTGACCCCCAAGTAGCATGTGATCTGCCTCCAACACCCTTATTGCTCCAGACAAACCCCCAGCCTACTGTTCCCAGCTTCTCTAGCTCCATACCTGTCCCCTCACCGCCCCACCCAGCCACTGCCAGAGCTCCTCGATGAACAGAGAGGCCCTTACCCTGGAGATGCTGACTTTCACCTAGTCCAGGGGTCAGTGACCCCCGTGCCACCCCTGCCCACTGCACCCTCAGTGGGTGCTGGGGGCAGGGCCAGGCCTTCCGTTCAGGGCTAGGGCCGGCACCCACTCCTGGCACTGGTGGGCAGCCTCTGGGCGTTGGGGTCAGTACCAGCCAGCAGCAACAGGCAGAGCCATCCCTACAGGGGTGTGGGGCCTGGGCAAATCACCCTTTGAAGGGTCCCAGCTCAGCCCATGGCAGAGGAGGGGAGGGGCAGAGGGCCCAGGGGAGGGGCAGGCCCCTTTGTCCCTGCACCAGCTGTCCCATGACGGGGCCAGGTTCAGCATTCCCGGTCATCCTGTTTCACCCCCACCCTCACCCCCAAACACATGCTGCTTTTGGCTCTGTGCCGGAGTAGAGGGGAGGAGGCAGCAGGTAGCGCTGCCAGGATGGGGGGTAGCCGTACAGGCCCTGAGCTGACTCCCTCCCCCTCCCCGCTCCTCTGGCATAGGGCGAAAGGCAGCACATGTGGCGGGAGACGGAGTGCTGAGTTGGGCACCGCTTTTGGCCGGTTCACCCAGTCCTTGGCATGAGGGAGGCCAGCAGTATGGGCCTCATGCTGCCCTGCTTGGCAGTGGCGGCCTGGGGGGGAACAGAGCCAGCAGGGGGGCCTGAATGGTGCCATGTGCCTCTCAGGCTTGGCTCCCCCATGCCATTTTTGGCATGGGTTCTGGGGGTTGCTGCTCCCTGACCTAGTCCCACCCCCAGGAGAAGAGTGAACCTCATCTGCAGCACAGCATGGGACAGCATGGAGGGGGAAGGAGTCTGCAGCATAAGCAGCATGTGGAGGGGGAAGCCCTAGCATGGTCACACCAGGCTACCCGACCAAGGTTGCCTGCGGCAAGGCAGGTGTTCTCACCAATGACACTACAGAGCAGGCGCAGGCTGGTGGTGTCACCCTCTCCGCTGTCCCGGGGATTGTCCTTCCAGGAAGGAGGGAGTGGGATGCGCAGCCCAATGGGCCTGTGGAACTTCCTGCGGCGAGGCTCCACGGTGACGATGGGGCTGAAGGTCGCCTGATTCCCCAGCAGCTTTGTCACCAGCTCATCTGGCACAGGCTGTGCCTGTGGGACACAGCAAGCAGGGCCATCAAGGGCAGCTCCTCGCACCCTGGGCTTGTGTGCCAGAATCGGGCTCCTCTCGCCCTCAGGAGAGCATGGAGTACTGTTGCCCCACACTGCCTCTCCAGAATAGGTGTGCTGCCTGGGCAGTCTGCCTAGTCTTTGTGCTTCTGTCTGTCAGCCTCCAGGGGACAGGGAGAGCCGAGACCCACAGAGCCAGTTTGCACAGCCAACCTTGGTCTCGCCTCTCCATCCATCTGTCCTTGAGTCAGTGAGGGCTTGTTCCCACAGACCCAGTTTGCACAGCCTGCATAAGCCCCACCTCTCTGTCCATATGTCTGTCCCTGGGAGTAGGAGGTGGCTAGTACCTGCAGACCCGCTTTGCACAGATTGCCTAGGCCCTGCTTCCCTGTTCATACCTGCAGAGCCAGTTTGACTCTCTTGGTGACGGCAGTCTCAGGGAAGGAGGCCTGCACCATGGGCACCAGTGTGCTGTTCAGACACCCCCCCTCGGGGCCAATCAGGTTGCAGTCCTGGCAGATGCGGGACATAACCACAAAGTAGAGAGGGAAATCGGTGCTGATGATGCGGCAAATCCTCTTCTTCTCTAGCTCCTCCAGGCTCTCCAGCTCTGCAACAGCAGTGCCATAGTGAGGGAGCAGGGTCCCAGCCATGTCAGTGGCCCTACCCAAGCCAGTCCCACTTTGTCCAGCCTTGCCAACACTCTGCAGCAGGCCCACCCTCCCCTATCTTGGCTGGGCAGACATCAGTCCTGCTCCCACCTCTGCCCACCTGTCCCACTGCTGCAGAGTTCCTACCGCCCATGCCACCCATGCCCAGGACTGGCACTCTCACCTTCATCCATGCCATTCAGCACCTGGTCCAAGTCACTCTCTCCGTAGCGGCTGCGGTGCTCCTTCCAGACGGAGCCATTCTCACTGCGCAGTACCACCAGCTCCCTGTCCCTCCTCCCGTATGATGCAAAGTGCGGGATCTCCACAATCACAGGGCTGCAGGAGAGCACAGCCCACATAGGGGCCTGAGGATTGGGGCTGAGGGGCAGCATGGCACCAGAGCTGGGCCTAGCCATGAGAGAATCAAGCCACCCCAGGTGGGCAATCTAGCTGGGAAAGCCTGGAAGAGGGCGCCAGGACATCTATGTTCTGGGCCTTGCCATATGGTCTTGGGCGAGTCTCTTAACAATGGACCTCAGCTTCTCCCTCTGTGCCAGGGGACCAATGACAGACCCTCCCCTGGGGGCCATGGGATGGACTGCTTGCAAAGGGTCATGCACGGCAGGATGCCTGTACCTCCATAATGGGGCCTGCCCCAGGGCGTTGCTGGCACTAGGCTTATGGGGCTCAAGCCCTGAGTCCCGGTGCCAGAGCCACAGGTCTACTGCAGCAGTGGCATGGTTAAAGTGCGCAAGTCCCTAATTCTGGTGCCTGAACCCCAGGTCTTTTCCTGGGCCAGGGGTGCTCCTTGGCCTGCCAGTCCCTGGTGAGCACAAGCCACTCTTGATGTCAGGGTACTCTGTTCCCTGGGCCAAGCCCATACCTATGAGGTGTGATGCTGGCAGACCAGGTGCCACCTCCTGCTTCAGCCCCCAGTCTCCACTGAACATTGACACATCTATGGCTGGAACCGGCCTGGCTCACCTCTGTGTCAGCATTATTAAAATAAGTTTAGTGCTTGGACTTTAGGAATGCTTGTGAGCGGCCGCCTGCAATACTCACACATTGTATCTGTACCCCACAGTGTTAGGTAATATCAGAGCAGTAGCTGATAAGCATCCCTGGTGTAAATCAGCAGACAGGAGACAGTCACTAGTTAGTGTAAACGTGCTGGTCTCCAAGAGAGGCTGTTCCCTCCTGACCAGCAAGGCAGGCCCATCACCACCAGTGGGACTAGAGTGGGATATTCAGGAGGGCAAGACTTTGTAGCTCTCTTCTGCCTCCATGAAGATGTGTCACACACTGGTTCCTCCCAGCAGCTGTGTTCTTAGCTCAGAGCATGTTGGGGGGAAGGGGATATACCCTCTGACAAGGAGGAAAAGGATCTCTGTGCTACTGAAATCTGGAGGCAAGGTGTCTAAGTCTAGGCATAAAGTATCTCAGTCAAAGTATCTGCTTAGCATGGGTTAGGAGACACAGATCATGCTTATTATAGAAGCTTCTAATACTTTTGAAACTTCAGACTGGGACTTGTTTGTGTGTACATCTACAGTTACGTGCTTTAAGCCTGTAAATAACCCTCTGGTTCCCTTTTCCTATTAATTGGTCTGTAGGTGGCTTACTGTGGGATTGGCTAACTGTGCTGCTGCCGGGGCAGACCTGGGGCTCTGGTGCTGGGACTCAGGGCTTGAGCCCCGTAAGCCTGGTGCCAGCGATGCCCCAGGGCAGGCCCCTCTGATGCAAGCTCTGCACTATAAGTAACTGACCCTTGGGATGGGGATTGCTGTGACTGGTGGGTAAGGGACTGTTCATCACAAAGGCAGGCTTGCCAAGATGATAAGCTAGTGGGGGCTTTGTTGTGACCCCACTTCAAGGTGGTTATGTGCCTGAGGAATTCACCCTTGAGAAGGGACTGGTGAAATCTAAGGACAGAGCTTGCCACCACTGGGGGCTGCGCCCAGCTGCCTGACCTGGGCACTGACCAGAAGGTGGGCCAGACCTGCAGCTGGTGTGCCTGGCTGGGATGCTGCTGACCAGGCTGCTTTGATTGGCTTGGGCAGTGCCACTGGGCAGGGTGGCCCAATGCCAATGGCTTGAGCCAGGCCCATGGCTCTGAGGTGCTGTGGCACTGGACCCCAGCAGAGGCAGGCCTCTCTCTGCTAGTTCTGTCGCACAGCGAAGTCTTCACAGTCCCCCAGAGGCTGAGATGGTGGCTCTGTGAGAGAAGCACATCCACTCACCTCAGGAACTGAGCTCCAGCGGGACCCAGTGCAATGATCCTGCTGGCCAGACCCTCCTCTTCAGCCAGGGGTGGTGGTGCTGGGAGTTTCTGTGGCTTGACTAGGCGGCAGGTGATGCGGGTGGGTGCCGCACAGGTCCGGGGTGGGATGATGACTCGCAGCCCATTGTGTCGGCTGCCCCTCATGGAGCCACCACGGGCATCCACCATGAAGCTCACTAGGAACCTGAAAGGACAAAAAAACCTGGGTCCCCATGAGGCTCACCACAGGGCTGGCCCACGTGCTGCATGCAAGCCAGGCACTCACCCTGTGTGCACGGGGCTGGCCACTGGGCTGATGTTATCCGAAGTCTCTGTTGCAGGGCTGCTGGGGATCAGGGAGTCCTCATCAAACTCCTTGGGTGGCTGAATTAGGTCAGACACAGTTCTTGTCAGACACAACTCATCTGCCCATCCCAGCTTGTGACACCGGGTTCCCAGCCAAACCCCAGCACCCCGTCCCACACCTGCAAGATGTTGCTCAGGGAAGGGTCAGGGCCAGGGTCCTGAATGCAAATATCTCTCCTCATCATTAGCGAGCCCCAGCCAAGGCCTGGCTCTGGAAGCTGCTGAGGGCTCAGAACCAGTGCAGGATGGTCCGTGACATCTGAAACTTGATGGATCAAGAGGCCCCCTTCCGCAGCAGGTTCTTGGACTCTCACGGGCCTTGCAGGCCACAAGGCCTGCCTCTCGCCACCAGCTGGTCAGAAAGGGCCCAGCCTCAACACCAACCATCTTGCTAGCCAAAATGGTTTGGCATGGATAGGGTCCAACCTCTGCTGTGTTGGGCATTGCCCACAGTGCAGCCAGCTGGAACTCACTGACCTGGGCAGGGCCAAACCCACCTGCTCAGATTCCTCCGGTTTGATCACCACGGTCTCAGGTGTGACGCAGGGAACTTGTGGGACGGCTGGAAGTTCCACCCTGGCAGATGACAAGGAAGATGGTCACGAGCAGCCGTGACAGCATCACTTGTGTGCAGTGATTTCCTTTCTGGGCCCAGAGCACCCCCAGCATTGCATGTCCCTGCAAGTTTGCCCTGCACAGACCCTCCAGGCCACAAGGGCCCACCACTTGCACTGGACTAGATCCCGGACCACATTCGCCTGACTCATTGGGTGCAGAAAATGGGCCTGACAGAGAGCAGCACTGCTGCTGCTAAGCAGGGCTGGGCCAGGTCAAGCCAGGCTGTCTCCAGACTCCCAGCACCCCCACCTGGCACCACTGGTTCATGGAGGTGGGGTCTGTCTCTTTTTCCCCAGAGACCGCAGCAGACAACTCAAGCTCAGGCTGGAGAAAGGCTCACAGATTGAGCTGAGCCACAGCCCCATGACTGCCCCACCACACCACCTCAGTCCCCTAGTCCCTCGCCTGCCCACCATGCATGGCCACCCCAGAGCAAAATGCCTACCCTGCCATGCCACCTTCACCCTATAGCACCCAAATGCCCTGTCATACCAGTTCTGCCCTCTCCACAGCCCCTGTCCCACTGTCCCATCGTTGCCCCCCCCCCCACCTCCCATCAAGTGGTACTTCTTACAGTTTGGAGACAAACTCGATCTCCTGCTCATCCTGCCCCCTGGACGCTGGCTTCTCAGGCACAGCATCAACCGGTTCCTCCCCTGGAAGCAAGAGGGCTCAGTGTGATGGGAGCAGAAAGGCCTCTCCCTTCCCCAGGCCAGGGTTGGGGCAGATCTGAGATAGCCACACCCCAGCTCCACTCCTGAGCCAGCGCTTGCCCCTGGGCACCTACCAACAGGCACTCTTGACCAGCCCATCCTCGGGGGCCTGTCTGGGAGTGAGGCCTGCACCATGGATCAATCTGATTGATGGTAGGGCTTCCTCGGCTCTCCTGTCTGTCCTGTCCCGAGCCAATGGGAGCAGGATGGGCCTCTCTTGGAAGAGGCCCATGCTAACCATTCCCCAGCCAGAGCTCCACCCAAGTGAACGTGCAGCTGAGCTTGGCCCATCCGATTGGTTCCCCTCAGGCAACAAAGCCAGCCTCTTGCTGTAGGAGAGGCCAGAAGCCCTGTGGTAGCCAGGGAGTCTGAGCACATCTCAGCACCCAACACGTGAGGAGCCCTGAAATGGGCAGTCTCTGCTGGGCAATGGTAGCTCCCACCTCCCATGCACCCCTTCTCCCTTCCTGCAGTGAGCTTTGCCTGCCACCCAGCTGGCCTGGTAGCCTTGGGAGCAAGGGCGGCCAGGAAGAGCAATGCTCTTTCATGCAATCACCACCACAAGGATGGCAGCCTGGGCACAGACTCAGATGGTGGGCATAGTGGAGTTAGGGCTAATGTAGGGGCTGACTACAGCCTAGCAGTGGCCTGGGCCAATGGGAAGCCAAGCCAGAGGTGATGAGTTAGTGACCATGGGTGGCACACTAGGGTGAGATGGGGTGGATGAAGCGGGGCCACAGTGACACACACAGTCCGTACCCGTGAGAGTGACATGAGCCGTGCCTGCAAAGTAAGAAGAGTTAGAGTTGAGGGACTGGCACAAGGGGCATGAGAACCACAGGAGACGTTCACCATGCTACAGGTACCAGGCACTGTCTGGTGGTCATGGGGCTGGCTTGCTGCAGCAGCGACCCTGTATGGTACAGATTGACTGGGGCAGATGCCAGCACTCCCCTTCCAGGGAAGCCTCAGTCCTGGGCAGGTCTGCACCTATCATGACAGCCCCTGCCTTGGGCAAGGGGAGGACACCTGCATGTGGACAGGCTCTGGGGTGTTTCTCCCTGGTGACCTTGTGGCAAGTGTACAAATTCCTGACACAACAGACCCCAAGAACTCACCTGGAGGAGTTCCCACACCCCAAGGACACCCCGCCCAGCACAACTGCACCTACTCCCACTGCCAAGACCCTGTTCCAGACAGCTCCTTCCAACCAACCCTCCAGGGACACTGCTTGGAAGAGCCACCAGCTTGCAGGAGCCCTGCTCTCCTGCTCTCACCTTCATCCTCAGACACCTCCAGGATCTCATCCACTGTCTCAGGGAAGCTCATGTGTTGCTTGTCACTGACCATCTGCAACAGGGAAAGAGAGTCAGACCCAGGCTGGCACCTCAGTCCTACAGCCACAGCTGGGCATACGCAGCTCTCCCAGTGCTAACAGAGCTGGGCCTTTAGCTTGGCCTGGAAGCTCTGATCCAGAAGTCCTGGGTTCAAACCTCAGTACAGATACCACAGCAGGACAGCATGAGCCTTCAGAGTCCAGGCCCCTGCTCTCTGGGCACTAGGTGGCAGCAGAGTGCACACAGCTGTAGGATGAGCCCTGCCCCTATCCACCAAATCCTGGGCTTCAGGGACCCGAGCCGCCAGGGAGCAGAGCAGAGACTCACCGGGATGTCAGCTTCCTCTGTGACCAATTTTAGCACATCTGTGACAGAAATGTAACCGAGCCGCTTAGCGATGGCCAGGGGTGTGGTGCCATACTGCAGAAGGAGACAAGGGCATGGTTAGCAATGACCAGGAACCAGCACTCACCGTGCGATGGGAGCCGCATGGGAAGGGATGCATAGCCTGAAAGCAGACAACTGTTGTAGCAGTACCCTGGTGGAACAGTGCGCACAGGGGCTGAGACGACCAAGGTGGCAAATGAGGGAGCAGATGCATATAAGAGAGACCAAGTGTGAGTGAGGGGAGTCTGGGCAAGTGCAGCAAGCAGACTTGGGGCAGTGTAGCAGGAATCCCTGTGCCTGTGTACTTACTGTGCTGAGCTGGTTGGGAGAAGCACCATGCTTCAGCAGCAGCGTCACAATGTCTGTGTGGCCCTGCTGAGCGGCCTGATACAGGGGGGTGTATCCTAGCTGCAAAGGGAAGCAGGGGGTTGTGAGACACCAGACATTTGGGTAATAGTTATATAAACTCTCCCTGAGTATGCCTCAGTTTTCCCCTTAAGCTGCCCTGTTCCCCAATGTTTGCTCTCATAATGGGACAAGAAGCAGAGGTGGGAATGTCGCCCATGGCCTCATGCTTGAACAGCGCATTAAAAGACCTGGCTGAGGCTGAACCCAGATGGATGGAGACTCTGTGAGTACAATGAACAGGAAATGCAATCCCCAGGACACTGACATCCAGCAGTCATTCAGCCAGATGGAGAAAGATTTCTGCACCTGCCTGGTCTGCAGGGCATAAGCGGCTCTGGGGTTCTCCCTGGCATGCTGGATGGCTTTGTCTTCTCACACACCATGCTGCACCTCCCAGCCAGAAGGACATGGGCTGCGTGATGGGCTGCAAGGAGGTGCTGGGACCTCCAAGAAGGCTCTATCAGCTGTAGGCTCTGCTGCAGCCCAGCACCCACCAGGTCCTGATGCTAGATGTGCTCCACTCAGCCCCTCCACTTGTGGCGCAGGGCGCCCAGGAATGGCTCCCCTAAAGCAGAGAGGCATGTGCATGGTATGTGTGGCTGCCTCACCAGGCAGCCATGGCCTGTGGGTGTGGGTGCAGAGGAGGTCAGGGGCTCTCCATACCTTGCTCTTGGCATTGACGTCTGCCTTGTGCTGCAGCAAAAATTTCACCAGCTTGATGTTTCCGTAATGGCTGGCCATGTGCAGCGGGGTGTAGCCCATCTGAGAGGCAGACAAGGGACACAGTCTCACGTGACTGCTGCATGCCTCCCCCTGCTCATGTTGTACTGCCCACAGTAGGCACATACGGTCAGTGCCACTTGCTACTGCACTGCAGCGTCCCCAACCCCTGCCCCCCTCATCAACGCATTGGGGTGGACCTGAGAGCTAAGCTGAGGAGACAAGTCAGAAGAAGTGCCTTCAGCTGGGTTGGATTTCAGGCACAGCCCAACTGGAATGAGGGAGCTGGGGAGCAGGGATGGTGCCCCAGGGCAGGGTCTAAGCCCCTGCATGTCTGCACTGATAGTCTGGCCTGTGTGCCTCTTTACCCGGGTCTGGGCATCCACTGCAACTCCATGTTTGATGAGAACATCAGCGACTGCCATGTGCCCCTCCTGGGCTACCAAGTGGAGAGGAGTCAGGCCACTCTGCAAAGAAAGCCAGTTTACATATCTTGACCAGACAACACACGGGTCAAGGTGCCGCACCACAGATGCCAGTCTCCCACATGCCTCATACGTGACAGTAGGTACCACCACTCCCAACAGCACTGGAGGGTCAGACATCCAAGATAAGCCCAGCTCCAGTATCCAGAGAAGCTGGCACAGGGGCTTTGTGTGTTGGGGCACATCAGTTTGAACATGCACCCAAATACACTCTTCAAATGCAATGTGCCCAGTGATGCATCTAAGCTCTCCACAGGACTCTGTTCAGACACCACCTGGGTACAACTGCTGCCCCTTCACAGAAGGAGGGCGACAGGGATAGTAGGCTCCCCAGTGTAGCAAGGTGATAGGACTTGCCCAGAGCCTCATGGGCAGCTCTGGGGCCAGCGCGCAGGAGCCCTGCTCGCCAGCCACTTGACCTTTCTGCCTCTTGCATTCTTTTCCACCCCAGAGGGCTGTCACCTGATCTTTGTTGAGCTGGTGTTCCCAGCCTATCAGGCAAGTGCTTGTGTTGCTTGCTCAGCAGGGAGGTAGCACTGTTTGCTCACCTTGCTGCCCAGGTTCCCATTGGCTTGATTGGAGATGAGCAGCCCCACCATATCTGCATGACCCTCTTGAGCAGCCAGGTGCAGGGGAGTCACCCCCTGCGTGGACTCGGCATTAGCAGATGCTCCATACTGCAGCAGGCTGCTGGCCACCTCCATCTGGTTCTGCTTGGCAGCAATGTGCAGGGGGGGTGTAACCATTCTGCAAGGAGAGCAGAGTCACTTGTGTGCAGCCCAGCTAGCCCCCCCCAGTCCTCCCCACAGCCTTGAGGCTTCTCCCACTCTGCTGGGAGACAGTGCCTCACTGAACCCATCCCTGGACCTCACACAGGCCAAAATGCCCCATCTCATTCCTAACCAGTGCAGGGATCTGAGACCACCTGGTCCAACACTAACCAGCATCAGCTGGCCAGCTCCCATGAACCTGTGCTCAATGCTCCTGCTTGCTTGTCTCAGCCTTTGGCCAGGGCTGTCTGGGGACGGGACAGACAGCGCCTCACACATTCACTCTCCTGTGCTCTTCCAGCTCTGAGCACAGGGTGGGAGCCCATCAAATGCAGAGCTCTTCTAGCTGAAACGGCCTGTGAGCTGCCAGGGAGCAGTCAGGCCAAGAGGGCATTGGAGTGCATATCAGCTAATGGGAGAGGTGAACTGACCCTTTAAACAAGGTGGTCAGACAGGCTTATGAGGTGGAGCTCCTTCCAGGCACAGCTGGTGGCTCGGTGTGAGGGCAATCCTGGTCCCCTGCCTGCTGGCAGGGGGGTTTCCCTGGAACATGCTCATGTCCATATGTGATTTCCCGAGCTGCCAGACAGCAGCACTTCTAGAAGTGCTCCCCATGGAAACCAATTGCCTAAGTGTCCTCAGCGGGCGATCCCTCCAGTGCAGTGGCTCCCAGCCAATGCTCCCTCTAAGGGGCCGACAGAGCTGAGCAACATGTGTTGCTCCCTGCACGGCCCCTCCCCGTGCGGGCCCAATCCTGGCCCCCCAAGCTCCTCTCCCCATCTGGCCTCACCACAGCAGAGCAGAGCAGAGCTCAGCCTACCCCCAGCCAGCCGCGCCTCCCTGGGGGTGGAGGGGGCTGGTGCTCAGCTCCAGCGTGCGGGATTGGGGCGCTGGAGCAGCCTGCCCTGCTCCCAAAGAGTTTCGGCTGCTTCACCCCCAGCCCCCCTGCCCAAGGCCATGGAGCAGGCCCATTCAGGCCAGTGGGGGGGTGGGGGCAAAGTGGCTGAAACCCTTTGGGAGCACAGCAGGCTGCACCAGCGCCCCAACCCTGCTCACCGCAGCTCAGCACCAGTCCCCTTCCCGCCCCCAGGGAGGTGCGGCCAGCTGGGGGTAGGCTTGGCTGGCTGCTCCGACCCACTGCAGCGAGGCCAGGCGGGCAGAGCAGCCTCCAGCCCCCGTTGCCCCCTCCCCTGGGAGTTGGAAGGGGGGGCTTAGGGCCCCCTTCCCTGGCCTCTGGAGAGGTGCTGCCAGGTCCCCCCGGCCACTGCTCCAGCCAGGGGAGCTCTCACTGAGCCTGTGCAGAGAGTCTGCACAGGCTCAGTGAGAGCTGACTCTGAGCTGGGAGTTTCAAAAACTCCCAGCTCAGAGTCACTGCCTTGGCAGGGACTGTAGCTGCCAGCCATGCACGGCCGGCAGCCTTCCCTGTGCCAGGTGGCCATGCAGCTTAGACAGAATATTGCTCCCAGCCAACCCAAGTCCCACTGGCCAGGAAGCCCAGTCAGCCAGCTGCTCAGTAACTTTGCCTGCTCCTACTTCATTGTGAGTGGCAGGGCTGGAGGCCAAGCAGGCTGGCGAGAGGAGGGGGCAAGGATCCAGAAAGGCTGGGGAAAGCAGGGTGCCATCAGGCTGGCAAAGGGATAGGGCACATTTGAGATTAATCAGTACCACAGCCTTTATTCACAAATGGGCCTGGAAGGACTGCAGGCAGCCAAGGGACACAGGGCTGGATGACCTGGGGTCTTCTCAGCTATTAGCGAATGGCCTCCCAACCACATTCCATGTACCACATACAGCGCAAGGCCCCTGGCCCCAGCCATGCCCTGCCTGTGTCACATCGCTGCCTTACCCAGGCTGATCTGTGCGGGGAGCTTCCCTTGGGCAGCAGCAGCCTCACGATCTCCAGGTTATTGTGGTGGACGGCTACATGCAGCGGGGTCTGACCATTCTGGGGGAAGCATAGACAGGTCAGTGGCAGGCTAGCCCCATGGCTCCCTGACTCCCATGGCAGCACTCACCTTCCCTGCTGCATTGGGGTGGGCGTTGTGCTCCAGCAGCAGCTTAGCCACGTCCACCTTCCCATATTTGGCAGCAACATGGAGAGGGGTAAATCCTTTCTGAGGAGAAACACAGAGCGTCAGGCCCCCGCAGCAGGTTTTGCGGGTGAGGAAACCCAACTAAGCCAGGCATGAGAGAAACCTTCATGGCCCAGGCTTCGTCAACAATGCCAAGGGGCCTGACCCAGCCCTGCCTCAGCACCGCCCAGGGACTCGCACCAGCCTACCTTGGTCATGCAGGCCTGTGAGGCTGCCTCCTCAAGCAGCACCAAGGTGGTGTCCACGTACCCTTCTCGGGCTGTGATGTGCAGGGGAGTGTACCCAGCTGTGGTGGCCAGGTTGGGGTTGGCATTGTTTTCCAGCAGAAGCTTCACCATGCTTGTGTGGCCACTGCGGGCAGCACAGTGCAATGGGGTTTGGTCATCCTGGGTGAAACAGAAAGGTCTTAGCAGCCCTCAGGGGTCACAGAGGGATCCACTGCCCTCACCCACCCCTCCCTTCCCAACTCAGCAGGAAATGGCCAGAGTCAGGCCACAGTCTGATCTCCTCTTGCTAACAGAGCTCTCTGCCTCTTTAGGCTGCAGGCTGGAGCTGCTTGGGGCAGCTCCAACTCACCCTGTGGGCCATCCTGCACAGTGTCCTGCTCCTGAGAAGACTGGGGTGTCTCCATCACACCAGGAAAAGCCTCTTTGAGGAAGACATGGCCTGTCACAGTCCAGAGCCCTTTCCTCAAGTGATGCCACTCATGGCTCAGACCTGCTGCTCGCTCTCTAGGGCTGTTCTGAAATACTGTGTCAGGACACATTTCTGTCACTACACAGTGGTAAGTGGGTTGCACAGAGCCAGGGAGATGCCTGGATTTGGCTTGGGTGGGTGAGCTGGTGTGTCCTGCAGAGTCATGATACACTGCTAAGCATGTCATGACCTGCAAAAGGTTCAGAACAACTGCTCTAGGGGGCCATGGAGAGAGCCCAGCACCCTATGCCCCACATCCAGCCTGGCTCAGAGGACACCTGTCTGCCCAGGAGCTTGGCTCCATGGGCTGAGGTGAACGGTGTGCTCTGTATATCTTTGCAGTGCCCATGGAAAGTGGTACTGCCCTACACAGGAAGCTTCCAGCCCAGGGGGAACCCACAGAACAATTTCTGTGGTGTGACCCAGCTGGTCCTAGGCGGCAGGGGTGGGGGGCCCCAGTTGGCTGGAGCCCTCTCTCTGCCATACATACCTTGGCTTTTGCATTCACTTTGGCTTTGTTTTGCAGCAGGTACTTGGCTACTTCTGTGTGCCCAGCTCTGGCTGCCACGTGCAGGGGTGTTTCCACCTTCTGAGTGCCAGGACAAGAGAAAGAAATGTGAATTTGGGTCTCTCTGCTCCCTGGAAATATGCTCTTGCCCCATATGGGGGGCCCCAGCACAGGTTGTCAAGTCCACCCCCTGGAGACCATGAGGCTGGGCACTTGCACGTTCTTTGTCACCACTGTGAGAGAATGTCCAGGGAGATAGAGACAGAGACATTTTCAGAGCCTCTGTAGCCTAGATTGAGGACTCCATATAATGCCCCTCACCTGAGAAGAGAGGGGGGCTGAGGACCCTGTGCAATGCACCCCTTGCCCAAGGGGGACTGAGGACCCTGTTCAATGTCCAGGGGATGAGGAAAATGAGGACCTTACATCAAACGCCCCTTGCTTTGGATAGGAAGGAGTGCTGGGACTCACCACATTGGAGACATTGGGTGATGCTCCACGCTGGAGCAAGATCTTTACGATTGTCAAATGTCCCATGAAGGCGGCAACATGCAAAGGGGTCAGGCCAGACTGTGAGAGACACAGAGGAGTCAGCAGAGCCAGTGCAGTACCACCTATAGCAGACTAGAGGCCTCCACCACCCCCACATTTCTGAGACAGGCACTGTCACTGGCAGACCAGGCTCCCGCCAGGCAGCTCTGCTTCCCATCCAAGAAAGGCTGGACTTAGGGAAGGGCTGCAGTGAGTGTGGGAAAGGTTCACTGGCACTAGAAGCAATGCCAGCCTGGCCCACCCCTGGTTGTCACCTTTTTGCAGTGACCAAGAGTTCCCACATGCCCTGAGATCATGCATCAGTCTCAGACACTGAAGGCACCTCCTGCTGGGTGCTCAAACTCACAGGCCGTAAGGCAGAAGGCTGTCTGGGGGAGGGGGTAGCCCTTCCTAAAGCCCAGACTGGCTCCTGGGCCCCCAGCCAGGCTGGCAGGGGGGAGGAGAGCCTTGTCTCTTCCCAGCGTGGGGAAAAAGCACACAGTGCTGCTCCAAGGTCCTTCTCGGCAATGGTGCACGCTGCACTGGAGAGGAAATGGACAAGGCTCCTGGCAGGGGCTGGGCCTCCCATCCTGCCACACATGTGCTGTGCCCTAAACATAGGAAGGGGCAGCCAAGGCATGTGTGTCTCTGCAGCAGGAACAAGGCTGTGATGCCTCTGTACCTCTGTGACAGCATCAGTGGAGGCTCCAGTCTTCAGTAGCAGCTCCATTACCCGGATGTGGTTCTTTTTGCAAGCAATGTGCAGGGGCGTGAAGCCATTCTAGGGACAGACAGGGAGGCAGCTGGTCAGCCCCTCAGCACACAGTCTCCCTCCACTTAGCCCCCACCTGTGCTACTCACCAGTGCTCGTGCACTGGGCTTGGCGCCCTGGTCCAGCAGCAACTTGGCCATACGGTGGTGCCCACAGTGTGCAGCCACGTGCAACGGTGTGAGGTGGTCCAGTGTGATGTCGTCAATCTCAGCGTTGTACTGCAGCAGCAGCTGCACACAAGCCAGATGATCTCCCTGTGCTGCCATGTGTATTGGCGACAGGCCATTCTGAGGATGGGGGACAGCCTCGATGTTAGGACTGGGCCAGGCAGGATACAAAGGCCACCTGATAGCCACCGGGACCCACATCCGCCCCTGCTAAGATTGCCCCGAACAACAGATCCAGGGCAGGGAGAGGCATTGAGAGCCATGGTATCAGGCTGGGGCCAGAGAACTAGATGCTGCAGGGCTTGACCAGACTCAGCAGCGCTGCCCACAGGTTGCACTCTGTGCACTGTGCCTTTCTCGATAGCACTGGGTCTGTTCAAGGGGTGTTCGCAGTCTGGCCCCAGAAGGCAGCAGGCAGGGAGCCACGCATGGGGCAGGGAAGCCCAAAGCTGCTGTTCCCCACTTGGCTCTATCAGCATGCCCCTCAGCTGGCAGAGTAGACTGCAGGCCCATGCACACACTACGGTTCAGGGAGTGTGTCCCAGGTGGCTCAGGGCCCCTCAGTGGGCCTGGCTTGGGAGCAGACCAGATCCCAAGGCAGAGCAGACTGGTGAAGCATGCTCAGAGGTCCAGGCCAGGCACCTTGGTTTTGGCTTGGATGGGAGCTCCATGGTCCAGCAGGATCTCCACGATTCGCACATGTCCATTTCTGGCTGCACAGTGAAGAGGAGTCAGCTCATCCTAAGGAGCAGAGAGGGAGATCAGGGCTCTGAGCTGGTGGGGAGAGGCCATCACATGGCCTAGGTCAGGGGAGAGGGCCTAGGTGCTCTGGGGGCCTCAGGCAGGGATGTGAGATCAAGGGCACAGAGTGTGAGAGGCTTGTCCCAGCCGGTGCATTGTGTGCCAACCACACATCTCATTTACATGGCACCCTTTGCTCACCAGCCTGTCTGCAGGCCACACGCACATGAACAATGGCTCCCCTGCACACTTGTCGGCTGCCACACGAGGGCTCTGCTCTACTGGAGCACTCAGCCTGGCTCTGCCCCAGAGGGTCTCTGGCTCATGCACTCACAGGATGAAACACAAGCTGGGGACAGGGTCAGAGTCACACCTTGGTCCTTGTCTCTATCTGGGCCCCTCGGTCCAACAGCAGCCGCACCATGATGGCATTGCCCCGACGGGAGGCAACATGCAGTGGAGTGATCCCATTCTGGGGAGAGAGAAACAGCAGATGCTCAGTGCTCAGCACCCTGTCTCAGCATCTTGCAAAGCTGCAGGGGGGAAGGGGAAGGGACGATCAGTGCCCTGGGGAAAAGGAGAAGGAAGGGGCAGGTCAATACCAGTGTCAGCTGCCATTTGGCTTCATTCCCCACATGGCGATGTGTGCTGCACACTGGTGGGGCTGGGAGGCTGCAGCTGCCAGGAGAGCCAAGAGCAAAGATGGGCTCCCCAGTAGGGCAAAGATGGTTCCTTGTGGCAGCATACCGACTTGTGGGGACAGTAACTGCTGACTGCCACCAGGTGTCTGGTGAGGTAGCCACTCACCCAGTGCACGTGAGCTCTGCTTTCCAGTCCACACATCCCAGCCCAGCTGGGCTCCAGACAGATGGCCCCATCCCTACAGCACAGGGAGCTCTGCCCCTGCCCTCCCCAAGCCAAGTGCAGATGAGCACAGCCGAGTGCAGGCCTGCTTTGGACCCACCTGTGGGGTGAAGTTGACGCTAGCACCACGGTTCAGCAGTAGCTGGGCCACGTTGAGGTTCTCGTAGTGAGCCGCTATGTGCAAGGGAGTGAATCCAGTCTGGGGAGAGAAAGGGTAGGTCAGTATAGCCCCACAGACAAACAGACTGACCCTGACTCCAGGAAACTGGGTTTGCAAGCTGTTCAGCAGGGAGAGGGGAGCGCCTCCAGAGAGCTGTAGAGGAAGGACTCATGTCCTCCAACAGGAGTGCAGCTGACACTGTCCCTTGCTGAAGATGTTGGTACCTTGGAGAGGACGTCAGCGTTCGGATCATTTTGCAGGAGCACCGCTGCTGTCCTGGTGTCGTCATTGCGAGCAGCGATATGCAGGGCGGGCAGACGGACCTTCCCTTTTGTCCCATAGTTGATCAGGTGGGCGACCACATTCTCATGACCCTGCTGAAGTGCAACAGCCAGTGGTGTAAAGCCATCCTGCCAGAGACAGAGTGGAAGGTGAGCTGCAGAGCAAGGGGGGCACTTATGCGGGACATAATCTGCCTAACAGCAGCCCTGACCATGGGCTCTGAGGACTAGTCTCAGTGGGGTCTTACCTCAGTGGCTACATTCTGGTTGGCTCCACTGTCCAATAGGAATTTAACAACTTCCAGGTGGTCTTCCTGTGCTGCCATGTAGAGGGGCGTGAAGCCTTTCTGTAAACACAGAGCTATTTGTGACCATCACGTACTGTGCTCTTTATCCTGTAGGACCTAGGGCGCTTGCAAACTTGCAACCGTCCCCACCTGCTGACTGCATTCACCTCTGGGGTGAAACACAGTAAGACCTCACAGCAGGATTAGGAGAAGTGAAAGCCCAGTGCAAATGCAAGGGCCCTTTGTGGGGGGCAGAAGGTGTTCTGGGACCAGCCCACAAAACCCACCAAGGCTAATACCCCTTCTCTAGAAAATGCCGCAGGTTGTCTAAGGAGACTTAACAGTCAAGATCTTGGCTAGCACATGATGGGAAAGTGCCTCTGTTCACCCACTATTGCTCAGTGTAAGTCAATGTTGGTAGTACTCAGCACCCAGCTCCTCTGGTGCCCTGCAGAACTCACCGTCTCGCATGACAAGCGACCCATGAAAGGGGAGGCTATCGAACCAGCCTCATGATATCACTGTCACATCTATACTTACTGAGAAACTCTGCCTGGCAAGTGACAACATGCACTCCCCAGCCCTCATTAGGGCAGAGTGCCAACAGAATGCAACATGCTGGCTGTTTGCTGGGAGCTATGCTCCGATGGATTTGGGGGTGAGGGCTCACTCTTGGAGACCTGGCCCTGGATATTTCACTTTTCTCCTTTCTCTATACCAGTGAGCACCAGCTGTAAGCCCAGCATAGGTTGCATGGTGCATCAGTCTTTGCCATGCCACAATTCTAACTCTCCCTGGTTGGCCAGGGGGGCTGGGCTTGTCAGTGTTGCCCACTGCCCAAAGGAAAACAGGAAGAGAGAAGCCTGCCCAGGAGTGGCCATCAGCACGGTGGGGTGCCCAGGCTGGGCAGGGCAGGTGGGGGGGGGAGGGGCAGGGACACATCAGCAAGGAGCTAAGCTTTGGGCAAATACACCTGCCTGGGGGCTGTTTAACCCCAGACTTGCTTGCAGAAAGCATGTTTTACCTGCGACTGTGCATTGACGTTTGCTCCATAGTTCACGAGCTCCCGGACCACGTCTTCCTGTCCTGCCAGGGCAGCGATGTGCAGAGCTGTGTTCCCCTTCTGGAAAACACCACAAAGGGGGGGTCAGAGGACACAGTCCAGAGTAGACAGTAAGGGGAGGCCCCAATGCACAGGCAGCGACTGAGAACAGCTGTGCCTGGGGAAGGCCAGGGTGATGTATTTGGAGCTGTTGTTTCAAGCTGCAAATTGCTGGGGAGCTCACACATTAGCCTGGAGCCAAATCTACACGGAGGAAATGTGCAGTTAAACATGTGTTAGCTAACCCCAGACTAACACAGACTAAGCCCTGGGTGCAGACTAGGCTGTTGTCATTTGCATGTGCTGGGAGGGAGTCATCCTGATGAATGAACTCGCAAACAAGCACTCCCGGGGTAGGCAGACCCAAAGTATGTGTGGGTCAGCGAGAGTGTGCATGGACTCTGTGCCAGGGAGGGGATCAGGTGGGTCTGTCTGTGTGACAAAGCTCCTCAGGAATCATGCCTCGGTCCCCTCTAGTCCCCACCAGTCAGGTCTCTGCTGTAGTGCACTCTCCCCCAGTCCAGTCCAGGTCTCTATGCTACTGCACAGCAAGCTTCCAAATCCAGCTTCAGAGGGTCTGACTCCTGCTCCACCTGGAACTCCCCTATGGGAGCCCCCTCCCCTGTAAGGGGACCAGGAAGTTCCTCCACGGGACCAAGGCCCCGCACCCCACTGTCCAGTCAGCAGTGACTCTCAGCCAGTATTGAAGTCAGAAAGGTTTATAAGAACTCAGGTTCACAGCATAGAAGGTTGGCTAGCAGGTTAACTAGAGATTAAAGCAGCAGATCCCCCCAGGAGGGCCAGGGCCATGCTCTGGCAATTCCTTCCTTTAGGTCCCCACCATAGCACTGCCCTTCTCTCTTCCCTTGACCCTCAGACCCCTCCTAGTCCTTTGTCTTTTTACTGGGCTAGGGGAACACTACACCTGGGTCTTAACCAGCCACAACCTCTGTGACTGGTTGGGGTCTGCCTAAAACCCCATCTGCCCTTTGGTGGTCCTTGTAATAATGGGTCCCATCACCAGAACATATGAACAGAAAGCAAAGGAAACTGAGGTATAGCTCGTGACATCCCGAGACAATTCCAGGAGTCTCCCCACTCCATCACAGTCTGTATATCTCTGGTCCTAGGAGCCAGGAGGCCGTGCTGGTGTGGGAGGGGAGCCACACCACTTCCATGCTGCAGAGGAGCAGAGAGCTAAATGGCAGTGATTCACTGCCTGCAGGTGGCTGTGGAGAAGAACAATGTGGGACAGGGGCTGCCAAGACCCCCCTTGGTGAGCTGGGCTCACTTGCGACCTGGGCTGCCCCCAGCTAACTCACCTGGCAGGTTGCTCTCCCTGTTCCCCAGCATTTCCCACTGCCCTGACAGCACCTGCTCTATAAGCAGCTCTCAGAGCCAGTCTCCTGAGTCCCTGGGATAGCGAGATGTGCCCTGCTATCCCAGGGATTGTGCAGGAGCGGGGCTGCAGCAGGGGAATGGGGTGCATAGAGGCCAAAGCGTGCACAAGGGAGACTGCACAGGGGAGGATGAAGGGGCAGGGAAAGGCAGAGAAAGGGAGACAAGCGAAAACACCAATCTGCACAGATACCAGGGACAGGAGAAAGGCAAGAGGGCTGCAAGCTAGCAGTCTGAGCCAGGGTGACTAAGAGTGATTGCTGGAGCAGATGGGGCCCAGCCCCTCACAGCTGGGGCAGGGAGAGGAGAACAGGGCCTACCCCTTGCAGATCAGGCTCCTGAACTGGATGTGCCCCTTCGAGGACTCTGTGGCTCTCATAGCTGGTGCAGAATGCTCAGTCCATGTTCTTTGCAGCACAAGCAGGAAGATGGTTTTTATTCTTCATGAAACTAATGGCAGCAAAGCCAGAAAACCCTGAGTCAGGCTCAGTGGGTCTCGGGGTAGAGGGAGCAGGAGCTCCCAAGCAAGTCTCATGCTATGCGTGCTAGCAACCTTGTAGCCAGCAGTTGCTGGCAAGGAGCTGGCAGCGAGAGGCAGCTGCAGCCTCTGGATGAGGGGGCCCGACGTGCTGCTGGTGCAGATGCAATGGACACTGTGCAGGGAGTGATGTCAGTGCACATAGACTGGAGGCTAGGGAGCCAAGCAGCCTCATGGTCCAGCTCACTTCTGACTGCTGAGGGCTGCTCATTCATCAGCCTGTCCCGCCTGTCACAGAGTGTGCCTCTCTCCTCCACACTGACGTGGGCTGATGCAAGGTGACAATGACTCACTATTAAAGAGCCACAACTCTCTCTGGCATTTCATGGCCCCCAGTGGCACAGTCTCAGGGCAGCAGGGAAAGGCTGGGCCTGAGCAGCTCAGCCAAGCTTGGGGTGGGGGGGTGAGATGATTCTGCTGGTTGACCTGGGACAGGAGACATGGACAAGATGGGGCTCTTAAGTTTCAGCTTAGGTACCTGCTGCTGTCCTTGTCTCTTTCCCAGCCTAGGAAAGCCTCTGTCTGCTCCCTGGCAGGCTCTGAGCCCAGACCTGGATGTCTATTCCCACATTCACACCTATCACTTGTCCCAGGGGGATCTCAATGGGCATGACTGGTGAGTCCAGGCCCTGTGAAGCTCAGGCACACCCTCAGTGATCCCTGTACATTTCTGTGTTTGAGGGCTACTTTGGGACCGGAGCAATACCACAACGCCTTTTGTAACACATCCCAGCCAGGTGAGGATCCAGCTAACTGAACTGGACAAGTGAATCTGGAGACGCTCAAAGCCCCAAATCCCCACTGTTCCAGCCTGGTCCCTGGGGCACCGCACTGAGGCTGGCCTTGCCCCAGAAATCTAACCCCGCACTCCCTCAGGAGGCCTGCTAAGTGATGGCAAACCTCAGCACATTCCTGAGCTTTGCTCAGTGGGCTGCTGGGCTCTGAGCACGGTTCACTGGCTGTTCAGAGCAGCTCTGCAGCTGTGTACCTCTGGACCAGTCACATGGGAACAGCTGCAGTACCCTTGCTCCAGAGGAGCAGAGATGTGGAGCAAGGTTCCCTTAGGGAATGGCACTAGGGCATGGCAAGGAGAAATGAGCTGGCCATGCACAATGTGGAAACAACTGTTACTGAGTAATTCCAGAGGAGGGAGTCAGGGCAGAACTCATTCTGCTGGGTGAGGTCTAATCCTGCAGACACTAACAGACCCCTGATGTCTATGTGGCAGCTTGAGGGGTGTGAAAAGACCTTTGTGATGATGGCTGCAGATGTGAATGATAGAGCATAACCTGGGCTTTCTCTGGGGCTGCAATAGGATAGCAATTCCCCAGTCCTGGGCCCTCCAGGGGCTTGGCAGGAAATGCCAGGGCACATGTTTGCTCGCCCATGGAACATCAGCTAGTGCAAGTGATATCACTTTAGTACTTGGCCTCATTTCCCAACCAGCCACACCCACGATTGTGATGACATGGCTGCATGAGACTCAGGAGCTCCCCGGAAAGCCAGACTGTGGGTGGCAAGCCAAGCTCTAGGCTTTCAGGACAAGGTAAGAATCCTAGAGAGCTATCTGGGGAAAAGGCCCCTTGAGCAAGTCTGCCAGTCCCTGCAGAATCTGCACATGCTGGGCATCCTCCCAGGGAGAGAGGATGCAGAACCTGGCACTGCCTATTACACCCATTGCCAAGTTGCCTCACAAACAAGGGATAGAAACAAGAATGAGACCCGGAGAGAACAGGGGAGAAAAGGGGAAGCAGAGAGAGCAGTGGAATGGTAGCAAGGTAGATGTTGTCAGAACATGATGCCCCCTGGCCAGTGTGCTTCTCTAGCCCTGTTGCCCATCTGGGAGTCCTGCAGTGATTTACACACGAGAAATGGACAAAGACCCTGAGCCCCAGGAAGCACATCAGTAGAATCCTCCCTAGAACAGGTACGGAGAAGGGAGGAGCCAGCCCAAGACTGCAGAGAGAGTCTGTGGCAGAGACAAAGACAGAACCAAGTCTCCCGAGGGCCAGCCCAGTGCCGTCTCTACAATCCCAGCCTTCCCCCAGATACAAGATGGGCAAAGGCTGTGACAAGCTCACCCCTCTCCCAGCCCATACCTTGGTCGTTGTTTCCAAAACGATTTCCTTGTGCAGCAGCTCAGCCACCATCTTCACATGGCCTTCCTTGGAGGCCAGATGCAAGGCATTCAGCCCGTTCTGGAGGGAGCAGAAGGGGGACGTTAATCAGGCTGGGGGGATGTGCCATTGGAATCTGGGGGCTACAGAGGGACGTTGCACTGCCCTGCAGCCTGTGCAGAGAGAACTGCAAACGCAAAGCCCCCTTGGCTATATGGAGCAGAGCAAAGCCCCCGGCCATCAGATGCTCACAGTGTTCAACTTTTAGATGTTAGCTGTTTCAGCCTAGCCCCAGTGCAGAGCTGAGCAGTCACGTCGATCCTGGATACACATGGAAACATGGAGTGAGGCAACTTGTTTGGTTCTTGCACTCTGTGAAATGCTCCTCTCCAGGGAGGGACAACTACTAGAGAGAGAAGAGCTCGGAATTCTAGAGGTTTAAATCCCTGGGAGGACCCGCTGCCTCAGGAGACCAGCTCACATCTCTGTCCTGCATCTGCTGGCCCCAGGTACTTCATTAGGTGCCTGCCATCTGCCCACCCATGGCTCCAGGGCAAGACAAGCCTGCTAGCATGGCTTCAAACAGACCCAGCCAGCGTCAGCATCAGCACCAGACTGCTCCTCTGCCCAGTGCCAACACTCTGCCAGCAGCTGCTGGCGTTAGCACAAAAACACCCAGGAAGTCAAGCCAGCCCAATGCCCAACCTCCCTGTAACGTCCACTGCCCAGCTGAAACGAATACCCCATGGCGCTGCTCTGTTGCACGTGGCACTACCCACTCACCCCACTCATACGTCCTCGCACTCAGGGTCTAAACCTCTCCCCAGGCTGCTGGGCCAGACTTGCTCACACCAGTCCTCGCTGCCATACCTGGCAGAGCTGCTGACTTAGTTCTGCCCCATCCAGAGGCCTTTGCTTCTAGACAGGCTTTCTGAAGTGCTTCCTCTCAGCAGCTGCTTTCCCTTCCAGTGCTGCTGGAGTAAGTGTGTGCTGTGAGCACAGAGCAGGCAGTGTGCCCCGCACTCAGGCTCCCTAGCCCCAGCATCTGCTGCTGGAGAAACACAAGATTCCATGCTGCTCTCCCTTGGCCAGCACAATGTTCCTAGTTCTTAATCCTTGCACAGGAGGAGCAGAGAGGTCCCACTCAGCAAGCAGGAATGCTGCTCCAGGCATAGTACAAATGGGCTACCAACATGCTGCACCCAGAACTGTGGGGCCCAGTGCCCCAGCTGCAGCAGCCCTTCCCACTCCAGAGAGCCTGTTCCCAGCTGGTACCCCACAAACACAAGCCAAGGGCAGGCTGCACAGCAGAAAAATGATGCATGGCACCAGTGCAGCTCTTCAGCCAGTGCAGGCCCCAGGGCTCATGTGCTCACTGTGGAGTCCTGGCAAATTCCCTTCCTGGTGCTATGACTTTGAATGTGATGGTCTCAGCTGAGTGTCTGCCCACAAAATACAGCTGGGAACAATGTCCTGTCCCTGCTGCAGCAGCCCCAGGACTAGACTAACATCCCAGTGTATTGGCAGGGTTGAGTTGCAAGCATGAAAGCTCTGCACATCAGGACTGAGTGGCCTCAGACCAGCAGTGAGAGACACTGCTGCAGCACACACACCAACATTAAAGAAAGCAAAACATAGCCCAGAACTCGGTCCCAGCAGAGACAGAAAATGCACGTAACCTTGGCTCCAAAGGCAGGCACACCAAATTGCCACGGTCCAGGGAAACACATTACATTGACATTACCATACAAAATATCAGGTGAAAATATGTTGTCTTTTTTTATCATCAGCAGCAAGCCCTGCTGAAGAGCCTGTGTCCGGTGGCAAATGGCTGTTTCACTTGGTCTGTGCTTTCTGTTACCAGAAGTGCCTGGATCATTCACATCTTGTTCACCTTTTCTCCTTGATGCTGTGTGTTCTGCCCATCCTGCAGCTGAGCCCAAGGCTAGCCAGCCTTGCCTTCTGGTTCTTGTGCACTCTCCACAGCTGGGGCTGCAAATGCTGCAAGAGGAAGGCCTAACCCAAACAGGCTACGCAGAGAAGGATGGAGGCAGACAGCTCTCTCTGCTAAAGCCGCCATTCTCTACACAGGTAACACTATTGGAATGAGGAGCGCAGCACCAGGGTCAGACTGTGCATCTGTTAAGCTGCAGTGACTCCAAGAAACTGCATCATCAATAAAACAAAACTATCCAGAACACTTATACTAGTGTCGGGATTTGGCACCACTTTCACGGCTATACAGAACGAACACATTCATCACAAAAGCCCAGCCAGTGCCCCAGAAGCACCTCACCACGCCTGGACAGGCTGTGCAGACAGTCAGCACCCTAGAGGCTGCTGGTCTGGTACCCAGTTCAGTATCCCAGAGGTGACCAACAGGTTTGGAGTGGCCAGGGGAAGGGCTTAAACCTTCATAAGCAGCTTCAAACAAGACTTCAGCCCTACAGAAAATGTTTCCTTGCACACAAGCACCTCCTCACTCTTGTGGCTGGTGTGCAGAGCCCATTGGATCAGTGAGCATCCCTTGTGGGGCACTGGTGACTATCTGTTATGCTTCTCTGAACCAGTGAAAAGTCACTTCAGGGGACTGATTTGTTGCCACTGAAATCTAGCTGGTAGGGGGTGGGAGGGTGGAACCCTTGGGTTCCAGATCTGGCCAGCTCCCAGAAAATACTCAACACTAACAAAACCCTTATGGTTGAATAATTTTACTAAAAAGAGACTTTCCTTCTATTTCATGCTAGAAGGACCACCTTGCAAAGTACTAGCTCCAAGAGATGCATTTATTCCTTGTAAAATATTCTTTGGTTCAGCTTTGGTGACAGCGTCAATCGGACTAAAGTAAAACCTACAAATCAAATCACAGGGCTGGAAGGGACCTTGTAAGATCATCAAGTCCAACCCCTGGGGAATTGAACCCAGGACCTTCTGCATGTTAAACAGAGGTGTTAGCCACTACACTATTCGCAGGGCCTACACACAGCCTCTGAAAATTGACTCAAAAGACTTTCAGATCCCATGAGGGGAGTAACATTGTGCCAAGTGGAAATGCATCTAGCCTGGGAGGATGCAAAGCTCCAAGAAAACAGAAAATGAACTGGAGAGATGGGTATTATGGAATGGTATCACACTTGAATGTCAATTGGCCATGGACACACTTAGATTCTCTGTAACACACACACACACGCAGAGCACATGGCTATATACGCACACATTTGCTTGCTGGCCACTTGGCTATGGGCACACAGGCAGTCCGTCCACCTGTCTGTCCATCCATCTCTCTCTCTCTCAAATTCTCACTTTAGTACACCTGTCCTTTCACTGAAAGGGTTAGTGAATATCCTCTCGGATGCCAGAAAACCTGTGAAAAATCATCATTCACTGGCTCTGCCTAGAGTGATAAACTGAGTGGCTACAGAAGACTGAATTCAAGTGCTCCTCAAAAACAATGCAGTGTGCTCTATACATTTGCTCTGGCTTGTCAGCGCATTTGCCCCAAAATAATGTCCTGGACTGAAGCCTGTGTAGTGGGCTAATTTAAGAGGTGTCACACTCCCACCCCCTAGATGCTGTGACCACTGCCCAGAAGTACTCTGGCCAGTGGCTGCATACTGTATAAACTAACTGCTCAGAAAACACAAAAAGATGGGGCCTTGCTCTCTATAGGGCCTGTGCAAGGTGGAGTTCTGCTCTAGACTAGGACATTGAACTGGCTGCACAAAACCAGAGGAAGTCTTTCATGGAGAGCAAAGATGGCAGCAGGCAAGGCCAGTTCCTATTAAGGAGTTGGCAGAAACAGGCTTTGTACATTCTCAGATCTCTAAGCCAGGAGGGCAGCGAAGTCCATGGGAACATAGAAGACACATGGAGGACGGAGAGGGCCTATGAAGATGCTGGTGCTGCTGACGATGAGGATGGAATCAGATGGATGAAGATCAGATGGCATGTTAAGGTCTCTGGATTTGTGTAAGAATACAGGTCCTGTGGGATAGGTCTGACCACATATATCCCTCTTTATTATATACAGGACATGTGAGGTTGGACCTTTCCCACAGGTCTGATATTCCCCAGGATGAAAACCCAAAAGTGCCATCTAACCACAGCAAAATGGCAAAAAGCAAATGGAAACCAGTTTGAAGACACCTTCTGGCTGCCGCAGTCACATGCTCCTGGTTCCTTCCAATTCAAGCACCAGAACTTCTCATCAGCAGCAGGACATGGCAGGGCTCCCTGCGCATCACTGAATGGAGATGCTGACGTACCACACCATGCTAGGAAAAGGCTGTCCAGAATCAAAGCCCATGAACTGCTGTTTCATCCAGCTCACTCCTGCTCCAAGCCCAGGTGTGATTCCTTTCTGGGAATAAAGTTTTGGGTGCTGGGCTCAGCAGTTTTCAGTTTTTCTCCAAGGCAAATCAGCAACATGGGTCAAGTCCCCTCTGTTCGTGGCCTCACACACCTAAGAAGTGGCCAACGCAAGCTGGGCTCAACACGGCCCCCCAGCTCAGTCCCACCAGCTGCCATTCAAAGCAGACTGCAGAGCAGGCAGAATGGATTCCAGTTTCCCTTTGCATCCAGCGATTACATGCTGCAAAGGGGAGGTGCTCCAGGAGAAGAATGAGACTCAGAATGAAGCCTCATCTGGGAGAGCAGTAGGCACAGTAAATATCCTTATTTCTCTCTGGTCACTGACGGGAGAAGATTGAAAGGACCCACAAGTAGTGAGAACTCTCCAAATAACCCACCTCATGCTGCAGCTGGTGACAGGCGCTGCGCCCCCATGGGGGTCCACCCAGGAGAAAGCAGCAGTGGGGTTTGATGGGAAGTCTGGACTCAGAAATTAAGAGCTGCTCAGAAGATCCTGCCTCGATTTGATGTAAGTATGTCATCTACTCAGTGCTGAACCTGGCACACAGCCCAGGGGCCTGGAGTTACAGCAAGGGTGAACTGCGAACTGTTCTTATCTACAAACCATTCCATGCCACAGAATCAACAATAGCATCTCCATTGGAGACCTAAGCACTGTAGCAAAATATACAATCAGTTCCTGCTTCGTTTACCCACCAGAAGCTAGGCAGGGCTCAAAGACTCCATCCCAGAGTAAGGGACCAGGAAAGGGGTGATCCCAAGGGAAAAGTTCTCATTCAAAGGGTTTAACAGGACAGTGAAGATAGAGACTTTCTATATGGCAGCTCTGGACCAATTTACTTCTGTCTTCCACCCCTGCAAGCCCAGTGCAGTCACAGCCATACAGCTAAAGGCTCAGGGTGGATAGCGGTGTGCATGGGGGAGACCCCACCTCCCCCACCCCACCCCAGTGAAAAACCACTTCCCCTACTTCCTTGGGTCCTGTGGCCATTGGCTTCCGCAGGGACACCATCTGCAGTGCCTCCTGTACTCGTTCTCAGCCACCACAGCAGCCTCTTGGGCAGAGTACTGGATCGGGCAGGCTCTTAGAAGGGCCACCTGGGTGCCTGTGTTGGAACAGTGGCCGTGGGGACAGGTCTCAGGGCACAGAAGAGCCAGTGGCAAGTTGCACAGACTCCTGGGAGCAGTTGGAGACTGAGAGCTTGGCCCTGATGAAGAAGCTGCTGCCCACTTGGAGTCACTGCATGGCAGAGTAAGCAAGCCCCCCAGGGAGAGGGTCCCATGAATTGCCGAACCCATAGAGCGCAAACAGCCACTTCCATGCGCAGACACAGGCTATACCTGCACATGCACACCCAGGCCCAGGGAAACACTGTAGGCACCCACTCTCAGTTCCAAGTGAGACTAACTAATGAAGCACCAGGGCAGCAGCATCTCCCCCTCACCTCCAGAGCAGGTCTCTCCCACACTGCCCAGAGCCCTTGTTTGCCCCTAGTAACATCACTCCACCTGGACATTATTACTTGGTGACAGCTGGCACCAGGGTCCTGCTGGAGTGTCCCCGTTGCAGTTTGTCAGCACCACCACAGCCCTGTCTTCTCCTATTGGAGCAGAATTGCCATGTCCCCAAGATCAGGGCAGACAGGAGGGCTGGCAACTAGTGGATGGATATTTCTTAGCCTGCCCCAGGACTGTTTGGTCCCTGAGGCTACAAAGCAGGATCAGGGACAGCAAAGTGTTCTGGTTGCTCGTCCCCCAGCAGCACCCCTGTGTGACTGAAGGGGCTCATGCCACAGCCAAGTGCACTGGAAATTACTATTACTGAGGTGTGCTCCTGTATCCTGAACCACTAACAGCACTTACAGGGGACAAGAGCCTCGCTGAACCCAGCAAGCAGACGGCAGGACACTGTGCCTGGCCCACACAGAACCACCAGGGACAGCCAACCACCCCCAAGGGGCCTGTTCATTCCTGCAGGGCAGCAAGCCAAGTTCCAGCAGGGCTAGCAGACAGGAATGGTCATACGCTGGCCTTTGCTGCTAGTCCCAGTGGCTGGAGAGAGAGCACAAGCCAGAGTGAGAGCAACTGCACCAGCCAGCAAAGGTCAGGACCCAAGGCAGGGGCCTGGAGTGGCAGTACTGGGAGCGACAATGAACTAAAGCACCATGAACTGAGGTGATCTCAGCATATCTCTCAGTATGCACCAATACAAGTAGAAGTCACTGCCCTGCAAGAGTGAGCCTCTCCATGAGCACGAGCAAGCCTGAGTCTACATGCGAGCAGGAGCACAGAGGTGCGCATCTGTCAGCGGGGAAGGCACAAATTTATGCAAGCAGGTATGTGTGTCTGCCAGGCTGCCTCTGGTGAAGAGAACATTGGCTCACCCAGCTGCCACTAAAGTCTCCTTCCTCTTCCCATAGTGATGCTCCTCTAGCCCTCCCGCAACCATCTGCAGCCCTTGCCACCTGCCCAAGGTGACAGCCAGCAAAGGGGCCGAGCCCTGAGCCGGACGCTGGGAGCTGAGGAGAGGCAGCTTGTACAGGGAGCTGGGGCGGGGCTCTGCTCCTGCAGTCAGTGCATTTCCCCCTTTGCAGTGATCCCCAGGAGAGCTGAGAACCAGGGCACAGCCATGCTGTAGATGTACCTGCTCCAGCAGCTGCGGGGGCTGGCTTGATAGGAGTGAGAGGAAGGATGGCGCCTGCTGGGACTTTGCGTGCCATCGGCTGAAGCTGGCACATGTACAGTGTTGTACACAGAGACTGCTGCAGAGCCTGCACCCCAGCGCTCACCCCCTGCTTGCCCCACTCCTCTCAGAGCAGGCGGTGCAACCTGAGCCATCTGGCCCACCTCTCAACCCAGGCCCAGTTCCACGGTAACAATTGCTGTGGCTGCCAAGAGCCGCCAGGTACCCAGAGAGCCTTGCATGGCAGAAACACCCCTAGCTCCACCTTCACCCCCTGCTGTTGAGAGCCTGGGAACCCAGAGCTGGGAGCAGGGCTGAGAGGGCCCTACTGGGGTCCCTGCGCTGCACTCAGTGCTGATAAGCTGCCCTCTGTCCTGAGAGGAACAGTCTCAGCACCCCACACTCCTCAGGGGAACCACAGACCACGCTCCCTGTCCACTCACCTCCCCTTGCTACCTTTCAGCAAAACACTCCCACAACCGCCACCAGCCTCCTCTATAGATTCAAACCCCAAGCCAGACCAGCCAGGACTCTCCTAGGCCTATGAATCTTCCTCCCCCAGGACAGTTTCCAGGACCTGCCCCAGCCCAGAATTCAGTTCTGACAGACTATGCAGCATGCTCACACCAGCTGGGAGCCAGCACTGGACATGGGCTGGCTGCTGCCTTTCTCTGTGTTGGCTGGGAATCCAAAGACTGTCCACAGCTGGCCGGGATAACCAGGAGTGCTGTGATTGCTGGGGCTGCCAAGAGGTTTCCTATCTGCACCTTCAATGGCTAAAGCTTGAGCTCACATGAGCTGCACCTGTTGCCAGCCCATGGACTTCAACTCTAGTCCTTTGTCTCCCTGGGATGGCTAAAGCGGCTCAGAGCAGTGTGCTGTTCACAGGCCTCAGCTCTTGGAGCTGTTTTGGCCACATGCTTCCTGGGAACTGCACGACACCCAGCATTCAGGGTTCTGCAATTCCCAGCTCACGGCACACATCATGCTGGACCTTCTTCCACCTGTGCCACCACTAGGACCCAGGGAGCCTCTTGGCATGGGGGCTAGAAAGGAAACACAGCTAACACTGACCTTCACACTATTCCTGTCCCTCCCACCACAGGCACTGTAGGCACCCAGGTAGGTGCATGACTGGCTGTGTAGAGAGCTCCTAACTATCTGATGTCTGGCCTCTCCCAGTACGGGAAGGACCTGGCTGTGGGCGGGGCTTTGTCTCCCTCAGGTACTGAGGATAGCTAAGCTGGCACATTGTTACCTCTGGGTGTCGCACCAGAACCTACCTGATTGCAGGTGTTAATATCTACCCCATTCCTCAGGTGATCCAAGGCTTTGTCCAGGTTCCCAGATCTCGCTGCCCGCAGAAAACTGGTGGCAGCATCAGCCTGAGGGAGAAAAGAGCATGTGAGTCAGCATGCACCCCGTGGCGCTCCCCATCCCAGTGTCAGGGCACACTGCCCACTTTAGCGAGGCTAGTGGCAAGAGTGAGTCATGGCACTGGGCACATGCTGGAGGAGGCGAGCCTGCAGCAACCAGCACCAGAAGACCCAGCTGGGATGTTTCAGTTCCCATGGGCTCAAATGCACAGCATCCTCCAACTACTACTAACCCGGTCCTGGTTTCATGTGTGGTGCTGGAGCCTGGCCAGAGCTTTGTGGTGAAGCAGAAGATGCCAGGGATGACATGCCATTCAGATGCTGACCCAGCTCAGAAACACTAGGGAAGCTGCTTCCTTCCCAAATGGTGTCACCAATCTGGCTCTCACCTGCACTGAAAGGGCCTGAGCCAGCAGCAGGACATACAAGAAAAGGGAGCTTCACTTTCAGCATGCTGCTTTTGTGCTGGAACAATATGCAACCAACATCCCATTCAGTTAACACCCCTATGCCAGTCCGGTGCTTGCCCCAACACCAGTTTCTCCTCCCTGCCCCTGACAGGGGCAACCGGTAGGGGAAGGTTCCAGAGCCACTTGGGAAGCTCCCTTAGCTGGGCTAGGTGGAGATCATATCAGGTCACTGGAAAGCATGATAAGGAGAGTGTGCTGTCCCTCCCAGAATTTGTTTAGTGGCATATTGGAGGTGTCCAGCACCCACCAGCGCCTGGGGGCCAAACCCATATTTGTGCTCCCCCAAGTACCCCATGCCACTCCACACCTTGCAGCCCCCCTGCCCAGCTACCAGGGGCTTGGCCCCTGACTTTCCCTCCCAGTCACTACAGAACAGCATTTGTGCACCTAGCACAGTGAGGACCCAGTGCGTTACTGTGGTAGAAACAATCCAACCAAAGCACAAGGGCATTACAAAGCCAGTCACTATGTGACTGAGTTCCAGACAGGGCCAGCCTGCACCTCCCACATACTGGGACCAGGAGGGAAGGGAGTGGATGATGGGACACCATGGTCAGTCCTAGAGATGAGGGAAGCAGATGCTGTCGACCTCATGGTGAGAATCTCCAAGGCTGGCCTGAAAAAGCAGCTGGGGAGAGATTAAGATGCTAGTCACACTCCCAGGTTTTACAAAGCTATGGGGTCTATAACCCATCCACATGCCTCCCTGCCCACAACTGTGCACATCTGTCCTGCCAGTAAGAGTCAGTGAAGAAGAGACATCAACTATTTCTCCATCATTGGGTTGGAAATCAGTGAGAAATGGACGTGCCATGAACCAACCTGCTGTGTGCAGTGAGGGATCCAAGCCTGATAGAGCCCAGCCTGCCATGGAGTCTGCTACAGTCCCACATACGCCCGCAAAGCCACGGCACAGGCTGGTGGTGAGATTTCCTAATACACCCTCATGACAGGCAGAACAGAACCAAGGGGCTAAAGTACAGAGCCCTGTTCATTTACTCTGGACATCTCACCAGTTCATCAAGTCACAGCTAGCTGCTGCTGGTCCTGCTTGGCTCTGCACAGCCCCGAGCCAGCTCAGACTGCTTCTCTGAGCAGCCACCCCCAGCCTGGGCCCCAACCTGAGGAGCACTGCAGTTCCCCCCAGGAAGTGAAGCAGGCAGAAACACTTCCGACCCCCTTTGAACCTGGGTTAACTGAGACCTGGGACTATGATTAATCTTGCACTTCCTGTGCAGGGGTGATGCTAACACCATTATGGGTAATAAAGCCAGAGGCAACAGAGCACAGGGCACAGAGCCAGGAAGAAGTCCTTCCATACACTGACATGGAACCTGAGCCTCTGAAGAAAACCCCTATGAGTGCCACACGGAGGCTGCCGCTCACTGCCTAGTTGTCACTGGGAAGAGACGTGTGGAAGCTCACCCAAGAGGAAGACAAGGGAGCTGGTAGCATTTACGCAGGTTAGTGGGCCCAGGTAAACCTTTGGCTAGGCCTATCCCCAAACCACACCTGATACTGAAACTACTTACTGACAGTAAGATGCGTATCATCGAATCCAAGAAGGTTACGGTTAAAAGGGGCCTCAGGAGGTTATCTAGTCCAACCCCTTGCTCAAAGGAGGACCAAACCCATCTAAACCATCCCAACCAGGGCTGGGCCTTACAAATCTTTAAGGATGGAGATTCCACCACCTCCCTAACTCACTCATTCCAGGGCTTCATCACCCTGTTATTGGAAAAGTTTTTCCTAATATCTAGCCTAGACCTTCCCTGCTGCAACTTGAGACCATTGCTCCTAGTTCTGTCATCTACTGTCACTGAGAACAACCTAGCTCCATCTTCCTTGGGATCCCCTTTCAGGTAGTTCAAGGTTGCTACCAAATCCTCCCTCTTCCTCCTCTTCTGCAGACTAAATAAGCCCAGTTCCCTCAGCCTCTACTCATAAATCATGTGCTCCAGTCCCCAAATCATTTTTGTCTATCCTATCCCTCCAGATCATTAATGAAGATGTTGAACAAATCTGGCCCAAGGACTGCCCTTGAGGCATTCTGCTTGATACCGATTGCCAGCTAGACATTGAGCTGTTGGTTGCTACCCACTGAGCCTGATGATCTAGTCAGCTGTCTATCCACCTTATAGTTCATTCATCCCATCCACACTACTATAACTTGCTGGCACGATTACCATTGGAGAGTGTATCAAAATCTTTTCTAAAGTCAAGGTATATCCTGCCCATTGCTTTCCCCACACCCACAGCACCAATCATCTCATCATAGATAAACTGGGATCTATGCCCAATGCACTAAGCTCTGCACAGACAGAGAGAGAGACAAATAGAGAGTGTCCCGTCCCTAAAGCACTGAAGCTGTAAACAAACCAGACAGGCAGGGTGGAACGATAATGGTCCTTCCACCACACATGAAACTAAGGCTACAGAGACTGCCCAGGTTACGGCAGAGCCAGGCATGGCAGTCCAGTGCTATAACCTCAAGGCCACTCTTCTTTTCCAGACGAGCTCCTATTGGCAAAGCTGGCCAAGGCCCAGTAGCCCCCAGCTGCCGTTGTGCAATCCTTTCCAAGCAAATCACTTATCAGCAGAGAAAGCAAGGCTGAGAGGGAGATGACAGCCGGCCATCTTGCCCCAAAGTTGTGAGAAGTGGCTTTGGAAGAGCTGGGTCTCTTGGCACAGAAACTGAAGCAAGTGGTATGGGTTAAACTGCAGTTATAATCAAACAACAAGCAGTTGTGTGGCACTTTAAGACTAACAGATTTATTTTTTGCATGAGCTTTCGTGGGAGAAGATCCCACTTCCTCACATGCTTCGAAGATGGGAAAGTTATCAAGCCAACTCTGCTGCTCAGGAGAAAAGCCTTCAGAATTGGTCTTGAGGATAACACAGAATTGTGGTGCTGTGGTGAGGTGCTCTGTGCTGAAGTATGACAGTAACACACATTTACTGAGTGCCTCACATCCAGAAGGATCACGAAACACCTCACAAACAGAAAATAGGAATCCACACACTGCTGAAATGCAGCCACCTCTCTGGTGATGCAGTAGCTGTTTAAGTAACACTACACATCAGCTTGGAATAGGAAGTGAAGAGCAAAGGACCCACCTGAAACTGCGGAGCAAAAATGGTGTGACAGAAGGTGCTGGCCCAGGCTGGGACTGGGCCAGGACACCATACCTACATACCTAGGGCTACATATTCAGAAGAGTTATGTGGCACTTTGAGTGCTGAGCTCTGGAAACCTGGCATCTCATCTCACCTTGCAAAAGGTGACCTGGGACATTTACAACAAATGATCAGGACAGCTCAGTGGAAAGTCAGCTGCTTCCTAGTGCCAGGCAAGGGCACTGTTCTGGTTAGACACAGTACTAATCACAGTACTGCTTTCTACAGGTCCTGGCCCAGCTCAGTTCATGAGTTCAGATTGGGTCAGCACACAAGAGGCTATCCTGAGAAAGCAAGGCCCTCAGGGCACATTCTGGCCCTTCATGGTTGTTGGGAAAGCACAACGAACACCATAGGTGACAAACAGACCAGGGATACCACAGCTGTAGGCTGAAACAGTATCCAGGCTTGGGCCTCTTATTTTTTTCTCTCCTTGAAGTACTTCTAGGTTCGATCAGTAGTGTGTGGACACCATAACACCCCGCTCTCCCTCCACTCCAACTGCAAGCTCCTAGAGCATAATAACCACATGCCAATTGCCTTCTTGCGCAGTAATAGCCAGGGTTTGTCTGTGTTTCCTGGCTATTACCGTGCTTGACAGAAATGGGAGTCTGAGTATTTTGTGGAAGAATGTCTCTTCACTGTGCTCCCTAGCATGCAAACCTGGCCCACACAGGCCTTTTCACATCATTCAGCCCCCAAAGGATCCTCAGGCAAAAGCATTTTCTGCAGGAGACACAGGACGGCAGCACTGACATAACAAGGCCTCTTTCTCTTTGGAAAGGTTCCTGTGTGAGCACATTTGGCATTACGGGGAACAGGTGCTGACGGCAGAGCTGTGGTTTCTTATCACAGCAGAGCAGCCTCCTCATGCCAGAGGGAACACGTGCTGCCTGCATGATCCCCTTGCTTGCTGGGTCCTTACAGCCGTCCAAGCAAGACCCCAACTCTAGGGACTGACCTGCAGGTTTTACAGTGCTGAGTAATGAGGGAGGCATCGTGGGATGCGTTCTGCTCAATCAGGTTTATCTACTGTGACAGACAGGACCGGTGGCCAGAGACGCCCCGGATGCCGTGCTGGGAAGTGCACTGTTTGTGCCGCAAGCCCAGGGTGCTGGCTGGGGAGCTTACAACTTACAGCAGGACAGAGCTGACAGTTTTAAGTTGTGTCTTCAGTGCAGAGGGAATTTCAAGCTCTGGATCCCATCACAAGCCGCTTTTGCCTAGCCTGGAGCAGTGAAAGGGCAGCACCTCAGCTCGCTGGGGGCATTTGAGCAGCTGCACAGACAGCTCCTTGGAAGCTGAGAACACAGGGCAACTTCCCCCATCCATAAAACACACAAAGTGCTGCAGAGATTGAAATGAGATAACTCCATGGGCTCCCAGGGCATGCTGGCTGCCAATCTCCAGCGCAGAGAGGGGCAGGGAGGTGGCCAGCAATGCAGCTACAAAACAAACAGAAAAGCAAAGCAGCACTCGCCTTGCGCAGAAGAGAAGCATGGGGCATACTCACAGCAGCGCCTCGACCCGACCTGCCCTGTCGCGCTGCCATAGTCCAGCACTTGAGCTGAAACCCGAGCCTGGTGTCCCCTCTCCCAGCCCTCCTTGGTTAACTACTCCCCAGCTTTGTGAGCCAGTCAGTTACATTGCACTCTGGCTAAAAATACAGGCTCCCTCCTTGCTCCAGCGCAGCCCTGCAGGGATCCCAGACGCTAATGGAATTTGCTCATTTTCTCGCCATTATGATGTCAGACAGGATATTTACTGCCCAGCCTCCTCTGGAAAGCAGCTGGCTGCTGCTGCCAAGCGCAGGGTCTGAGTCGGAGCTGCAGGTGCCCTCAGCAGAAAGGGGGAGCTCACAAGATCCACAAAGGAGCTCAGTTTTCCATGGTGAACATGCTGCCAAGCAGGGGAGCTACTGTGTCCTTGGGACCTCCGTCCTGCAGGTGAGGCTAAGCCCGGGGGAGCCAGGCAAGCTGTTGCTTTGCTTCCCACAACCATGGGCACGTTTCAGTCATGCACATCGCATCCTAGGACGTTAAACAGCAGCAACTAGACAACACCTGCAGTCTGAGAAGAGGGGATGGCTCTACTCAGATGTGAGCAGTGGAACAAGAAACAGGTCTGTGACCCTACTGTCTTCTTGGCACTCCAGTGGCCTGTCTGGCTGCTGTGTCTATGAGTCACAATGTCACACAGGCCAGAGCAGATTAACTCAGTCATTGAAAAAGTACCCAAGGGTCAAGAAAGCAGGGCTAATTTCCAACACAAAGGCCTTCTGCATCATTCTGTAAAATAAGGGCAAGCTAGATGAGAGGAGCCCCCAGGGGTGTCTGTCAGTCACACACCCTCCTCCACTGCTTCCATTCACAGAGAAGCCATTGGTACTCCTGGGAGAGTTCATCCAACAAGACAAAGTATTCTTACTTGCTCCTTGGCCTGAACCCTTAAATGGCCACCAGATTCCTCCCCAGACAGGCACTGTGTTCCAGGAAGGTGGGAGCTTGCATGTAGACAGGCACTGATCCTGTGGGATGCTGGGCCTGACATTATCCACTGAAGGCAAAGGCAAAAGAGACTCCATGGGAGAAAGCCCAGAACCAGACTTAGCCAAGGGCTTTGTGACACCCAGGATGAAAGGCCACAGATGTGCACTAGACAGTACTCTTTTTCTCCTTTCTTTTCTGTTTTCATAGGCCAAAGCATCATCCCCAACTGCCTTCTGCTGACATCTGACTCTCTCCCTTGTCCCTTTTCCCTCCAGTCCTGAGTGCTGGGCTCTTCTAAGCAGTCCAGCCCAGCCTAGCCCGACGCAACATGCACATCAGCCTCGGCTTCACTTTGCACTCCCTGTACCAGCCTCTCAGGGGCTCACACAAACTCAGAGCCACTTTTAAAAACATAGGTCCATGTGACTAGGCAAAACCTCCCAGTGAGGGGCTGGGTTTGGCCCCATTAGCACCTCAGTCCTGATGCCTGCTCCTCTGCACAGCTACTGCTCCAGAGCACTGCCAAAGTGATCTGCAAACAGAAAAGCTAGAAAGGGTGTTTATCTAACAAACACGGAGAGATTGGGCAAATCCCTAAACCAGGACTCAGGCTGACTCCAGCTCCGTGGTGAGTGAGGATCAATATGCCAGCTCACGGCTCATTAGTACAATGGGCAGTGACAGTTCTCCTCAACTTCAGCCTGGCCTTCCCCACGCCCACCCAGCAAGCACTGCACAATGTTGATAAAGGAAGAGAGTTTCCTAGTGATGCCACCTCGTTCCATGAAACACAGACACGTTTCTATCAGCCCCAGGGAGCTCGTGGCTGTGTTTGGAAACTGTGAGCAGATAATGATGTTTGACAGGCAAACACTCAGCACTGAGCTCAGCCCCCAGGAGCTAGGGGCTCCAGAAGCTAAGACTGCTTCACTAATGTGATCTGAGCCACTTGACTAGACAGGTAGTAATGATGACTGCTCCTGAATGGCTAAAGAGCAGGCACATGCATTACATTTGTTACCCCAGTGACAGTCTCCCTGCCTCCTTGTCAAATTATGCAGCTTGGGACAGGCCTGTCATTTTCTAGCTTTGTACAGCACCTAGCACAAAGGGGCCCAACCTGTCTAGCTGGCTACACTGTAAATACTGAATAACAACATCATGGAGCACATCCATCAAATTTAACAGTGGACATCAGCTGCAAACTAAACTGGTACAGCGTCTGGTTTTTGAGAAGGAAGCCAGAAAGATCCTTTACCCTGCAATGGAGGGTAGGACCCAAGGAGCTGACCCAGCTGGGGGCATGGCCTCCTGGCGGTATAACAGAGAAGAGATCCCACACCCTCTGACCCAAACCAGGGACTGGATTTCCTAGCTGTCCAGCACATCTACTCACTGTACTCTGACCAGCCTGATAAACCCAGATGCTATTTCACACCAGGGAAAGATGCCTGAGGAAGTCAGGTTCCAAAGGGGCAGCCATGTTAGTCTAGTTCAGTAAAGCAAACAAGGAGTGCTGTAGCACTTAAAGACTAACAAATGTATATATTGCATGAGCTTACGTGGGAGAAAATCCCACTTCATCAGTGTCATGGAGACTGCAGACCGCACTCTTGGAGCCCCCCTGTTCACAACCAATCGGGATTCTGCTATGGTGGAACATTCTCCCGTCCAGCACCCGGGTCTCTATACTACCTGTAGCCAGCTCCCAAATCCAGGTTCAGAGGGTCTGACCCTTGGTCTGTCTGATCTCCTGGGGGGTGGGGTCCTCCTTCCACGAGGGTCCCAGCAGTCCCAATCAGTAGTGATGCTCAGCCAGTGTAGAAGTTAGAGGGTTTATTAGCAATCCAGGTTGCACAGCAGCTAGGACAGCTGGCTCTCAGATCAACCAGGAGGTCTAGCAGTAAACCCCCAGGAAGAGCCCCCAGAGATCCTGCCTCTCAGACTTCCATCTTCCTTCTTTCCCCTCTCAGCCCTTTGTTCTCACCATCCAGCCGCCCTGTCCCAGTCTGAACCAACCACAACATGTCACCCACAGGGGGACCAGGTAAGGTCAGACAAAGCCTCTTCCCCCCTAGTGGTACCTATAGTTATCACACACCCATGTCCCATCACCAGAATACTCCAGAATACCATCACGAAAGTACAGGAACAAGAAAAGAAGAACATTTGGGCATCGCCCCTGGCATCCCATGGTAGCCCAAGAGGTTTTCTTACTTCATCACAGTCAAATGCTTTGAAGAGGAATTCAGCAAGAGCAGGCCTTACAGCCCTTCATTATAGAGGGAGAGCTAGATGTGAGAATGGAAAGAATAGAGCTCCCTCTCCAAGGGCACCACACAGACAGAGTGTTGACAAGCATCTGGAAAAAGCACTAGCTCAGAAGATCAGTCTCTGGGAAGTAACCCTGCGCACAGATTTGTTTCTCTGGGGCCTCCCCATGGGTTTTAATTATATGACCCCCCATGCTTCTTTACTACAGAGATCCCCAGTCCCCTCCACCATCTGCAGTGGGATTGCCAAAACACAGCAAGCGGACATGCTTTCACAGTGCAAGCAGGGAACTGAAAGCATCTCTGCCCTACTCCATGGGAACACATGCGCTTATGATGAGCTGAGAAGTGGGGGATTTGCCATCCATTTGAGCTTCTACTCTGAAAGGGCCAGGGATGGGCAGCACGACTGGGGCCTGCACTGTGGAGTCTGCGTGCAAACAGACCTAAGAGCAAATCCAGAAGCAGAAGCAGCAACTAGTATTGAGTAAGATGGAATAAACGGGCTAAAGGTGTTAAGATCATATAACTCTTTAAACCCATTTATTCCATCTCAATCAGTGCAGTTATTACAAACAGTTTTCACACATTCCACTAGGCCCTTCTCCCCTAGCCAGGATCCTCTGACCATGGTTATCCCCCAGCCTGTCTGCTGCACCCTCAGAGATAGCAGACCTGCAGTGACAATGGACCCACTGCAATTTAGACATCCTTTTTCTCATGTTACATTTTACCCAGGCACCATTTCTCTGCCTCTGTTCCCTTGCCAGCAGAAAAGTGCTTCCCCTAACACCTTCCCCCCCACCAAACTGCGCCCAGCCTTTCTGTCAGCCTCAGGATCTGGGAATCCTCCCTTACAGCTGCAACCTCACTTAGCAGAACGGGGTGTTGCCTCCATCTCCCATATGAACTTGGGGAGGGGGTCTCCTGTGCAGCTGTCTGTGGGCTCACCCCAATCCTTTGTGGGGCAGTGGCTGCAGACTAGGGCTTGGTGAACACATCATGATGAAATAGGCTTTGCTCTCTCCAGGAAACTGAAAGGACAGTGTTGGCACCAGGGCATTGCTGTCCCCAAAATCGGTTCAGGGCTGGGCTGGGGGCAGGGCCAGAGAGGGCAGGGCCATGGCTGTCCCCAGGGGTGGGGCTATCACACCAAGCCCCACTATCTGCTGGGCTCCACAGCTGCGTTCCAGCCCAGGGGGCAGGACGGGGCAGGCATGTAGCTGGAGCTCCACAGGGCCCTGGCCACATGCCAGCCTGCCCCACCCCTGGGACAGAGTGGCCGGGGGGGGAGGCCCACACAGGCCAATTGACCCTGGGCCCCGCCCCCCCACCGGGATGGCTCTGGGTGGGCTGGCAGCAGCCAAGCCCCAGATCCCTGGGCCCCAGAGGGAGGCTGCATTGAGCTGGCGGTGGCCGGGTCTCCAGTCTCTGGGAGACCCAGGGCACTGGTGCTGAGACTCGGGGCATAAGCCCCATGTGCCCAGTGCTAGCGATGCTCCTGGCTGGCACAAGAACAAATAGCTACAACCTGGCCACGAACCAGCTCAGGCTGGCAATCAGAAGGAGGCTTCTCAGCAGTAGAGGGGCGAGGTTCTGGTACAGTCTCCCCATCAGAGCTGTGGAGCCAAACAACTGGTTCCATGAGATAGCTTAAGACACGTGTGAGTGTGATTGTCTGGTAAGGCTGCTCGTGATGGAAGAGGCCAGGCTCAGCAACCCTGGGGCTCATTTTCAGTTTATCTCCATGTTCCAAAAAGCCAGTCACCAGGACAGTCAGGAAAAGACTCCTCCAGAGGGCAGTGGTCTCCTTCCTCTGAAGAATCAGGGATGGCCACAGCTGGAGCTGGGACACTGGAGAGGATGGGCCAGGGCTCTGGGGTGGCACCCAGCATCTTCTCTTTCTCAGGTGCTGGACTGGCTAGTTCTTACTGACATGCTTGGGGTCATGCTGATCATGTATGCAAGGTTGAGGAGGAATTTACCCCCAGGCCAGACTAGCAGTGACCTTGGGGGGTTTTCACCTTCCTCTGCAGAACAGGGGTCCACTTGCCAGGATTATACATCATTATACCTTGCAAGTTGCTATACCTCACCTAATTATTTGGGTTGCACTGGGACTTCTCGGTCCTTCCTATTCTATGCCTGCAGCAGGCAACGGCCTAGTCTCCTGATGGCTGTGACACTTCCATCTCATTTCAGTTGTTGGGTTTAGTGGTGGTGGGGAGAGGCTGGCTGGGGTTGGTGCCCATATGGGAGGTCAGACTAGAATAGCTGGTGGTCCCTTCTAGCCCTGAACTCTAGGGATACATCTATACCTCAATAAAAAGCCTGCAGTGCTGTGTCTCAGAGATCAGGCCGGCTGACTTAGACTTGAGCTACAGAGATAAAAACAGCAGTCTTGGAATTTGGGCTCATGTTTGGGTTCTGAGACCCACCCCCACCCCCACACCACCACCAGTGCAGGGACTCAGAGAACACCCTCCATCTGGGCCTGAACATCTACCTTGCAGGTTGATACTCTATAGCCTGAGCTACGCATCAGCTGAGTCAGGTCAGCCATGTGGCCGTTTCCTTGGACCGCAGTCATTTCTGGTGAGGATGCACACGCACCACGGCTGGCTCTAGCAGAGGAGTTATTGAGTGAAGTTTCCCTGGACTGCTCCGAAGTGGAGAACTCAAAAGTAATAACAGTACACTTCAAGCGCCCATCTCCTCTGTGTGCTCCTATCAGCGAGGTACTGAGCAGCTCTTGCTGACATTGGCTTTCTGCAGCTTGGGAACAGCTTGTGCAGCCATGCTTCAGCTTGGTTAATTAGACACCAGATGCGACAGAAAGCTGTTCCAATCCCAGGAGTGATCAGGTCAGTGCCCTGCCCCAAACCCACCTCATCCATGCCCTGTAAGATGCTTCAGAGATGGACCATGCATGCTAGCAAAGGACAGAGTGCATACTGGAGTCCCCCACAGCCTGGCAGCGCCCCTAGCTCAGAGACAAACTGCCGTGCTAAGGGGAAGGAGCAGATTCATCTTTGTCTCCATTTGGGTGCCCTCTGTGCTCATCAGCACCAGACGTGAGCCATGGCAGCCAGCAGAACCAAAATGAAGAACAGTGAGGCCTATATGTTGTTGGACAGCACTGGCCATGGATAACAAAGCTGCCAGAGAATCCAGTAGATGACATGAAACAAAGCCAGGGCACTGCAGACTTGTGAGCTACGTTCACACACAGGGGGTTATTTCGATCAAAGTTGTTTCAAAACAACTTGTATCGAAATAAGGGGTTATTTCGAAATAAGTTAATTCGAATTAACAGTTTGTTAATTCGAAGTAAGGAAAGAAGCTCAAAGTGAAATAGCAGGTTCAGACAACAGTTATTTCGAAACAAGTCACCGTTGTTTCAAAACAACGTGCTCAGACGGCATTGTTTCGAAACAATCGTTTTGAAACAACGTTGTTTCGTCCTCACATGGGGTTTAAGTTATTTTGAAACAACGCAGTTGTTTCGAGACAATGGAACACGTTGTTTCGACACAACCGTGCGTCATGTGAACAGAGTAATTCTTATTTTGAAACAACCTCTGTTGTTTCAAAATAAGAGTGCTATGTGAACACACCCTTGGAGTTAGCAGTGCAGCAGGACTCCTGGCCTGTCCCGGGAGACCAGTGCAAGATTCTTCCCTTCAGTGCATTAGTCAATGCTTCATCCCATACACTATGGCTCGGTGCCAACACAGCGTGCTCTGTTCTACAAAGCACTGACAGAGAAGGAGAGAAGGCCCCTGCTTGAAGAAGTGGATACCCACCATTCACTGGCATGGCTTCCACCAACTCCCTGGCATATTACTCTGCTGTCTGACAAGTGGCTCCAGAGGGAAATGGGTTCTGAGGTTCAGTCCTTGCTTCATTTCAATCCGATGCGTCTAGCTTCACCTTAAACAATTCCTCTTCCCCTGTGTTCACCTTTCACATAGCTGGTCAGTCATCACAGATCCCACAGGCTGAGTTTGTCAACCACTTTCCCTCCAGACCACCCTCTTCTGCTTTTCTCAATTCAGCTCCCCAGTGACAGCAGCAGTGGATAGTCCAAATGATCCCTGCCCATGGCAGGCATGTATTAACAGATGTTGCCTCTCTGGTATCAAGGTGCCCAAATCAGGAGCAGAGGCCTTTCCCACCCTGCTGTCTACATCACATTAGAACACATGCTAGTTTTTGCTCACAGAAGATATGGGCTATCAAGCCTCATGCAGCGTTGGCTGGCAGCCCTGGGCTCCACATGACCAGCTGACATGATGTGAAATGAACAGCTCTGCCTGTGCTCATGCTACATTGGGTTTTACATAGGGCTGGATTTCCAGTGAGGCGCAGAACGCACGTGCCTGAAGTGCTGGCATTCTAGGTGAGCCTAAACAGTGGTAGATTCCCTAGAGTTCAGGCAATTTGGAAGCCCTGCCCCCTGCTTCTTTTCTTCCCCTGGGGGTCTGCTTCCTGATCAGGCCAAAAGCTGGGGTCCAGGGATGACCCTACCCCCCCTGCCTGGAGCTGGCCAATACTGAGGCAGTAGCTCTTCCTCTCTCTCCACTATTCATTTTGGGATGTCCACAGTGCAGCGTCAACCCTAGTGCATGTTGAAATCATTGGCATCATGTACCAACAGCTGATATGTAAAGGAGCTGGTCAAAGGGCTGAACAGGGTTCCCAGGAATCATAGAATCATAGAATCATAGGGTTGGAAGGGACCCCACGAGGTCATCTAGTCCAACCCCCTGCCAAAAAAAGCAGGACCACTCCCATTAGATCATCCCAGTCAGTGTTTTGTCCAGCTGGGACTTGAACACCTCCAGAGATGGAGATTCCACCACCTCCCTAGGCAGCTTATTCCAATGCTTCACCACTCGCCTAGTAAGGAAGTTTTTCCTAATATCCAGCCTGGACCGCCCCAGCTGTAACTTGAAACCATTGGTTCTCGTTCTGCCCTCTGTTACCACCGAGAACAGTCGAGCTCCCTCCTCCTTGGAGCAACCCTTCAAGTAGTTGAAGGTTGCTATCAAATCCCCCCTCAGTCTTCTCTTCTGCAGGCTAAATAAGCCTAGTTCCTTCAGTCTTTCTTCATAGGGCTTGTGCTCCAGCCCTTTGATCATTTTGGTTGCCCTCCTCTGGACTCTCTCTAATTTGTCCATGTCCTTTTTGTAGTGGGGAGCCCAAAACTGGACACAGTATTCCAGATGTGGCCTCACTAGTGCAGAATAGATGAACAGAGGAAGAGATGAACAGAGACACAGGAGCAATGCAATGGCCTCACTGAACCATCAGTTGAGGTTGGGGAAGCTGGACAACTTTTTCCCATAGTCAGCACAGCTGGGGCTGATGCTCAGAGCATGCCCAGAAACAGCGGTCACACTACCATTGCGGGAGGAGACTTTCTCCCCCTGTATGGCTAAGCAAAGCTTCCAAAAGCTATGGGGCAGGAAAGAAAGCTACTACCAGGTTGCTGTCTGGGGGAAAGGAAAGAGTTTGCTAAATGTGGAGTCCCAGGGAGGCTGTCATGCTATGGCCTGTAGATGTTGAAGAATACTAGCCAGGCAGCGCAGAGACAAGCTAACAGCATGCACAATGCTGGAGAAAACCAAAGTCCTGAAACAGGAAAGCCAGACAAGGAAGTCCAGGCATCTAAATACAGATCCCGGTTGCCAGTCTCATCTCACCTCATCTGGGCCAAGGGAGAGCAATGCTACCAAGCTGCATACAGGGATGGATGGCTTAAAAACTATCACAAAGCTCTCAGCTCTTCAACTGCTGGCTAACAAACCCAAACCAATGCACAGGCTATGAGAGATCTTCTGGAGTATGGCAAGCAGTTGGCTCCAAGGGTTGTGTGTGTTATACCCCCCATCAGCATAAGAGACATTTCACCTTGCATTTTGCACAAAGTCCCAGATCATCCATTGACCAAATCCACATTGTTCTACAAAGATTTTCCATTAAGTCCTAGGGTTCCAGACACCACTTAACAGACAGTATGGCAGGTGACGGATTAACACAGACCACTGTCCTATAGGGATCAAGGACAAACCCTCATCACTGGTGAGGTGGACAGATGTTGTCATTCCCTGGTTACAGAGAAGGAGATCAAAGGCACAAACATGAAGCTATTTGTTCAAGTTCCAAAGGAGCAGTTGTGTTAGTCTAGTGCAGTAAAACGAAGGAGTAGTCCTGTGGCACTTATAGACTAAATTTTGTTATACAAAGTGGGATTTTCTCCCATGAGAGCACATGCAATAAATAAATGTTAATCTTTAAGTGCCACAGGACTCCTTGTTTGTTTTATTTGTTCAAGGTCTCTCAGCAGATCAGTCACAGAGGCAGGAGCAGAACTTGGGACTGACTCCCACTATCACATGCTCCTAGTCTCTTGCCAGGGTACACAGACCCAGCAGGGATATGGGAAAAGAAATAATTTTTCAAATATTTCAGTTTTTAAAGGGTGTGTCATTTGGGGGTCCAAGTTCTCAAGAAATGCCTCTAATTTCTTCCCTTTTAAATGTACACATGCGGCAGTCGTTTGCCACCACAGACAGTTACTCAAAAGATGTTGGTGACTGCTGTCAGGCAACAAACTGACTGCAGCCTGCCATTGACATATGCACAGTGCAGTTCAAGCCCAGTTGGCTAGATCCTTGGTTAGTAGTTTGGGGTTTTAAACAGCTTCTGTGGCTCATGATTAGAAATGCTCTTCAGCACCCCTGTGGGTAGGTTCCCTGTGGCTGGCAGCTGCAGCCAGAGCAGGTTTGGAGGATGGGTTCCAGAAGCAGCAATTCAGAGGGAACAGCCCTCATACCATAGATATCATATCCCTTTGATAAAGGAGCCGAGCCCCTCACGTAAACCCTACTACTGGGAGAACATTTGTTCCAAGTCTGCTCCCAGTTGTCACTCATGCATGGTATCAAGGAGAACCAAGAAAAGCTTCTTGGATCCCCTCTGTTCACAGCCAGTCAGGACTCTGCTACGGTGGAGCCTTCTCCCATCCAGCACATGGGTCTCTATGCTACCTGTAGCCAGCTCCCAAATCCAGGCTCAGAGGGTCCGACCCTTGCTCTGTCTGGTCTCCCTTGGGGAGGGGTTCCTCCATACACAAGGGTCCCAGCTGTCCCAATCAGCAGTGACACTCAGCCAGTGTAGAAGTCAGAGGGTTTATTAGGATTCCAGTTTGCACAGCAGCTAGGACAGTTGGCTTTCAGATTAAAAAGGAGGTATAGCAGTAAACCCCCTGGACGATCCCCCCAGAGATCCTGCCTCTCTGAGTCCTGTTTCCCTACTACCCTCCTCCTCTCTCAGCCCTTTTTTCTCCTCCCCAGCCAGCTACCCTGCCCCTCGTCTAAACTAGCCACAACCTGTCACCCACAGAGGGTCCAGATAATGTCTGACTTAAGCCTCTTCCCCCCTAGTGGTACCTATAGTTATCCACCCCCACATCCCATCACCAGAATACCCATGTTCCATCACCAAAGTACAGGAACAGAAAAGAAGAACATTTGGGCATCACCCCTGGCATCCCACAGTAGCCTAAGAGGTTTTCTTACTTCATCACACATGGATTTTCTAAGTAGCAGGAGTAAGAGCCTATTCCATTATTCACCAATCATCACGGGGGTCTTGAGCAATAGTGGGGCTATCAGCGGACAAGCAGAGGGGTTAGTAGAACTGGCACCCTCACATGCAGCAGCAGCCTGGGACTCTGCCCTTCCACAGAGGTCACCCACGACAATGAGTTAACACGCTGCAGCTCACATGTGCATGGACCATGCACAGCCCAGTGAAACCAAACTGCTCACTCCCACTTGGTGCTAGCAGGAGCTTCTGCTCTCTGCATCCTGAGCAGAAATGCTATTTTTATAGCACCAACAAGCAGATAAGATCTGACTTAAGCCAATTCTCCAAAGCTTCTTGTTCCTGCTTTACACCTCTTAATACAATGTAATAGGATTTACAGCTGCTTAGAAGAACACAGCAGCAGTGTGACTACTTGATGAAATGCACTTTTTTTCCATAGATCCTGACAGCAAATAAACATAGATGAGTCTTTGAACAGACAGGGGTCTACAGAGACCACACCAGGAAAACTCCATGCACATAAGGTGTGTGACAGGTGGCCGGCCACTTGCTGGTCAAAAAGAGGGACAATGTCTGACCCCTTCCAGTGAAGGGCACGTACAGCAAACCTAGCCTCTAGGCCATTCCAGACACTGCACATTGCCCCCACGCCAGTCCTGAGGAGCGGTCCTGGGTTCCAGCACCACTGATGGTGCCACAGACCAAAATCCTGTTCCTTCCAAACTCTGTGGCCAGGGGAAGGCTTTTAGAAGTTGCTCACAAGTAAGTTAATTTTTACAATCTGTTCCCACTCATTTTTTCTAGCCCTGCTTCAACAGGACTAATTCACACTTCCTCTGCCTGGATGCAGTGGGCAGAAGCCCTGAGCAAGGAGGTGTCCATTAGGATCTGTACAGCTGTGACAGATCACTGCCAGCGACGCAGGCTCTCACATGCCATCCTGGCTGCTATGCAGTGGGGACTGCTTGCTAAGCCTTGGAGGGAAGAAGGCACAAAGTCAGGCTGCCTGTAGCTCAGCTCTTAAACATAGCCCCACTTGCATCAGCAACGGAGCAAGGAAAGCTGCTGTTCACATAGCTTCAAAGGACAGGCCCAGCGCATCAGCGAAGGTGGATGGGGACTTCATAGACCCCACCCAATGTGCCTGACTGACCTGGGGCTTTAGGTGGGCAGCAAAGAGGACAACGGAGCAGTAGCAGCAGCAGCTCTGACAACTGAGAAATAGCTGTCAAAAAGAGGAAGGATGGTCTTGCTATTAGTCTCTAGCCTGGAAATAAGGAGCCCTGGGCTCAGTTCCCAACTCTGCCACTGATTCCCTGGGTGACCACAGGTGGGTCCTCCATCTGTGAAACTATTCACCCCCTGTCTCTCATCTGTTGAGTCCACAAACTCCCTGGGGCAGTGATGGTCTCATCACGTGCACCGCATGGCTTTCAGACAGACATACACACCAAGCAGGACAGCTAAAGAGTCACACCACAAGCTTTCTCACAGGCTCCAAGCCACAAGAACCCTGCCAATACTCACTTTCCTCAGGTGCAGCAGGATCGGCACGCCTGGTGAAAGAAAAGCCTCCATCTCCGTGATCTGGGTCAGGGACAGCACAGTGAACTCTGCCTCCAAAACAAGTGCCTGAGCTCCCCACAGCCACTGGGCTTTATCAGCCGCAAGCTACTCTATCGCCACATACATGTGCAGATCCAGATAGGAGGGTCCTGCCTGGGTACTGGAGATTACAGGGGCAGCTCCATGGTAAACAGCTGCTGGTCTCTGCTCAGAGTGTTCTAGGACAGGGTGTCTGAAACACACTTCTAAACACAGGCATCGGGCCTCAGGCATCCAAACCCTGCTTTCCAAACAGGAGAAGTGCAGGGCAGACATCAGAAACATTAGACACAGTCAGACCAGAGTTCTTCAGCCAACAGCTCCACAGGCCCTCAGCACTTGAGGTGATGCTGTCTGGGCAGGTCATGACACCCAAACCTACTGAGGGTGCTCACAGAACAGCCTGAGCCAACCACTGAATGGATGCTGGTAAGTCAGCTGAGCCTAGGGCTACCAGATACCAAAGCACAGAAAGGAGGACAAGGAAGTGCAGAAAGGAGGACATTGGAGGACACATGGCGAAAAATGTAGTATTAATGTAATATTCTTCAGTTTTTAGGGGGCCCTGGAACACTTCCCCCTAAAACTAAGGTATTCCATGGCATTCCAGCATACTTTACCCCTATAAGTAAAAAGCCAGACAAAATCATGTATTTTAAAATGCCTGCCAGATGGAGGACATGAAGGTAGAAAGGAGGACATGTCCTTGTGATGAAGTAAGAAAACCTCTTGGGCTACTGTGGTTCTTCTTTTCTGTTCCTGGTCTTTGGTGATGGGACATGGGGGTGTGATAACTATAGGTACCACTACGGGGGAAGAGGCTTTAGTATGACCTTACCTGGACCCCCTGTGGGTGACAGGTTATGGCCGCTTTAGACCAGGGGCAGGGCAGCTGGATGTAGAGGAGAACAAAGGGAGAAGGAAGATGGAGGTCAGAGAGGCAGGATCTCCAGGGCTCGTAGTGGGGGGTTTACTGTCAGATCTCCTGGTTCATCTGAGAGCCAACTGTCCTAGCTGCTGTGGAAACTGGATTACTAATAAACCCTCTGACTTCTACACTGGCTGAGTGTCACTGCTGATTGGGACTATTGGGACCCTCATGGAGGGAGGGAATCCCCCCCAAGGGAGACCAGACAGAGCAAGGGTTGGACCCTCTGAGCCTGAATTTGGGAGATGGCTACAGGTAGCGTGGAGACCCATGCTGACGGGAGAAGGCTCCACTGTAGCAGAGTCCTGACTGGCTGTGAACAGAGGGGATCCAAGAGACTTTTCTGGGTTCTCCATGACTGTCCTCCTTTTCAATTTTAAAAAGGGATAGCCGTGTTAGTCTAGTCCAGTGAAAAAACAACAAGGAGTTGTGTGGCACTTTAAGACTAACAGATTTATTTTTTGCATGAGTCCTCCTTTTGCCTGACATCTGGTAACCCTAGCTGAGCCCAGCCCTGGGAAAGTGCTGCAGAGGGCTCAGAATGCTTGTGTTACAAAGAGAGGCAGGTTAAATCCCACCAGGGGCTGTGCTCAACCTTACAACAGCACCTGAGAGCTGAGGCCCTATTAGAAAAGGTTTCCATCACAAAAACAATTCAATAAATAAAATAAACCACCTTTACATGTGCACATGAGCTCCTCCTGTGGTGGGCTCCATCTGGCCATCCCAAGTACCTGCTTGTGCTGGTGACTGCATGGGAGCCAGGCCAGCATAGAATTTGAGTCTGCTCCTCTGCCACTGTGCTCCTGCAAAAGGCTTGGTCCATGGCGCTGCGTGCAAGCTGAGCACTGGGATGGCAGGTGAGAACTGATGCTACTTTTCTAACCAAAGCAGCTCTCATGGGCTAGAATCCTGAAGGCCAAGTTTCAGCCAATGTCATCGGAAGCAGCACTACCCCTCGTCTCCCTCTCCAGCCCCCAAGGCTCTCATGGAAACAAAAACAGAATCTGCACACCAGCAAAAGGCACCACAACACAGCAGGCAAATGATTCCTAGAGCCAGAGCGCTAGTCGCAGGCAGCTCCTGCATTGCCACTGCCACCCTAAGTATGTGTTCATTTCAGGAGCTCCAGCTCATCCTTGTTAGTAGCTTTTGTTCCTTCCCCCTCTTCCACTTTAAGCTGCAAACTTAGCTGATGGGAACAATTCACTTGCAAGACTCATCTTCATTGGAAGTGAAGAGTAAACAACCAAGTCTTTTGTCCTCTTTAATGTTCCACTCTAGTCTATCTGGTGTTGATGGGCCTTTCTTGTCCATCTATGGCAGGGGCTGGCAACCCAAAAGAGCAGAAAAGCCATTTCCCCCCACCCTCCCACCAGAACCACATGAGCCCGAGCCATCCCAGCAGCTGCGCCATAGCCCCTAGCACTGGGGGGAGGGGGGTGCAGGCAGGGCCATCCCTAGGGGGGACCTGGGCCCAGGGCAAATCAGTTTGTGCGCCCCCCCCTTTAAACTTTGCAGGCAATATTCCCTTTAAGCCAGTGGTTCCCAACCTGTTGTCTGGGGACCCCCAGAGGTCCACGGACACATTGCAGGGGGTCTGCAGAGTCTCTCCCTACCTGGGGCCAGAATCCAGCTACAGCCCTGATGCTCCCTGCCAGGGCTGCCTTTCCCCGTCTGTGGCTGTATCCTGGCAGGGGAATGGAGCCACAGCAGCTACCCAGCAGGGGCCAGGGCAGGGGACCACAGCCGCCGTGGCTCAGCTCCCCGGTCGTGCGGGCAATGGTGGTGGCAGCGCTGCTCACCAGCTGTCTCACTGGTGCTGGTCAGAGTCTGCCCGTGCAGGCCAAATTACATAATCAGCTGGGGGGTCTGCAGAGATTTTTTTTTTGCTACAAAGGGGTCCCAGCCTGAAAAAGGTTGGGAACCACTGCTCTAAGCTGATGATGCAGCTGAGCAAGTTCCCAGCTGGTTCTCCAGGCCCCAACGGGCTTCTTCCCTGCTGCCCGCTGGCTCCCCAAGTGCACCCATAACTTGTTCAGCTGCATCATCAGTTTAGAGGGAACACTGGGCAGTGTCATAATTTTTCTTTAGTAAAATCATAAATGTCTATCCCTCAGGCTAAAAAGTTGCAGAGAGAAGCAGAAAAACATGACCTGACTTTATCCTAAAGGCTCAAAACCCAGAAGTCAAAGAAAATAGCGCCCCCTCATTTATTATTTCTTTAAACATCTATTTTATGTGAGTTTTAATGATATATTTAAGCCAGACTTGTGACTATTTTTGATGTTTGGGTAGGCAATACTGAATGTGTCATGGTGATGTTTCATCAGCCTCACAGCCAAGAAGACAGGAGCTTTGTGGTTCTGATTTTCTGTTCAAGATGGGCACATAATTTTACAAGTTTAATAATTTTTCTTAGATTAAGTTTTTGTTAAATTGAAAATTCAGAGAGAGAAAGACTATTTTTGGATGATATCATGAAATAAATCCAGCCCCTCTCTCACCTTAAAGCACTGGATTCCAATTGTCTAATGTATGTTATTTCCTTTATGCTGCCTGACTCTCTCCTTTCCCATCTTATTTTAATATATGTATTCAGACATTCCTCATTGCTTTGCAGGTGATGTAAGTAATGAAACTCAGGTACTGTTTGAGGATGAGAGGAAGAAACAAGGGACCTTTGGCCTCCTCTCAGATACCCTGATGTAAAACAAACAAGGAGTCTTGTGGCACTTTTAAAGATTTTAAAAATTTATTTATTTGTTAGCTTGTAAAAGTGCCACAAGACTCCTTGTTTGTTTTACATCAGGGATTCCTTGTTTGTTTTGCTAAACTAGACCCACAGGGCCACAGCTGCTTTCCTCTTTGCCATGCTTTGGAACTGGTGCTCTGACTGCAATCAGTGACAATGGGGCATACTTACAGTGCAGAAGGAAGGACAAAAAACTTCTTTAATGTGTTGATTGATGGCCATTAACCCTAAAAACCCAGTATTTCCATATAAGCGCTAGCCTGGGGTCTTCTCTCTCAGGTATAATAGATCATTATCTGCACAGAGAAGTTTGCTCAAAAAGACATCCCTGAAGACTGAAAACTCTTGTTAAGTGTAGGGGAAAAGTTCCTTAATATCTCAAACGCTTTCTAGAGATGCTGATGTAAATTCAAAGAGAAGGTCCTGATTTGTAAAGGTTGGGGATGTGACATTCTCCTGACTTTGTCCCCGTTTGCTTGACTGAGGCTGGCCCCATAAGTTTTATCTCAACACTTGCCCTTTCTCTTCCCCTCAGGGAGCAGTTGTGGGAAGGTGGCTACTTAAGTGAAGAGTTCCTGTAACCAAACACTGCCTGTCTGAGTTCCCTTCCCCCTTCCCTGACCAGCGGGAGCTGCTCCCTGGGCAGGCTAGCTCCTCAGCTTGAAGAAGGTCCCTGCTCCCTTACTCCCCCCGGTTGTGTGGGACCCCCAAAAGCACGGGGCCCCCCAAAGCACAAGGCCTAGGGGGGTTGCCCCTTTTGCCCGCCCTTAAGGACGGCTCTGGGTGCGGGCAGCATGTGCTTCCTCCATCCCTCCCTCTGTTAGTGGGGTGAAGCAGCGCTGCCCTGCCTACCTCCCAATCTGCTGTCCCTTCCAAGAGCAGCTGGTGGAGAGCTGCAGCCAGGGCCGGCTGAAGGGGCTGAGGCACCCCAAGCCAAATTTTGATTTGGCGCCCCCCCTTCTCATTCATGGAGGTTGAAAATGGTTTTCCAAAGTGCATAAAACTCCAGCGTCTGCCTGCAGAGGGATTTAAAGTGCACTCTGCCTACATGACTTAAGCTGCAGGTTGACTAACAGTGCCTGAGCTGCTAGGAAAGAGTTGAGGAGCCAGGAGCCAGCCTGATCTTCAGGGGGGCTAGGCACCCCAAAGAACTGTCACTTGAACCCATGTCTGTCTCTTGCCTCACAGTAGAGCTGGCCCTGGCTGCAGCTTGTGGAGGCGGGGCCCTGGAATGGCCCACTCCACAGAGTTCAGGCTGCTTCAACCCGACCACCCCAGGGCTGAACGGGCCTGATCCAGGGCCTGGGAGCAAGGCAGCCTCTGTTCAGGCCTGGAATGGCCCCAGGTCCAATTGGCCTGAACTCTGTGGAGGGGCCATTCCAGGGCCCTGCCTCCACAAGCTGCAGCTCTCCGCTGGCCACTCTTAGGAAGGATGGGCGGTTGGGGGTAGGTAGGGCAGTGCTGCTCCACCCCACCAGTGGAGGGAGGGATGGCGTGCCACCTGTACACCCCCTGCCAGAGTTAGGTGCTGCGGCATGCCTGCTGGGCTGCTTCCGGCTCATGCAGTTGTGGTGGGAGGGTGGAGACAAACCCAGCGACCCTGAGATGGCCATGATGCTGGGGCCAGCTGGGAGTCCCTGGAGCACACCTGACTCCCTAGAAGAGATTGTCAGGAAGCCAGAAGGGGACGCTCAGGAAGCCACAGGAGCCTGCTTTGTTGATCCCCGATCTATGGGATGCCAACATTTCACCCTGGTTAATCCCTCTTCCCTGTAGTGCTTTTGAGTCTCACAGTGCAAATTCTCCAATACTGCCTTGCACAATGTGATACAGATGTCACAAGTGAGTTTAATGCAGACTGCCGCTTACAACTGTTCCATAAAATCTCAACACATTCTCATAATTCTGATACCTCACTTAACAATCCCAGCACACAGGTGAGCCAGGCTCAGCCCATCTGTGGATTGGTCAGCATCCAGCTAAAGAATGGGGACCTTGGCATCAGCTGGCAGCTAGTCTCCCAGTGTGACACTGTAGTTCCTGTTCTTGTCTAGGTATGAAAGATGATGCCATAGTGATTCCACCACCTGCAGATGATCATCCTCCCTGCACAACTGACATCAGTAGAGGTGAACAATTGCTAGCAATGTTTGCATGGTTTCCCTGGTGTCAAGTGACTACCACTTTTGGGCTCCCTTTCAGATTTTTACGCTCATGAGCAGAAGACACTGCCGAGTTCTGCAGCTCCAGAGAAGTTATTGTGTGGAGACGCTCTGTCAGACACTGTCCTGATAGCTCTGGGAGATGCCCTGAGCATGAGAACCAGCAAGAAACACATGAGAAATAGCAAATAAACCCTTCAGAGAACCAAAACAAAGAAGTTCTGTGGCACTATTACAGACTAACAAATTTAGTTATCACATTAACTTTCATGAGTGTCATCCCACTTCAACAGATACGTGCAATGGAAAATGTGACATGTTAGCTGCAAATAAATAATATACAATAGAGAAGGGTGGGTCTCAAGATAAATTAAAATGCAACAGGATAGACCACTAGCCTAGCTCTGCAGAGTAAACAAGGTTTGTTTTGATTCAATGTGTAAAAGGAAACACAGAGGTGTAATTGAGAGCTGAGAAGAGTATTCAACCCAGTCTGAAGGTATCTAGTTTGCATATGGATGTGCCGCAGAGCTCCATCTTTGTTTTGGTTTTGCTGGAATAGAGTAACAGGGCTACCCCTCTGGAACTCATCACCTTCAGGGAACATGTTTTTAGAGAGCCTGTTGTGCTCTGTGAGGCCAGAATGAGGGACCTAAAATTAAATCACTTGCCTGCTGCATAACATAGCACACCTACAGCATTGGTGCTGTTACCACAGGCAATGGTGCTCCAGATGCCAGTGCAGCCTGATGACCCCAAACTCCTCTATGGTATCTAGCATCCTGCATCTCATGTCAATGTCAGTTGGTACTGTCCCACTGTTCAGTGACAAACCCACATTGGTACAAGTGCACAAATGTCTCTTGTGTGTGATGCTGGACCTGAAACTTGCCCCTTCTAGTATATTCAGTGATTTGAGGAGACATTTGCAGACTCCTAGGGCCAAATTCAGCCATCAGCTGCACTCCTGCCAGCCTGTGAAAATCACTGGACACCTAGTGGTAATGGGCTCTGTCATTTGCTCTCTCTTCTCACCAGGAAACCAGAGTCTGTCTTCTGGTTTGATTTAATAAATTAATCCCCAATTGTTTTTGTTGCTATTTGTAGATGAAACAGACTTTGTTCCCAGAGGAACCATTCTCCTTGCTATATTAATTGCATTCCCATTTTAACTGAACTTCCTAAAATTTTCCATTGATCCATGTATTACACTTCACCTCACTCACTAGTACATTAGTTGCAATGAGCCCCATTTCTGAACTCCTTTCTGCCTTACCTAACTCCAGATAGGCCACAGCTGCAGAGCAGGGGGTGAATGCTCTTCAAGAAAAGAGCCTTAGAAACCTGCCATCAGCATCCTCTTTCTACACCAGGGGTCTCAAACTCAAATCACCATGAGGGCCACATGAGGACTGCACAGGTCCACATGAGAACTAGTACATTAGCCTGGGGGCCACACCCCTTAAACCTTTTCATACAATGATACTGCAAATATTGGTAACAATAGTATCATTGCGGGCCGCAGAAAATATCTTTAGGGGCTGCATGCAGCCTGCGGGTGGCGTTTTTGAGACCCCTGTTCTACACAGACAAGAGTAAAAGCTCCGAGGCAGCTTAATGTTCTGCGGTAAGCTAGCACAAAGGAAAGCAATCACTTCTGAGAAGCTAGAGCCTAGAAGGGTTTAAAACTTCAACACTATCATAGCCCTAATATGTCTGTCCAGGTCAGAGTCTGGAAAGTAGCCTCCAGTGGATGAGCATTTCAATCTTCCTGATCACTCCCTTGACGATTTACTAATTGTGGTGCTCAGACAGATTAATACCAGATCAAGGCTTCCAAGAGAAGCTGCTGAGATCCAATTTATTTGCAAATTTGACTGCATTGCTTCAGGGTTCAATAGGGACTTTGAATTTTTCTCTGATTACAACAGGTGATTTGACCTCATCTTCCTCTATATGCTGTTCCCCAGCATTTGAATCTTTACAACTGCTTTGATTTGCTGTTAGTGTGTGATCTGATCCCATGACTTACACCCCCCTGCATTTATTCTCTGCCATTCTGTAAGTTCCCCCATCTTCAAAGTGTCTGATGAAGGGGGATTTTCTCCCACGAAAGCTCATGAAATAAATAAATTTGTTAGTCCTCAAGTGCCACAAGACTCCTTGTTTGTTTTTCCAAGAAAATCAGTGCTCCTTGGGAGATTGACAACCACCAAGAACATGTCTACACTGGAAATTAGACACCGTGGCTGGCCTGTGCCAACTGACCTGGGCTCCTGGGGCTCAGGTTGTGGGGCTCTTTAATTGTGGTGTAGACATTTGGCCTCAGCCTGGCGCTTAAGCTCTGGGACCCTCCCATCTTGCAGGGTCCTGGCCCCAACTTCTGCAAACAGCCCCACAGCCTGAGCCTTAGACACCTGGCACTGGCCAGCTGTGGGGTTTTACTTGCACCGTTGACATACCCCAGAGGACTCTCTCAAGACCCTAGGCCCCATGTGGGAATGGTGAGAGGATCACTGACTGTGCTTTACCATCCCTTGAGCTTTGGTGTCGGAGCACCTGGAGTTCTCCTTAGAGACCCATGAAAACTAAGGACAGCTGCACAAGAAAGGGAAGAAAGCCAAACTGGAACAAACAGGAGTGTTTGCAAAGAAAAGCCATTTACAATGCACACAACAAGATGCCATTTAAAGAAGGAAACAGAAGGACAAGAAAACTCTCAATTATGAATGGGGGGGGAGGCACTTTGCAAACTAGGATCCAAATCTGCGCTAGAAAAAAAACGTAGTTCCATTAGTTTCAGATGTGTGCATGTATTCCAGTTGCAACTGCAGGAGGAATACTGGGGTGGCAGAAAGCAGGTACCATTGCAGGATTTGATCAGGACCCTAGCATTCAGAGCCAGGTTTTTGAGACAGGAGCGAGAAGGAAAAGGTGACCTGCAAAATAACTTTTTCTTTAGCTACAAAGTGCTTTTTTAAAGATGCAAAGTTCTGAGTTTCTCTTGAGAGACTTTGAAGAAAACCTTGAACTGTGTTCTCATATAACCCTGACAGAGTCCAAAGCTGCTTCCTCCGTCTGGCTATCTTCCATGGAACTAGAGCAGAACTCCAGGCACACCTGCTTGACTGTTTGTTGCCTGTTGTGAAGATGAAAGACACTGTTCTCAGCTTTTCTTTTTCTTTCACTTAAGAGAGTAGGGAGGCTGTGTGGCGAAGAGCTCTTCAATATACTGCCTTGGGGAAGTGTAAATGCCTTCCTTTAACAGCTTTCTATGTTATTTAGGGAAAGCCATGTGTTTTGCTGCACGGATGAACAGGAACTCTATGTATGTAGTATCTTTCTGCATTTAACCAGCTTGCAGAACAGTGCTCTCCAAGTGGTGCATCAGATTCATTTGGAAGGTGATCGCACTCTTCCCATCAGACATTCACAATGGATTCCTGGCTGTTGGGACAAGACTGTACCTGTGACGTAAAGTGAATTTACCATGCACCCCTGTGCATCAACAGCTAATTGGTCACTGCACAGTATTAACTCTTCAGTCCTGTCTAGTGGAGCATGATCCCTGGTTTCCACTCACACTCCTGTGGCTTCAGCGAGCCACCTGGATCCCAAGTTTAGCATGTATTGGTTTAAAGCTGAGCCAGCAGCTGAAGATAAATCACTGAAACACTTCACAATTCCATTGTTGCTGCCTACCCATGGATAAAGCATGGCTCTTAGCTAGGTGCAAGGAGGGAAATGAAATGGAAAAGCTTGCACCCATCACTCAGGCAGGAATGAGATCAGCAATGCTCTGCAATGCTGCATACAGCCCTGTACAACATAGCAGGAGGCTCTTCAGAGTCTGGCAGCCGTCTTTAATTCAGAAAGCACTTCCGTTCACAAATCTTGCTTTGGCACCTGCTTTGCTGCTGAGAACCCATAGCTCCATGGAAAGTCAATGGGAGTGATATGGGCGCTGCCTCTCTCTAACAAACAGCCCTCTGCTTCCAAAGAGTTGGAGCCACCCAAGCCAGACTCCTGCCAATGTGAATGGGACAACTGGCCTGTCTCATGTCTGGTTGTTCATTGCTAGAGCAGCTGGAGCCCAGCAGCTTTATGAGCATATAGATTTGCCCAGCAGGAGAGGTTGTCAGAAATGACACACAGTGCCATTCTGCTTCCTCCAGGAGCTGTCACCAGGGAACACGCTAGAGGTGCTGAAACCATTTGTACGATGGGAGATCCAAGTACCCCTGTGGTTATTCAGTGGTCTGCCAGACAGCTCATCTACATACTTGTCTACTTTTACAACAGCCTACATACAAGTGAAGTCAGTACCAACTAAAATTTCATACGGACAATACTTGCCTATACTACTTTATACATGGAAATGTGAGTTCAGTATTTGTATTCCAATTGATTTATTTTATAGTTCTATAGTAAAATAAGAAGTTTTTCATTAACAGTGTGCTGTGATACTTAATCATAGAATCTTTGAAGACCACATTGGAGGGGACCTTAGGAGGTCTTCTAGTGAGTTCAGACTCCTGCTCAAAGCAGGACCAACTCCAGCAGTATGTGTAATTTTATGTCTGATTTTGTAATCAAGCAGTTTTTAAGTGAGGTGAAACTTTGGGTATTCAAGACAAATCTGATTCCTGAAAGGGATATAGAATACTTTGGAAAGGCTGAGAGTGACTGGCTTGGAGGACTCCGACTAACAGCTAAGAAATTACTACTCATGGAGAATACTATCATTACAGCAGATCTGGGCCAGGTGTGCCAAAGAGTCAAAGAGCTAGCATGGCAAACCAAGATAGGAGACTTCCCATTCACTAGTTGCTGCCTCAGAGTGGTACTGTAGAATTACCAGTTCCTCTCTTTATTTAGAATAACAGATATTCACAGCAACTGTATGGTCATTATCAGCAAAACGCTGCCTTAGTGGCTTTTTCTGTATCAGAGCTGGCTCTACTGAGAAGAGGCCCCCAACTGGATATTTCTTTTTTTTTTTTTGTCACAGCAGTGGGTGTAGAGAAAGCCTCTCCATGAAAATAAGGCAAGGAGAACATTAGGAACAGCCCTTCTTTAAAATGGGCCAATCAGGTGCTATGGGACTATGATCAGGGGTGTCACTGGCGCTGGGCACCCAGGGCACATGCCCCGAATCCCAGCGCTGGTGCCCTGGGTCTGGTGGCCCCCACCCCCCGGTAGGCGGAGATCTGGCGCCTAGCTGCCCGCGGCTGCAGCAGCCCCGTCCCCAACTGGAGATCCAGGGCTCGACTGCGGAGGCCGATCCTGGCTCTGTCCCCAGCCGGGGATCCATGGCCCAGCTTCCCACAGCCGCGGCAGGCCCGTCCCCAGCCGGGGATCCAGGGCTTGGCCGCCCGCAGCTGCTGTGGTGGCTCCGGCCCTAACCCCAGCTGGGGATGCGGGCCCAGCTGCCCGCGGTGGCATGCGGCGGCTTCTGGCCCTGCCTCCAGTCAGGGGGCGTGGCCTGCAGGCCATGCCTCGGATCCCTCCCCGGGGCAGCAACGCCCCTGACTATGATGTTGCTAACAATTAGCTTGGACAATCCACAAGGGGCTGAGAGAGACCTGCCAAACAGACAGGAGTGTAAGTGTAACTAGATTGTGACACGTTCCAAAGGGGTAGCCGTGTTAGTCTTGTTCAGCAAAACAAGCAAGGAGTCCTGTGGCACTTAAAGACTAACAAATTGATTTATCATACGAGTTTTCATGGGAGAAAATCCCATTTCATCAGATGCTTGTAGATGGAGAGCTACAGATGAATGGGAGGAGAATAAATGCAGGGACTTGCAAGTCATAGGACAGTGGTTCCCAACCTTTTCTCTGTGGCACACCTTGACACTTTTAATTATTTTGAGGCACACCAACATATAGCTTCCAAACAAACTCATAAATATTAATGAGCCAATCCAGAACTCAAGCAGTTTTTCAAAAAATTGCATGGCACACCTGCACCCACATCACTGTGTCATGGCACACTGATTGGGAAATACTGCCACATAGGATCAGGTCAGACCGCTATAGCAGTTACAGATGAACAGTCTGACCTGATGCCATGAATTCACATGTCTCTAGTTCTGCTGCTAAAGATATAAAGAGCCATCCTTCAACTATTGGCAGGGAAGGCGTGAAGAAACAAGAGAAGTTTGAAAAAACAACTTTTAAAAATCAATTATGCAGCTTTAATTTAGATCCGCAGCACTCTTTCTGTAGTAACAGCCTTAGAAAACAAAAGCCAAGGTTTTCTACTGTTAAAATACCTACTTCCCAATTTACACTTGAAAAACAGAAACACATCATAAAATTATACAGTAGATAAAAGGCATTAAAGAGAAGAAAACTTAAAAACTTAATAAAACTGCAAGACCAGACTGATCCACTTGCACAAAACCTTACAAAATAAATTAGTCCCAACAATTGCAAAAGTTTTCATTTACACAAACAATAGGCAAGTCCCCTGTCCTTTCAGTTGGCAAGGATCCCAACAGGGAAGAATCCTGAGGAGCAGAACCCCTTGCCCTCCAAATAGATTCCTTCTAAAACTAAAATCTGGCTAGAAGGCAAACAATATTTAGATTGTAGGCCTTCAGATTCCTCTTCCCTGACAGTACAGCACCCTGCTCAATGGGTTTTGTTCTTGGCTAGAGTCCCAAGGCATTATCACACTACACATAATATTAATACATATGAAATGATAGAATTAAAAGGCATATGACAGAGTTGAACATGCATCAATTTCAATGATAAATTGCATTCTTACCATTCACAAATCTTATTTACACCAAACACCAAGAGAATAATATTCCCTCAATCACAAAACATAGTCTGACCTTGCAAACACAATTTGCATTAGCATCACTTCTTTACACAAACAGTCCTGCAATAAGTGCTGCCCAAGAGAGTAAGGATTTACTTCCATGAGTCAGAGTTTGAAGGATCTCTTATTTTTAACCCAAATGCTCCAAGCTAAGATCAAAAGTATAACCAGTGGAAGGAGAGAAAATAGCAGCAACAGAGAATGGGAGACAAGTTACATGTTAGTCTTTAGTATGGAGAGTTTTCACAGTCATGAGAGGGGACACCATTTCTTTGCCTCTTCTAAAATCTCAGTAGATAAGTCAATTACACATAATAGAAGGAATTGCAATATGTCAGACAGACACCTGCATTTCGGTGCCTGGACCATATGGTACCGGGAGCTAATGTGCCTATAGTGCAGGGGTCTCAAACTCAAATAACTATGAGGGCTGCAAGAGGACTAGTAGAGGGCCGCATGAGGACTAGTACGTTAGCCCGAGGGCCACACCACTGAAACCTTTCCATACAACAATATTGCAAATACTGGTAACAATAGTGTCATTGCAGACTGGAGGAAATAGCTTTAGGGGCCGCATGCAGCCCACGGGCCGTGTGTTTGAGACCCCTGCTATAGCGGGTCCTGATCAAAATATTTCCCACCATGGCCTTCATCAGGGAGAAGGCTTTTAGAGTCCAGGTTCTTTCCAGGGCTTTGCCATCTGGGGATAGGCAATCCCAGCTCACAGAAGGAAATACTTGTTCATACGATGTATAATATAAAGTAGAACTCACTGCCACAAGATACAACTGAGGGCAAAATTCACCAGGATTCAGAAAAGGACTGTTCATGTAAATGGATTAAAAGAGTCACCAGCCATTGTTAAGGTAAATATGAAAGAGATAAACAAGTGGTGAGAAAGGGCTATAACTCCCCCTCTGGCAGGGTATGCCCCACCCTCTGTATATTGGAGAGGAGGGAAGAAAATATCTACTGAGGAAGGTTATTTCATCACTGCTCTCACTGCACGGTTCGAGCAACTTCTAGAGCAGCTGGTACTAGTCACTGCTGAATGGAGTCCTGATCTGATCCAGTGCAGCTGTTTCTCTGTTCTTGTTGAGTCTTGTAGATGAATGTGTTCCACTCCAGCCTGTGAAGCCCCAGGAGCTAGACTCTGGGTGGATTGACTGCTCCCAACATGGAGCCAGGGAGCAGGGCTTGCTGTGCCACTCCTATGCCAGGTTATGAACTGGAAAAAGGTTGCTGTCCTTACAGACCAGCTGCATGGTGGTGGCCCAGCCCCATCATGTCCTTCCATGCCAGCCTTTACAAGGTTGCTGTGGAGACCCTTTCTACTGTGCACAGCCCCCTGTGATTTCTCCTACTGCAGGGATGCAGAAACTTAGCCAGGGTCTCAGTCATGACCCAAAGCTAAAAATCTCAGTCTCTCCCTGCACTCATTTTAACCTACTGATCTGTACTCCTCTCCCTTGCTACCACCCCTTCGTCCCCTCTGCTCAATATCTTCCCTCTAACCATCCTTCTCTATGGAGCAAAGCTGCTCTCTGCAGGTGCAATGGTGTGAAGTCCCTCTGGAGACCATGGCTTAGTGTTCACGACCATTGAAGCCAGTATTCAAAGACACAAGAAAGCTGTCAATGCAACATTTCCCCCAGAAATACAGATGGGCGCCACACTTGCCTTTTAACATAGGAACTATTTAATGTCCCAGGAAGGGCTCATCTGTCAATACCAGGGCAGAAGTCACACCAGGAATTCAATCAATTCTAATCAACATTCAAACCACAGCATCAGTTGCAGTTTATTCAGTTCTTCACCTTCACAGAATGGCTGTGACATGCTGCTGGGCAGAAGCAACAAAACAATGACATGCAGGAAACATTTTGAAACTGCAAAGGCCGCCCAGTTCTTTGGAGGCAATGCTGTCAAGCATCTGGAGTGCTGTGTTGTGCTGGACAACAGATGGCAGCTGACTGCAGAATTTCCATCAAAACAAAATGTTGAGGTAAACAGCAATAAGAAATTTCCATTTTCTGACAAGGTCTAATTGACCTAGCCTCTCTCCTCTCTGCCGTGAACCCTACCTGAGAAGTGCTGGTTCCCATACAGATTTGAGTGTGACTGGGTATGAGTAGCTGTAGCATCCCTTTCAGCACAGCACAGCACACCACACACACATGCACAAAAGCAAGTGCCTTGCTTTTTTATCTTGATAACATAAAATCAAAGGAGACGGTGCTGTTTCCTATTAGTAGTTGGCAGCTTTGTGGCAAAGTGTCTGGTCCCTCAGTTCTGCATGGTCCTCACTCACATTAGGGTCTGATCTAAAGCATAGCAAAGAAAGATTGCCACTCACTGCCCTGAGGTCTGATGCACAGTTGTATGTCATGACTTAGAAATGAGCAGCAACCTATCCCAGTGATTCAGGTATAGGGAAAGTGATCAAAAGTCCCGCAAAGGGAGACACGTGTTACTTTTTCCCACTAGAGACAGAACCATCCCACACACTGATGATTGTGCACCACTTTAAGGCTGAATTAACTTTCCCATTTAATGCTGATTCTCTTTTAGCCAGGGAACTCTCATGTATCACACACTATGAACATTATTACTCCATGAGCCCAGCATTGTGTTACCGAATTCCACTTCAAAAGACACTAGCCTGAGTTCTTCTCCAATTACTGCAACATTTTGGAATTTAAAAAATGGCTCTGATCTGGAGAAAATCTGCTTTAAATCTTGTTAAACTCAATGAATTCTGTACTGCAGGGTAATCAATGAATGATGGGAGAGAGCTGTGCACATTTCTGCTGTGTACTCACAGTCCTGTTGTCACTGATCAGCATTTTGGATGATTTCATCTTGTGGTAGCTTTTCCTAAGATCTAATTCAATTACATAAGATGCCTCTGGATGTGAGCAGCAAAGTCTCAGAAACACTCACTAACACACTACTTTGGAAAATGAGCAGTTCTAATGAATAAAAGTGAGTACAAAGCTCTACAGACCCAGCTGAGCCAATGGGATTCACACCATTGTCCTTGCAGCATTATTGCTCTTCTTAGACTTCAGGACCAATGGCAAAATGCAGTCACCCTAGGTAAAGAGCCTACCTGCCCCTTAATGCTCTACCAGCTGCCCTGTGCTGCAAGAAATGCCACCTGCCACTGCCATCTGCAAAATGCAACTTGCTTCTGGATAAATCTTTATGGAGATAGGACTCAAGCAGTCCAAAAAGATTCCTCAAATCTGAACCTTGTGGGGGAAAAATCTAACTCTGGCCCTCAAGTTCAGAAAGAGGCACACCAGAGCCTCCCCAATGAAGCAGACCCGTTCCCAGCCGAGACTCCAATGAGCAGAGAACGAGGTGTGGTTCAGGATTTATTATTCAGCTGAATAACAAAAGGAGCTGCATCAGAGGACAGCAAAGAAGTGCTAGCCCCTCTGAGCAGGCCCCCCCAACAACTCGAGTGCAAGAGAGAGCCCCGAGGGGCAGCATCACAACACTTTTATCCAGTACAGTATGATAATGCTATGATAATGCTTACATGATTGACAATGTTTTAGAGACCCTTATATGGTTACATTAACATTATTAAATACATATTAATGATTAAAGAATGCATATAATTATCCCCGCCTCTGTTTACTGTTGACATCATTTGCATTATCCTGGGCAGCCGCAGTACCTGCAAACTCATTAATTTCTGCCTAGAGATGCTGACCTTACATTCTTGTGAGGCTGTGGTGCCAAGAAGGGTGAGCAGGAGATAGGAGGTAATACTCCCTTTTCAGTTAGAACAAAGACGGACAGTCTAGCTTACATTCCTTGTTCAGATGGTCAGGAGAAAAAGCATGAGAAAGGGGAGATAACACACTTTAACTATCAACTCTAGGCCGCTTGTTAAAGAAACTTAGATACATGACTTGCCAGAGAAACGACCCCACTACCATAGCAACCCACGGCTCCAACGAGGCCTACACTTTAGCACCTTTCTCACTGTCCTACAGAAGAGATTACATATAATTTTTCTTACAACCTACACAGTGGTAAATTAATTATATGACAAGGTTCCCAGCTATCTCCCATGTCACTCACTGCTCTAGCACCATAGCATAGATGCTTCCTACAGTGATGGAAAGGTTTTTTCCATCAAGGAAGGTAATCCACCTCCAGAGCAGCTGGTCTCAAAATCCCCCTGAATAGGCCTCTTGGCCCTGTCTACTGGCCAAACGAGAAGTCCTATGCCAGGCTTATGACAGTAAGTTCCATGCAGCCAGCAACACAGACTAGGCTTACTGCATGAGAGGCATACAATTCAGCATCAGAAGCTACTGTATTTCTCTGTGCCTACTACAGGGCATAACAGTGGGAGTCCACATGTAGGCAGGACTCCAAGGGGCTGCTGGGCCCTGATGCACAGTGTTGGAAAGGTCTGCATAACAGAGTGGTTACCATTCCAGCAGCCACTAACACCTTCTTTCCACTACCACTCCCTCTGTTATGAATGCTAGTGTAGATAAGGCCAATGAGAAAATCCAGAGGAGTGGTATGTCTATACTGTGAGCAAAAGTGTGACTACAGCTTGGATATGCACACTCATGGTAAAGCAAACATGGAGATGCAGTGGCATGGGCTCTACAATCTCCACACAACCGTGAGCATTTACTCACATTGGTGGCCCATGCCAGAGCCTGTGTCACCACATCTTCATGGCTCTTTTTTTGCCACGCTAACAAGCTAGCATGAGGACACCTGCCCACCTGCAGTCGCACCTCCAATGGCAGAGTGGGCACACCTTGAAAAAGAAAATGCATACATGGAAAATAGTGTGGAAGAAAGCAGGGAAGACAGAGAGGAAAATAAGGCTGCAATAACATGAGGGGAGCTGAGAGGGGAAGAAGGGCACCAGGGAAAAGACTGAGACACAGCCTTTGGGGAAATGGAAATAAGCAACTAGCTGTATTGGCTAAGACTGGGAGTTTCAAAGAAGCTGAGAGAGTAAGGCACTCAAGTCCATTTTGCAAATGGGCACCTAACTGCCTTAGTGTCCTTTGCAATTCCAGCCCGCAGGAAGCCAGGAATCAAGTTATTTGATGCTTGGTTATATTTAAATAGATATTAGTACACTAAGAATTTGTGTCTCCTGTTTAATATTGATCTACGTGGTAAGTACAAGACCTAGGCAGGAGGGAAATCTTTATTTGTCTGAACTGAAAGCCTGCCCGATCTTCATATAATAAAATTGTGTTTGAATTTGGACCCAGATACACTCCTCTACAGAAGAAGGGGGAGTTTATATCTTGTGCACAGTGTCAATGAAGAGCCAGGGCAGAGGGGTTTGTAACTAATTTGAGTTATTCACAGAAACTTCTACCATGAACACTACACTGGAACTCCTGTAAACAATGGTAAGAATCCACAAGGAAGCAGATGATACTGCTCTATTTTCCAATAGTTACCAATGATTTCTGATGCCAGAGTCCAAGCAGGTGTAACTCCCAGCTGGTGACAAGAATTATGGGAAACAAGAGCTGAACCAAGGGAAGGAGGAGCACAGTAGCGCTCCTCCAAAGAGCACATCCCTTTCAGAACCAAGGGGCTGCAGCAGTTCCCCTTGGCTATCCCAGGGGAAGCTGACGTGGTGTCCGGTTAGGTCAGGTCTATGAGTACACCCCTATGCCCATCAGAAGAGGTTAGCTGTTGGTGTCATGAGCACCCAACAGAACTCTGGCTAGGAAGCATTGAATTCGCAGTGGCTGTTTGTTACAACAGAGGCTAGTGAGGGTCGGCCAGTGATCTAAGAAAACACAGTGTCTCAAATAGGTGGAGTTAAGAGTAACATTCATATTGTCAAGAACGGACCATGTTGGTAACCCTGCAGATAATGCTAATGTGTGCTGTGCACGGCACTTGCCTGCCCAATACTTCAAAGAGTTTCACACACAGAGCAATTAGAAGTTCTGTCCTCATACACAGAGCTCAGGCTGGGAGAGCCCTGGTGCAGCTCTCCATGCACAACACTTGAGTGTGCAGTGCCTCCTAGCCAGGCTTAGCAAGGATGCTGGCACATGGCAGCCTGGGAAGGGCAGAATCCTGCCCCAAAACACAGGTCTGCAAAATCCCCTCTGCAAAACATGAAAGTCCAGGGATGGGGAATTGCTGCTGCTGCCATGGTGACACCAGCTAGGGGATCTACCAGCCTTTGATGTGTGGATCTGTTTAAAGCGTGTTGAATGGCTATGAGCTGGGAGGCGCACTGCCCATCCAGCTGTCAGGCTGGGCTCCTCGCAAAGCAGGGCCATTGCATGGAGGAAACACTCCCTTCCCTGCACACGATGGATTAACATTTAACACCCCATGAGCGGGTGTTTTGCAGCCTAAGTTGAGCTGTTAATAAAAAATCTCCCATTAAATGATTCAGAAATTATCCAATGGATCATTTCAAAGCTCTAAGAGCAGGGCACCAACTCCAGAACAGTCAAAATGAAGCAAGATCCAAACCAGGGAGATGCCAGTCATACTCGGCTGCACGTGGCATGGCTCCCATCTCCTGCTGCATCATGGAGGAGAAGCAAGTCTAACATGCACTGAAAAGAGGAAAGCTCCAGAGAGCAAGATACAGCTCTGCAGGGAGCTACTGCGCTACCCGAACACCTTCAAGCTTAAAAGGCCCACACAATTGCTTACCTTCAAAGCCAAAAATGTTCATTTATCATTTAAACGTCAGGATTCCCAGAGGCTCCATGTCAAACCAACACTGACAGCACCAAGAAACATGATGAGACATGACCTCACTCTCACCACTCCACAGGTCAGGATGATCCATACAGTCTGTGTTTGGGGGCAGATTAGTGGCATTTTTTATTTACTTATTTCATTTTTTAAAATGTTTCTAAGCATGATCCTTGTTCTAAGCTCTTCAGCCAAAATTAGCTTCAAAACGTGAGCTGCAGAAACCTGAAATGGACAAAGAGAAAACCCACGTGTACCAGCCTCTGCTGCATCTATCACAGCTTTCATCCATACAGGTCAAAGACACAGTCCTTTCTACAGTGTGCATTCAAAGCACGGGCTAAGGATCACTTACCTTGTGACTGCACTAAAGCAGACACCTCTGCGCTAAGAAGAAACAGCCTTCAACCAGCACATAAAAACACCACAAGCTTCAAGAAGCTAGTCTCCAGAGAAAACAGCAGAGGGAATGAAGGAGGCAGAATGGGCTGGAATTTGGCCAAAGCAGCAGACTTGAAACCCCCAGGCTTGGGGAAAGCACAGTCACTCCCATAACCCCGGCTGGCAGGGCTTTGCTTTCTGAGTTCATCCACACTGCCAGCACATATTTTAAGCCAAACCTTTTTGACCACATCTTTGAACATTTCTAAACAAGAAAGTAGCATTGTCCTTGAATGGAGCATAGTGAAGGAACTGAGCATCTTTGTTATGCACTAATGGCAGGGAATGTTTATACTGACTAATGGAATTAAATTACCAATAGAATCTGGTCACGCCCACCTTTTCACAATTGTGAAGTCTCTTTCAAGGAAAGTGGAAGCCATTTGCTTAACCCTGCAACCTTGCAGCTCTGTAGAAGCAAATCTCAATAGGACGTACACACAGAGAAATGGATGGAAAATACACTTTAGTTACTACTGGAATTTCTGAGCCTTCTGCTGATTGTGCTTCATGCTCTGTAATGTTTGTTGGCAACATTTCTGTGAAGGAGACTAAAGGCTTATTTATACTTAAAATGATGCAGGCAGCCATGCCACTGTAGCAGACACTGAAGACGCTACTTCCTTTGATGGGAGAGTGTCTTCTATGGACACAGGAACTCCATTTCCTCAAGAAGCAGTAGCTACATTGATAGGAAAAGGTCTCCTCTTGACAGAGACTGTCTACACTAGGGATTGCGTCCATACAACTACGTTGCTCGGGGGCATGGATTTTTCCTGAGCAATGCTGTTACATCTGTCACAGGATGCACACCCATGCACCCCAGGTTATGGTCTTTGTAACTTCTCTGTTCACTTCTGCAATGTAATTGTATGGTTTAATGCCAATTATGGCATGCATGGTTCCGTTTCAATGCCCTACCTATTTGTTATGGTATCATGTGTCCTGCAGCATCACGTATGAATGAAGATGTGAAGCTTGTTGCATGGCTCAGACCATCAGGACTCTCTCTGCACACAGAGGCTGGAAAGGCACATGACAACATCAGTGCAAATTGAGCTCCCTGGCTCAGGTGAAACAAAGAAAATCCCCTCGGCCCAGGAAAGGGAGAGGCAGAAGGATGGTTGGAAAACAAATACAGACACTTGAAAGTGCTAGGGAATTTTTGCCAGAGATTCTCCATCTTGAAACATCAAGGAGGATTGGGTCCTGCCCAGGAATAGGCAGAGATTGTCTGCAAACCATCATAGCTGGATTTGAGTGGTGAGATGAGCACAATTGTAGTGGTGGTGTTAGGTTAGCCTGCATTTTATATCTTTATTTGCTTGTGGTAAGTCCTGACTCCTTTATCAAATGATTGTGCATTGATTTGCTATATACTCACTTAAAATCATATTCAAATAAATAAAGTAGTGTTTGTTTTATCTAATCTCATGTGAACTTTAGAGGGTGTGAATGAGTGAGGCTGGGCATAGCCATTTCATTGATAAATTGATGGACAAAGGTCTATGAGTATACAGTGATGGGGAAGGGTCCTGATCTCTGTAGAACAGAAGTTCCTGGTATGGTATCTGGGAGCTGGGAATGCTTGCTGGGGTATCGCCCCAAGCGTGGCCAGAGGGCACACACCCACTGCCTGGAAGCGACTACATGCAGGAGGCTAGTGTGGACTGACTCAGGAGTGAGAAGTCACCTGGCATAGCGGGTAAGTCAGAGTTCAGGAGTGGAGATTAGAGGGTCACAGTGCAATACCAGCCCAGATTCTGCGAGGGGAGCATCATGATACCTACATAAATTAGCAGTGTAGACCCAGCCTGGATCTCCTCCTGCTGCTTTGTCCCAGGGTTAAGTATCATAAGAATAAGAATTTCTACACTAGCACTGATTCCAGGCATCTCTTCTGCTGGACTGAAGGCCTCAGATACCATGGTGCACACAGATGGCATAGAATAAATGTGGTATAAAACCTAGACATACTAATCACCAACCTCTCTGATGGCCAGAGCCATTAGTGAAACTGATGCGCATGGCAGAGTGAAACTGTACTGCCTCCAAGCATATATGTCACACAGAAGTCTTAGAGGAGGAGGAAGAGATATTTTCTTTCTATGTTTCAGTCATGCCCTTAGCTCACCCCACCATGCCACCTACAGATTTGCACTGTGATTTATCCTACTCTTCATTGCTTATTCTAATCTGTAGGTGCTAAGAAAGATGCATTGTGCTCAGCCCCAGATGTGGCTGCATGAAAAAGCTAGATGTGGAAACATACAAATTATCTGAAAAGCCCCTTAGGGTCCCATTCTTCCAGATGAGAGACACTGTGTAGATGCAAAAGGGTTTTTTCTTATTACATTGCAGGAACACAAAGCAGTGGGCAACATAATACAGCCAGTATACAACAAGCAAGCACAGGAGGCTTCAGTCCTTTGCACTTTCTGGCTGACATGGTCCTAACAGACACATACAGGCCCTGAACAAGGCCAGTTACCATGCTGCAGTAATGGAGAATAACTCATGTGCTCAGTCACAGCCTTGCTGCAGTACATTTCTGCTGAAACAAGAGCCTTTTCAATTACCTGGACACATGCACGCTCACACTCTCTCTTCCCCCCATCCCTCTGTATAAATATAGAAACCTTGGCTGTTGTCTAAGGTTCTGCTCTCTTACTGCTACATTCTTTCCTTCCACCTTCCTAGACTCTTGGCTGAATACCTGGTGATTTGGTTAGTCTGTCTTGTAGATTGCGTTTCATTAACCATCCCAGGAGCCAGGGCATTTGGAAACCCTAAATTTAATAGGCAGTTCTCCCAACAATGCCAGTCCTTGCACAGGCAAAGACAATGAGATTTATGGATCTTGCTTGCATATTGCTGCAGCTCAGCAAAATCTGCAGCATGCTGTCCCTGAATGGAAAGGGAGCTGGAATTTTGCTGCTCCCAGCAGCATTGTGGCTGAAAACAGTACCTGGCTCAGTGGTGGGACAGGAGCATCCTAGTCCCCATGATGCAGACTGCTCAAAAGCAAGCCTTGAAGCACTACAGCTCCATGCCAGAAGGAGCATCTAACATCTGTGATTACCCGGTGCAGGATGTTATCAGCAACCACAGGCCAGGGTGGCTGCCTAGACATAAATGGGGCATAGAGCCCAGAAACCTGAGCCATTTCTGCACCATGGGGTCCAGCCTGGTAAGGCAGGTCCATTTCTGAAGAGCCTTGACATACTTTGGCAATTAAAGCAAATTAGCATAATTCAAACATAACTTCTAATTTTAGCATACGGTAAGCGCTTCCAAAGAGCTGCGCTCCGGCTGCCACAGCTCTGCAGCAGCAGCAATGACCTGCAGCCAACTTCCTCCGGCAAGCATGCAGTCACAGTTGGGGATGTGCATGCACAGATCTCTAAAAGCACAACACTTCCCTTGTTGTCCCCATGCAGTATGGGACACCAGGGACTGTGGGGAGAATTGGGGTGATAGCCCAGCTGCTGCTGACTGCAGAGTAGGATGGGAGCCCTGGCTCTGATGGGCACTGTCCACAGGATCTTTGGGGAATCAGGCTCTCTGGCCAAGGGACAGCTTGAAAGGATTTACTGAGCAATCAGATTTCCTTTCTTTCCCTCACGTCTAACCCTTCCTCCCTGGCAGGCTCACCAGGCACACACTGGAGCCATTATTACCTGAATAATTTAACAGCCCGCATAGCAGCAATGCAGATTGGCACCATGACCCCTCCCTAGGCCTTCCTCCTCCCAAACACTGGCTGAGCCCTGCAGTGTGGGGTCAGGTGTCAGCTGACAATCCATCCAGCTGAATACCTATGTCTTGCTCAGGCTTTACCCACTAGCAGGTTCTTCTCCCCCACTCCATCTTGTGCATTGTGTTTCGCTGCTGACTGGAAATGTCAGTAGCGGACAAAGGGGCTAGCTCATAGGCCTTCACTGCTCTCAAATGTCATGCGAGCTAAGTACATACCTGAGCAGAAAGCAGCATAACAGGGAAAAGAGACTGAGCTCCTGAGTAAAACATAAGCCATTAGATATGAGAGAGAAGAGAAAAGTGATGGTGTAAGGGAACTTTCCAGGCCCCACCAGCACCAGGAAAAGCAGGGAAAGGATAGAGGATTGAGGTTTTTGCTGCTATGTAATGGCACAGAAGCTGTATTAATCTTTTGAACAAACGGCTTCTGAAAGAGGTCAGCGTAATATTCACAGCACCATGTATGCGTCCTGAATAGCTACAAGCTTAACCAAACCAGCTGCTGAGCAGGACTGAGGGAGGGTGGCCTAGTTTCCTCACTGTTCTTGCTTCCTGCACACAACAGCACCCCATTCCACTCTCGGCCATTCCTGCCTGTACTTCATGTAGTCACTGGACAGAAAATGCAATGGCTGGGAGCAGACACATTCCCATTATCACACTGCACACTCCATTGCAGCCTAATGGAAATGACCAGAGGGTGATTGTGAGCAGCAGTGAGTGAAATCGGACAAAGAGTTTAGCTGAAGGTGAGTTTGAAACAAACCCTTCCTGCACCTCAGAGAGAGATGGAGAGGGGAAGCAGGGGCTCTTTATAGGCCTCAGTCTGCAGTGGAAGGTATAAAACAGAGCACTGATCTCTTTAATCCTGACAGTATCTCCATTTATGCGAGGGGTTGCAAACATGTGGCCCGTGGGCCCCACGTGGCCCCTTAAACCTATTTCCTGTGGCCCACAATGACACTATCATTACTGATATTTGCAATGTTGTTCTATGAAAAGGTTTCAGTGGTGCAGCCCTTGGGCTAACATACTAGTCCTCATGTGGCCCTGTACCAGTCCGCATGCAGCCCTCGTGGTGATTTGAGTTTGAGACCCCTGATTTATACAGAACTCCAGCTGTGGGTCAGATAACCTCATCATAGCAAATCAGCATTCCACACAGAAGACAAAGAGCCCCTCTGCTCCCCAGCCCAACCTGAAACACAGACTACATATTAACTAAGCCTCTCTTCAGAGGGTTTGAATCTTCCTACAGGGCACCAGCCTACTACATCAGCATCACGAGCCCTGATGGGACTCACTTCACCCAGCAACCATGAAAGGAACCTGGAGTGTTGCCGTCACCAGCATCTCAGGAAGTGGGTTGCAGCCTGCAGAAGCTTATGCCTGAAGAAATGTGTTAGTCTTTAAAGTGCCACAGAATTCTTGTTGTTTTTGCTGTATACGGACTAACACGGCTACCCCTCTGGAACAGTCAACTAGCATTCAAAACTCCTTTGCATGTCCTATCCATCTGAGACAAGGCCTCACTTCTCCTCCTCCTCTGCGTAGCAGGAGCAGCAGCAAGCCTGTGACACAAGCACTATGGCTCACACCTCCTCACCTACACTAAGATGGTTGAAACCACAGTGTCAGTCACCTACAGCCAGGTGTTCCCCATTCCAAGAAATGCTTGTGTGTTACTAACAGGACAGCACTGCACAGCACTGATGCTCACACCTTGTTTAGTCATAAATGAGTAATGATTTCTTAACAAAGGCTCTTGGTTTGCAAAGTACTTTTGAGAATCCAGATCATGACTGGACTCTATCTAAGCCCCTCTGCTCCACACAAGGTTTAAGGGGGTAAAGTCTGAGCAGGAGCTGGTCTGGCAGGTCTTGGGCTTGATGCTAACCAGTGCTGCATCACCCTCAGTCACTCCACAACAAGATCGTGGCAGGTGCCTCATGCTGCAATGGGAAGTTACCAGGTCCATCTGTGATACAAAGCTTTTGCTCACTCTCAAGGCACCTGACACTAGTCACAGTCCACTCACAAAGAGAGGAGGATGACACCATGAGCTTTTCTGGATGTGTAGAGAGCTCAGAGCACCCATCTCAGTCCACCCCACGGGTCATACTAACAGGTGGCCATCACAGTACTCCCCCGTTCCACAGCCATGGCTGCCGCTGTTGTCTCAGGTGAGATTGCATTGTGTCTTGAGCCTGACCTGGCCTGCCCTGCCCTGCCCCTGCACTGCCCACACCTAGCTCTCACTGTGGCTGTTTAAAACAGCAGTACCCCCCTCTCCAGCAGCCTTCTCCTAGGTAGGTGCTTGCTAGTTTCAAATTCCTAAGCAAACAAGGACTGCAGCCCTTATTCTTGGGTTTGCTGCCAGCAGAGCAATCACAGGAGCTGTGCTTTTCCCTGATCCCATGCTGGAAGCACTTCCTTGTGGGGATAGAAGAGGCAGAAGCTGCCTAACCTACCATGGAACCAAAGCTGTCCTTCCATTAGATTAGGGGTCAGCAACCCAAAAGATAAGAGCCATTTTTAAAAATTTCCTTCAATAACCAAGAGTCTTGAGAGCTGCAATGGGTGTATGCTCCTTGTGGTGGATGAGGGAGCCTGGTGCAGGCTGCCCACAGGGGCCCCCCGTGGTGCAGGGAACCCAGAGTCAGGAGCTGCATGGGGTCAGCCAAAGAGTGCACGTGGCTCTGGAGCCACAGGTTGCAGATCCCTGCACTAGATCCCTCGTTACGGCTTGTCTGGACCATCAGAGACTGAACAACCCCACTGCAGCCAGTGACTGGCATCAATGGCTCAAAGTGGCTGAATACTGAGCCACATCTTCCACCTCCTCACACCACCGCTGATCCCCCTTGGCTCCTGCAGTGCTCATCTCACACAGCCCTGTCACAGATGGAGCAAAAATGTAATGTCTCTTGGTCACAGGCTGCTCCCAGACAGGAGACACACATAGCCTGGAGCGCAGGTCTCAGCAGGTAAAAATCTTTGCACATCAGCAGTGGGAGAAGGAAGCATGCAGCTTGAAGTAAATATCTGCCAGCCCAGTCTCTATCAACCACAAAAGGGAATCGTGGCTTGTTCAGTCACTGGCTGCCACAGGACTACACGCTCTTTCCTCAGATGCCTCCACTGCTGACATGAGTCACAGAGAGATGATTGAGCACAATGGGCCTCTGGTCAGCTCCAGCCTAGTAGCTTCTCTTCAACTGAACCTCTAGCCCATATCAGGAATCTGCAACCCTGGCAACTTCCAGAGAATGATCAGGCAACGCTACCTCCACTCCAGCCTCCAGATCTCTAGGCCAGATCATCTTTCCTGCTCCCCCTTCACAGAGTGAGGTTGATAGTTCTACTATGGGGCAAGGCAAGGAGGAGTTTGACTGACAGCTGGACAGAGGGGAAGTGCAGGACCACAGAAAACAAGACAAAGGGCAAGACGTGCAGTGCTTTGGACTATTTGCTGCATGTGTTGGTTTTGTCTATCCCTGGCTGCCAAGGCACATCCTGTCCTCTGTCACTATGCAGCCCCTAGCACAGGGGCCTGGAATACCGAGAATAGCAATCTCACTACGTTCCTCTCCTCTCCCCGAGTGCCCCCTGCCTAAAGTGGATCATTTCATGGACAACAGAAACTCACTTCTACTTTTCCAGTCGGTAAGCAGAGGTGCAAGCATCTGTCCTCACATCCATCACCCAGCTGGGTATGCAAGAGCGCCTGGGTAAGTTGCAGAACTGTGGGTGATTCCAAGGCCGTGTCTCCCTATGGGCCCCACCTCTACTGGGGGCATGCTCCTGAGAAGCATATTTGTTGTGGTGGACATGGGGGCTGTTGGGAGGAATCCGAGCACCCTGGCCCCAGCAGTCTTGCACACTCAGCTCAGAAAGCGCCTCTCCTGACCTCATCTCTGGAGCATTAACTAGTGCAGTGGTCCCAAACCAGAGTGCCACGGCAACACCCAAAGTGCGCTATGAGAATCTAGGAGACCTGGAGTTAGAGTTCCCTCTCTTCTCAGCCCAGCCACTTTCTGGGCCCCCCTGGGTTAGCCTGGCAGCATTCCAGGCCCCCCTAAAAATAGAGGAATGCACCACAACACAGAGTTCTGGGGGCCCTACAAATAGCATGGGCAGTTGGAGCGCAGCGTTCTGGTGGCTCCACCTTAACCCCTGTTCCACTCTAAGCCCAGCCAGCAGAGAGCTGCCCTGGCTGGGAGTTTGTGAATCTCCCCCTGCAAGATGGAGCAGTTTGTGGTGGGGAAGCAGCTCCCAGCCTGTCAGCAGCCTGCAAACAGCCAAGGTAAGGGCTTTGAGGGGGGCTGCTGGGGGTTGTGTGGGGCAGGGTGTATGTGTGTACCAGAGGTGGGTGGGAGTGGATGTGTAGCAAAGGGTGTGTAGCTAAGCTTGTGGGGTGGCTATTTGGTTGGGGGGGTGTAGCTGGGGGATGGAGGGCTAGTTCTGGCTCCTGCAGTGATGGGAGGGTCCATCAGGGGTAGCAGGGGGTTGGGGGAGGGGGGGAATGGGACCCACTGGGGTGGGAGGAAGCTGCAGTGGGGTGAGGGTCTGCCCTGGGTGGCAGGGACCCACTGGGGAGAAGTGGGTGCTGCGCCATTCTCCCCTGCCCTACCCTCCCACTCCCCAGGTTCCCCTGCCCCCCACAAAGCCACTCTCATTCTCCCTTCCTCTCTCCTCTCTTGCCACCCTTGTGCTGTTCCCCACATGTCTGCTCTTGTCCTCTTTTGCCACCCCTGCCCTGCTCTGTTCCCCACACTCACTCCTGCCACTGCACACGACTCTTGACCTCCCGTGTTTTGCTACCCCTACTACCCCACATAGCAGCACTTCTAAACCATTGTGCCATGGCTCATAAATATTCATATTATTTTGAGCTAATTTGAATGTTGTTTTTTAATGGTGGGGTGCCTCAAAAAATTTGAAGGTATCAAGGTGTGCCACAGCAGAGAAGAGGTTGGGAACTACTGAACTAATGTCCCTTTGGTACCAGGCCAAAGTGAGTGCAGCTGACAGGAGTGCCAGAATCTATAGATCCCAGCCCACCCCCAGTGACAGGAATGGAGAAAAAAAGAAGCAGAGCAGCTGCATTCAGAAATGCACCAAGGAACCAGCCTAGCCTAAAGCATGGCACCGGCACCAGGTGTCGGTGAGTAAGACTTCCTTTGCAGCAGGATCCACTGCTGCCCAACACAAGAACTCTGCACCTGAGGGCAGTTCTCTGCTTAACAGCCACTGGAGAGTATGCAGACTATTAAACGGCCCAGGCTTGCTTTACTGGGAAAGCAGTGTGTATTTTCAGCAGGCTGCAGTCCCAACTCAGCTGAAATCACCTTCCCTCTTGCTCTGGCCACTGCGGCTGCTTCCTCCATACCCTTCTCAACCCCAGCACACACTGGAAGCTGCAGCCCCCAGGAGATGTAAATCCAGGCATATACAGGAACAGGCCAATGTCTATTGGCAGAGCTCCAGCTGCCAGTTTCACGCTCTGATACCTCCTGCACTCACCAACTGATCCTGTCAGGGGTGTCTGGGTCTCCTGTTTCAGTTGTCTGATGGCCTGAAAGGACAGCTCCCCCATGCAGCTTCTTCCATATATAAGGAAGGAGCATCTCCCAGTCTCCTTCTGAACCTCACAGCTCTGCCCACTTACACCTCTGCCCTTGTCCCAATTTACTTCTCACACCTTAGACTGGAGTCTTCATGCACAATTTGACCCCAGGGGTGTTATTCCTGAGCTCTAATTCATACCAATGAACACAAGAGCCGCTGTCTCCCCCCCCCCCCCAGCCCTTTTCCATGAAAGCCTGGGTTTCTTCCTATGCCTTCCCATAAGCTCTCCTGCTGCAATTTCATTTGACTTGTAACTGCATCAGTCAACCCTCTAAAGCATGTTTTGCTACAGCAAAAGTGAAGGACACAACCAAAAGACAAGGAGGCAGAGAATACAGCCACAGGCCCTCAAGCTGCACTGTTCTGTTCCTACCAGGAAGCAGAAAGCGAGGAGTGTGGGTGGGTGCCAAAGAGTTTTGTGCTGTGAGTTTTTGGGGGGCTTTGTTGATAGGCATTTACATTTGAAACTCGAGCCCCATCAATGCCCCGCTGTGCCGGATGCTGCACTGAAGAGTTTACCATCTAAACAGATAAGACAAAGAGTGGGAGGAGGAACAGAGGCACAACCAGAAACGACTTGCCCAAAGTCACTCAGCAGGTTAGTGGGTAAGATGGGAACACAACCCAGGCCTGACTCCTAAACCAATGCACTATCCACTAGCCCAGGATGCCTTCCTTTATGTTTTAAGGGTGGGGTATATTGAATATGAGCTTCTAAGAAGTCTCTCTCTTTGCCAGCAATTCCAAGGAATCACCTGTTTCAAAATAGATGGAAGAGTCTCAAATATCAAGGAGGAATTGTTTGTATTAACAAACAACTTCTCATTAGCTGGGGACAAACTTAACAGCAAATGGGAGAGACAAGGCTAAGGGAATTGTAGGTACAGGATCTTAAGTAAAACTAGGCAAAGGGGAGCAAAATGCAGCCTTGATGTTACTGAAATTTCACTGACATCAATGGGAGCTGTGGAGGCCTAGCACATCTAAAAGTCAGGTGCCTAACTTTAGGCACCCAAATTGTTAAACTTTTCTCTAGTTGGAAAAGGAGGTAGGTAATGTGGCAGAGAACCTCAGAGAAGAGCAGGTAACAAAAATTGGTTTTGTATAAGGCTGAAATTACAAAAACCCTTTCTAGAGCCTTTACTCAAAAGAATATTTTACTCCACTGTATTAGAGTTTATGCAAGATACTAGCCAGGAATGGCTAATCTAATTGTTTTTTCCACTTTTAGAAAATAAATTGAGTCTGAAGTTAAAGCTACTTTTCCTTGTCTGAGAGATTTTAGAATCCCCTTGATTCCCTCTGCTTGACCTCAATAACCTTGTAGAACACTTATGGTGACTTGACTGGTAAAGAAAGGGTCAAAGGAGATTGCTCTTAAATGTTGTGATTAAAACAATAATATTTTCTTTGATTAGCAAGGAACACTTTATATTTGTCCTTACTCAATTTCATCCTATCTACATCAGACTATTTCTCCAGTTAGTCCAGATCATTTTGAATTTTAAACCTTTCCTCCAAACCACTTGCAATCCCTCCCACTTTGGTATCATCTGGAAACTTTGCAAATGAACTCTCTATGCCATCACCTAATCATTGATGAAGATATTCAACAGTACTGGAACCAGAACTGATCCCTGCAGAACCCCACTCGATGTGTCTTCCAACTTGACAGTAAACCACTCAATAACTACTCTCTTGGAATGTATTTTCAACCACATATGCACCCACCTTAGATTACCTCCCACTAGGGTTGTATTTCCCTAGTTTATTTATGAGAAGACCATGAGACACAGTATCAAAAGCCTTCCTAAAGACAAGTTATATTATATCAACCACTTCCCACCTAGTGACAAGGCTAGTTACCCTATCAAAGAAAGCTATCAGCTTGGTTTGACATGATTTGTTCTTTACAAATTCATGCTGACTGTTACTTAGCACATTATTATGTTCTAGGTGTTTGCAAACTGATTGTTTAATTATTTGCTCTGTTATCTTCCTGGGTACTGAAGTTAAGATGACTGGTCTGTACTTCCCCAGGTTGTCCTTATTACTCCCCTTTTTACTATTATTCTTCGCCTTCTGATAAAGCTGCTTCTTTTTGCTCTTCATATGGAGTCCTCTGTTCCCTCACCACAGTAGTGTGGGGTTTGGGTGGCGGCAGCATCAGTAACTTTTAATGGGGTGAACAATTTGTTGAAAATATAAATGGAGTATTTTTAAAATAACTCTCAGTCAAAGCAGCACAGAAACATTTAGCAATAGCCACAAAGTGCTAGCAATGATGGCCCTCAGCTTCCCTGTCACCTATGTTTAATCACATCGCAGCTCGTTCACAGAGATGCACACTTTTAGATAGAGGGCTGACATGCACATTTGGGTCCCAGTCAGATTTTAAAAGTTAGCACAGGAGTCAAATTATATCAATTGTACCCTTTTAAGCAATTCGTTTGCTGAACACTGCATTATCTTTGGGATGCCCTTGAAGAAGGGGGCTCATTCCATTTGTTCTCTTTACAATATACAGACACAATAAAGTCATGCTTGAATTTAAAAAGACTTGATAACAGTCTACCATACTACAGCTGAACCTGCAGAGAGACCAGACTCAGACTCATCAATCACCTCAAACCATTACATTGGTTCAATTCTTACAAATGGGTACTCTAAAACATGCTGCCTTTGGGCCATAAGCCATTGCCCACAAACCAGTGGAAGAGGCAGGAGATATACAAGAACTCTAAAGCTATCCCATACCTCTTAAATCCTGGTGGTTATTTCATATTTATCGTTCAAGCTACCTCTTCCTGCTGGGGACAGTGAAAATGTGATGATGGGGAGGAGTCTTTGCATTCACATCTATCACAGCTGACCCAGAATCCTTGAAAATCACCTGTAGAACTACATGTGTAAGTGGGTCTAGTTGTGGGCACAAATTTGCCGATCACCCTCTTGCCCCATGGCTATAGCTATCCAAATACGGAGATCACACATTGCCCAGCCACCAGAATCTGATGAACATCAATCTCTATATTACGACCTTCCCAGTGGACTTTGCAAATAAAAAATTTTAGGAAATCTGGAGTTGGACTACAATAACAGGAATAGTAGAAAGCTGCCCCAGCCCACCTGATCAGTCAGTGCTTGGTGCCTTCTCCAATAGGGATTAATTGATATTTATTGTTTAATTCACACCCTCCCCTGCTCACAGGTCTCTGTGTAAAACACGTCTGTCAGCAAAGCCCACAGTAAAACTACTGCCGCTTAGGCTGCAGCTCAATGTGACTTGTGATTCAACACTCCAGTTAAAGGTGTAAATGGAATAGGCTACTTGGAAATTCAGCTCTACAGGGACATACACAGACTCTCAGGAAGATACTAACCTAAACGTCAAGTCTCCAGGCTGGAATAACCCTCTCAGAGCAGACTGGCTGTTTACAGAAAGCCCAGCTAAAACCTCTGCTCCATGCGCAGCTGGATCAGGATGTGTGAAGAATGGGACAGAGAATAATAGTTGGAATGTTAGAACGCCATGATAGAATCCAGGGGCACGCTCTGCAGGAACAGCATGCTCAGCACTAATACCCCTAACTCCAAAAGGATGTAGGGAAGAGAGGAGGAAGGGAATCCAGGAGGGATGACAGCATTATTAGAGTCCAGGAGAGACTTCTGTATGAGAAGAGATTGGAAACATTGGGGCTATTTGGCTTACTGAGGGAATAAATTGCATGGTGGTGGGGGGGGACAGTGACACAAGAGAGGTACCCAGAATGAGGAATGGCACAGACCATGCCCATTCATCCACACTCATCATACAAAAAGCAAGGAGACAGACAAAATTAAAGATGAAAAATATACTGATAAAAGGAAAAGATCTTTTTTAGATAATGCATGATTAGCTTGCGGAACTCACTGCCACTAAATACCATGGAGGGCTTAGGAGAATTCACACAGGATCAGACACTTGTATGGCTAATGAAAACACTCCCCAATACATCAGCGGGTGTAAAGAAATTCTAACTGATTTTAAACTCCCCTGGCTCCAGAGCACAATCAACCTGAGAAGCGCTAAGAAGAAACATCTCCATAAGGACATTTGTGCCTTCCTCCAAGGTATTAGGTGCCACTCACTGTCAGAGCAAGACACTTAAATAGATGAGCCACTGCTCAGCTCCACTTTCGCCATTCCTGTGCTCCCAGGCTGGCACCAATGCTAACATTAATGACCATGATGTGTATTGCAATAGCTCAGGGAGGGGGGTGCAGGCAGAGGCTGACGCATCACTACTTGGCACTGTACAAAAGATGGACCAAGGCAGTCCTCACCCCAAAGAGATTATAACCCAATTCTAACACAAGAGACAACAAGTGGATGCAGACAGAAACTGGTGAGCACAAATGGTAAAAGGTAACACTACTCAGTATAACTGGTGGGTGACAGCATATCCAATTGGCAACGTTCTCTCTAATTTTTCATAGGCTATGTGCACAAAAAATTTCTTTCGTGCAAATTTTTGGAGCCAGTGTCCAAATTTGTGCACACTCCAGGGAGTGTGGTCAAACTTGTGAATGTAATGAAGTGAGTATGATGCAAATAATATCTAAATTTTATTTTGATCTGGTGATGGAAATGATTTTATAAAATACAAAACCTTATTTGAAACGTTACTTGAAATCACCTTCTTAAAGTAGCATAAAAATATTAGCGCTGTTGAATTTTTTTGTGCGCACTTTATTTTGTTGTGTGCATGGGTTTCACAACATCGGTGCATGTGCACACACACACAGCTTAGAGGGAACATAGCCAATTGGTCTGTAAGCACTGCTACAGTGAACGGGGACAATGAATGGCCTTGAAGATTGATAGGCTGGAACCCAAGACTTGAAGAAACCCCAGCACAGACTCCCAAGGCAGGAATCTGACACCCACGCAGACACTCTGAAGACTTTGAACATGAACCGAATGACTCCAGGAGCCTCAAGCCCAGCTTCACTGAACCGTGGACAGACACCTTGTCCCATGTCTATGGACATGCTGTTGTCACCAGACTGTGCCTCTGTCACAGGGCTGATGGGCATCATAACAGTTGTTATATCAGAACCAGCTGGGCCCAAGTCTCATTTGCCCCAAGGCCCCTTTCATAGCACTCTGGCAGTTTAAAGGGCACAAACTGCATTGAAGGAAACCTTGCTGTAAGCCATATTAAGGCTTCCCAGATATGCGCCAAGCAACCACCATTTAAAAGAGCCTGGCAGACAGAGATACACACCGCCACCAACCGCAGGGCCCTAGGGTCTTCCAACTGTAAAGATCATGTCTGCTATAAAAGCCTCCATTGACCTCTTAAAAGCTAAGTCCCTGTCCCCCTGGACGTGGGCGCATGGCTGCCCACAGCTGCTGATCACTGCTTGGTGGTTGACTTGCATTAAGTCCTGCACAGAAAAATCCTTGGACCTGTGCTGGCCTTCAAGAGAACCTAGTGAAGGTAGCCATGGACGACTTTCAGAGGCTGCTTCAGGACAGCAATCATGGACCCACAGGGCAAGCAGTTCCAACCTGCCTGACAGGCATTGACGAGAACTATTGCCTACAGAAGGGTGTCTAGAGAGTCTTTAATGACCTTAGCAATGGTAACTGCTACAGGAAGCCTTTTCCACGATGCTCTGGTACTCACAGCCCTGGTGCTCTCTCACAGAGGACTCTGCTTGGCGCTTCCCAGGATATGAAGGTTTCAAGCAGACCGTTACAAGGCTTTTCTGGAGCTGTGAGATCTGTCCTGCACATGGAACAGTGCATCTTTGCGGGGTAAGGTGGCTTTGCTTGGACCTTGTTTGTGCTTCACTAGTGACTATGCTCTAGCTTCTCTCTCTGCAGTAGGGGCAGCTCACATTTCTCCTGGAGAGTCACTAGTAATGCTGCTTTGCCCTCAATCTGGTGCCTTCCATCTGAAGAGCCTGTGGCACTTTGCAGACCAGCCTGCTCCTGCTGATCCTGTGAGGGAGGGCCAAGTAACCTGCCCCCTTACAAGGGGTAGTACATAGGGGAGGCAATTGCCAAAGCCACAACTGAGCCAATGGCAGATGCAAAAAGAGAAGCCAGGAGTCCCAGCTCCCAGCACGAGCCCCTAGACAGTACCATGCTGCTCAAACAGGGTGGGCTGAAGGCAGCCTAGCTGGGAAGACTTTGAAGCTGAGCAGTGTAGTGGGGAGTAAAGCTGAGCAGGTTAGCTTAGCTGTAGCTGGCACTTCCATCTCAGCAGGGCCATTGCCTGGGAACCACTATGGACAAGCTGCTAGCTCTAGGACTGTCACCAAGGGGAGCACAGGGACATCTCCCAGGGACCCTCACTAGGATTTCCCCTCTCCCCTCCTCCGGCTTTACATCTCCGCTCACGGCTGCTGGCTGCATCCGTGCAGTGCAGATGTGCTGGGCCCTTCTTCATAAGCTCATCAGCCCACTGGGTGTCCAATACATTCCCAAGGAGCAGCAAAGTGCTCATGCCACTTTTCTTCTCCTGCAGGAGGCAGGCAAAAACAGATTCAGGTAGGTAACTTTTCAGAGAAAAGCTGCAGCCAGGCATATCTCCAGGACTTGGGATGTGTATGTTGGAGGCAAAGCTAGCGAGTCTGCAGTGATCCAGGACCCCCCATACACCCTACTGTGTCTGAAGCCAGCAAGGTGAAGGTACCTTTGCCATAATGGGCTGTTTGGGGTGGGACTGACTCTCCCCTGGGGTGGTGTTAGAAGGAATCCAGCACCCCATGTATCACCATCCCTATCAAGCCCAATCTGCTGGTTTTACTCATTTGTTTCTCTCTCGTTCCAGAGTGCCGGCAGTTCCCTGGGGAGGGGGAGTTTAAATACATTTCTTACACTGGGAGGGGATACCCATCTCTAGCCCTCTCTGCTCTGCAAACAGACGGCAGTTTTCAGGTACCTGCATGAAGCTACGAGCCAGAATTTCCACCATGAAGAGCAAATCTGTCACTGGCAGCTAATGAAAGTCTTGACTTGGAATTAGACCCAATGAAACTCATAAGACTCCTGGCATAACCCCTGAAATCCTAAAGGCAAACCGCAAACACCAGCCCTCAAAAGTTGCTCTGTTTTGGCGAATGGCCCCTGCTACTGACAACACAGAGACGTGGGCACAGAACTCCCTACTGCAGCCCCACTCACCTTTTTCTTCCGGTCCCGGGAACGGTTCCTGCGTTTGCGGTTTGATTCTTCTTTCTCCTTTTGCTCCTGCAGAGCCTGGGCCTCAATATCTTTAATCTTCTTCAGCTGTTTGGCTGCCTGAGCCATGGTGGGTACTCCCCAGTGTTCTCACCTGCCCTTCCTGCAAGATACCTTCCAATCCCTGACAGAGAGAGTCCCTTCACCTGGCTTGAACGCTGACAGCCAGAGTGCAGCACCAGTAATGCCAGGAAGATGAAGAGAAGACTGCAAGCCCCAAAGGAAAGCTGATGCCTCCAGCTAGTTGCTAGATGAAGCCCAGGGCACATTTATGAAGCATTAATAATCCTAAATCCAGCTGTTCCAGACATTCTGTGCACCATTGCAGCAAAACCCGACTGTACTGGCACATCATTCAGAGTCCTCCTCGTGGGACAGGAAACCTGGCCGGTGCTGCACTCTCTCTCCCTCACTGTCTCTCCTGCAGCACAAGGGGAGATGCAGACAGCTGGGTCTAGCAAGGAAAATAACTCTCAGCAATTAATGCATGATGACAATAAGGCAATGGGAAGAGGAGGTTGGTATGTTTCATCTTGACTCCTTGGCTCCCTGTCCCCAGAGCAATGCATTGCAAGCACTAACGTGCAGATAGTCAGTCGATGCTTTCCCACTGCAATGATGCTGATGCAGGCACATTTTCCAGTCTCTCTCAGTCATTCTCTGTGCAGCAGCAGCAGCATCGCTCACTCCCTAGGTTACAATTCTAGCTCTTTTCAAGGAGAGGGCTGGGAAAATCACTGCACACGCTCAGGAGACACAGGCAGCATCTCCGCCTGGAAAACAGAGGAGACTGCAAGGGACGTGCCACATAGCAGAGCCAAGTGCAGCCCAACAGCTTTCTTAGCTCCTCAGAACCCCTCCACCAAGCGAGCTGTGAGGGGAGGGGTCTTGGCTGTGAATGGGAAATAGAAACCATGGCTTCTATCTGCTCTTTGGCTGCACACCACCAGAAAAGTGAACTGCTGCCCCCAGGCTGGCTCCTGCCATTCCAGGTATCCAGTGGAGCCTAAGCCCTAGCAATGAACATGCAGGGATCTGTGGATGAGCTCCAAATGAATCAGTCCCCTTCACACCATTCATAGATTACAACGCCAGGAAGGACCACTGAGAACAGCCCGTCTGGCCTGCTGCATGGCACGGGTCAGAGACCTACCATGAAATATTTGCTGGATCAGATCTATTAGCAAATCACTCAGTCATGATTTAAACATTGTCAGTGAAGGAGACTCCATCATGGACCTCAGTAAATTGTTCTGTGTGCTATCATTGCTTCTAGTCACCTGCCAGAGCTCACAACTGCAAACATCCACATGTGGGGTACTAGGTCTCCAAGCCAGTCAAACCCCAAGGCCTGCTTAATGCAAGGCCTTCAGACATTTCAATCTTGAAAGACAGACACTGCCTTACATGCACATCTGCTCCAGTCACCTGTCACACCCCCAGTCCTACTTTCCCCAGACCAGCCCACTGGCTCCCCCTTGACTCTCCATCAGTTCCCTTCTCCCTCACTCCAGCTCTCCCCCTCCATCCCACTCCTGTTCTCTGCACCCCATCACCAGGGACCCTCCTTCTGTTCCTGTCACTCCGCCATGCAGGTGTTCTATGTGTTCCTGTCACCCAGCCCCTCTGTTTGCCATCATACATTGACCATGTAAGAGTTGATGGAAAAAATCTATCACTAGGAGTTTTCCAGATTGTCTCCACACTCTATGGGTACTTGACTGCACTGACTGACCACCTCCCAGTGTCCCACTCCAGCCTGCCCAGGAATCAATGTAAAACCTGTGATGGACTCTCTGAGGCAGCCTCTTGGGTTAGGAACATGATGGTGATACTGCCCTTTAGTGGCAGTCAGACACTACCACATACCACCACAGGATACACCACTCTGAGTTCATACACCTCCCCACAACTACCACCACAGTACACAGCCACTTGCCTTTCCCATCATTCATTGCCCATTCTGATGGGAACAGGCTCACCCTGTCTTAGTGGCAAACAGCACCGAGAAAGGAAACCATTCAAGGATTTGGAGTGGTCCCTTTCCCTGCCAAAGTCCTTGGGAAGTTTGAGTTACCGGCTATTTCTTGGAGATTTTTTTCCATCAATTACTCACAGCCTATTCAGGCTGGCAGGAAGTGAATCTGGGAGTATGCAGAATAATACTGAGCTTTCAACTGCATTGGCTCCGCTTTCTGTGGAGCGTGTTAATATCTTGGCAGAATAGATTTTCCTGCATGGAGTTGCATCTTGTGCTGATTGCTGTTCACTGTCAGGTCCAGCTGATTTTCTCCCTCCACACATAGCAGTGAGCTAAAAGCAGAAAAAATGGACTCTGCCTCCAGGGTTCTCCAACTGTAGTGAGTGTGAGTGCAAGCTAAATAGCAGAAACTCTAGATTGTGAAGACCAGGAATCTGGCTTTTGGAGTACAGGGCTTTCTGAGAACAGCTTGTAGCATTTGTGCCCTGCTCAAAGGTTAAAAGAAACATTTTCATCTAGATAAAGCAGTGACGCCTTATATAACAACACAAAGCATTATGTACATTACATACAACATAAGAGTTACACATTAATTAATGCTGCAAAGTCAAGCGCTTGAAAGCTAAGAAACGCTAGATGCCACGTTGTCCACAGGACCTTAATTCTGTCCTGTGTGTGTTTATCCTCTGCACTGAATGAGACAGAGATCCTGTGGGACAAAACATGAGCATGTAATTAAAACAAGCAAGGAATGCGGTAACACACTGAGATTTCAAAGAGAAACTGTAGAATTTGAACTTGTATGCAAATTTGATTGTGTAAAAGCAGGATTAAGTCAGGACTATGGGTTCTTTTCCCATTGCAACAGGTGATTTGACCCCACCTTCCTCTATGTCAGGGGCCTCAAACATGTGGTCCGCAGGCAGCGTGCGACCCCTAAAGCTATTTTTTGCCGCCCGCAATGACGCTATTGTTACCGATAGTTGTAATATCATTGTATGAAAAGGTTTCAGTGGTGTGGCCCTTGGGCTAATGTACTAGTCCTCATGCGGCCCTCATGGTGATTTGAGTTTGAAACCCCTGCTGTATGTGCTGTTTCCCGGTGTTTGAATCTTAACAACTGCTTTGATTTGCTGTTACAGTATGACCTGATCCCATGAGTTACACTTCTTTGCATTTCTTTTCCTCCCATTCTGTGTGTTCCCCCATCTTCAAAGCATCTGATAAAGTGAGATTTTCTCCCATAAAAGCCCATGCGATAAATGAACTTGTTGGTCTAAGGGCCACAGTACTCCTTGCTTGTTTTGCTGAACTAAACTAACATGGCTACCCCTTTGGAACATGTAATTAAAGACTCCACTGAGAGTCTGAATTAAGATGTCATGGCTAACTGTATGGCTGGCATTTCCCAATTTTTGCATGTCTGACTTTGCAACCTAAAACAATTTCTTTTAACATTTTTTGTAGGTAATTTACAATGGTTTTTAAATGAAACTCTGCTATACACTGCTGTATCACCCCACCATCATGCATCTCCAGCAGGGTGTGAATCCTGAATTTTCACTGCTGCATCATAAACATCAATGATTTGAGCTACAGACTCACTGAACTAACAGGTAGGAGGAGAAGGCTGTTATCCTAGAAGTGGGAAAGGACCACTGGTGACTAACGCTGCATCCAATGGTAAGGTAGTCCCCAGCTCTCAGTATGACACTGTGATGAGAAGTGGGAACACTCTTAGGATTTTCTCTGGGTGTTATGTTTCCCCTGTTTTTCTGTTCATGTATTCTGGTGATGGGACCCAGCTGTGTGATTATTACAGTGACCACTGGAGGACAGATGGGCTTTCCCCAGTCACACATAGACAGAGCTGGTCAGGGCCTTACCCCCAGCCCAACCAGTTCACCCAGGTTGTGACAAGTCAAGACCAAGGGGCATTGTTCTCCTAGCCCCAGGAAAGAGACAAAGGGTGGGAGAGGAGCTAGGAGAGAGGTCTGACAGGGGCTGAGGGCAAAAGGGGCAATGCCAGTGCATAGGTTTAGGGAACTGGCCCTGCGAGTATGACTCCATGCACCCCTCACTGAGTCACTACTGTAACCTCTAGTTAATTTGCTAGGCACGTCTTTCTGCGCTGTGATCCTGAGAGCTAATAAACCCTTCTGACTTCCACATGGGCTGAAAATCCCTTCTGACTGGAAAGTAAAGTACTGGGCCTCTGGGCCATAGAGAAACTTCCTGGTACTCCTCCAGGGGACAGGGCTCCCACTGGGGAGTTCCAGACTGACCCTCTGAGGCTCGATTTGGAAGCTGGCTGGACTGGAGTGTGGAGACCCAGGATGGAGTGGAGCAAACTCCACTGTCAGAGTCCTGATCAGTGGTAAGCAGAGGGGACTCAGGCACAATTCCTGACAGGTTGTCTCTTCCTTCCTGAAAACCAGGGGAAGGAGGGGGCATGCTGGGATGGATTGAGAAAGGGGACAGGAAGGACAGAAGGGGCCAGGCTCAGGGAAGAGGAGAAATGTGACTGCCCAAGAGTGGTGCTCTCCGGTCCATGGAAGTAGAGTCAGATTCTAGACCAGTCAGTGAAGCCAAGACAAGGGCCATGCCAAGATAAGGCACAGCATTGGGACATACCTCTAAGTTGAGTCCTCACTGATGGCACCTCAGAGGGACATTTCCCTGTGCTGGACCCAGGAGCTTGCATCCAGCCACTGGGGCCTGTCACTATAGCTCCTGGGTTCAAACCTCTTTATCCAGTAGGCCTGGGCTCTACTTTTCCAGGGACACAGGCCAGTTCCCCCTCAAGGTATTTAAATAATGCCAGTTGGGTCCTTACATCCCTCCCAGTGTCAAGGGAGCAGAGGGGCAGCCACAAGGGCTGTGTGTACTGCATGGAGAGAAGTAGGATCAAGTCCTGGGGTCCCTGCACCTGCTTCCTTGCGCTTCACAGATATATGACAGGCACCTACCCAACCAGAAAACATCATCCCTGGTGCTGCTGCTACAACACCCCAGGGAAAATCCACTCTTTTCCAGGCTTAGCCTGCCTCCTCACCTGGGTGCTCCCTGGTGCCTTTGTCTACCCTCAGAGCATGTGTCACAGCCTCACACGGCTCCCCCCATTCCCCCCCCCGGGGCAGTCTTGTCCTCTGCAAGCTAAGAACCCATTCGCCAGGGCTGGTAAAGTGGAGAGAGAACAACTTTCCCCCACTCCTACCAAGGTCCCCCCACAGCCTCCGTGGCACCATCCCACAGTGAAATCACCCATGCAGAACTCTCCCATGAAAGCTCATGCGAAAAATAAATCTGTTAGTCTTAAAGTGCCACATGACTCTTTGGGTTTTGTTTTTTTTTTTTTGCTGGACTAGACTAACACGGCTATCCCTTTGGAAACTGAAGGGGGAAGCGGCTCCACATGACTGGAAGTAGTAGCAGGTGCCATGGAAGGATACTGCAAAGGATAATTTAGAAGCCTTTTGAAGAAGGCAAAGCAGAGCTGGTGAATCTCATATTGATTCGGTGCCTCCCTGTGCTCTTCAAATAGGGTCATCTGGCATTGTCCCTGTGTTATCAGCTGGCTGCTTCCTGTCAACTGTCTACATGAGGAGAGAGAATGTTAAATTCGTGCTGCAGCAGCCATCAGCCCCAGGCCCTACAGCGTGAAGCTGGTGAAGCAACCGAACCATTTAGCTGCATTCTCTTTCTCACTTGTTCCCATCTCCTGTAGCAGCTACTGGAGCCTACCCAGTGTCCACTATAGGAGTCACTGAGTAGGCAGATGTTAGCAGCAATGCTGCAAGAAGACAAATGGCCCCTGCAAGGCACCTGCTAGGCTGAACTGCAGCTCCCTTCCCACCGTGGGGTTCCACAGTCTCTCTGTATCAACCCAAAGCAGCAATTGGGAGAGCTGCATTGGTTACAGAATAATCCCCCAGTATATCACTCCACTATGAGAAAGAGAGAAAGTCACCCTAGGTCAGTGCAGGTGGAAATGAGCTATCAATCTCTGTGAGTGCTGGCACAAGTGCAGGGAGGCGGGGCTTCTTGCACATTCAGAGGTGGCAGCGAGACTCGAGAATCGGGGCAGTGGGGGGCTGTGATTGGACAAGGACAGAAATAGAATTCTGGAGACTCAGCAGGAGGCAGGGCTCAAACTGCTGATGTCAGAGGCATGAAACTCAGGATTTATTCTCTGTGGCTTGTCCAAGGCTTTTCCTTCGCTGGCAAATAACCAGCAAGTGATGAACGAGGCGGCAGCAAGCAGGCCGTGCGTGCTTACAGCCTCTCCTGGGGCTGGCTCATTACGCACACTCATCACATCCCACCAGCTGCAGAGCACAGAGGAAAATTCCTATATTCTTTCTTGGCATCCAGGAGAAGATTCGCACCTTTTGCCTGAACTTGGGACAGTACGGGAGGGAGCCCCCCAGCCCTAGACACCTGATACAGGCTCCTCACATCAGTGAAAATGGAAAAAAAAGTGAAGCCAGGCTCAGCTTGAGGCTCCTGTCACAGCAAGATGGTGAAGAAAGGGCTACAGAAAACATTCTTAGTCACCCTCTCATGAAAGAACAACAGTGGCCGCCCTCAGTCTTAAAATTGGAGCTTCAAAGGCAGCAAATTTAAAATGAATGAAAGGAAACATTTCAAACTCAACAATTATGCTGTGGAAGTGATGGCTACAAAATACGGAAGTCCAGAACTCAGTAGGATTCAAGAGAAGACTGCATGTTCATACAGACTGAGAGAACATCCAAAAGGGCAAAATGGTATTTTATAGAACAGACAAAAACCCTCCTGTGTCAGGGCAGGATCCAACCATTGACTTCCATGGGCTACTTACTAAACACACAGAGCATGATATGGTATCCTGGACTGGCTTGCTTGTCATGATTGGAGACTAGCCTAGATGAATCCCTGGTCTTACTGGGATAGCGGTCTTATGCTTGTGTGCACCTATGTCTTGTCTCTAGTTTCACATCTTCAGAGGCCTCTGGCCACCTCTGACACTCAGCCCACCATTGCAGTGTCCAAAGGCGAACAAAACATTAACTAAAATAGAAAACAGGAAAAGAGGAAATTTAAAATAATTAGAGCCAGGCAAGAGGAATCTCACAGACAGGCATGTAAGGGGCTCCGCTAACACATAGGCACATGTGATGAAGTATATAAGCAACTATGAGTTAAAGCACTGTGCCCCCCTCCATTGCAGTACAGTATTTCTGCCTGCTGCCTCTCTGCACTAAGCCTCAGTAGTACCTGAATTTCCTTTCCTTCTGGTGCACCTTCTTTGACTCCCACCCCACCTCCAGGCTAGAAGCATTGTAGCAGCTAGATGTCTGACTGAGGAGGTAGAGGAAGAGCAGGGCACCACCCCAGCTTGTGACAGACGACTGCATTAGAGAGCTGCCCCTGAGGAACAGTTTCACCAGAATCTTAATCTAGTTCTGTCAATGGGCTGAAATCTTGGAGATGACCAAGCACATGAATTTGTAGCATACGGCTATGTTACAGAAAGAGGTATGCTTGTAACTTGAGTTAAAAGTGTCATTGAAGACAGTGCAACTCACCTGTTACCTTGGATTAGCCCCACCCCAGATTCCCCAGTGAGCATTAACTGGAGTTCCTAAATAAAGTTAGAAGCAGATTTGTTGTTTCTTCCCTACTGCTTTAACCTGAGTTCGCTAAATTGGGCTGAGAACCCTTTTATTTTTTTTGGGGGGGGGGGGCAGGGAGACATAGCCACAGCAAAAACAAACAAGGAATCCTGCAATGCTTTTAAAGACTAACAAACTCCTGTTTGTTTTGCTGAACTAGATTGACACAATTACTCCTTTGGAACTTACCCACAGCAGAGTTTCTGTCCACAGTGTCCATTTCAATCATATTATCCAGGTCTGGGCCAGCCATGGTGTAGCCTTGGCCCTCACTCAGCTGCAGTGTTAGGGTGTACTTGGATCAGTAATTAGCATTAGCTAAGCCATTGCTAGCAAAAAAGAGCAGTAGCTGAAATGTCTCATTTGCTCCCCGACCTGATCCTGATAGTCCCTACTGGGAAGGAGGGGACTCAGGGGCCCTGCTGGGAGCTTTTCAACAGCACTGATTAACCTGCAGATGAAAGAGAAGGTTCCACAGGCAGGGAAGCATTACAAAAATCTTCCTGGGTGTGCAGTCTGGGGCCAGGGGCATGGTAACAATAGTTAAGTATGGGGTGATGCGTTAGAACAAGGGTCTCAAACACATGTCCTGTGGGCCACATGCAGCCCCTAAAGCCATTTCCTGCAGCCTACAACGATCGGTTGGTTACTTACCAGTAACCGTCCTTCTTCAAGATGGGCTGCTCACATACATTCAGTTACAGGTGCCTACGTGCCGCAGTGCGTGGTAGCTCGGAAAGTCTTTAGCATTAGCCTGTCAGGTCAGGGCACGCAGCCAACACCCCCTCCACGCCACGACCATGGCTACATAGGTGACAGTGACCCTGAACCTGACCCTCCCAGTCCCATATACCTTTGCCAACTCCCTTAGCGGGGACGTTGGAAGGGACCTGAATGTATGTGAGCAGCCCATCTCAAAGGAGGACAGTTACTGGTGAGTAACCAACTATTCTCCTTCAAGTGCTGTTCACATCATTCAGTTACAGGTGACTGCTAGCCGTACCCCAGGATGGCATAGCGCCTGTTGGGTGATGGCATAGGGCGTTGTGAAGGTATGTATTGATGACCACATAGTGGCCCTGCAGATCTGTTGGATCGGGACCTTGGCAAGGAAGGCCGTGGAAGACACCTGAGCTCTGGGAGAGTGGGCTCTCACAGTCCCTGGGAGAGGTGTGTTTGACCTTCCATAGCAGTCTTTGATGCAGTTTACAATCCATTTGGAGATGCATTGAGAGGACACTGGGGAGCCTCTCATGCATTCGGCGACCGCCACGAACAATTGGGAGGTCTTGTAAAAAGAACATGTGCACTCGATATAAATTAGGAACACTCTCCTCACATCCAAGGTGTGCCACCGTCTCTGGTTTTCTGTAACCTGGGGGTCAGGATAGAAAACTGGCAGGCAAATTTCTTGATTCATGTGAAAGGGAGTGGCCACCTTAGGCAGGAAGGAAGGATGGTCGCGGAGGACCACCTTGTTTGGAAAGAATGTTGTACATGGGGGTTCAGAGGGAAGGGCTCACAACTCCGAAACCCTTGTTGCTGAGGTGATCGCTACCAGGAAAGCCACCTTCCAGGATAACACTAGCAGAGGAGCTGAATCCAAGGGTTCATAGGGTGGCTCTGTCAAAGCCCATAGCACAACGTTCAGATCCCACTGAGGGGTGGGCTTACAAGGGTGGGGAAAGGGCTTTTCCAGCCTTTTCAGGAACCTGTGAGATATGGGGTGTGAAAAGACTGGGGCACCATCAACTCTTTGGTAGAAGGCCGAAATTGCCGCTAAGTAGACTCTTAGTGAGAACAGGGATAGGCCTTTTTCTTTTAGGTCTAAGAGATAATCCAGAATTGTATGGATTGGTGCAGAGATAGGGTCTATTTCTTTGCCACAGCACCAACAGGAGAAGCTCTTCCACTTTGTGATGTAGGTAGACGTAGTGGAGGGGTTTCTGCTACCAACCAGGACCTTTTTAACCCTATCCGAGCAGCACCTCTCTTTCTCACTGAGCCAGAGATCATCCAGGCCATCAAACGTAAGAGACCTGGGTTCGGGTGCCAGAGGCATCCCAAGTCCTGTGTTAGGAGATCAGTCCACTGAGATAGGCGGAGCTGAGTCCTTGTGGACATGTCCTGCAGGAGAGGGAAACAGTGTCATCTGGGCCAGTCTGGAGCTATCAGGATGATGTGCACTCCGTCCGCAAGGACCTTCAGTAGCACTCTGTGGATCAGAGGAAATGGCGGGAAGGCGTACATCAGGGCCTCCGACCGACTGTCGCTGAGAGAGCCCTCCTCCCAACCCCACAGGGAACAAAATTGAGGGCATTTGCAGTTTTGTTCAGTGGCAAACAGGTCCAGCTGGGGGGTTTCCATCTATTTATCAGCAGGGAGAACACCTTGTGGTGGAGGGACCACTCATGATTCGCTAGGGGTTTTCTGCTGAGTGAGTCCGCTAGGCCATTGTCTACCCCGGGGAGGTGCGAGGCATTCAGCGTAAAGTGGTGGTCTATTTCTAATTGCCAAAGCTTGCACGCCTCCTCGCACAGAGCTGAGGAGCGAACCCCCTCCCTTGCCGGTTGGTATAAAACATGGCCGTTGCATTGTCTGTGAGGACCTGGACCATTCTGTCACGGATTTTGTCGAGAAAGGTCGTGCAGGCCAATCTGATGGCCCGGAGCTCCTTCACGTTTATGTGGAGGAGTTTGTCCTCGGGGCTCCAAACATCCTGTGTAGAGAGGCCCCCAGACAGGTGGGCTCCCCAACCTGAGTCCGAAGCATCTGTTATCAGGGTCACTGAGGGCTCGGGTTCCCTTAACGAGATGTCCCCCATCATGAAGTGGGGGTCCCCTCCAGATTTGGAGGGAGTCTAGGGCATACTGGGGAACCGAGAGTACCTTGTCCAGACGGTCTCTCCATGGCTGGAACATCATGGCAAACCAGAGCTGGAAAGGTCTCATCCTCAGGTGCGCTGTTCGGATTACCGAGGTGGCCGCCGCCATGTGTCCCAGAAGCTGCATGCATCGGTGTGCTGTGGTTACACCTGGTGTTTGCAGTTCTGTGATGATGGTGCAAATGGACTGGAATCTTGACAGGGGCAAGGACGCCGTGCTCTGTTGAGCGTTTAGTCATGCCTTGATGAATTCTGTGTCCTGAGTGGGGCAGAGCTTGGACTTCCTTGTGTTTATGCAGAAGCCAAGAAACTTGCAGAGTTTCACCACCAGGTTGATGTGGTTTTGCACCTGTAGACTTGACTTGCCCACTATAAGCCAATCGTCCAGGTAGTAGCAGATTCTTATGCCCCTCCTGCGTAGAAATGCTGCGACCAGTGCCATGCATTTTGTGAACACTCTGGGAGCTAGCGATAGCCTGAAGGGGAGGGCAGTGAACTGGTAGTGGTTTTGTGCCACCACAAACCTGAGGAATTGTCTGTGGTGGGGCCGGATGGCTATGTGAAAGTAAGCATCCTTTAAGTCGAGGGCTGCAAACCAGTCCCCTGGAGACAGGGAGGGAACAATCTGGGGCAGGGAAACCATGAGGAACTTTATTCTCTTTATGTATTTGTTTAGTGCTCTGAGGTCTAGAATGGGCTGTAGGTCCCTGTTGGGTTTGGGGACCAAGAAGTAGCGGGAGTAGAACCCTTTGCCCCGCTCTCGTTTGGTGACTTTTTCTATGGCCCCAAGGGAGAGGAGTTTTTGGCATTCAGCCTCGAGCCTATTTAACAGTTCCAGGTTCTCTGATGCTGCATGAGGGGGCAGTTTCCTGTCCTAAGGAATTGAAAGGAACTGGATACGGTATCCTCACACCACTGTATCGAGAACCCACTGCTCTGATGTCACATGGGTCCGCCGGGGGGGGCGAATGGCAGAGGTGAGGGGGGGAACAGGGGCCCTGGGGCGCTGCCCTCAAGGGGACCATCAAAAACGCTGTTTACGGCCAGATGAATAGTCAGGTCACTGCCCGCCTCTTCCCAACTGTGAGGCACTGAGCTTTCCCCCTTTACCTGAGCGGGTCTTGTCCTTGTTCAGGTCCCCAGGATGGCACTGAGGAAACTGGAGGGATCTCAGGAACTGACTCTGCAGTTGAAGCTGCTGCTTTAGCTGCTGTAACTGCTGCTGGAGCTGCTGATGTCGCCTTGTTGAGCGCCTGATGGGTTGTGGAGTGTATATGCCCAGGGATCGAAGCGTGGCCCTCGAGTCCTTCATACCATGGAGCTTCGTGTCTGTGGATGGGGCAAAGAGGTCAGGACGCTCAAAGGGGAGGTCCTGAATAATTCGCTGCATTTGCTTGGATAGGCCAGAGCCTTGGAGTCAGGCCAAATGACGCATGACAACTGAGGAGGCCATAGTGTGGGCAGCCGTGTCCACTGCGTCCCAGGTTGCCACTAGAGCATCCCTGGATGCCCTCTCTCCTTCCTCAAGCACTGCCTCAAAGTCTCTCAGGTGCTCCTCGGAGATGGCCGTGCGGAAGTTTCGCATGGCCTCCCACAGGTTGAAGATGTAGCGCGTCATTAGGGCTGAATGGTTGGAAATACGGAGCTGGAGGAAAGCGGAGGAGTAAACTTTTCTCCCCACGAGGTCGAGCTTCTTTGCCTCTTTGTTCTTGGGCGTGGAACTCGGCTGGCCCTGTCTCTTCCTTTGATTTACAGCATCAACCACCAGGAATCCTGGACTGGGATGATGAAACAAGAAGGAAAACCTCTCTGGGGAGACGTAGTATTTCTTATCCACAACTTTGGACACTGGTGGGATCCAGGAAGGCGTTTGCCAGAGTTCCTGGATAATGCGATATACTCCCCAATGCAAGGGAATTGCCACCCTCACTGGGGGGGAGGGCTCTATGGCATGCATCAAAGAGGGAGTCATCCTCTTCCTGGATTACTCCCAATTTCAATTTTAGGTTCACCGCCATATGGCGGAGGAGGTCCTGCTTGACGCGGGGGTCTCCCTCGCGGTCAGCAGACATGTCACTTAGGCGCTCGTCAGGTGAAGAGGAGGATTGAGCCCATGATCTACTATGCTGCGTAGAGTCAGGGTCAGGTTCGTCGTCAGAAAAATCCAATGACTCTGGCAGTGGTGACCGGGTGTAACGAGAGGAGGCGTCATCGGTTGCTGTGTTCAGCCAGTCGAGGGTCCACTCGTTATGAGGTGATCTCGTTAGAGGCATTGCCATAGGGAGAGCAGAGATCTTTCCCTGTAGCCGTGGTCTGTTTGACCTCCTCAAACTCGGGGTGGAACTCTTGCAAAGTCTCTTCCTCAGGCGCTCTTCCTGTGGAGGGAGGAAGCGATCCTCGGAGGACGACCTGGAAGACCCTCCTCCTGATGTCTGGGAGCCCGGTACCAAGAGCTCTTCAGAGGAGCAATGGAGAGGAGTTTCTTGCCCCTCTGTACTGGACTGTGGTACTGGAGGAAGGCTGGGAGGTGCCATGCTTGGGCCCGGTGTAGGGCTAGTTATTGGTACTGGGTTGGAAGATAGTGTAGAGCTGCATGCCGGTACCAGTATTGACGTTGATTCCTCAGTTGGTGGTACTGGATCTGGCGGTACCAGGCTTGATGTCGGTACCATGGGGGCGGTACTGGGCCCTGCAGTGCTGATGAGGACAGCGCCATTTTAGTCCTTTTCTTTGTCTTCTGCACCAGAACAGGGTTTGGGCCCATGGTGGGCCATCGGGGTTGCCTGTGCCGGTACCCTTCTCAGGGCAGCTGAGAGGCTACCCGGTGATCGACGAGCTCCGTGCTGGGGCGGTACCATTGCAGGTCGAGATTTCGAGCCTGGTACTGACGATTGGTGGTGGGGGTCCTGAGCCTGGGCCAGTTGGGGTTCCGGTGGAACACTCGTGGCTCAGCCAGTTTCGGGGGTGGTGGCTCCACTCCCCGAGATCAAGAGGAGGCAGCACTCCCTTTCCAACCAAGTCCTCCACTTGAAGGACCGGCAAATGGGGCTCTCCGCTGCGAGGTGGAACTCACCCAGGCAAGGGAGACATTTCTCATGCAGGTCGTCCATCAGGAAAGTCTTGCAGCACCCTAAGCATGGCTTGAAACTAGGCATCAAATTTCATGCAAAGACAGGCACTTGCATTTTGCAAGTTTACGCTGATCAGAAACCAACGCTGATGGCAGAAAAAGGAACGGGGAGGTTCAGGGTCACGGTCACCTATATAGCCGCGGTCACAGCATGGAGGGGGCATTGGCTGTGTGTCCTGACCTGACAGGCTAATGCTAAAGATTCTCCGAGCTACCATACGCTGCAGCCGGTAGACACCTGTAACTGAATAATGTGAGCAGTGCTCAAAGGAGAAGCTAGTGTTACGGATATTTGCAATATCATTCTATGAAAAGGTTTCAGTGGTGCGGCCCTCAGGCTAATGTATTAGTCCTCACACTGCCCTTGGGATGATTTGAGTTTTAGACCCCTGTGTTAGAACATGGAATAGAAGCTGTGAGAGCGCTTAACTCAGCTCTTGATTGCCGCACCAACTCACTTTCTCCCTTCGGTGCCCATCTGCGAGCAGCCCTGGCCCGCCTCACTGAGGCGACAAGGAGAAAGGACCTGGAAATGTCTGTAAAGGGATTTGGGCTTGCTCCTCAGGGAGGACAGGGCTAGCAAAGTATTCAGGGTTCATTACTGTCCCAAAGGCAGCACTTGAGACTGGCAGGCCCTTTTTTGTGCTTGCAGAAGGTAGACATCTGGCTCTCAAAGCCCCAATGAAGAACTTCATTGATTAATTCGAGGGGAGGCAAATCCTGTCCAGACTGAACCCCAGCAAAGCAGAGACAACAGAAAGTGGGACCATCTGGGTGAGGCAATATCTGCTATTGGACTAGTGAGAGAGACAAGCTTTAAGCCACACACAGCTCTCCTTCAAGCTCCTGCTGTCCTGGCGGAGGCAGAATTTGAATAGCAGTCACGTCCTACTCTCAAAAATCTGATGCCAGTGGAACTATTAACTGCACCCAATAGCAATCTTGCCTTGTGGCTTGACAGAAGGAATCTGGGTGCTTGGGGGAAGAAGGGGGAAACAGGGAAGTAACGGGCAAGCTTGTGCTGACTGAATGACAGACAAGACTTCAAAGGTGGGGCAGGGCACAGCACAAGGTGCTATGTGAGGTCAGATCCAAAGGTCTCACCTTGCAGATGTACTGCCTGTGTAGCCAGCATATTTAAACCAGAAGTTCCTGCTGGCTGGGGCCACATCTCCCTGTGCATTAGGGCCACATGGTGGCTGATTGAGATAAAAGTGACAGACCACCCATGCTGCCTGCCTGCCCCAAAAGCAAATGGTAAGACTCTCATAGAGCCAAGCCTGATCTGGCATCCAGTGAGGCCCCAGAACCAAGTCTAGTGTTGCCCAAACTAGGGGCAGTACACAGACAGTGGAGCTGGCCCTGTCCTTCTGGAGCACTTGGAGCACATGCAGCCAGCTCTCGTTGGACTGGCTGGCTCTACAGGGACCTGTGCCTTGAGCTAGACTTCCCTCAATAGCTTCAGAAGGCCTCATGCTGCCTTGGCATAAGGACAGCTGTTGTGCCTAGTCCTTGTATGGTATATGCCAAAGGTGAGAAAGAAAGGATCCTCATGCCCATGCAATGACCCCTCCTCCCCTGGGACTGAAACAGTTGGGCCCATGTCCCAAAACGTTTACCCCATCTCTAGGTCAGGCCCCTCCCCAAAGAAGCCCACTCTCCACCTGGCCCAGCACTGGACCTCAACAACCCCACGTGGGAACCCCTGCCCAGCTCAGACCCAGTGAGGCCCTTCTATTTCAAAAGAAGGGCAAAATCTCAAGGCTCAGGACCCCCCTTGCTTACTGGTTTGTCAGCACTCAGGACAGAGCACCGGACTCACACTTCTGCAGGATCACAGCCACCCCCACCCAGCACACACTGCTCTCGACCCCGAGCCTCACTTGCTGCAGGGCCAGGAACTGCCTCTTTCCTGCATGTGATGTGCCAGGCACACACAATGGTGCAGTGCTGGCCTGGCTCCACCCGCCAGACATGCTGCCCTCTCCCGCCACGTGCACTGCTCTCCATCCAGGAACTCTCTGGTGCCAGCCTCCTCCACATCCTGTGCCAGAGGCATGTGGGGATGCTCACTGGGGTAAGGCCTTTCCCCCTCCGGGGGAAGGCTGGCCCTTCATTGATGCTCACACAGTTGGGGTTCAGTGGCCCCCTTCCCTTCCTGCTCCCTCTCCACAAGGACAGGGCAGGGTGGGTAAGACATCAAGACCCTGTGACTGACAGTCCCCAGGGCTGATGTGGCGAGGCCAGCACTCCAGGTCAGGCAGGCCACAGGTCCCGTCCTCCGTGTGAGCAGGATCTGCCTGCTTGAGCAGAGTGGATCAGCTGAGGAAACACCTGTACCCAGAGCTGTGCAGTGATCCAGGTGAGGCACAGGCAGCATGGGGCTGGTGCCGGGTGCAGTGTGTGAGCAAATGAGGAGTATGAAGGGGGATCCTGAGCAGGGCCTGGTGCAGGGAGATGACACCTGCCCAGAGACTGCATAGACCAGACTGGGAGGGGATTGTCATTCTGATGAGTGAAGCCGGTAAAAGTGACCCTGCCTCCTAGTGCTTTGGGCATGTGACCACCACTGCCAGACCCAAGTGTCTGACCCACAGTATCCCTCAGCACAGCCAGGGCCTGGGCAGGGGGCTTGGGAGGTACAAGGGGCAGGCTGTGAGCTTTCCTGACACCCAGAGACACTATGTGAGGCCCCTGCAGAGACACTGGGTGTTTTCCTTTAACCTCTCCCATTTTTTTTCTTGTTTTGATGGGTGGCTGTTTAATGAAGTGTATTTGCTTTGAGCTGTATGCAAATATTATAGGAATAACAGAGACGTGGTGGGATAGTCTGCACGACTGGAGCTCTGCCATGGATGGTTATAAACTGTTCAGGAAGGACAGGCAGGGAAGAAGAGGGGGAGGAGTAGCGGTATATGTAAAAGAGCTCTATGACTGCTCAGAGCTCCATTATGGAAGTGGAAGCGTGCCTGTAGAAAGTCTGTGGGTTACACTGAGAGGGGAAAGCAACAAGGGGGATGTTGTGGTGGGGGTCTGCTATAGACCACCAGACCAGAAGCAGGAGGTGGATGAGGTGTTCTATGGACAACTAGCGGAAGCTTCTAGATCACAGGCCCTGGTGCTGATGGGGGACTTCAATTACCCTGACATCTGCTGGGAGGCCAATACAGCAGTGCATGGGCAATCCAGGAGATTTTTAGGGAGTGTTGGGGACAACTTTCTAGTACAAATTCTAGAGGAACCAACTAGGGGCCTTGCACTGCTCGACCTGCTGCTCACAAACAGGGAAGAATTGATCAGGGACGTAGAGGTAAATGGCAAGCTAGGCAGTAGTGACCATGACATGGTTGAGTTCAGGATGCTGATTAAAGGAAGGAAGGAAAGAAGCAAAACAAAAACCCTGGACTTCAAAAAAGCAGATTTTGGCTCCCTCAGGGAACTGATGGGCAGGATCCCTTGGGAAGCTAATCTGAAGGGGAAAGGAGTCCAAGAGAGTTGGCTATATTTTAAAAAAACTCTGCTAAGGGCACAGGAAGTTGCCATTCCAATTAGGAGAAAGAACAAACATGTGAGGCAGCCAGAATGGCTTAGCAGAGAACTCTGCTCTGAGCTTAAACATAAAAAGGAAGCTTATAGGAAGTGGAAGCTTGGTCAGATGTCCAAAAAGGCATATAAAGATATTGCTAGGGACTGCAGGGATAAAATCAGAAAGGCCAAAGGACAAATGGAGTTGCAGCTAGCGAGGGATGTAAAAGATAACAAGAAGGGGTTCTACAAGTATATTAGTAACAAGAAGAGGATCAGGGATGGTGTAGGCCCCTTGCTGAATAGGGCAGGCATCCTTGTGACAGAGGATGAGGAAAAAGCTGAAGTGCTCAATGCATTTTTTTTCTTCAGTTTTCACAGGCAGGGTCAGCTCCCAGCCCACTACCATGGGTGTGGCAGATGGGAGAGAAGACGACAGGCCCTTGGTGACAGAAGGTCAGGTTAGGGACTACTTAAAGAAGCTGGATGTGCACAAGTCCATGGGGCCGGACGAACTGCATCCAAAGGTGCTAAGGGAATTGGCCGACGAAATAGCCGCACCGCTGGCTGTTATCTTTCAAAACTCATGGAGAACGGGGGAGGTGCCAGAGGACTGGAAAAAAGCAAATGTAGTGCCTATTTTCAAGAAAGGGAAAAAGGAGGATCCAGGGAATTACAGACCAGTCAGCCTCACCTCAATCCCTGGAAAAATTATGGAGCAGATTCTCAAAGAATCCATCCTCACACACTTAGAGGAAAATAAAGTGATCAGGAACAGTCAGCATGGATTTACCAAGGGTAAATCATGCCTGACCAATCTCATTTCCTTCTATGAGCAGATGACTGGTTTTCTGGATGCGGGAAGCACCGTTGATGTCATATGCCTTGATTTTAGCAAGGCTTTTGATACAGTTTCCCACAGCATTCTCACTGGCAAATTAAGGAATTATGGGTTGGATAGGTGGACTATAAGGTGGATAGAGAACTGGCTAGATCAACGGCTTCAGCGTGTAGGAATCAATGGTTCCATGTCTAGCTGGCAGCCGGTCACGAGTGGTGTGCCCCAGGAGTCGGTCCTGGGGCCGGTTCTGTTCAACATTTTCATCAATGATCTGGATGATGGAATAGACTGCATTCTCAGTAAGTTTGCGGATGACACCAAGCTCGGAGGACCAGTACACACGTTGGAGGGCAAGGACAGGATTCAGGGAGACCCAGATAAATTGGAATAGTGGGCCAATAGAAACCTTATGAGATTCAATAAGGATAAGTGTAAAATCCTGCATTTGGGACCAAAAAACCCTATGCACTGCTACAGGCTGGGAAACATTCAGCTAAGTAGCAGCAGTGTAGAAAAGGACCTGGGGGTCATGGTGGATGGGAAGCTGGATATGAGTCAGCAGTGTGCTCTTGCTGCCAAAAAGGCCAATGGCATACTGGGCTGCATCAAAAGAAGTATTACCAGCAGATCAAGGGATGTGATCCTTCCCCTCTATTCTGCACTAGTGAGGCCACATCTAGAAAACTGTGTTCAGTTTTGGGCTCCCCACTACAAAAAGGACAGGGACATGCTAGAGAGAGTTCAGAGGAGGGCAACCAAAATGATTAAAGGGCTAGAGCACAAGCCCTATGAGGAAAGAGTGAAAGCATTAGGCTTATTTAGTCTGCAGAAGAGAAGATTGAGGGGGGATTTGATAGCAACCTTCAACTACTTGAAGGGATGCTCTAAGGAAGATGGAGCTCGACTGTTCTCGGTAGTAATGGAGGACAGAACGAGGAGCAATGGTCTCAAGTTGCGGTTAGGGAGGTCGAGGCTGGATATTAGGAAAAACTTTTTTACCAGGAGAGTGGTGAAGTCTTGGAATGAGCTGCCGAGGGACGTGGTGGAGTCTCCATCTTTAGAGGTGTTTAAGGCCCGGCTGGACAAAACCCTGACTGGGATGGTTTAAGTGGGAGTGGTCCTGTCTCTGGCAGGGGGTTGGACTAGATGACCTATGAGGTCCCTTCCAACCCTATGATTCTATGATTCTATCAGTGTGTCAGGGAGGCATCCAGTGTGGAGAAAGCACCCTGAAGTTGGGACACTCTAGAGCCCTGGCCTAAGTGACTACAACAAGATTGGGTGTAGAGCCACCACATGGATCCCAGGCCCAGACTTGTTCGGGTTACAAGGACCCTGCCACATATAAGTGTGGAAAGGGAGCTCTCAAGGTCAGGCTAACCTCTGGGGAAAGGAGGTGGGAGAGAGGACTCAGATCCTGTCGCTGACCAGTTCCACTGGGATAGTGTATGAACCACAATGGTGGGGTCTTTTCCCTGCTTACAGTCAGAACACAAATTGTGAAGCTAAGAGGCTCCTAACTAGCAAGCAGTAGGCCTACAAGAGCCACAAGCAACACATTTCTGACACTCCTGCTCTTTTCTCCGGCAGCTGGCAGGCTTGGAAACATGGTGTCAATCATTTCCTCACACAAGCCCCAGAAGGACAGTGAAGTTCCCAAAGCCACTGTATCGCACTGCTCAGCCAACACCACAGACACATGCATCAGTGGGCAAAAACATGGTGGCTGAGAATAGCCATTCTCCTGAGGAATGGGCACCTTGTGAGCAGAGCAGATGACAGCCCCAGGTGAGGAAATCTGCTGAGTTATCATATCTGTGGCACTCTCAGAGCAGTGTGTCAAGTGCTCTGGACCCAATGGGCCTGTGCACACGTGCATCCCCGCAGTTTGCAGGATCAGGGCGCACCTATTGTTAAACCTACAAGGCATAAGCCCAGCAGAGATTACTTGAGTGGCCAAAGGGCTAACGCTTTTTGGCATCCAAGCATGACAAGAATGAATCCCTTTTGCTGCAGTTAGGAAGTAACAGGGTGTCTCACAGTTCTGGGTATGCCAAGACCCATCCCTTTATTTCCTAATGAGCACAGATGAAAGCAGGCTAAAGTGCAGGTGTGTGGAGAACAGAGGGGAGAGCAGTTGAGAGAAATGAGACAAACAAGTTTCTTTCCCTAGCCCAAACACACAATGTGCAAAAATAGCAGTCTGTGGGTGGCAGTAAGAAATTATTTTTCAGGAACATTTTGGGCTCTAATTCAGAATCAAAATTTTTATTATTTTTCCCCAAAATACAAAGTTTTATTATATGTATTTCAGTGGCACCTAGGGGACCCTAATCGGAGGGTCACTAAATCTCCCTGTGCCAGGCACAGGAAAAAGACAACAGTGTAAGTGTAACCTGCTAGGGTGGGCTCAAATTCATTCAATTGCCCCTCTCCAGTGCCTCACAGAGAAAACCCCTGATGAAAGCAACTGGAGAGCCAGGATCCAGTTGTCAAAAGGACTCACTGCGAAGACTGCTCAGAGTTTTCATCCCTCATTAAACTACCACTCAGCAAAAACATACAATGAACTTTATTAACTAACTAAACACACCTTATCCTAAAGAACCATAATACATTTAAACAAAACAGTAAGAAACCCAAGAGTCCCAAAGTTCAGGTGGAGTCACCCTTATCTCAATTGCAGTCATTTAAGTCCTTGGGGCTTGAATGCAGAACGAAAGCAATCCTCATCCTCTCTAGCTGCAGGAATCTTCAGGCAGATGCCATGCAGTCCTTTCTTCCTCCTGTGTAGCCAGCACCATGCAATCAGGTCACTGGCCATCCAGCTCTCAGTTCTGCTGCAGACAACTCCCCTGCAAAGCAGTCGAAAGCTGGGAGAAAACATCCTGCAGTCCACTCCTGCTCAGCTCCTTTCACTGAGTCCCTTAGCCAATGTCCTCTGCAGCTCTCTGTTTGCTCCTCTCCAGGCTTCTCTTCTCAGGCTTCTCCCTGGGCATGCACTTCCAGCTCAACAATAAAACTTGTCGGGCATGCTCAGTGTGCTCCCTCACCCTCTTACCAGAAGTTTCTGGTTTCTGGGCTGCAAAATCTGCCCAGCAACGTAACCCAGCCATAAGGATCCCTAAAAGAGATTGCACCTATTTAGGCACATGGGTTACATAAGCAGCTTTACTCACCATTGTAGCACTTCTTTGCCTTGCACTACCTTCTATTTAGGGTCACAGAAGGTGAAGCAGTCCTCCGTCCAAGTCTGCTTTTTTGTTCAGGCTCCTTATGGAGTAATGATGCCAACTCAAAAAATCCACACCAACATCCAAATAGAAGATCCTTCTGTCCCTTTTGGACTACTCGGAGATTCCCTGCTTTTCCCCACTACACCATGGGGCTGTGGCATTCCTTCTTTACCCTTCCAGCTAAACACAGCCTCTAGGGGCCTCATCTTCCTTCTTACAGCTCCTATCACAAGGCCTCCAATAGGAGCCTAACCTACTTCCTGTGGTCTCTCCAGCCTGCATTCACCAGGCCCTTCTGAGAGAACAGAAACTCACTCTGCCCCACTCTTCTGAGTCACCCCCTCACTGAGTTCTTTTCCATCTTTAAGTTGTTCTTCCTGACTCTTTCACAGCTGGGATCTGTAAGTGAGTGCAGATCAGGATCAAATGGATTTAACTGCAGGGTAATAGGCAAACCTGAGCTCATCTCCCCTTGAAGGGCCAGCTAGGCTGTGATGTGGTGGCCTCACCAGCTAAGAGCAAGAGAAGAGGCAACAGCTGTATACAGTTAGACAAGGGAATACAACGAAACAGACAAAAACAAGAAAGCCCAGCTTGTGCTGCCATATATATCTATCTCCTCTGTGAACAAAAACTCCTTTACTTGAGGAGGAGGAGGAGGAGGAAATTATGCTTTTTGTTTTTGAAGTATCATGCAAATATGTATTTAATTTGTGACTTGTGAGATGGAAACTGTAGCCTGAGCCCAGCCCTGACTAGGAGGGAGGGAGCTGGCTCAGTTCATTGAAGAATGTCCCTGTGGGTGTTCCGTTTTAGGTGTTTGTGTGCCCTGAACACGAGATCAGAGATTTATGGTAGCAGTGCCCAGTTGGGCACATGTGATGTCATTGTCTCGTGCTATTTTTGGCAGTCACATGATGCTGTGCAACCAACTGTCCCCCTCTGCTCCTTCTCTACTGCCTTTGGCTTGAGTTGGAGTCTCAGCACCATTCTTAGACAATTTAGATTGGGTAGTTAGTGTTAAAAACCTAGTAAATCCTTATTTCCTTTCCTTTTCCCCTCCTATATTTAAGGGGGAAAAAATAGAATTCTTCCCATTTATTTTTCCTAAAGTTTTTCCCACTTCTTCCATTACTTTATAGTTAGAAAAAGACTAGGAATTCACATGCAAAGAATCTGGGTATGCCTGTTTCCCTAGGGTTCAAGTAGTGCCTGACCTGCAGGCTTTCCATCTGGCTCTCAGATGGTCACCTGCAATGTATCTGTTGCCTGGGGGAATCAGACATCCCCCAGAAGTGCTCTTAGTGCCAAAAATTTAAGGAGAGAACAAGAAAGGCAAAAGATCTTCAACTGAAACTCCTCCTACTAGAGAAATCACTGTAACATCATTTGAGCCTGAAGCAGGTCTCTTCCGAGCCAATGGTCATCCTCAGCAACCTCTGACACAGGTTACCAAGGAGTCAGTTCAGAAGAAAACCAAACAGCACTCTGCAAGCTCACCTGAGAAGGAACCATCAAAGAAAAAGTATCCTTTTGATGAAGATGGCACTGAGCACTTCAGACTCAGGAACTCTGGTACTATCATATACCACAAGTACCCATCAAGTTGAGGAGCCTAAGAGGGCAAGCCTGGACAAAGGGACCAAGGACAAGGAAAAGCACTCCACCCTGGTACCCACAGAGCCTAAAAGGAAGTCGGCATTGACCAATTCAATGGCAGGTCAGCCTATGCCACCAACACCAGTGAAACATTCAACACTGATGACAACTATACCCACACCAACTTCACCACTGTTGGTACCAACCTTCCCAGCATGGCAGCAGTTTCACAGACAGATCTGGCAGTCTCAGCAACTCCAGAATACCCCCTGTTCAATACCAACACTTCACCAGCACTCTCAGTATCGAATTGCATTATTACATCACCCGTGATGGGTCCATTATTATTCAGTGATGATGAGGAGAAGGTGGAAGGTCAAATACGTTCATCATGCCATTCCTTCCCTGTGCAGTCTCCCAAAGCAGAACTGTCCCACCACCATCCAACATCTCAAAGAACCCAGTCGGTATGGATGCCTGTCAGTACTGTCTCTCTTATGCCATTTCCACCTCAGTGGCAATAATGGGACCTTTTGGCCATATACAGGACCCCAAACTTGATTACTGTAAATCCCCCAAGGGTCAAGAGTACTACACTCTCTTATGACAATGATGGCTCCACCTCCATCTGAACCACATGCAGAGGTAGCAGATAAATCTGATGAACTATTTAACCATGAGAACTCTTCCTCCAGAGTTATTGTCCTCTTCTCCAGACGAAACAATAATGCTTCCACCACCTACTATTAGAGATGATCACGTTTCTCTGTAGCATGGGGCATAGCTCACTTGCTGGTAAATTCTCTATATCTTAAAGTTCTTAAATCATGATTTGAGGACTTTAATAACTCAGTTATAGGTCAGAGGCTTATTGCTGGGGTGGGTGGCAGGGGCATTGCTGGCGCTGGGCACTCCGGGGCACATGCCCCAAACCACAGTGCCAGTGTCCTGGATCTCCGGCCCAATTGGGCTGGAGATCTGGGGCCCAGCCACTGGCAGCCACAGCGGCCCCGTCCCTGGCCAGCAATCTGGGGCCTGGCCACCCATGGCAGCCCCCATCCCCAGCTGGGGATGCAGGGCCCGGGCTCCTGTGGCCTCTTCCAGTCCTGTCCCCAGCTGGGGATCTAGGGCCTGGTCGCCTGCGGCAGGCAGTCTGGGACCCGGCCACGAGCACCAGCGGTGGCCCCGTCCCTGGCCGGGATGCGGGGCCTAGCTGCTCATGGTGGCACGGCAGCGCTGGGCCCTGTCCCTGGCCAAGGGGCGGGGCCTGCAGGCTGGGGGTGGGGCCTGCAGGCCAGGGGCAGGGCCCGTGCCTGTGCCCGTGCCCGTGCCCCCTCCCCCGGCCAGCGACACCCCTGGTGGGTGAGGTTTTGTGGCCTGCATTGTCCAGGAGGTCAGACTAGATGATCATACTGGTCCCTTCTGACTTTAGAGTCTATGAGTCAATTCCAGGACCTCTTCAAAACGGTGTCAAACGCTCTCAGAATATCCCTAGAAGAGGTACCCGAAGCACGTCACAAACTTTGCCACATCTTACAGACTGTTGGATCCTCTAAGCACCTAGACTATACTTCCAGGAAAATTCAGTGGCAGTCAATGCTAGTTATGCAAGCTACACAGAATAGCCTGCATAACTCCTGCTGACTTACGAACTCCCCTTCAATGCACTGTGCCACTTGAGCGAGTTGTTTTACTAAATTGATTTCTGGATCGACTTAGCGTGTCTTAACTGACTGCTAAGTCAATCTGGAAAAATTGATCTGATGACAGTAACTTTGCCACCATCAGGATAGTGTGGCCTAAGATTGCATTACTCATTAACAAAATTATGGAGTCTGCAAAAAACATATGGCAGACACTGGCCATGGCACCACCTTCATATAATTCTCGGACAAGAAATACTATGATCCTTTCAAGAATAAAGTATTCTTGTTCTCTGGCTTTGTACCAAACTCTCTTATAGTACAGGTGGTGAATCAAGAGGTAAATACCACTACAGCAGAGCGACACCTTACAATAAGGACAGGAAAAGACGAGATCTGTTCAGAAGTAAGGTGTGCTCTTCCACTACACTCAATTCTGCATAGCCAATTACAAGGCATTCCTGTCAAATTACACCCACACAATGTTTTTCTAAACTGACAACCTTTTTGAATATTTACCTGAGGAAAAGAAAGAAAGTTAGAGCCAATATCACTGAAGGCCATCTCATTGCCCATATGCCATTACAGGTCTTGCTTGACTTGGACAACACAGCGACTTGCTCCATGGCCACATCAGTAGTCATGTACTAGGTGTCATGGCTTCATCTTTTGTTGTTCCCCCAGAACAAAAACAAATACAGAACAAAAACCACTTTCCATAGTAGAAGATCTGCCATTTTCAGGCCTGAAGCTCTTTGTGGAGAAAGCAGATGTCTTTTTACTCCCTCAGAACTCCTGAGCAACTCTAAAATCCTTGGGAATCTATGCACCTAGAAAAAAACACAAATGAAGGGGGGGGGAAAAAGAACAAAGCAGCTTTTACACTGAAAAATTCCAGCCACTTTACAGCCAATTTGACCAGAGGCATAAACAGTGTCATACCAAAAGATGCCCAACATCAAATCAGAGTTTGACAGGTGCTGGGGAGCACACCTACTTAATAACAAGACATGAGACTAATGGTCCAACTCAGAGACCAACTTCCACATAAACTCACTAGAGTTAAAAGCAGTCCAAAACACATGCAAATACTTCCTCCCACTGATCCAAAACCAATCAATCAATCTGGATTCCAACAGACAATGACACGCATGTTTTATATAAACTGTCAGGGTGGTGCGAGATCACACTCCTTATGCATGGAGGCAGTCCATCTCTAGAACTGGTGCATCAACCACAATGTAGACATACCAGCATCATGTGTTTCAGGCTCAATGAACACTGCACAGAACAAAGACTTTGTACAGGCCCACAAATGAGAAATGGATCCAGGAGTTCTCAACAACATATTCAACTGACTTTGCTTCCCTTCAACAGACTTATTTGAGACAGCTCAGAGCACCAAATGCTCACAGTTTTATTCCAGAGTTGGGCTAGATTTGAACTCATTGGGCAATGTTCTCATCATCAAATAGGATGCACCTCTACTGCTTACATTCCCACTCATACCACTACTAGTCAGTCATCCACAAAATTAAGGTGGACAGTGCCAAGGTCATTCTCACAGCAGGTACATGGCCCAGACAAACATGTTTCCATATCTTCTCTAGATTGCCTTATGCCTGCAACAGCACCTCCCACAAGTACCTCATCTCCATTCCCAGGATTTGGGACACACCCATCATCCCAACCTGATGATCCTACACCTCAAAGCAGAAATGGACAAACTATTGGGCAGCCCGGGAGCCTTTCATTAGGTTCCCCAGATGGGCCTAACCAGAGCACGGTAGCCACTTCCCCTCTCAACCCCGCCCCTTCCTCTGCCCCTCTCCAGCCCACCTAGAGGTGGATGTGGCCCTTAGGCCAAACAGTTTGACCACCCCTGCCTCAAAGTATGGCTGCTCCGTGGTTCATTGAAAGTGAACTAATCTGTTCAGAGAAAATAAAAAATGTTCTACTGAATAGCAGAAAGATATGAGAAAGATATACACCTATAAATGAAAGAGATTCTGCGCCTGGTGCAATGACAAATATCTCAGCCTGGCTTTCTCCTAGTCACCACAAGTACTAGATTACAACCTGGAATTAAAGATAATGAGTATTACCATGAATTCTATTAAAGTATGTCTGGCGGCCATCAAACCGTTCAACAACGAAGTAGACAGCACTGCCTTATTCTCCCACCTGACAAATAAATGATTCCTCAAGAGAATGAAAAATACTTACCCAGAAATCAGAATCCTAGGTCCCTGTCTGGAACCTCAGCTTGGCTCTGCACACACTCTTGGGAGGGCCGTAACTACCATGGGGCCAAAGGGGCAAGGCTGAGGGTGAAAGAGTTCACAGGGTGACAGATGACCCTGCCTAGCCATGAAGAGGAATGTGCCTTGGGGAAGGCACGTTCCTCTGGGAGCCAGACTGTGGCTGGAGGAGGTCCTCTCCCGCCCTGCCCCAGCATTTAAGGTCTGGTCAGGTGCATGCTGGGGGGGGGGGGAAGAGGAGAGAAGAAGTCTGGCCACCAGCCACGTGGCCAGCAGCACAGCTGCTTTGGCCTCGGCTGGACCCACAGCCAGGTAGGAGAAGGTGGTGGTGTGCCGGGGACTGGGCACCAGTAAGGGGGAGGCACCTTCCCGGCCCTGGGTGACTGGCTGGCTGGTGGGGGAAGGGAGCAAGGGAGGCACTCCCCGACCCTGTGTTGCTGAGTGGCCAGGCTTTGCTGACTGTGGGGGCAGTGGAGGCACCTGCCCAGCTGAGCTGGCTGGCTTGGGGGCGAGGGAGCCAAGGAGGGACCCTCTCTCCCCGACCCCATGTTGCTGAGTGGCCAGGCTTTGCTGGCCATGGGGGCGGGGAAGGCACCTGCCCAGCTGGGCTGGCTGGTTGGTGGTCGAGGGAGGCATTCTCCCACCCGAGCCCAACCATGTATTGCTGGCCAGCCAGGTTTGCTGGCCAGTGAGAGAGGTACCCCACCAACACTGGCTGGATGGCCAGCCAGGCTTGGGAGCCAGGGAGGCACCCCACCCTGACCCTGTGTTGCTGGCTGGCCAGGTTTGCTGGCCAGCTGGTGGGGGGCACCAGCCCAGCTCAGGAGCTCAGTGCTGCGTGGGACTTGAGTGAGCTAACCCGGGGAAACAAAGAGTCCTGTGGCAGTTTACTAATGCATTATGCATTGTATGAGTTTAAGGGAGAAAATCCTACTTAGTCAGACTCCATGATTTTCTTTTACAGTCTGACCTGATTCAATGACTTACCCTCCCTGCATTTATTTTCCTCCCATTCTGTGAGTTCCCCATCTTCAAAGCACCTGAGGAAGTGGGATTTTCCCACAAAAGCTCAAGAGATAAATAAATGTGTTAGTCTTTAAGTGCCATAGGATTCCTTGGTTGTTTTAATGAATTAGACTGAAATGACTGCCCCTTTGGAACTACACAATATTCCATGTATGTACTTACATTCTGTTTGCTTGAAAAGGTATTAGAGTCATTTCTTTGGCTTATTGTGAAATGTGTATTTTTTATACAAATTCTAATCGTGTGATTTCCCTTAGATTATGATGAGTACATGGAATATTGTGGCACTTAAAGACTAACAAATTTGTTTATTGCATGGGCTTTCATGGGAGAAAATCCCACTTCGTCAGATGCTTCCATGAAAGCTCTTCTTGATTCAGCACACAGGACTTTCTATGCAAGGTGGTCCCTAGGCCTTGCACAAGGGTTGCAAAAAATTATGCTCACTGAGGCCCCATCAAACTTATAGGTAACCTGATGCACTTTTAACATGCTTATGGGAATGTTTGTAATTTTTATGTTTTCTTTTTAATGCTGTGCTGTGTTAAAACTCTTAGTTAAGAAGAAGTGAGATGCTGATCTCTGCTCAGGGGAGATAATGGCTGGGAGTTGGACCTCTTTCAGTGGATGCCCTTGAGGGATGGGGGGACTGGAATAGAGGTACAGTAAGCCTGCAACAGTGATACCTGTATCAATGTTTTTAGAACTACCTCACTGTTAGAATCTGGATTTGTCAAATCTGTATATAGTTAGAAGAGAGATTATGTTTGTTTAACAAATTGTCATGGAAAGGAAATAGGTTTATCTCTAACTTGCCCTGAACTCTAAAGTACCTGTCTTCAGGTGAGATTAGTCTGTGGTGAAAAACCACTCTAAATTTAACACAGGCAGTTTTAGGAAGCAGATGAAAAATGCTCACATTAGTGATCTTCAAATTTCAAAGGAGGGGCAGGGGGAAAAAAGGTCCATGAATTGCAAATAGTAACAATGACTTTAAACTAGATAATTGACATGAACATTTTAACCAAGTAACATTTCACTCTGAATTACTGCTTTTCTAAGTTAAAATTTGCACTCCTTTCCCAGGTTGTGCTTTTTTGCTCTGGGGGATGGGGTTGGTGGGTTATTTTGGTTGGTGGCTTTTGGGGGTTTTTTTGTTTTTTTGTTTTTTGGTTTTTTTTAACAGATTGCCTTTTGTGTGAAAAAGTGCACAGAAAATATAACCTAGTTTTACAGTTCAAATTACTGATATCTCCAGATTTAAATCCCAGCAACAGTGGTAGATGAGTTAGTTACATACATGTACAGAAATTATGGTGAAATGACCCAGTGCATTTTGCAGTAATTATGCAGTGGGTCTGATTTACCTGACATATCATGTAAGTCTACTAATTGATTTGAGCGGATGCATTTCATGTTCCTCACCCCAGGCACCAAAATTCCTAGTTATGGCCCTCATTCCTGCACATTCCACAAGGGCACGCTCATCGTTGGTAGCCTAGTCTTCCTTACTAATGTTTCTGTCAAAGATGTCTGCAAATGCATTCTTTAACTATTATGTATTGGAAAAACAATCGGCCTCAGATGCCCTGTTTGTGGTTATGGTTTTGTCTATGGTATGTAACACAGCTCCAAAGCTCTTTCCTTTCATAGAGGGGCACTGCTCAAGAATCACTGAAAGTGGAACCCCACAGAGGCACTCCTTGAAGAAAAGGATGGTTACTTACCGTAATGGCTGTTCTTCAAGATGAACTGCTCACATCTATTTCACTATAGGTGAGTGTGCGCCCTGCGCATGATTTCCAGAATGCTTTTGCCCTAGCCTACCACCTGGAGTGCCAGCAACAGAACCCCCTGGAGTGGTACCCATACAGCCTAGTATGATAGCCACTGCTGGTAACATTGCCTCCAGTCCCTTCTTTCTGCTAACTCCAAAAGCGGGGATGGAGGGTAGGTGTGGAATGGATGTGAGCAGTACCTCTCAAAGCACAGCCATTACTGGTAAGTAACTGTCCTTTTCATCTTCAGGCAGCTGCTCAAATGCATTCCACTATAGATGAATCACAAGCTTTGACCAGGATGGTAGGCAGAGTTAAGGTTTAGCTGACTGTGGCGCTGGCCACCCAAAAGCTGCATCATCCTTAGCTTGCTGAACGATGGTGTAATGTGATGTAAAAGTATGGACTGATGACCATGTAGCTGCCCTACAAATCTCCTGAACTGGGACTTGGGCGAGGAAAACAGCTGTAGAGGCCTCAGCCCTCGTTGAATGAGCATGGACCAAGTCTAGAAAAGGTGCCTTAGTCTCAGTGTAACATGCCCTAATACAGGCTGCAATCTGTGCAGAAGTTCTTTGGGAGGAAACCGTACTGCCCTTCATTCTGTCAGCGATAGCAACAAAGAACTGGGTCGACTTTCAAGGTGGCTTTGTCCTTTCGATATAGAACACCAGTGCTCTTCTGACATCCAACGTGTGCAACCAATGCTACTCATCTGTAGTGTGTGGTTTAGGGAAGAAGATGTGGAGAAAAATGTCCTGGTTGGCATGAAACTAGGAAACTACCTTCGGCAAGAAGGCTGGGTGTGGCCTAAGCTGGACCTTGTCTTTGTAGAGGACCATAAAAGAGGGCTCTGAAGACAGCACTCTTAACTCCAACACCCGCCAGGCCGAGGTAATGGCTACCAGGAACGAGGCCTTCCATGAACATATCAGCAGCTGACACAATGCCAATGGCTCAAACAAAGGTTTAGTCTGTCTATGCAGGACTAGGTTAAGGTCCCACTGAGCTGTTGGGGGGTGAACTTGAGGGTATAGTCTTTCAATCCCTTTAAAAAACTTAGAAGCCAAAGGGTGAGAAAAAACAGAACACAGTGCAATTGGGACATGAAATGCCGATTTGGCAGCCAAATGCATTTTCAGGGATGACAATGAAAGACCCTGAGACTTGAGGGATAAGAGGTATTCCAAGACCCCCTGGATCAGTAAAGAAGTTGGAGGGAGACCACATGACTGTGCCCAAATCGTAAAACGTCTCCATTTTGCAATGTAAGTAGAGCGAGTAGTTGGTTTCCTACATCTTATTAGGATGTCCTGCACTTGCAAGGAACTGGCCTCTCCTCGCTAGTCAACCATGCAGGTTCCACACTGTAAGGTGCAGAGACCTGAGATTTGGATAGAGAAGTCGACCTCCCTCCTGAGTGAGGAGATCCAGCCTCAGTCGGAGTTCTACTGGGGGTGTCCAGCAATAATCCCCCTAATAGCCTGAGGCAGCTGAGCAACTCACATTGCTCACTGTGTCCCCCCCATGCGGGCCCAATCCTGACGGCCCCCATGCCAGCCCGATCCCCTCCTACCACCCTAGTCTGCTCCCCCGGTAAACCCCCAGCCAGCCTGACCCCTCCCTGCAGCCTTACTCAGCTGCTGGAGCAGCATGGCCAAGCCACTGCTCCTGGGGCTGGAGAAGCACCAACGGAGCATACTCAGACATTCCGGGCATGCTCCATTAGAGCTTCTTTGGGCAGGAGTTTTAACAACTCCCAGTGCCAGAGGAGCTCTCAGCTGGGACTCTGGCTGCTGGCCCTGCACAGCCAGCAGCATTCCTTGTGCTGGGCAGCTGTAGTGGGCTGTGCGGCCATGCGCCCGTGCAGCTTACAGGGAACGTTGGCAGGGCAGGTGGACCAGCACGTTGTACCAATGCTGACAGGGCCAGGCGGGGGTGATAAGAATAATGGTCGCCGTGTCCTTCCTTATTTTCAGGATCAGCCTGAGCAACAAAGGAACTGGAGGGAAGGTGTACATCAGGGATCCAGACCAGTCAATCAAAAACGCATCCGTCAGGGATCCTGGCTCCTGACCTCACAGAAAGCAAAAAAATGACATTTCCAGTTCTTGCGGGTCACAAATAGATCCACTCGGGAATAGCCCCACTTGTGGAAAATTGAATCCGCTACTTGGGGATGAAGGGACCACTCATGCTGTGACAAGAAGACCCTGCTGAGACCATCTGCGTAGTTGTTCTTGATTCCAGGCTGTCATGAAAAATTTGTGCTTTACTGCGAGGTCCCAAACACGGATGGCTTCCCAATGGAGGGCTGGAGAACGAGCACTGCCCTGGTGATTTATATAACATATCACTGCTGTTTTGTCTGTTAAGATTTGGAGGGTCTGCCCCCGTATTTCTCTGAGATAGACTAGGCAAGCGAGTCTCACGACTCTCATTTTTTTGACATTGATATGCAAGCTTGCTTCCTTCCTTGACCACCTCCCATGGGTGTGAAGGTTTTGGCTGTGGTGTGCTCCCCAGCCTACATCCGATGTATCTGAGATCAGCATGAGGGAAGGGGAGGCACTCCAAAGGGGATTCCCTGAAGCATGGCCTTGGGGTTTTGCCGCCACTGCAGCTGCCGGAGGATTTCCAGGGGGACTGTTACCATCCTGTGGAGTGGGTGCCTCCTGGGCTGATAGACAGTTCTCAGCCAGGACTGTAGTGGTCTGAGATGAAGCCAAGCCAACCGTATGATGCTGGTGGCTGCTGCCATATGGGCTAAAAGACAGAGGCAACATCTCACCGAAGTCATGGGGCACTTGATGAGAGCTGTAATTGTGTTCAATATCGCTTCAAACCTCACTTGAGGCAGAACAGCTTTTCCTTGGACAGAGTCCATGGCTGCCCCAATAAACTCTATTCTCTGGACTGGGTTGATTTGAGACTTCTGTTTGTTGATTAGCAGGCCGAGATGACTGCAGACATTCATGGTCACCTGAATACTGGACTTCACTTCCTCCTTGGACCAGCCTCTGATGAGTCAGTCATCTAGGGAAGGGTAAATGTGTACCCCCTTTTGTCTTAGGTGGGCCGTCACCACTGCCATGCATTTTGTAGAACACCCTCAGCATCAAGGAAAGGCCAAAACGCAGGGTGGTGAACTGAAAATGCACTGACCCCTTGGTAAAACGCAGGTAGCATCTGTGGTCTGGTCTTACAGCTACATGGAAATAAGCGTCTTCTAGATTGAGGGCAGAGAACCAATCTCTAGGATCCAGAGATGCAACAACATGGCTCAGGAAGACCATTCAAAACTTTAGCCTTTTCAAACATTTGTTTAGGCGTCTTAACTCCAGAATGGGTTTTAAGCCCCCTTTTGCCTTGGGGATTAGGAAATATTGGGAATAAAAACCCCTCCCCTCCTCTCCTTTGGGGACCACCACAATGGCACCCAAGGTCAGCAATTTACTTATCTGCTGGTTCAGAAGTTGTTCATGGGAGTGATCCCTGAGGAGGGACCAGGAAGAGGGTGGGAAGATGGGGTGGGGGGTTGAAGAAAATTGCAGGGCATACCCGACTGAGATGGTACCAAGCATGCACCGGTCCATGGTAATACGGGCCCATTGAGATCGGAAGCCTGCAAGTCTGTTCAGAAATGGAGGGAGTGGATCCTGGGAAGGTAGTGGGTCGCTATCCACAAGAAAGCTGTCAAAAATTGTGCCTCTGGTTTGATAACCTTCAGTTGGATCCGTGCTTGGATCCTGAAGAGGAGTTACTACATCTTGTTCTTTGCGGTCTGGATCTCTCTCTTTCTCTCTGTCTTGCAGATCTAAAACTAAAAGGATTCCTCACTTGAGGCTGCTGTGGCTGAGAACCTATTGGGCAGAATGGACGCCTTTGCTGTACGGGTGTGTGAAGACCCAGGGTCCAGACTGTTGCTCTCAAATCCTTCAGCCCATGTAATTTCAGGTCGGTCTGGTCAGAGAAAAAGAGACACACCATCAAATGGGAGGTCCTGAATAGACAGCTGGACCAATGGTGTGGGGCCAGAGACTTGCAGCCAAGACACCCGTCTCATACTGATGGCAGATGCAATACCTCTCCCTGCAGAATCCATCGTGTCCCAAGAAGCCTGGAGACCCATTCTTGCAACTAGAAGACCTTCGTCTAAGAGGGTCGTGAAATCCAGATGCTGATCAGGAGGGAGAGAGTCAGCGAAGCTTTTAATCGAGTTCCAGAGGTTGAAACTGTACCAGCTTAGAAGAGCTTGATGATTACCTATTCTAAACTGCATAAACTGCATCGTTGTTGATGAATAAACCTTTTTGCCAAATGCATGAAGGCTCTTTGCCTCCTTATTTTTTGGGGTGGGGCGGGCTGACCCTGGCATTCCGTCTGGTTTACTGCATCCACCACCAGTGAGGAAGGTGGAGGGTGCAAATACAGGTACTGGAAGTCCTTAGTGGGACGTAATACTTCTTCTTTGATGTTTTGGAAGCTGGGGGCACAGAGAAAGGTAATTGCCAAAGGGACTTCACTATCTTTAGGACAGCTTTGTGGACAGGCAGTGCCAGTCTTGCAGGGGAAGTGGAGGTTAGAACATTAAAGAGGGAGTCAGAACTTTCTGCCACCTCCTCTGCTTCCAAGCTGAGGTTTGAGGCCATTATTTTGAGTAGGTCCTGATTAATTTGAAGTCATCCATCAGGGGTGGGGTGTCATTAACCCCTGACCCTACAGGTGAGGGAGGCGGAACTGGTTGTGGAGCCATGTTCCCTCCCCAGGATTGGAAGACTCCTGCAAGTGCAACTGTTGAGAGGGCTTGCTTTGAGACAATTGATAATGCAGGGACACTCCCAAAGGATGGAACCAGGGGCTCCGAGGTGGCCAATTTGGGGGCCAGCTTTGCGAAGGCTGAGGGGGAGGCATTGGGGTGCTTACATCAGTACCTCCAGACACGAAACCCCTACACTCTCTCCAATGAGAGGGATCTGGTGAGTCAGAGGGGGGTTAGGAGAGAGATCTCCTGTTTGCTTTCCTGTATTGGGATCTCTGTGATAGCATCCCTTCCGGGACTCAGATGAAGAATCTTGGCACTGGCGATTGTACTGGACAGCAGCTAATGACCCAGAGGATGAGATGGAGTGGTGGTTTCTTCTAGGAGCCAATTTCTACAGCTGCTTACAGTGCCGGGAGCATGAACGTGAATGGCATGAGCCCGGTGAGTTTTCTGGCACCTTCTGCTGACCAGCAGTGACAGACCCCAAAAAGAGTCTGACTGGGAGCTCAGTGCCTTTTCCGGTGCCAGGAAGCATTGCTGTGGCTCAGCTGTAGATGGGGAAGACTGACTGGCAGAGGGAGCAGCAGCCATGGGAGTTTGAGCTCTCTGGCCCCATGCTGGGTAAGAAAACAGCAGCTTTCCCCTGGAATGGAAGTCGGCTTTTTCCCGGGCAGATGGAGGAGAAGGAAGAGCCAACAAGGCTTTTGCTGCCTCATATGCCTCCGGAGTTGACAGTGGAGGCAACGAGCCTGCCTAGACACTTCTCGAGCACCTGGAGGTCTCTTTGCAGGAATTTTCCTGGGCAAGGAATTCTCCAGTGGTACCACTGGTGCAGCTGGTACCGAGCAGCAGTTGTGGCTGCCACCTACTCTCCTAGCTGGAGACCTGACCCATGGTGGTGCCGATTGGGCACTTTGGCTGGCAGAACTTGGCACGGAGGGTGGCCATGGTGGATCAGATGCAGGGCACAAAGCAGCCTCCATTAGCAGGGCTCTCAGTCTCACGTTCTGGTCCTTTTTAGTCCTTGGCTTAAAGGACCGGCATATTTTACGTTTGTTGGGATGATGTGCTTCCCTGAGGCACTTGCTGTGTGGATCACACAGCGAAAACACCTTTCCACAGGATGTGCAGGGTTTAAACCCTGGAGATTATGGCATGTAGTGGCTAGCACCTCTACTTAATATGCAGAAGGTCCTGGGTTCAAGCCCCAAGGGGTTGGACTCAATGATCTCATGAGGTCCCTTCCAACCCTATGATTTGATTTGATTCTTCTTAACTAACTACAATTACTTAAACTAAATGAACTAATCTAACTACTATAGAACAGAAAGCTAACTAGGACACTTAGAGATTGTAAGCCGTTCCAGTGACTGTCACCGAGGTGCAAAAAGAAGGAACTAGAAGGAACATGACCAGCAATTGCTATTATACTAGGCTGTATAGGCACCACTCCAGGGGGCTCCCCTTCTGGCACTATGGAGGTAGCCTAGGGCAAAAGCATTCTGGTGACCGTGCACGGGACGTGCACTCACCTATAGTGGAATGCATGTGAGCAGCTGCTCGAAGAAGAAGAGGAAGTTACTTGCCTTGTGCAGTTCCAAAGGGACAGCCATGTTAGTCTAGTAAAGCAAAAAAAGCAAGGAGTCTAGTGGCACTTAAAGACTAAACAGATTTATTTATCTCATGAGCTTTTGTGGGAGAAAATCCCACTTCGTCAGACATTTTGAAGAGGAGGAACTTACAGAACTGGATGAAAATAAATGCAGGGGAGTGTAAGACATGGGATCAGGTCATACTGCAACAGCAAATCTGAGCATTTGTGAAGATTCAAACTCTAGGAAACAGCACATGGAAGGAGGGTGAAGTCAAATTACTTGTTATAAAATGTGAAAAGAATCCATAGTCATGATTCAGTCCTGATTTCACACAATCTAATCTGCATATTAGTTCAATTTCGGCTGTTTCTCTTTGAAATCTTGATGTCCCATTGATTTTCTTCTTGAGGACCATTATTAACAAATCATCAGTGGACTGATTAGGAAGATGCAAGTGCTCAGCAACTTTTTTTTGTGTTGTTATTTCTGATGTCAGTTTTGTGCCCATTTATTCTTCTGTGTAGAGACTGTCCTGTTTGTCCAACGTATAGGCTGCAGGCACATTTTCGGGACATGCTGGTATAATTATACATGCAGATTAGATTGTGTGAAAGCAGGACTGAATCATGACTATGGATTCTTTTCACATTATAACAGGTAATTTGACTTCACCCTCCTTCCATGTGCTGTTTCCTAGAGTTTGAATCTTTACAAAAGCTCTGAATTGCTGTTGTAGTATGACCTGATCCCATGTCTTACACTCCCCTGTATTTATTTTCATCCAGTTCTGTAAGTTCCTCCTCTTCAAAATGTCTGACGAAGTGGGATTTTCTCCCACAAAAGCTCATGAGATAAATAAATCTGTTAGTCTTTAAGTGCCACTAGACTCCTTGCTTTTTTTGCCTTTTGCAGTAACTGTGGATCTCACGTGGAGGGTGCTCAGGCACCTAAAGCAGAGCACCCACAAGGACAAGCCACCTTGAAAAAGATCTCACTTACTGCCCATTGTGAGAGGGCCCTGCACTGGAGCAGGAGGGTTTTACATTCTAGAACTCCGTTTCAAGCTGTTATTTTTAGCCTACATTATTCTGGCTGACATGCTAGGAAGATAAAAGAGGCTGCAGCCAAAACTTAGCTGCTGTAGGCTCAGCCAGCCTCACTGTATCTATCTGTAATTCCCAGTTACTGCAATGGCAGGACCTTGGTGAGCGGCACTCTGTCTCTGAGCTGGGAACCTAATTAAGATGGTTCCATTCTTTTTAGCCTTTCCATAATTATCTCACTGATGAGATTTGAGAGATGTCAGCCCCCTCCAAGATCATTCTTCTTTTTGATTAGCCTTCTTCACAGTCACACTACTGAGATCCAGGGTGGACTGGAAGTTTACCTGTTACCACAGGATGCACTCCAGTTCCCTCCTGCATATTGAGAGAATTAGTGATGATGATTTGGTACACGTGTCACAGCAACTGAAAGAACACCTGCCACCAAAGGGAACTCTGACCACCCACAAAGTGAACTTTTTAAACTCATGGCAATACGCAGACTGCAGTGGCAGCTAAATCAGGCCAATGGTGCAAGCTACTTAACAGTGTTTCACTTTATTGCTGTCCAGTTTCAGCACCAGCGCAGCTCTCTGTGTCCTGTCTGCAGTTGACAGAAGCCTGTCTGACCTTCCTGTCAGTGAGGGACTTGATAATAGTTTTCATGGATTTTTTTTAAAGAGTCACCTGACAGAAATCATAGGACCAAAAAGGACCTCGATAAGTCATTGAGTCCAGTCTTCTGCACTGAGACAGGACTATGTATGACCTAGACCAGCCTTGCCAGGCATTCGTTTAGTGGTCGCTCTAGAAAACTTCCAATGACAGAGATTCCATAACTTCTCTAGTGAATTTGTTCCAGTGCCTTGACAGTTAGAAATTTTTTCCTGATGTCTAACCTAAATCTCCCTTGTGGCAATTTAAGCCCATTTCCTCTTGCTTTGTCCTCAGTGGATAAGGAAATTTATCACTGCTCCTTATAACAACCTTCCATGTATTTGAAAACTGTCATCATATCTCTCCTTCAGTTTTCTCTTCCTCATACTAAACAATCCCATTTTTTAAAATATATCTTGTAGGTGGTTTTCTAGACCTTTCATAATTTTTGTTGCTCTCCTTGCATTAAATTTGTCCATGCATTGCTTGAAGTATGGTGCCTGGAACTGGACACAGTACTCCAGCTGAGACCTCATCAATGCTGAGTCAAGTGGAATAATTATTTCTCATGTCTTGCTCGCAACACTCCTGCTAATATATCCCAGAATATTTGCTCATTTTCAGTCAGTATTACATTGTTGACTTATAGTTTGTAATTCACTATAAACCCAGACCCTTTGATGCAGTATCTTTCCTAGGTAGTCATTTCCCGTTTTGTATTGATGTATTTGATTAGTCCTCCTTAAGTGTAGTACTTTCCATTTGTCCTTACTGAATTTCTGCCTGTTTATTTCAGACCATTTCTCCAATTTAAGACCATTTTGAATTCTAATCCTGTCCTCCAAAATGCTTGCAGCCCTCACACTTCAGAGGTGCACCATTTCTGCTATTATCCAAATAACATAAGATGATGATGAATAGAATTGGTCCCAGGATAGATCCCCGTGGGATCCCATTTACTACACCCTTCCAACTTGACTCTAAAGCATTTCGAACCACTCTCTGAATATCATTTTCCAACCTAATATAAGTAGGTTCACCTAGGCAGTATTTCTTTAGTTTGCATGTGCAGGTCATTTCAGATAACATCAAAAGCCTTGGGAAGCCTTCAGTCTTTCTGCCCATGGTCATCCATTCCCATGGCCCTGAATGTAATTATTAAGTTAACAAGAAACAGCCCCCTCTGTTGAGGGTCTATTAAAACACCTACATTGTTTACATGCAAGAGCCATGGCAGACAGCTGGAGCAAATAATGTCCTTTCTAAACATTCAGCAGTAACAGTTACTGTTCATCAACTCATTAACTTGGAAAATACGCATTTGTACAGTCCTATTTCAAGGATGTCCATAAATACTTACTTTTGTACTCAGGGCCACAGAGCTGGAGGCAAAGTTGTTACAAACCATTATAAAAAAAACAAGGAGTCGTGTGGCACTTAAAGACTAACAGATTTATTTTTCACGTGAGCTTTCGTGGGAGAAAATTCCACGTTGTCAGATGCTTTGAAGACCATTCTGTAAGTTCACCCATCTTCGAAGCATCTGATGAAGTGGGATTTTCTCCCACGAAAGCTCATGCAAAAAATACATCTGTTAGTCTTTAAGTGCCACATGACTCCTTGGTGGTTTTTTTTTTTTTTTTTTTTTTTTTGCTGGACTAGATTAACACAGCTATCCCTTTGGAAACCGACAAACCATTATGTCAGTGATTTGCTTTTCTTTTTAGACCTGATTGAACCACTCTGAGAACCTGGAAGCAGAAGCAGCTGAATTTGAAGTCACCATTACCACTGACCCTACTACTCATCACTAACCTGATTGTTTCTGATTAAGTATTGAACGGATCTCATAAAATGAGGTGAGAGGCATTACGTACCAATCCATGTGATAACACTTTGAGCAGGCCTCAACAATTGTGGCACACATCTAGGAGCCAGCCCCAAGACTGTGGTGCTTAGATATGCTGTGGCACCTCAGAGCGCCCACCATTACTGAAAAGAGAGCTACCACTGCTGCCAGTTTCAGTGGCACCATGGTATGCAAAAAGGCCCCACTTCTGAAAAAAGCTGCTGCCTATGGTGCTTTCAGCAGTTGGGGGGGGGTGAGCAGTGGCTGAAAGCACTGGCACCAGCAGCTTTATTTTTTAGGTGCTGGAGACATTCTGCTACAGGTAGGTGCCACGGTCAAATTTTTGGGCACCATGGCAACCTGGCACCCAGGATCTGTTGAGCCTTGACACAGAAGGAAAGCAGTTTTGACTTGGAAAGTCTTTATGCGTGCCAATTTTTGCTACAAACTTGTTACTTAAAAATAACTTCATATGGGACTTGCAAAAAGTGATGAAGTTACAAAGGAGACTCTACTCTTGACCATTTTAATTTAAAAATCCACCGAAAGCAATTGGATCATGTTTTGGCCTAATTGCTCATTGCATTATTGCTGCTCATTAATTATTGAAGGAGATGCCATTGTGAGTTGCTAGAAAGAGATAACTGTCCCCAGCTGATTATTATTTTAGGTTTGATATTGCACCTTAAAAATGAATAATGATTTGAAAATTGATCATAAATAAAAGTGCTCCCAGACAGAGTCCTCTGCAAACAACCATTCAACTGAAAGCACAGTTGAACAGTCAAATTATAAACCCTGTGAATTCACATGATGCTTCATATACAGTGCAAATACTTGCAAACAACCAGAAAAAAATCAGGACATTTTAAAAACAGCCATGTGTAGTTCACTTAAATCTCTGGAACCAATTTTGTTTAAAAAAAAAAACTATAAGTTTGAGACATATTTTCTATACATTTTTTGAGAAACTGATGAATGACTGAAAAGAGTGCTTTAGAGCAGTGGTTTTCAAACTTTTTTCCTCTGGACCCAGTTAGAAAAAGAAAAGCCATTTATGCCCACAACCTAACAGTTATATCTTTGAGCAATGCATTCCAGCCTTTTGGCAGCAGCAATAGGGGTGCTGCGACTCAGTACCAGAGGATTTGTGACCCAGTACTGGGTTCAGACCCATGGTTTGAAAACCACTGCTTTAGAGAAAAAGGGCTCTGTTGATCTTACCGCTTGCATTGATACTGGAACACATGGAAGACATTGGCAGAAAGCAATGTACAGGAGAGAAATGATGTATCTGAGGCCATTGAAAAGGTAAAAGAAAGGCAATGAGCAACTTATCAGGATCAACTTCAGCTAAGACATTAACTTGACTTAAGACCAAGAGAGGGATATCTCCTACCTTCAGTGTGGCAGATGTTTCTGTTCAACTTGCATTTTTTAAGTGTGCAGGAACTTGGACTTGCATTATGGCAGTGTGAGGGAAAATGCTGCAATAGTTTCCCTCTACAGTCATCACTGTTTGCAATGGAAAGCTGAAGATGACGACACTGGGATACTAAATACATATCTATTTACGCACACACAATATCAGTAGACATCCTGACAACCCTTAACTCTAACATTATCGGGGCACCTTGCTATGTACAAGGAATTACTGAAAGCTGCAGTGAGAACAATTAGATCACCTATTTCTCTCAAATCTACTTCATGCTTGAGTAACCCAAAAACAGTTGGAAAAAATTTGAAGAAATCATTAAGTGTCCTGTAAGATTAGTCTTTATATCTTTAATTTATATCTACAACCACTGTAACAAGTTTAAGGAGACAATCTGTGACTTCAGGGGGTAGGAGCAATGCCTCGCCCTAGATAAGCAAGTGTTTGTTCTTATTAAACCTTTGTAGATGCTAGAAAGTTTGATTTGAACAGTTTGAATAAAACTCACAAATCAATTTAACTGACCTTGCAATGTCCTTTTTGTTGAGCGCACATGAGGAATATTTTATTTTTAGCTGGGGGGGGGGGGGGACACCTCAAATGGTTGTGCAAATGTGTTTGTGGAGAGCTTGGAGGTGTAAGTGTCTGAGCAGCCATTTTGAAATCTCAGATTTCCCTACTTCCTATTTAGGAAAGTTTGGCATCCATTTGGCACAGAATCCATAAATCATGCCATGTATGACCAATCAATCACACAAGTTAACAAACAGGAGATCACTGAAGTAAATAGTGAACAATTCACCAGCAGAAATTTGTTCATATAGGATGGTCCAACAATTTGAAGCAACAACAGAAGTTGGTGGATAAAATGACCAAACAGAAGAAAAGGCTTAAATTAATAAAACTATTTGCTACAAAGTTTGCCTATAGGTGAAATTTTCATTATGTCCATAAAACAGTTACTGAAACTTTGCCTCCATCTAGTGTTTTAAAAGCTCTAAGTTTGCATGGTGCTCATGCACAGGCTCTTATATGGTCACCAAAACTAGTAAGAGACAAGCAGGAACAGACACTTGTTTGAGGCTCTGCACTCTTGAACTGATACAACTCTGCCTTAATGTATTAGGACCATCATGCATAACACATATACAATGTCATCAGTTTCCTTGGATATGATTTCTGGTTTTCATATCCCAATTATTGTCAGTGTAAATCACCAAGGAAAACTCAGAACTTCATGAAAAGCTTGGGTCGCATATTAACATTATTACTCTCTTGAGACTACTTTTCTCCCCTTCATTTTGTAAACACAAATCAAACACCTTAGGATGATTTTACAACTGAAAACTGATCATCATCATTTATGCTAGCTTCCAACCCTACGATTTGATTCTAATTGGCATCCTCAACACTATCTGCTTGTTGTCACAAAACCCCAGCAATGCACAACTGAAATTCAGCAGTACCCAGAGAGTTGATGGGGCAGAGTCAGTCAGGAATCAAGTTCCAAACAGGAGCCACGTTAATCTAGTTCAGCAAAACAGAAGGAGTCTGGTAGCACTTAAAAAGATTAATAAATTTATTTATTGCATGAGCTTTTATGGGGGAAAATCCCACTGTCAGATGCTTCCCAACTTCCAGCATCTGATAAACTGGGATTATTCTCCCACGAAAGCTCATGTGATAAATAAATTTGTTAGTCTTTTAAGTGCCACCTGACTCCTTGTTTGTTTTAATCAGGAATCAGGCACTTATTTCAGGACAGCAATTAAGAGCCAGCTCAGGGCGGAAGTGGGGCTTGTACTGCTACATTAATTTTTAACATGTTAAGTTTTAGTAATAGTCTGGAAATTACAGAGGCCCCTCGCTATACCAGAACTATCCCCATCTTTCCAGAAATTACCATTGTCTCACTGCTGAGCAGAGACTAAAAGCACTTCCCCAACTGCAGAAGGATCTTAAACCACTGTGAGGATAGTACAAAAACTGACAAAGAATCAGTCAGGAGTTTGTTATGTCCAGATAATCTTCCTAAAGAGGGATCACTGGACCCTGTCTGCAGTGCAGAAATAGTCATATTTAATACACTTGTAAACACATGGCCAAATGGCAGAAGGGTCTGGTTTTGTGCCAAAAACACTAGGCTGTACTGCTGATTTGGGGTCAGTTGCTGGCTGTGTCACAGACATTTTATGGCTAATCTCTGTGCTTCAGTTCCCACACTTCTGCAAACTAGACTGAGGATAACACTGCCCTACTTGCACGCATGTTTTCCGGATAACTTCCTTAGTGTTTGAAGGCACTTAGACACCCTGCTGATGGGGGCTAGACAAGTAGAGAGCAGTCTGACTGCTGTAAACTATTTCATATATATATATGCACACGCGCGCGCGCGCACACACACACACCAGAGAAAACATTATAACCATGTTTTAGCCTGAGTAAATTACAGGTTAAAACAGTTTCCAGGTGTTTTGTTTTGTTTTTTTTTGTTCACCCAGGCAACAGAAAAACATGTAACACAGTTGGGTCACATCTTTTCAAACTGTGCAATCAATATTTTATAGCTGAGAGAAACAAGAGGAGGCAGTTCTGGTCTCAATTTTATCACACTTGTACCAAGTCAAGTGATTATGACCTACATGAGATACTTCTCTACGTAAACCAAAGTTGCCCATTGTTCTGGCTATTGCTTTTTTTGGGATGCAAATGCCCATGCAGAAAGGCAGCTAGAACGAACCCCTCTCATACCTCCAAACCATCATTTTGGGCAAGCTGAAAGAATCTAATAATTTAGCTGAAGTTTTGGGCAAGCTTGCAGTGAGGGGCTTTAAAGGAAACGGTTTCCTAGAGCAAAACACTAGAGAAAACTGTTCAGTCTTCTTTCATGTGCAGCTTTTAATCATGCAACATTTAAGGATGCAACATTACGGGCAGAGAATGCGCCCAGTCTCTCTAAGATACCGTACCTCTTCTTGATCAACAGTCATGCAAAAGGGAATTAAATCTACAGACTCCCAGTCGCATTGGCAGACTAAGTTCTCAAATGCTCTTGAGCAAGAAAAATTCCACATGCACAACAGACATCCAAAATGGCTCAACATAATTTATTTTTTTTATGTTAAAATGTACAGAGTTCTTTTGAAAGTACTTGCTAGAAAGGGGAAAAAAAAGTGATATTACATACAAGGAGAGGAAGGGAGGCCAATGGGCCTGGAGCGCATGACATGGAGAATTACAAAGGCAGCTAGGCCCCCCTTCCCCTTAGCTTACGAGTCACCATGAACAAAGTACAAAGAGGTTACAAAACAGGAAAAGCAAATATAAACAGACAGGAATAGACTTAGCTTCATTTGTACATGCGGCTTTTAGAGGCATCTGGAGCTCTATTCACACACTCTAGAGATCTCTTTAAAGAGAATTTTTATCTTTCTTAAAATAGTTTTTAATACTCTACAACAAAGATAAAAAATTTTAAAGATGGAATGAAATGAAAAAGCTCTTATTTTAAAAGGCATCAAAGTCACTAACAGTGATTTTTTTTAAATTTCTTTTAGAAGATTACCCAAGTTATCTTGCTAAAAATACATTTTTTTTTTAAACAGAAGTGAAAAAATGGTAGGTACCAATATTACTGCGTTGGATAATTTCTTTTTATAATATAGAAAAGAACATTTTTTTCTACAATAGTTCTACAGTCACAAAGGCTTGTGGAAAAGGGAGCTGCCCAATTGATTAAAAAAATACAAAAACCAAACCAAACATAACAGCAAACAAACTAAATTCACGACCCTCATTTCGACAGCTTCTCCTGTTTTTAACCCTATCTGTCCATCCACCCCGACCCCACCCCACCATCCCCCCCGCAACCAAGAAGCAATGACACAGCTGAAGATCTAGGAGGGAGAGGGCAGCACAGTGCGCTTTCTACATGGATGATTTAGAACCGGAATAGTATATACAGAGAAAAGAGGCCATGTGCAGCCTCGCACATGCTCAAAACAAAGAAATAAGGAGTGGAAGTCCTTGGAATTCTGCCTTTTTATATTTGGCAGTATTGGAGAAAGGTCCGTTTTAGTGCATCTGAAGAAACCTCAAACTTTCATTTGGATTTTGTTTGTTTACAACTAATTGTTTTTATTATTGTCTGTATCTCTCCAGAATATACAATATACGAGAGAGCATTACACTAAAAGGTAAATATTGTCCCTTCTTTTTGTATTGGATGGCATGCCAACAGGTGCGGTCACTCTCTTGTATGCTACTCCATAGCATAGCAGAAAGAGAACGGGAACTGCGGTGTACAGAAGCACACTGCAAACTCCTACTGACTAGGTCCCACCATGGTGCGCTGACTGTCCCACTCCCATTTTCTCTCTTGAGAGAAGCTGGAGTTCCCTTAATTTGCCACACACTGACTCAGAGGTGATGAACTTCCTAGGAAATGATCACAAAATAAACTGGGAGAGCAGAAAGGTGCCTGTTTTAATACCATGACTCTCCTGGAAGAAGGGCACACACCCAGCAGTTTCTCCCCACATTCACAGGTATGGAATAGTGCCAAGGACTCTGTAGGTTTCTTGTTGAGTCACTTAAACGCACACTTCATCTTCCAAAATTATGTGAGTCAAGGAACTTATGAGGCAGACTACTGGCAATGGCTGCTCTTGAGCTCAGTCAGACTCCAAGGCTCACAACCCAGACCCTTAGCATTTCAAAGCAGATATTAAAAAAGAGGTTGGGATCTCAGAGTTATGGCTCACTTGCAAGTTGTCAAAACAAGATCCTGTAGGCATTTTCTTCTCTTTCTGCTGAACAGTAACCATTTCTTATTCTAGTGGCGGGCATTAGGGTTACACACAGGTCTCCTTTGAGATGCTAATGCTAGTTCAGACTGACAACATGCGTGTTTCTGTATGTTGGATGGGAATATTTTAAAGTGATATACTTTCAGAATGAAACATACAGACTGTATTTCAATTAATTAATCTACAAAGACATCAGTGTGAGAAGAATTTATTGTTCACATATAAGTCCAAATTTTGCTGAGAAGTGAAAGGGTCAGAAAGGGTTAAAAGGGGAAATTTTCCTGCCTCAGTGGAATAAAAACAAACTTAGTCCATGTCCCCTTCTGGGTCTCCCATAAGTGCCTCCTGCTGGATTTAAGTAGAAAATGCAAGGTGTGGACTAAAGGGATGGGTTTTGTTACCCTCTGAGATATCTGATATTTTAATGTCTGTAGCATTGGGAGCTGCACACTGAAGAGCATAGGTAGGATGGGGTGGGGACTATACATTTGAAAATAAAGTTTTAAAAGATGATTCACTGTTAAACATATTGTGTCCGTGTGATCAGCAAAGTAAGGCTCTTTTTAAATTATGAAAAGATTTTTGTGCACATTTTCCCCCTAAAACCATTTTAAAAGGATTTCAGCTGTAAAATGTTTCAGGATTCTGAAGGAAACAAAAACCCAAAATGAACAAACGAAAAAAAGAATAAAGACCAGTCTTCCTAAAAAATAAAATAAACCAAAGAAAAACCCTCTAAATCTACAGCAATATTTTTAACTGGAAAAAAGGTCCGTTTTCTCTGGTCTGTCAGTATAAAAGGTTCCTTTATTTATATATATTTAAGTTTTTAGGCTGAAAGTTCATCTCGCTCATCTTCTCATGTACGGTCCATTGAGCGACTGCTTGGGCACCCCAGCAGCATTCATGTAGCTGTGATGGGAGGGGCCAGTATACATCATGTTTCCATGAGGGTTTGGCTGCATAGGCTGCTGGGTATAAGCCTGGCTCCCCATCATTCCCATCTGCATCTGCATAGGATACTGTGCTGTCTGGTTCATGTAGGCAGGGTTACTATGGTAACTGCTGTTCATCATGGGCTGTGTCATTCTGTAGCTGTTCATGGCATTCAGGGTGTTCATATTCATGGAATTGACATTATAGGGGGGAGTTGGCATCAAGTTAACCCCCATGTTCATACCCCGCTGAACAGCTAGTGCGCGAGGGCCAGCCTGCATGGCAACTGCTGGTGGGCTGCGGCCATAAAGCTGCTGCTGGTGTGCAGTTGCAGAGGGCAGTGGTGCTGATTTAGAACGAATGGAAATATGCCCCTTAACTGGCATTTGCCCCTGCAACCTTTGTGTGTGAGGGATACCAATGTTGGTAGCAGACATGTTACACTGAAGCAGAGGTGATGAGAGGTTCATGGTGGTGGATGCCAAGTTTGGTGGGGGTGTCATGGTGGCTTGTGCTTGTGGCGTCCCGGCTAATGGATGAGATGGAGCTAGCTGAGCCAATCCTGTGTTGGACAGAGAAACACTGGTTGCATAGGAAGTCACAGCAGGAGAATGGCTATAAGGCATGGCATGAGGGTCCATTATGGTGTTTGTCAGCTGCTGCAACTTAGCTAAACTGAATGTGGCTGATGGTTGAGAGTAACTCCCAGCACCAAAATCCCCTGGAATCCTCTCATAGATGCTTATGTTGCTCGTGCTTCCTGATTCAGGTATTTCCATGATCATAGGTGCTGGAGTAAAACTATTATTCATGCTACACTGAGACAGTGGAGGTTGCTGCTGGGGTGGAGGTGGTGGCTGAGGCTGTTGTGACTGAGGCTGCTGTTGTTGCTGTTGCTGCTGCTGCGGCTGTGCTGCTGGTTGCTGGTTGCTTGGAGGCCTTTCTACCACACAGCTCTGAGGTGACTTAATGTTGCAATTTGCAGCAGGCTGGACAGTGTTCTGTTGCATCATGCTACAGCTGTTGCCAATGTTTGCCATTTGCTGAGTGACAACACAACTGTTCTGAGTGAGGCTGCTAGAGGAGGACAATCCTCCATAGGAGCAGCTGCTCTGGGAAGAGTTGTTTCCACAAATGCTGCCTCCCATAGTGGAATCATAACTGCTTGGGTTTTCGTAGTTCTCTGTGGTGCTCTCAATGCTGCCAAGGTCACTGAAGCCACTATCCACCACCTGCTGAGAGTGGTCTGATACAGAAGGCACATCCATCATGGGGCTGGTCTCCATGTTCTGCATAGAGGGTGCGGACAGGGATCCTTGTTCAGGGCTTATCTGGGTGTAACCACTCTCCAGAGCAGGCACGTTAGGACTGCTGACAGAACGTACTGATTGGCTAGGATGGGACTGAACAGAAGATATTGGACTGTTGTGTTCTGAGGCATGGCAATCTTCAACCATTGATATTTGAGGGTCCTCATCAGCTTGAGTGTAACTCTGCAGTGTCTGACAAGCTGCAAGAGTTTCCTCACAGTCCTGGTACGCTACATCATGTTCATTACTTTCTTCCTGTGTCAAGGACTGAACTGCTTGGACAGTTTCTAGATCTAGTTCACTATGAGGAATCTCTTCCTCTTCTTTTAATTCAATTAACCTTTCTTTAGTATTTGGCTCTTCTTCATGATCATCTTCAGAGCCAGGGACATGCTCCGAGACCACTGAAGTCTCATGGGAAGCCTGTTCTTCCTCAGAATCTGCCTCTGCCTCATTTTTGCCCTTTACCTCTTCTCTAGTGCTCTGTATGCTTGTTTCTAAAAAAGACTCTTGGACATCAGGCTCCTCCTTCACTTCTTCTCTAATTGGCAGTTCCTCCAATTCTTTCTTCTTTGTAGATTCCAGATGACCATCATCTTCATCATCTGCATCGTGGTCTTCATTTTGGTTTATAACTACTGCAACCTCATCCTCCTCTTCCTCATGGTCATGCTCTGTTTCTTCCAGTTCTTGCTGTTCTTCTTCTGATTGCCTTTGCTCTTCCAATACCCGTGGCTTCTCCTCTACTTCTTCCTCTATCTCAGGCTCTTTAACATCTGCTGCTGGACTGCTGCTGCTGTCCACAGGAGAAACTGCTCTCACTTCACTACTAGTTGTATCTTCCTCTTCTCCCTCTCCCACTTCTTCTGTTTCCATATGCCCATCTTCCTCCTTCTTTTCCTCAGTGAGGGGCAACTCTTCTTTCTTCTCAAGAGGCTCTTCTTCCTCCTGCATTTTGGGTTTACGTCCCGCTTTTGAATTAATTATCATGGCATCAACTCCCTCATCCTGAGCAGATGCTGGCACCTTTTCCCGGTTCAGTTTAAACCCTGGTTTCCGACCAGGTCTCTTCTTCCAGTGGATTGGTTTACGGCTTTTGCCTTTTGGCCATCCCTTCTTCTTTTTCATGGGTGTGGAAGTATCTGGTTCAAATGCAGAAACCTTTGTATCACATTTTCTTAGCGCAGATACTGGCTTCAAGGTAGGTGTGTCTGAAAACACAAAACAAAAAAATGGCTTATACCTTTTAAAATTACTTAAATATTTCCTACTCCCTGCTATCAAAGGAATTCTACCCCTCCCCTCTTATGGGCCCAAACATTACACCCCATTTATTAATTCGGTGTTTATAAAAAAAAAATACAGAACAAAAGAATTAACAACCCTTTCCCCCATTTCAACATTTGCTCACTAACACATGAAATGTATTTGCAAAGAACCTCTCTTCAGTGTTTTGAGCCTTTAATATGTAATCCAGATTCAGTGACATACTACACATTACAAGAACTAGAAAGGACCACCATTACTTGAAGTACTATTAATGTAACGTGGTTTTTTTTATGGGAAAATATTCAACTTCAACAAGATACTCCCCACACTTATGAAAGCCCATGGCAGAGGTGTTTTTATTTAGTTCTGTTCTTCAGCAGAGATCTAAGGTTCAGATTTATTTCTCTCTCCAGTCATTGCTGAAATGTATTTTTAAAAAAATCAGAGTAATTATATAAATTTATCAACTGAAGAACACATTTCTGCAAAAATAATAAAGAGAAGCCAACTTTTTCTCTCATCTTTTGTTTTTGATGGATCAATTTTTACAGGTAAGCTACTTTCCAAATTTTATTACAGATCCTTGGATTGTAAGGATAGACAGGACCATTGAGATCATCTAGCCTGACTACCTGTGTACCGCAGGACCTGGGGCTTTCTTGAAGCAATTCCTCTCTGAATGAGAGTGTTTCTCATAGAAAAATATCTAATCTTGATTTAAAGTTTTCAAGTGATGAAGGATCTAACACAACCCTTTGTAAATTGTTCCAATGACTATAAATTTGCACCTTATTTCTAGTTTGCATATGCCACGATTCAACTGCCAGCTATGGATCATGTTATACCTTTCTTTGCTAGACTGAAGAGCTCTCTCTGTCTGTTCCCCCTGTAAGTACTTATAAACTCTGATCAAGTCAGAAGATTTTCTTTGGTAACAAACAGATTGAGCTCTTAAATCTTACTATAAAGGATGTTTTTAAATATTTTAATAATTCTTGTCTAACTCTGGGAGTGGTCCTGCTTTTAGCAGGGAGTTGGACTAGATGAGGTACCTTCCAACCCTATGATTTTATAATTTCCATGTTTGGGCTTGGGAAGGAATTTTCCCCTGCTTCAGATTGGCAGAGGCACTGGGATTTTTTTTTGCTTTCCTCTGCAGCATGAAGCAGGGTCACCTGAAAGTATAAATTAATGTAAATGGTGATTTCTCTGAAACTTGAAGCCTTAAGTCATGACTTAAGGATTTCAGTAACTCAGCTAAAGATTAGCAGGGGTCTATCACAGGAGTGGGTGGATAAGGTTCTGCAGCCTGCGATGTACAGGAGACCAGGCTAGATGATCAAGTCTATGAGTTTTAAGGCTCCTGTGGACATCAAACCTGGAAATAATACTCCAGTTGTGGTTGCAAGACCACATACAGCGGTTAAGTAACCTGTCTACACATAGATGGATCACATTAGCTCTTTTGGTCACTGCAAGATCCTGGGGTCTCATGTTCACCATAAGCCCCAAGTTCTTTTCTGAGTCACTGCTTTCCAGGTCATACTTCCCCATGCTGTAAGTATGGCCCACATTCTTTGTTCCTACAGTATAATTTTGGCTACATTAGCAAACATATTGCTTGTTTGAACTCAGCTAACCCAGAGTGCTAGATTGCAGTCTTCATCATTTACTACAGACATTCTCGGTTTTTATAGGACTGATTTTACAGGTGCTGAGCTCTGCCAAGTGGAATTTGTGAAGTCAAGGGGAAGTTGGAAGCTTTTACCATTTCTACCAGTCGCTCAGAACGTTGCATGACTAAGCCATAACAGCAGCAAATCATTAAAAAATCATCAGTTCCTAAGTGTTTTCTTACTTAGTGTTTAAATCAACGTGAGAATCCTAAACAATTTCTGTCCCTCATTGGTGTTAAACACATCAAAATAATTTGAAAGGTGTCATCCTACTTCCCACTGACATTTAGTCATGCTGTCCCATTTGGCTCTTTAAATGTTTCCATATCGGTAAGTTTTGTATAGCTCTACAGATTTCAAGTAAGGGGATTCCCAGCACTCTCCTTACACTTTCTGAAAGACTGATGCCTTAGGGTTTCAGTCCGTAAAAATGCTTCTTTAATTATAAATTCACTATTCCATATCTTAAAGATTTCATGGTAAGGAAATTTATTTCCTTCATGAAAGTTGACTACATTCCAGCTGAGATTTAAAATGCAACATGTCAGGATAGTCAAAGTTACCACTGCAAATGAACAGTACTAGAAGCCCAGTACTGCCACTTCACCTACAATAACCCAGTTAAAAATCACTAATTTCACCCATTTAAAAAAAAAAAAAAGGAATTATCAAGATTCACACATCAAAATTGATTAAATGTATTTTTCTTCTTCCTTCTTCACCTTTCTTATTTGTTACTTTCTTCCTGCGCAAACTTTATAGTTAGATTTTAATCTCTTCCGGTCAGAGACCTTATAAGTTTTATCTGTATTTCTAAGGACCTAGCACATTTCTGGGCACTGTAAAAACAAGTGACTCAATCGTATCTTGGTCCCCTTATGATGATGTAACATCATCTATCAAAAGGATAGATACACATTTGTATCTCTGTATATATGACTATTAGAAGTTAACAGCCACTTAAATATAAGCAGAAGGACCCTAGTAGCAATCACACTGAAGATAAAATTTACAGCTAGAACTTGGAAGGGCACAGAATTTTCATCCTACTTGGGGAAAAGCTCACTCTGTTCCATTATGAAAATGGCTGAACACTATGGTATTGGATGGTTTAGAAATACTGATAATGTAGAGAGCAGTGTACATTGAAAGGATACACTTTCTCTCCATTGAGCACAGACATCTCTGAACCCAAGATTCCTTCTAAATTCAGGCCTTGGACAATACATTACATGCCCAATTCCAGTTAGTGGTTCTGATATAACACAGGCATTAATCAGACTCTCACCTGAGATAAAAAGTGATATTTGGGCCCAGTTATAAAACATTTTTCATGTTCATCTGAGCCTAAAGTAAAATCATGCTGGAAAACTGGAGCCAAATCACTCTAGGCAGGGCCTTAAAAATCCACTTCCCTATCAGTTTGTGACAAGTGATAACTTAGATTCTGCAAAAAATGTTTTCATTAAAAACTCTTTAGCCTTTATAGTTGTGAAGAAAAACTTCAAAATATGAACTAACTAAAGTAATCCAGCACTATCTTCCTAAGCCTAATACTTCTTCCTGTGCCTGCTCAGAGCTTTCCCAAAATGCTGTAGATTAAAAACTGATTAAAGTTTTTGATCAATAACTTCTGCTAAAATAACCTGCAGTCAACTATTTATAAGGACCTTTAAATTGTTATCACTGTTAAATGAAAAATTCATGTTTTTCTTAAAGCCCAGTGCAGTTTTCTGCTGGATCTACAAAGACATTAGCTTTAAAAGACATGGGAATATGCAGTACATGATTTCAGGTTTAAGGATACCTGATACAAGGTGCTCATTTTGGGGAACATACTACCTGAGAGACAATGACAGATCTGAGGCAGATTGGAGAAAAGCAACAGAAGTGAGTAAGGGGCAAGAGCACATGGGGAGATTATGAAAAATGAATATATGTAACTTGCTTAAGAAACTGGAAGGAGAGGAAATATTCAGTATGGTAAACTAAAAGACATGCAATAAAAGAGGAAAAAAACATAGATCAAATATCAGTGAAAACCTAGAAGAACTGTGTACTAGTTTATATAATAGTTTCCCAAGGAAAGTAGTGGAAGTCTCATTGCTTAAAAGAGACTAGACTGATCTTTTCCCATCTCTAATTTCTATCATCACAAAACAATGTTCAAGCTGTAAAATGAATTCAATAAAACACACCTGATGTGCAACATGGTCTTTTCATTTTTTTTTTTAATCTTGATCATTGCCTGTTATGACTTTTTTATTATTCTTACTAAGCAATCTGTGTTGCATTAATTCTTTTTTTGCATTTAAATTTTCATGTAAGTGGAGACCAGCACTCCAGGAATACAATGGTGATTGGTACTTCATAAATAGCATACAGACATATATCAATACCTCTTCAGCACTGAACTACCTTTAAAGATGATTCTCCTCTGTTAATGTGAGGCCAGTTGTGCTATGAATTAGTTATGTAGTTCCAGTAAGAATCACTGAAGGGTGGTTGAGAACACCAAACATTTTTTATTATGATTCTCTATTTTTATTTGACCTCACAGAATGTAGTCAGTCAAAGGTATCTCCTGGGATATATATGATGTATTAGGCAGTCATGGAGCATATAACAAGTGTGAATTAGATTACTATTGAAATACTTGAATGAGAGAGATGTTACTTCTATAATGTTATGGCACTCTAAGTGCCCCAGTTCAGACAAAATGTATTTTTTGTTGTCTATATTAAAAGGTTTAGGGCTAGGGCACTTGGGGGTGGGTGGCTGAAAAGCTGAGGGAGAGTGTACCGATATAAATTAGAGAAACATTCCAGAATAAACTCTTTACAGTCTATTCCTCCTTCTTTATTTAATCACTGTATGGGGAGGCTAAGGCATCTCTATGATTTGTTTAGCCTTTATTTCTTTAAGTGACCTCTTTATGTAACCATTCCTGCAGCCACATATACTTCCTTCACCAAAGGAAGCTGAACAGGTAAAACGTGAAGATGACCTGTTATTGGTTCACGTGCTGATATATTTAAATATAAACACATTTTGCATACGAGTTATAAATATCTGAGGTTGGTTTGATTTGTAATCTGTGCCTAATTAACCATTTTGTCTGGAAATTACATGGCAGTATAGTCAGCCAATTCCTGAGAGATCCCGGCCCTCAGATACCCTCAACTTAATGAAAGTGCCAATTCACAGGATGCTCATGAAACGTACCATTAGTATCATCAGACTCCTCTTCATCTTTGGACTTCCTCTTAGAGGAGGGTCTGTGCCTTAGGGTATCCTGTGGGGATAAGTGGCGAAAGTATCCCCTGGGAAACAGTTCATTCTCATCCTCTTCCTCCTCGATCTCAAAGGTAGGCTCTAATCGGGGCATTGGTCTCTCGGAATCTGAGTCCTCGAAAGGTTCATCCAGTACCTCGGTGGTCTCAGAGATTGTTTCAGTGACAACACTGCTGTTGTGGTGCTTACGCTTACGGACTCGCCTCTTCCGGTGGAGAATTGGTTTCTGGGCAGGGGGGAAAAAAGGGCATTTGATCATATGGAACAAAAAACAAAACACCGAATAATGGAAAAAACAAACTTCTGAAATCAATAGTCTCCAGGAGATGAGGACAGCCTACCCTCTAGAATCTAACCACTACTGAAACAGTAGCCCCCAGTTACACAGGTGAAAATACAGAGGAATAAATACTACAGCTGCTACTGCCCAGTTCTTCTATAGCACTTTTGTCAGTAGATCTTAAAGTACTTTGCAAAGAAAATCAGTGTCATTATCCCCATTTCATAGACTGTGAAACTGGGACACAGGCATGCAGCAGTTAGGGACAAAACACAGCTCTTCCAAGTCCCACTCCAAAGTTTTATTGATTTGACCACACTTTTGGATTTGAACCAGTGTAACAGAACAGAATCTGTTTATAGAAACAGGTTCAACAATCCATCTATGATCTCCTATACAACTGCTTGGCAGATTTAGTGTCCAAAAATATCACAACTATTTAATGTTATTTCAGCACAAATACATGCGAATTAAAAGTAACTACATAGATCATACAGAAAAGATGACTTCCACTTTTTCTTTGCAGCACCCTGCCACTAACAAGATTTTCTTGGTCATATTTATAGAATTCATGTCTCCAGAATCAGGCATTGTGAATCTCTTATACTGTAAAACAAACAAGGCGGCCTGTGGCACTTTTAAACCAACGAATTTATTTATCACATGAGCTTTCGTGGGAGAAAATCCCACTTGGTTGGATGCTGTGAAGATGTGGAACTTAAACTTCAAAGTGTCTTATGAAGTGGGATTTTCTTCCACAAAAGCTCATGCGATAAATAAATTTGTTAGTCTTTAAAAGGGCCACCAGACTCCTTTCTTGTTTTGCTGAACTAAACTAATATGGCTACTGCTTTGGAACCGATAAACAGAAAGTGTTGCCAAGAAGTGTTGGCAAAAGTGTTCTCTAGTCACTACCTTCCTTACACATTAGAAAAACAAGGACAGTCTCTCAGATACTTCGAAAAAAGGCAGGTGAGATGCTGTGTGAAGCTTCAAAGCAAGTACCTTCAGCAATGGACCCCAAGATGGTACCAATCCATGGAGACCATATACGGCAGCATACAGCCAGAGAGGAAGGAACACAAAGAGCACGTACCTTTCGCTTTAACGTTGGCTTGGTGAGAACAGGTGGAGAATCTGAACGAGGACTTACGGGCTCATCCTCTTCCTCTTCACTACTCTCACTAAAGCATCTCAGGAGAGTCCTATCACCATCACTGTATCGCCGGGATATTCTGTCACACTCCTCTGTGAATCTGCATTTCAGGGGCTCAGTGCTGTTCTTTAGCTGCCCCCTCCACATTTCCATGCCTTCACTGTATCGCCTCCGGGGTGCTGATGACTTTTCACCTTTGCCACACTGTCCCTGAAGGACTGCAGACTTTTCCTCATCTTCACCATAGCGCCCCCGTGTAGCTGGAGATTTCTCCTCACATTCTCCACATCGCCCTTGGGAGATTGCTGACTTCTCCTCACATTCACTGCATCGCCCCCGCGAGGCTGCTGACTTCTCCTCGCATTCACTGCATCGCCCACTGGGGACTTCGGACTTTTCCTCCATGAGAAGCTTCTGTTCTTTCTCACAAAAGGGCTCTTGCAGCTTTTTGCCTTTCCGGCTCCATCGACCTCTCCGTGATGGCTGGTTGTTTGCAGGAAGACTATCCAGGGGAAGAACTTGTTTATTTGGCCGTGTGGAATTGTCTGGAATTACAATGTCTGGCTTTTTTTCACTCTCTGCAGGAGAATAAGGCTCTTGCTCCTTCTTCTCCCACAATACAGATTTTACCACCTGAATTAAACAAAAACAAACATTTCACATTTTCCATTTAAATTTTATTTCCATCCTGAACTCCACCCCCCAAAATTTTTTGACCAAGACAAAGGACAGTTCTGGAAACTAAAGGACACAGAACAAGGTATCAAGGATGACTCCTGGGAACTGCAGAATGGAATATGGATAGATCTTGAAGGGCTACAAAGTGGTTCCAAAATCCCAGTTTGATAATGTTCTCCCACAAACTTCCTGCCATCTGATTTCTGTTAGCAGTGGCCATTAGTTTACTGATACCTGCTGGAATGAAAATATAAGAGTTACATCCAAGTCCAGTATCTGTTCATCCTTGGAGGAAGGGGGATGCAAAAGCCTATTTTCCAGCTACTGCATAGGAGCAAATACGACAGAAGTAATTTTCTGTAGCCATGTAAAGGCAAGTGCATTTCACAGTTTAAATGCTACAACAGTGTGCTAGCAGTTTGTCAACAAAAGTAAGTTAATCTATTCAGATCACTCCTCAGTGCTGTTACTGATGTGACAAGGTGCATTACAAAGAGAATATAATGGCTGCCTGGCCTCCCATTGCTTTGTGGACAGTGACATAAGGGCAGTGTTACATTATTTTGTTGCTCTTCTCTGTGTATTTTCATACTGGCTAAGGTCTTCTGAGTGTACTTTGAATATCTAGGTTCTCTAATGCTTTTGAAAAACCGAATATTATTTAAAGAAAAATATCCATAAGAGAATTTCTGAATTACAACAACCTTGGTTCCACTTTTACAGTGTGCACCTCGGGCATTTCTGTAGATTGAAAAAAAATTAGCAATTGTTCAGTGACAGCAGTGCTGTGGAATTTGCAATGGAGCTGCAAGAGGATGGCTCTATTTGCCTATAGATTATGCCCCCTGTGGCTTCCACTTTTCTGGTTTGTGATCTGAAACTAAACAAGTAGCCTAGCCATGATTCTAATGTCTTTTACCATTAATCGCCATTGCTTTCCATTCAAACATCTGGACTGCGAATAAAGACCTGTATTGACAGGGGAGCTGAGTAGCTTTCAAATGGCACACTCTGGTCTATATAAAAAGAATAGATTCACTCTTAACATTGACCTCTCTCTCCTTCTGCTGCTGCTGTTCTTCATTTTCTCCTTCCTCAGTCTCTTCCTCTTCATCTTCAGAGACAACAGAGTTGGAGACAATAACAGGTGTCCAACGCAGACATTCTGGATCTACATCTACAGGGCGGAGAGTCGTCTGGAGCTTTGCCATATGATCTTGGATAAGTTTCTCCCGACGAACAATAACAAATCTGAGAATAATGAAAAATCCTTCAGTCTGCCATACTTGTGATACGCACTGGATACACAGATGTAAGAAACTGACGCAAATAAAGATATGACAGATGGACTCTGTATCCTCAGTCACTGCCCAACAAGCTACACCTCAGGAAGGAAAGGTGGAAGACGCCAGTCTGACAGGACAATATTTCATCATTTGAGATATACTAATACTTGGAGGGAGAGCACCATCAGGCTCTACAGAAACAGTACTAATGTCTTTCCATTGCTTACCACTGGTAACAGTGTCCCTGTTAGCTACACATCAGGCTTGAAGTTAAATGTTATAACCACATTCATTACACGGGATAAACAGTGAGGTGGCAAAGTTTGCAGATGATACAAAACTACTCAAAACAGTTAAGTCCAAAGCCGACTGTGAAGAGTTACAAAGGATCTCACAAAACTGGGAGGCTGGACAACAAATTGGCAGATGAAATTCAGTGTTGATAAATGCAAAGGAATGAGTATCAGAAAAAATACTCTCAACTACAAACACAAAATGAAGGGGTTTAAGTTAGCTGTTTCCACTCAGGAAAAAGATCCTGAACTCATCACGGATCGTTCTCTGAAAACAACTGCTCAGTTTGCAGTCACAGACAGAAAACTATCAGAATGTTAGAAATTATTATGAAATGGATAGATAAGACGACACACAATACAATGATGACTCTATATGCGCACACCCTCCATGCCACATGCAGTTCACGTCACCCCATCTCAAAATATTATAAAATATACATATATTGGAAAAAGTACAAAGACAACAATGATTAGAAGTGTAGAACAACTTTCACAGGAAGAGATTGAAAAGACCTAGGCACCTCATCTTAGAAAAGAGATGAATCATGAATGGTGAGGACAAAGAATGGTGAATAAGGAAGTATTATTTTCCTTCTCACATAACACAAGAAACAGGGGTTGCTCAGTGAAATTAATAGTCAGCAGGCTTAAAACAAAGAAAAGAAAGTATGTCACACAATTCACAGTCAACCTGTAGAACTTGTTGGCCAGGGAAGGTTGTGAAGGCCAAAAATATAACCAAAATAAAAAAAATCAGCGAAATTTATGGAAGATAGGTCCATCAACAGGCATCAGCCAGGCTGGACAAGGATGCAACCCCATGTTGGTAGTAGGGACTGGAGGCTAGGATGGATCACTTAATAATTGCCCCATTCTGTTCATTCCCTCTGAAACACCAGGCACTGGCCACAGTCAGAAGACAGGATATTGAGCTAACTGGACCATTAGTCTGACCCAATATAGTCAGTCATTCTTATTCTTTTAGATAAAGGTATTAAGAGAAGACTGTGGAACTGCGTGTATGTAAATTGAGGGAGAGCCAGGCTAAAATTCAGGGAAGGGAAGGGCAAGAGACACACACTGATTACTTAGGATGCATGTCTAAGACTTACTGCTTTCAAGAACACAGTTAAAAGCCTAAGCCCCAACTACAGAAATGTATCAGTGTTATGAGATGATCAGTTTTATAAAGGTAAACAAAACCTTTGCTCATGTGACTGAATGACACCACGCTATATCCTACCCCCCAACTCCAGAAATAGGAAAAGTGTAAGAACCAGACCAATAAAATCCAACTCCACTGTATTTTATGACAGCTGATGGTGATGATTCCTAATATTTTACTTGGCTTTGATGTTCAGTTTATATATTCACCCTTCTCGACATTCATCCTAATTATGGGCATGTTGTTGTTTGATCAGTCCCACCAGAGCTCTCTTAGCAGTCAGACCTGGCCTACCATTAGAGTCAATGAATGCAATTTCTCTGCCCCCCCATCCGCCACTCCTCCCTCAGGTCTATAGAAATGTATCTGGATTCTGTCTGGGAAGCAGTGGGGTTGCTATACTCACTGGTCCTTGCGGAAGTCAAGCATTCGCAGATGATGCAGGGTGGAAGTAATGTCTTGAGGACAGATTCCTGTGAGCTTGCTTAACTTTTTGATGCTGATTTGCTTGTCATGTTGATGATAAAGGCACTCCAATATTACACTTTTCCAATAAGCCATGTATGAGAGACGGCCCAGATCGGACAATGGCTTTTCGGGGGACCCTGCTTGGCCCTCACGCTTTGATAGCAGGTAGCCTAAGGAAACACAAAGCCACTTCTCACAATGACTGGTATATGTACTATTACAGCCTATGCCAGCCAATGCCAACATTATAAAGAAGTTTCTACAGCAACATGCTTTCAAAAAATGGATGGAAAGTATTTGAAAACCAGGACTATATCCCGCATCTGCAGGAGATACTGAATGATCTGGCACATGTTGTCCATCTTTAATCTCCATTATTCTATGATAGATGGAGGATATGTCTATACTGCCACCTCCTTAGGAATCAGTGCAAAAGAATTCATTAAGCAGGTCATGGGGACCTGATCAAATAATCCCAGAAGTGCTTTCCAGTCAACCCCATTAATCCACCTCCCCAAAAGCAGTAAAGCTGCACTGACATGATGGTGTCTCCCACTGATGGCAGCACAGGGAAAACGCTGTGGTATGGCAATGTAAATAAGTCTACAGGAGATATGCAAGCTATATTGTGACATGTTCCACAAGGGAGGCCATTTTAGTCTATTTCAGCAAAACAAACAGTCCTGTGGAACTTTTAAGACTACCAAATTTATTTAACACAAGCTTTCATGGGGATAATACCACTTCATCAGATGCATGAAATGGAAACTGCAGTATGTTACATGCCTGTACCATACGTTATGTAGCTTTCATATCCCCAGTCAATCGCCAGTGGCAGAGACCAAGCCTCACAGATTTATAAACTACATCCTGCTTTGCTTACAGATTATGAGCTATTACCACTAGATGGCACCATCTGCTTATTTTGAACAGAGACAAGGTGGGTGATACTATATATTTTATTTGACCAACTTCCTGTTGGTGAGAGACACAAGCTTTTGGGCTTACAGAGAGTTCTTCAGGTCAAGAAGAAGAACAAACAACAAAGTGTCTTGGAAGTGTTCTCTGGCTATTGAGCAGGCACTGAAGTGCAGAAAACCTAAATATCCTTTTCAAATTTACTTTAGATCAGTGGTTCCCAACCTGGGGTCCAGGGACCCCCGGGGGTCCATGGACATGTTGCAGGAGGTCCGCAGAGCCTCTCCCTACCAGAGCTGGAATCAGCTGCAGCCCTAGTGCTCCCTGCCCATGGCCAGATCGCAGCAGGGGGATGGAGCCGCGGAAGCTCCCTGGTAGGGCAAAGGGCAGGGAGCCATAGCCACTGCAGCTCAGTTCCCCAGTGGCAGGGGCCATGGTGGTGGCAGCACTGCTCACCAGCTGTCCCAGCAGCACCGCCCAAGTGGTGCAGGCCAGAGTCTGCCTCTGTGGGCCACATTACATAATCAGCCGGGGGGGGGGGGGGGGGCGGCTAAGCATTTTTTTTTTTGATGTTGTTGTTAAAAAGGGCTCCCCAGCCTGAAAAAGGTTGGGAACCACTGCTTTAGACTACATTAATACAGCAATTACAGAACACTGTACTGTTATTCTACTAATTGCTAATAAAAAGCAAAGGAGAAAGAAATATTTAATAAGCTAACTTCATCTTAAAATAACAGCAACTTTCTCCTCAGAGTGCACATAAATATTTTCATGTTTGTGAAATGGATTACTCAGGCAAAAATTTGATTGAAATGATGTTTTGAGAATTTCAAGGGAAAGCACATATTTTCACCACTTGGTGGAACTAAAAACCAACCCCAACCTTTTTCTTAGAAACACTATGTTAGGAAACTTCAGTTAGAACCCTAAGCTTCTCATTTTCTGGCACTGACACACAAAGCCCTAATTGGCCTGAGACTGCCTAGCTCCCTGTGATACACTGCCATAGCGCTTAATCAGAGGAAGCGAGCATGGCAGAAGTAACAAGGAGGCAGTGGCTGGCAGACAAGTAATTCCCTACAAGAGGTCAGGGTTGTAGAATACCCCGCCACTATTGTTCTGAAATAATCCAGATTCGTTGACTTTCAGGGCATTTTGAAGGGTCCATTTGATTTCCCTGGTCCTTTCAAGAGAGCTCAGACTTTCTACCCAGGGAAATTTATTTGCAGAAATATTCCAGCATAGTTACACTCCTAGAAAACCCTTGTAGAAACCAAGTCCCAGAATAAAAGTGGCCACACAGGGAATTATCTCAGTGTAATTAGAGTGGTATCAGTCATATCCCACTTACCAGTATCATTCTGCTGGTAAGTGCAGCCAAGCCACAGGTGGAAACTGAGGCTATTGTTTTGGGGTGCTATTATTTGTATGTAGATTTATGTCAGTAGAAGGAACTGACTGCAATTTGGTTTTGAGTTTGTAATTTTATTTAATTTACAGAGTTCTCAGAGCATGTATATAGGCATTTTGATTACTCAAAATCAAAAGATAAAATAAACCATGTATTATTAACACCTGCTGCAGAAACTGCAAGTCACTTAGTTTAGCTACTGGCAGTTTCAACAAGCAGTGTATTATTAGCTAACTCTGGAGGAGGTATTTCACCCAAGAAAGTTCTGGGAAACCTGCCCATCTTCACTATTTAGTCCTTTCTAGAAATATGAAAGGCCAAACAACTAAAAAGTGGAAAAAACTGAATGTGAATGCGATCCTTACTGAAGTCAATGAGGAACCTGCCATAGCCCTTACGCTGGTACTGGGGAAGAATCATTATACAGGAAACGTTGTACTTCTGTTGGCAGTGCTTCTCCTGGTAGAGAGAAGAGAAAAAGTTGAAAACAATGGTTTAGTGAGATAGAGAGGAGCTAGCAATTAATCCTAAACTAAAGACTAAGAATGAAAGCTCCAGTCAGAGTTCCTTGGGGACAGCAATCTGCATCAGGAAAAGACAATCTCCAAGGAGTTAAGATGGAACACTACTAAGTCATTGTCATTACTACTTGAACAACTGCCCTCAGAAGATGAAAAGCATGAGACAGTGACATCAGCTACCTTCTTGGACTTAGAAACAATGATTAAAGAGTGAGGTTGAGCATAGGAATTCAAGTCTGCACCAGTAACTTAAAACACTAAAGTGGAGGAGCTAAAGACAATGAGATAGATTTAATATCCAAGCAACACTAGTGCAAATCTGGAGCGACCCAAGATTCATACCACAATAACTGAGGCCAAAATCCAGGCCACTGTGGGCTGGTATAAAAGATGACCATTGATTACAGCCATTAGCACTTTTTTGTTTGCTTTCCCTTGGTTGCTCTGATGCTTAGGAATGCAAACAAAGCAACTATTGCTTGGACAAGGAGACTTGAAAATGTAGCTGTTTGAAATCTTATGTTTGGGTTTACATGCCTGGCTTCACTCTGAGGAATTCTAAAACATATTCTGCATCAGTGGAGTTTTCTGCATTCCCAGCATACAAAATGAAGGGTTTGAAATCAGTCTCAAACTGCAGACCAAGACAAGACTATCTGCTGAGGAAGAATTCAGATAGCTTTCTGCAGGTAACAATGTTTACTTCACAAGCAAATCTACCTAATCACCACCAAGGGAATAGAAAGTCATTTAAAAACTTCCCCCTGTGAGCTAAGTGCAGTACAAGTTCCTTTGAGGATAATATTCTGTTCAACAATACTGAAAGGAAATTTGGCTTTATTAGTTGCTACACATCCCTGAATTCTTCATACATAATCTAAAGTCAGGACCTCCACAATTAATGGAAGACTCTTAGACAGTATTACATCTTAAACTGACACAGAGCTGGTACAGCTCCGTGTCTGAATCCAAGATTACTCAATGCTAAAATACTTACTTTTGAGAAATAGCCTACAAGGTGGCAGCCTTTCACATCATTCTGTGTCAGCACATAGAAAAGAAATGGCTCCACATCATAATAGAGTGTTTTATGGTCCAGGAAGAGTTTTGCCAGCAAGCACAGGTTCTGGCAGTAAATGGTACTGACATTGCCATCAACCTTACAGGAATAGAAAACAAATGAAATCATTTCACTTATCACCATACAATCACCTGATTCTGTTGGATACCTCAAGTCATTCTAACCCTCAAACATTAAAGTTAGTATTGCTAGATAACACATAGTGGCTCAGATTATTTTACATGTGATTGGGTAGTGGGTTCCATAGTGGGGGCACTGATCACCCAGTTATAGTAATCAGCCTGAAGGACAAATTAAAACCCATTTTGAAGGCTCAGTATTTGCTTAGGGGAAACATGGCTTTTCAGATGTTTTTGGATTACTGACCTACTCATGAACTCAGCACTGTAACAGTCATGGCTGTCATTCACTTCTTCATTCTTTAGAGATCTGAATGATTTACGGACAAAGGGAGGCTAAGATTTCTAATAGTGCATGAATCCCCGCATGATGATGATGTAAAGCCACCAATGTGACATTTTAAAAGGACACAGGGAAGCATTTTCCTAACTTACCTCGAAGACTGAAATATTGTTCTTTCTGTAAATTTCATTGGCTGGAGGATGAAACCAGCCACATTTCTTCATGTGCTGCTGGAGGATAGTTCTACTTTTCATATACTTGAGGCAAAATTCACAAAGGTACAATTTAGGTAGCCTGTAAGCAAAGGTAAAGATAATCGAAATCTACAAATACATTGTATGCTTTTCCTTATTAACTACAACAAAAGTACCTAATTCCTCAATTCTGTTAACTTGAAGTAAAAGAAAATGATAAAAGCAACCTCACTAAACAAACAACCTAACCTACTTCAACCAAAAGCCTAATATGTACCTCAAGCCATCATATTTGCTTAACCTATTAAGAATACACACATAACATGGTTCCAAAGGGGCAGCCACATTAGTCTAGTTTAGTAAAAACAAACAAGGAGTCCTGTGGCACTTAAAGACTAACAAATTTATTTATCGCGTGACCTTTCATGGGAGAAAATCCCACTTCACCAGATGCTCTGAAGACAGTTTCCCCCATCTTCAAAGCATCTAATGAAGTGGGATTTTCTCCCATGAAAGCTCATGCAATAAATAAATTTATTAGTTCTTAAGTGCCACGGGACTCCTTATTTGTTACACACAACATATATTCAGTGTTACACGTACTGAACTCTGCTAAACTGTGAAACAGTATTCCAGTGGAGCTGGTGAAAGCCCCACTGTGCACGTCAAAATTCTGCAGACATATCATACGGAACAGTTCTGCATTGGAACAGTTCCCCAAAGGCAAAAGCATGGACTAGATGAGGGTTTTGTAATTTTCTTTCAGTCGCTAACTTCTATGAAGCTTTTCTTTGTTCATGTCATTCACTGTGTTGTGACCAATGATGAGCTGCTAGTACTGACTGGATTCCAATTAGTGTCTCCAGGTACTCTGTTAATTATTTATTTTTAACTAATCCCACAGCATTTAGCAGAGTAGAGCTTATTTTTTTTATAATGATCCCCTTGCCCTATGACTCGGAGGGAGAGGATGTTTTGTGGTTTCTGTCTTTCCTGTCTAGGGTCCTTTTTAAAGCTGGTACATACTCTAAACTGACTTTTTTTCTGAATGTTAGGATCCCTTGTGGTTTAGACAGTTTGCAAAGTTCTCACTGAATAAAAAACCAACAAAAACAGGCAAATAAATTTTACTCTTTCCTACATGACAGTCTTAGCTCAGGAAACAGATTTACCATATTAATGTTTGGTAAATGTGAGGAGGTATGCTGATGACAACCGTGAATAAGTATCTGGAAATGGAAATAATTTAGGTATGGTTCATACAGTTCTAAACAGATTAGTTTTAGCAACTTCTTTGCTCATTTCTTCTTCTACTACCTTCAAAAACATATACTGACATTTCATAGGTCCAAATCAGATTATTTCAAAGTTCATCTTAAAACAACCTTTAAGAGTCTGTTGTAATATATGCTAAACCTGAAGAAAAAATGAGATCCCAAACCCAATCTCTCCGGTCCACATTTAGTAACAACATCTTGCCAGATCACTTAGCTTGGGAGTTCTCTTTCCCTAGGGAACAAGGTATCATAATTCTCTGCACACCTATCTTAAGACACCATTTAAAAGCATTTCTAATATTTGCAATACATGGGGACTGTGATAGTATTTATCAAATTCTTTCATAAGATTTGAACAGACCCCAAGTTACTCATTTCATTGTACATCCTAAAATGCATTTAAATTTATGTACTTGGTTTATATGCTAAAATTCAAGTTGCACCAGCATGGGATTTCTGCACCTGTCTCAGTAACTATCACACAAATGGTAAACACCAGTGAAAATGAAGGACTTGTACACCGTACCTTGAGTATTCCTGTGGGTATGGGGAGGAGTACCAGGTGTGGATTTCGTACTTTCCAAATTCAATAACCGAAGGGCAACGGACTTGTGGATCAATGGGCCCTGTCACCCCTACTTTCTGTGCAAAAAGAAAAATATTTTTATAACTTTAAAAATCAAACACTATATCAGTTTCAAGAATATGGGGTGGGAGAAATATGATTATATCCATCTAATCTGTCTTACTTTATGTGGATCCATAGAGAAACAGGTAGATGCTGACGTCTGCTTTTAAAGCCAGCACCAATACCACTTTTCATTCATGGCAACCAATTCAGAGATGGGAGGGCAACCAAACATCTTCAGAACAATCAGATGAATTTAATATTACCCATACCTGCTGCAGGTCAAAGCCCCACATATAGTCAGTAAACAATGAACACTCTCATAAAGCACTCAACCTAATCTTTCCGTCTAGGTCACTGGTTAGCAACTCGAAAGATAAGAAAGGCCATTTAAAAAAATTAATTCAATAACCAAGTATTTTGAGAGCTGCAATGGGGTTAGCTGGAACAAGGAGTCTGCTTTAGGGTCCCTCAACGGCAGGGGGCAGCCAAAGAGCTACATGTGGCTCTAGAGCCACAGGTTGCAGACCCCTGATCTAGGTGCTTCTGAATCAACATCAGCGCAATATCTAAGCAGAGAAATAGCTAACTGCTAATGGTGTAGGGACATATGACATACAAATCCAATGAAACACTAATGTATACCTTCCTACACCACACGCCCTGCTGTGGGTTAGGACAGTAAAACAAATCCCTATTCAGGGTGTGGTCACTGGTTTAGGATAGATTCAGCAACAGAATAGAGGAATTTAAAAACAAACTGCTTGTCTCCTGAAAAACAAGTTAGAAAAAAGGCCCCCAGGTTCCTACAAAAGCCTCCTTCTAGTGATCTTGGAGATCAGCTGGCTGCAACATTTTCATACAGTTCCCAGAATACATTTGCAAACCTCACATCAAAAGCAAACACAGAGCTTATATTTAAATCACACACTTGCACACTTGTTTTGAACAGAATTAGATCAGGCCACAAACAGCAGTTCTTCTATCTGTGCTTTCTAGAGAGAACTCTTTAAAGCCAACAAATGTAGTGCCATTCTCCTGGTTTGACTCTTAAAATCTCCTAAATTTCCTCTAACTGTCCCCACAGATTTGGGCATATTCCCTAACCCATCCTTAGCCACTGGATTGTGGGATGAGACGCTAACATCCCAAATCAAGATTTTTCCATTTAGTATAACTCTGCAAATCCAAAGCAAAGGATCTCTACACTGCATTCCTGTCTAATAGAACAGTCCTGCATACTCTTCCCTCACTGCTCCAAAGAGCAACAGTGCAGAGTGGGCAGTCAATCACCAGCACAATCACCCCAGGCAAGTTTCAAGGAAGGACAAAAAGTAATGTGCACCTGTGGCAATGTCTCCTGCGTCCGTGTCCACGCCCTCCCATCGGGAACCAACCTCTCCTCCAAACGAATGCCCAGTGTAAAGGTGGAGACCCAGCTCCAGTACAGCTGCTTGCACATTGCAGTGATCAGGAGAAAGCCCCCATTGAGACATGAATGGAACAAGTCGCCCACCTGCTGTGGTCTGCCCCACACTGCTTCCTTCTCAGACACTCACAGTCTCTTCCTCCTACTACATCGCTCTGCTTGTGCATTTCCATTTGATCAGGTGCAGCATTTAGCTCCGCTCTATGCACTCGGCATCAACTACATCTCAACCACTGTTTTTAACCCAATCCTAGCCAAAACTAATCAAACAGCTGCTCCACTTTAAAATGACAAGTTAGCCTTCATCAAGTTATTTGCAATATTAAATATATTCCATCCCAAATATGTTTTTCCAAAACTTGTTCCTTTCCTCGCCAGCAGCAATTTGACAGTGGAATTTGTTCATTAAATTTCTGTCCAAACTCCTAGAAGAGTAGTTTCAGATTTTCATTTCCCTTTCCCAGACAAAATTCTCTTACTGAAAAGGCCAGTAATTATTGCACTTTATTATGGGGTCATTTTTTTAAATCACCCAGGTAGCAGAGTCAGAAATAATCAATCCTGTACAGCGCTGGTGTATTTGTGCCAGGGTCAGAAGGGTTAATGGCTCTCTTCATACTAGTTTGGTTTATTTCACACTGTGGTTTAGAGCTTACTTATTACCCATTATTCATTAACTTTCTTTGTATATAGTGACTATATTTGGGTTGGGGTCATTCCAATTACTATGTTGCAGACAAAGGTAAAAAATTTAAAGCTCAAATGTCTGAAGAAAGGGGAATAAACTGCACAGGGACAGTTGTATCTTAAGGAAAGGGCAAAGCACCAGACAACTAGATATTTCAAGTGACACCTCTAGTTTTAGAAGGAACAGATCATTCAAGACTTTAAATATAGATAGAATAAGGCAGAGGCCCACCAGACAGATGGCAATTTTATGTAGGTTAATGTAATTTTTATGTAGGAAAAAGGAACTGAGGAGTGCTTGCAGTTTCTCAAGGAGACAATACTGAAGGCAAAAATACAAACGATCTCCATTTAAAGAAAAACTGGGAAGAATGGTCAGATGCCAATATGGCTTGATTAGGAGCTTTTTAATGATCTGAGAATTAAAAAGAAATACTATAAAAAGCGGAAACATAGATGAACTTCTAAAACAAAGTACAGAAGAGTAGTAAGAGCATGTAAGGACAAAATCAGAATGGTTAAAGCACAAAATGAATTACAGCTAACAAGAGATAAAAGACAATATGAAGGGCTTTAAATACAACGGGAGCAAGGGGAATATAAAGGCAAGCTAGGTCCTCTCCTTAGTGAAGAAGCAGAGCTAATAAACTAAGACACCAGGAAGGTTGAGGTGTTTACTGTCTATTTTGCTTAAATCTTCATTAAAAAGGTTACTAACCACCATATACTTAACACAATCAATATTAATAACAGAGGAGAAGGGACACAAGCCAAAGTAGGGGGGAAAAAAAACAGGTTAAAGAATATTTAGTGAAGTTAGGTATAGTCAAGTTGGTAGGGCCTGATGAAACTCATCACAGGTACTTAAGGAACAAGCTGAATCAATCTCAGAATCTGTTTGAGAACCTATGAGGAATGGATGAGGGCCCAAAGGACTGGAGAAGGGTAAATATGGTGCATATCTTTATAAAGGGGAACAAAGATGACCCAGGGAATTATATAATACTGAGCATAACTTCAGTAACTGAAAAGATACTGGAACAAATTATTAAACAATCAACTTGTAGGGACCTGCAGGATAACAGGATTAAAAGAAATAGCTAACTTGAACTTCTCTAGTGCAAATCATGCAAAATCAACCTAACTTCCTTCTTTGATGCGGTTACTGGCCTATTGAATGCAGTGAAAGCAATGCATGTAACATACCTTGATTTTAGTAAGGTTTTTAACACACTCCCACATGACATTCTCATAAGCAAACTGGGGAAATTCAGTCTCAATGAAATTACTATAAGGTGGGTACACAACTGGTTGAAAGATTGTCCTAAAAGAATAGTTACCAATCATTCACTGTCAAACTGGGAGGATACACATCTAGTGGGGTCCCACCACAAGGGTCAGTCCTGGGTCTAGTATATTAATTCATTACTGGGATAACTGAGTGACACGTATGCTTATAACATTTTCAGGTGAGATGAGAGGGGTTGCAACCACTTTGAAAGGTAGGATTAGAATTCAAAACAACCTTGACAAAATAGAGAACTGGTCTGAATCAACAAAATGAAAGTCAATATAGACAAGTTCCAAGTACTTTACTTAGGAAGGAAAAAAATCAAATGCATGATTACAAAATGGGAAATAACTTGTGCAATCCAGTACTACTGAAAAGGACTGAATAGTTATTGTGGATTGAATGAGTTAACAATTTGCTACAATTGTGAAAAATGTTGATTTTGTGGGAGCATTAAGAGGTGTAAACATAAGGTGTGGAAGGTAACTATCCTGCTCTACTCTGTACTGGTGAGGCCTCAGTTTGAGTACTGTGTCCAATTCCTGACAAGGCACTTTAGGAAAGTAGTGGAAAATTGGAGAGAGTGCAGAAGAGAGCAACAAAAACTATAAAAGGCTTAGAAAACCTGACCTATGAAAAAAGTTTAAAGATATGAGGCATATTTAGGCTTGAGAAAAAAAGACTTAAGTGGACCTGATAACTGTCTTCATATATGTTACAGGCTCTTATACAGAGGATGGGGATTACTTGTTCTCCGTGTCCACTGAAGGTAGGACAAAAAGTTATGGGCTAAATCTGCAGAAAAACTGATTTAGGTTCAATATTAAGCAAAATTTTCTAAATAAGTGCCATTAAGCTCTGGAACAGGCTTCCAAGAACGGTTCTGGAATCGCCATCATTGGAGAGTTTTTAAGAACAGGGCTGGCCAAATCCCTAGGTCTAGATTTACTTGTTCCTGCCTCAGTGCAGAAGACTGAGACTTGATGACTTCTCAAGTTCCTTTCCAGCCCTACATTTCTATGATTCTATCACCACCCTGGTCCAGAACTAGGAAAGTTACTTAGAGAATACCATCCTAAGTAGGCTAGAGGCTCTAGACAACCCATGCAGCCAGCTAACAGCTCCTGCTTGCTATCACTTAGGCAGTCCAGATATACTACAGCCTCTGTCAGCCAGTCCTGCTCTGCTGTGACCCTTCTAATTCAACTGCCTTCAAGCCTCTCCACAGATCTGCTGGAACCTACAACTCATCTTGTCCTCTAGTATTATGTTCATATCATATGATCTAACAGCTCAGTGTACTTTTAGCTCCTTCAAACTTGAAATGAAATATAAAAAACTAAGAGCTGTGTGCATGAAAAGCATCTTATCTTTTACTGAAGCTCTCATCTTCCCCAGAACACCCCATTTTGTTTGCTGCCTCCATCTGACCTTTGTCTAACAGTCTGTAAGCCACTCATGGCAGGAATATGTCCTTTCAGTTTACCTATAAAATGCTCTGCATACCTAATAGTACTATAGGAATAACGGCACTACATTCAGTTGCAGACAAACTGCATATATGGACAGAAGGCATTGAACTAACAGCCCAATGGAGATCTCATGAAAAAATCAGATGGGATCAGGAACTGCCTGGCAGATCCAAACCCCCAAAGAACTTAGGCCCAGATCTTTGAAATTTTGCACAGAATGAAGAAGGGGACACACAAGGGGTAAAAAAACAAAAAACAAAAAAAACTACTAAAAATGTTCACAGATATTTTGAGGCACTTGGAAGAGAGGAAAGTGACCAGGAGCAGCCAGCATGGATATATCAAGGGCAAGTCCTGCCTGACCAACCTGTCTGCCTTCTATGATGAGATGACTGGTGCTGTGGATATGGGAAAACCTGTGGATATGATATATCTTGACTTTAGCAAACATTTTGATACTGTTCACCATAGTATTCTTGCAAGCAAGTGAAAGTATGGGTTCAATGAATGAACTGTAAGTTGGCTACAAAGCTGGCTATATCATTGGGTTCAATTGGTAGTGACTGATGTCTAGCTGGCAGCTAGTAACAAGTGGAGTACCCCAGGAGCTAATCCTGGGGCCATTTTTCAAGATCTTCATTGCTGATCTGGTGGATGGAGTGGATTGCACCCTCAGCAAGTTTGCAGACGATGCTAAGTTGAGGAGAGTGGTAAGATTAAAAAAGTGATTGACAAATTGGAGGACTGGGACAAAAAAAAATCTGATGAGGTTCAACAAGGACAAGTGCAAACTACTGCACTTAGGAAAGAAGAATCCCATACACTGCTGCAGACTGGGGACTGACTTGGCTATGCAGCACTTCTGCAGAAAAGAACCACGGAAGTCATAGCGGACAACAAAGGGGGTACGAGTCACCAGCGTTGCTAAAAAGGCTACTGGCATATTGGGCCACTTTAATAGAAGCATTGCCAGCAGATTGAGGGAAATGATTATTCCTCTCTACTTGGTACTGATGAGGCTGCATTTGGAATAACGTGTCTCAGTTTTGGGCTCCTCACTACAGAAAGGATGTGGACAAATTTGAGAGGATTCAGTGGAGGGCAATGAAAATTATTAGGGGGCTGTAACCCATGACTTATTAGGAAAGGCTGAGAAAACTAGGCTTTTTCAGCCTGCAAAAGAGAAGGCTGAAAGGAGATTTGACAGCAGCCTTTAACTACTTAAAGGGGGGTTCCAGAGAGCATGAAACTAGGCTGTTCTCAGTGGTGGTCAGGGGTTAAAAGTATGCCAGAACGCTGCACAACGCTGTTCTAGGCCCAGTATTTTAGGGGCTCAGCATTCCAGGACCCCTAAAATAGAACATGGAGCCAGAACGCTGTGCTCCAGGGCCAACCACTGAAAAACAGCAGGCCCAGAACACTGTGTTCCAGGTCCATGTTCTATGTTAGGGGCCCAAATCCTGGACCCCTAAAAATAGTAGGCCCTGGAGCAGCATTCTGCCGCCTTCTGGCGGGCAAAGGACATGGGCGGGGCCTGGGTGTTACAGAGGCTCAAGTCTCGCCTCAAACCCCCTCCCTTTCAGGCCCTGCCCCCAAACCTGAAGCCTGCTGCCCAAGTGCCAGCTGCGGCACTGCTCTGGGGCCTACCACCCCCACCTCCCCAGCCGCACCGCTGCCAGTAAGCGTGGGGGCAGCTGGCTCATGCTGGGTGGGGGAGTGTTGGGCAGGCAGGAGCTGGAGTCTGGGGAGCCCACCAGCATTGGGGGGGGGGGGCACTGGCACTGGAAGGGGGCCCACCAGCATGGGAGCATTCCAGGGCCCCCCAAACTATACTTTAACACCTGGTAGAAGACAGGACAATGAGGAAAGGTCTCACGTTGCAGCAAGGGAAGTCTAAGTCTGATGTTAGGAAAATCTTTTTCAGTAGGAGGGTGGTGAAGTACTGGAATGGATTACCCAGGAAAGTGGTAGAATCTCCATCCTTAGAAGTTTGTGAGGCCCAGCTTGATAAAGCCCGGACTGGGATGTTTTAGTTGGGGTGGGTCCTGCTTTAAACAGAGGGCTTGACCAGATGACCTGAGGTCCCTTCCAAACCTAATATTCTATGATATTCTGCACAAGTTCAGTCAGTTTTACAACATGGGACAGACACTATTTATATTTTTTATATCAGTCACCAACTCTTCCACTTGCTTTACAGTTTGACCACAATACGTTAAAATATAATTGGAGAGACAAGGTAGGAGAGGTAATATCTTTTACTGGGTCAACTTCTCTTGGTGACAGGAACAAGCTTTTGATCTTACAACTTTTCTACTGAACCTCTCTGTAAACTTGAAGCCATGGCTCTATCACCAACAGATGTTGGTTCAATAAAAGATATGACCTCACCTATGTTTTCTCTCTAATATCCTGAGACCAACAAAGCTACACCGTCGCTGCATAAAATAATAAAAAGTAATGATTTTTAAGTCCAATACCCGAGATCTTCCAGTGAGAGATGCCATGATGTGCTTCCCTTTCCAATTTCATAATATTTCAGATTCCTGTACTGCAAGGTCTGAAATATCAGATTTTTTTTAAAAAAATGCTGTTACTGAACTACAGTTGTGTGCTAACCATGCTAGGCTTCGAGCACAGACTTTATTTGTTTTGCTTTCTGTGGGTCATTTCTTTGGGAGGGTGTGCTTGAGTAAGACAGAGGATTCCTGTACTCATGGAAGAAAAAATTTGTCTTGCAGTTTTTTGTTTGTTGTGTGTGTGTGGGGGGGGGGTTGTTTTTTTTAATGATTGATGGATCTTAGAATGTTAGAGTAAGTCTCAGGGAATATGCATTAGTGAGTGAACAAATGGTACATGACAGTCAAAGGTGCTTGATAAGTAATAATTTAACATATTATTTTAGAACACCCACCTCCTCTTCTCATAAATGTTTGCAGTTTGCGAAGCTAATTGGTCACAACTTTCGACCTCCATGAATCCACTATCCATTACTATCCATTCTCTCAGCCAGAGGGGATGGCGCAATCAGCTGCTCTGACAGACTGGTTCACCAGTAGGAGTGCTTTACCTCCATGTTTTTATTTACAGAGCAAAGCTCAAGATTTCCCAGATGCTAATAACTTGATTTTACCTGAAGTGCTTGCTCCTGAATATCTTGGAACAACTCCATATCTTTTTCAGTCAAGACATCCTGGCTCCCAAGAAGTCGCTCCTCATTTTCCTGTTTTCCATCCCAGCCATCCTGATTGTCTGTAAGAGAAAAATTCCTCACTGATCACTAGTAAAACCATATGAGTAATCTTTCCTCTAGTAGGAAGAGATTCAGCTGCATTTAGTTGCTTTGCATGTTTATGATGGGTATGTTTCTGGTTGGGGCCATACAGGAAAAGATAGTTTTGGATCAATGGCCCTGAAAGAGACCATGCAAACATATTGGACCAAGTTAAACAGCTCATCTCTTAGGCCTTCTTGTTATTGGAATGACATTCACACAGTGAGACTTCAGGAAAAAAGCGACTTATACATGACTTTCTGCTCTGTTTCTGGTAAACAGGGATCTAGTCCACTAAAAGTCTTTCAATCACCAGAACCAACACTTCACTGTACGAACAACCTTTCCGCCTGGTTTCTTACCACCACATAGGAGGCACTTGAATTTCCTAGAGCTATGGTATTCTCACTTCTCAAGAAACCTCCTCTGCAGCCACAACAGCAGTTTACAGACAGATTGTTGGGGATTACTTGAAAGTGGTGGTGATTATAGCACTTCATGCAAACCCACAACCATTAAGGGCTCATTTTACACTTCCATGTCGATCAGTCTGATGTTCATAATTAAGGATATGACTTGGCCATGGAAGCCATGGATTCTGTGACTTCAGCAGCTCTCTGTGACTTCTTAAGCTCCAGCATGTGGCAGGGCTTGGGCTTCACCTTCAGCCCCACTATGACGATACCCTGATATTGTCCTTTCAGTGTTTCATAAATATTGCTTAATTTTACCGTGATTACTCCTAAACAGAGATTTCCTATATAGTATTGCTAAATATTATCCACTGATACAGGTATTGTTAAAGAAATCAATGACTGATTAATCATTTCAGCGGTTTCTGGTGCTTTGGAAAAGGGATATTACTTGATACATAAAACAGAAAATTACACAACAAAACTATAAACATAAAAACTGCCACTTGATTTGCAATCCATGCTGCATTCTTGGGAGGAAAAAACATTTGAAACTTGGAGACAGCTTGATGGGTGTTAATGCCTTCCAGAGTGCCATTTAGTGGCATGTAGTACTGTGTCCAGGACTGCTCAAAGCAGCTCCTCTCACATTCCAGAAAAGTACTGATCTTCTACACATGGCCTATGCCACACCAAAAGAAACTTACAGCTTTCTTTCACATAAGTTTGTTATTAGTTGCTCTCGGTTTTGTATTTCCAACTCCTTATTTATAAAAAGAAATCTATAAATTAGACCCTTCATTAGCTTTACTATACAACTTCTCCCACTGCTGTGACCCCAAATTACTCAGTCTTCCTGAACAATACTTGCAACCCTTAAGTCCTTCTTTACTTCCATACACAAGAAGCCAAAGTCTCCAGTTCACTACCATTTTCCAGCCTGTTACTCTATGATGATGTCTATACAGTGTAGTTGTAGCCACGCTGGCCGCAGGATAGTAAACACACAAAGTAAGTGATATAATGACTTATTGGACCAACTTCTGCTGATGAGAGAGAAAAGCTTTCAAATTCATATGTAGACTTTTTGTCAACAAAACTCTGAAGTGTAGACCAGTCCTGAGTGTTTTCCAGACCCAAAGAAGAATTGCATAAGCTCAAAAGCTCGTCTCTCTTACCAACCAAAACAGGTCAAATTAAAAAAAAGTAGTAGTTTGCCCATCTCATCACTCTGTTATTACAGCTAATTGATTTTTGCACTTGTTACTCGCCAGAGCAAATTTCCACTATCTTTTATCTCCTCAATATCTTCTACCTCAGACTCTTTCCTGGCTTAAAAAGAGTCTACCTTCACTGGCAAGGGGACAGATCATTACCTGTGGGCCAGTCTGAAGTGCTAGATCTTCTGGCGCCCTTTTTCCTGATCCGATATTGCTGAGAATAGTCCACCATTTCCCCTCGAGCTTTCCGCCCATCAGGGGAAGGGGTGAAGAATTTGGTAAGGCCATCAATGAGCCCTTTGGTTTTCTTGTTAAATTTCAAAGTCACGCTGCTGTCTCTGCAGAAGTCCAAGCTATCTATCCGTTCCAGATATCCTTCTGCTGATGATGCTGACTGGCTGGACAATGTGATCTTGCGCTTCCGACCTCGACCAGGACCAGTTCGAACTTTGCTGAAGGGGCCTTTTGATCTAAAGAACCATAGGTTAAAAAAAGGCTCGTCAGTAGACGTGGCAGAGAGAGATTTAGGTAAGGTAACAAACTGGTTTAACATTTACGTATCATGCCAATCACCATGATATATAGGCATCAACTTCATGATTCAATAAATGGTGATCACAACCCAGTTTACTGCATTACAGACTAGGCCTATAAGCTCCATAGCAAAACTCCAAAACTACTCCTCCATACATTGGAAGGTCTCTAGCAGATTCATTTCAAGAGAAAAATGCAGGCTTTCACTCAAAGAAAAATGAAATTGAAGGATATGGGCTGTACAGCTCCCACAGTATTAGCAATCTTCACATTAAAGTTGGTTTAGTTTTGCTGTCCCCGTATCTTCAATTTTTGATATGCCAAAGATTTTGTATTGCCATACAACTGCATTGTAGAAACCACCAAGACGAAGCTGAAGGCTTTGACAGCTGAGCAGATAATTAAGGACTGTGGGATATGAACATTAGCAGGCTGCCTCTGCTAAAACCATCAGCAGTGATAATTAAGAGTGTTAAGATTTAAATTGTCATCTTCTAGAATTTTGACTTAAAAATCTCTGGAAATGATTTAAGGCAGCTCATGCTTCTCAGAGGTATTGCTTCAGAATGTCTGTTGACTCAGGCAGACATCTAGTATCATCACAGGTTTACTTTGAACCTAAGGGTATGTTTACATAGTAAAGAAAAACTCTCAAACTCACCTGTGCCAGCCAATTTGGGCTTTTTCACTGTTGAGTAGACTTCTCGCTCAGGCTGGAGCCCACCTAGCTCTGGGGTCCACCACTCTGCAGTGTCCCAGAGCCCAGGCTCGAGCCTACGCCTGTGAGTCTACACAGGCGTGAAATACCATGCACCTAAATCTAAGTCAGCTGGCATGCATCAGCTATGTGGTTTTTTTTGTTTTGTTTTGTTTTTTGTTTTGTTTTTTTTGCTGTGTAGATAATTTACCTCTCTAAGGGGTTATAGCTAGGTTGAGAGAAGAAGTTTTCCACTGACTTAGCACAGGCTGCATTAGAGGTTAGGTTGGAATAGCTACATCTGCCAGGTGTGTGGATTCTTCACATACCTCAGAGACATAGCTATACCAATGTGAGGCCTGGTCTACACTACAATTTTGTCGACCAAAGAAACAGGTGCTGTATACACTACAATCGACTCCGAGTTGACAAAACTGCCCTGTTTTTTCAGCCAAATAAAGCCACCTTAATGAAAGGTGTAGAGCTTTCGTTGGCTCAGTTAGGGCAGTGCAGTTAACTCTGCCTCCCTTTGCACTTGCAGCGGGATTGTCATTCTTGTGGAAGTGGTCAGATTGACAAGAAAGTCCAAGTCCTGGCTGTTGCAAGCTTTGGCAGCTGGTTCACAGTTCCAGCTTGGAGCTGGGGTGAGAAGGCTGGGTCCTTCTCTACCTGCTCCCAATAGGTAGCCTTGTCAATTACACAGTTGAGCTGTGAAATTTACTTGCTGGAACCGAGAAGCCTTGGGTGGCTTCCACCAGCTCCCAGTAGGCAAAAGGCAGGGAGAATTCCCTGGTGACTTCCCCAGGCTCCTGGATGGGACCAAAGAGTTGAAGGGCAGCCCACATGGAGCCCAGAGATGAAAGGTGAGGGTTCTCAGCTTCCTCATCTGCTCCTTAGGATAGTGGAAGTGCTCCTGGTAAGGACCACTCCACCAACCCAAAGAGGTCAGTGTGGACATCAGTTATTGTTGTAATTATAGCAGTGGCAGTAAGTTCACCTGTGTTAGGTAGAGGTATTTTATACGTGTAGACAAAGCCTAAGCTCCTGGTGTAGACCAAGCTAATAGACATTCACTCTAGATCAGGGGTCTCTAACTCATATCACCATGAAGGCTGCATGAGGACACATGTTAGCCAGAGGGCTGCACCACTGAAACCTTTTCATACTCCAAACATTGATAGCAATAGTGTCATTGCAGACCATAGGAAATAACTTCAAGTGCTGCATGGAGCCCACAGGCCAAGAATCTGAGACCCCTGCTCTAGATAATACGCTGAACCACCCACAAATGTCCCATTTATTCACTGTCTCCCTCCTCCACTTCCTTTTCCTCTTTAAAGCAACATACGCTGTGTTTTGGTTCTTTAATCTGTTTTTGGGACGTCCTATTGGGTTGGCATAGCGTCGTTTTATCTGTGCCGCCTTCTTGTGTAGAAGTTTTCTTCCCTTTTTCCGAGGCCGGCATATCTGACATATCCACATACCTGTAAAACACAGAGACTCATCACAGGATGGAAGGAAGGAATAGGGGCAAGGAAGAGTACAGGTTCCTTTCAAAGGGAGTGACCAACAGTCTGTCAGACTCCCGATTACTATAAGATTGCAAGAAAACTACCTTTCTCCCAGCACCTAAACTCAAAACCTTCCTTGGTGGAAGCACTCACTCCAGAAAGGCTCTTTAAGTAAGTTTTTAAGCATGCTTCCTGCACGTATGGAGAAGCTCAGGCAGCAGATCATCAGAAGAACAGTACAGAATAAGTTCCTATTGTACTTAAGACTAGTGTCCAAACTAGGTGGAGACATCACTATATCACCTGGGAAAACTCCCACATAGTTTTCCTTATATGTGGCCTTTGAGTTACAAGAACAGAAGAATAAATAAAGCTTATGCTCCAGGAGCTAACAATGGCTTAAACAGAAAGATCTGTTGCCACTTCATGGACCACATTATCAGCTTCTTCCTTCTACACAAAGCTACTCATTCATCTCAAGAAGTTGATCACAATTATCTGCTAACATCACATCCATCCCTCAATACATCTGAAAAGTTTTAAACCAGGAATGTAGCATTTGGAATCTGAGTCTTTCTACTGGAACCAGGAGAGGAAAAAAGATTAAGGATTCTCATCTGCAGGTAACATGAAAAGTACAGGCTCTCCTCATTCTAAGACTTAATACCTGAAAAGTAGTGCAATGAGTGAAACAAGAGTGGGTAATGCTCTTATTTTCTGATATGGGAGTATTTTTAGTTCCTTTCTCCCCAAACACGTCTTCACTCCCTTGTTTGTTACGTAGCGTGTCCTCACCTTTCGGCATTCTGGTGAGAGGTGGATCGCAGCATTCCATGTGAAAGCCTCGGTCACATGAGTCACAAAAGAGCATGTTATCCTGTGGAGAGAGAGATAGCTCTGATTATGGTTACATCAGAGGACTGCACCAGGCCCAGCTCTCACGTGCCACTAGCCATGCCACCAGTTCTGCCAAGCTTCCAACCACACACATACACCGTACTGGTTAGCTCGGAATCTTACTAGGCAACCAAAGATAAGCCAAGAAACTGTAAATGTTTGATTCCAGAGGTACTCACTGCATTTTTGCCTTGATCTCTACAGGAGCTGCAAGTTTTGCATTCAATGCACTGCCATCGCAAGGCTTTCACTCGAACTGTTAGCTCTGGAGAGAACTTCAAACAGGACGGATGACCTATGCAAAAAGGACAAAACCGCCATGAAGCAATTCTACGGCCATCACTGTTCTGGGATAAACGCAGAGAAGGTCTAATTCACCACATCTTTCACATACAGGTCCTGATACACAGAAGTTCCTTTTAGGTCAGCACAGATCTTACCGGGACTTGGTGGTCCAGCTCATACATACATACAGCTCAAAAACTGACATATTGCATAAAGTTTGATAGCCTCTCTCTCTGCTAGTTGAACGCGTTTGGACTTTATGAAGAGATGTTTGTGTAATAACTGGTTCTCTTCCATGGAAATAAATCAAGACCTTTCTTGCAGCTCAACTGTCCTTTATTTACCATTTTGAACACATGAACAGATGACTCTTGTGTGAACTTTCTGTCTAAAGTGAGCCTCTAACTTGACATTTTCTGTAGTCATTTGTAATTAATTATACAACAAAGCCTCATTGCAGGCACTTTGTAACTACATAATAAAAAGATTATACACCCCACCACAAACAGTTTACAATCTAAGTACAGCACAAGATAAAACTGGGGGATACAAATAGATAGAGGGAGCACAAGAAAACAATGAGACTACTAGTTTTTAAGTTAAGCAGTAGTCACAGTACATTAGCTACTCAAGTTTTTTGTATGAAATGATAGGCAGTGAAGGCAAAGAAATGGAAAGTAGTTTGCATTTGATATGATGCAGAAAAGAAATGGCTGAGAGCCTGAAAAGAAAAGATTACTTACCTGTAACTAATGTTTTTCGAGATGTGTTTCTCATGTACGTTCCAATCCAGGTGTGCGCACCAGAGAGTTTTCCCCAGTCAACCCACAAGGTTGGCAAGGGCCGCTAGAGAGTGCTCTGCGGCTGCCCTATATATATCTCCAGATGACTGGATAGCGTAGTGGTTAAGAGCGCTGCCCTTCGATGCGGGAGACGGGGTTCAAATCCCGGTTGGTACCTACCCACCTTTCCGGTAGGGGCCCTTGGGCAAAAGACCCCCTAATGCCTCACTTGCCTACCTTGAATATGAGAGTGATATGAATTAAGAGAGTCATGCCAGCTTGGAGGTTGCCTGGATTAACAAGGTCCATGCCAGATGTTGGGGAACCAAGACAACCTGATGATAAGTGGGCTACTGGAACAAACCATACATGGACGAGACAAGAGAACCTCGAATTGACGGAATGCTACTACAACAGTAGACCTAATGAGAGGGGATATATGAAACATATGAGGGAACTATGGATGGACAAAAGACCTACATCCACACGAACTGAGAAACAGCTAGTTATCCAATGCTTCAACATAGTAAAGAGGAAGCTGCTCTCACAATGTGAGATAAACCAACTCCACATTACATCCCAGACTCAACAAGAAGACCCAGAAGAACAACTAGATGTGCAGCCAACACCTGAAGCTGGAACTTCACTGCCACCCCCTCCATTACAGAGCAGAGCAGCTGATATGAGGCATAAGATCATGGATAAACTAGCTACAGTCAACCCTCGAGACCGATTACCAAGACTCGTTGGAGAAGTACCATTGGCTAGTATGCTACAAGATGCCAACAGAGCCCTAATGACAATTCCTACTACCACCATAACTCAAACCAATGAACTGGTATACGCTACAGTCTCTGTAATCCTGGAGATGCTTGGCTACATGAGCAAGAAGAACAGCAGTACATACCCCCCTGGAAAATGAGGTTGGAGGATAAGATCAAGGCAACTCGGAGAGAAGTTAGTCAGCTGGTGGAACTACAGAAAGGTGTAGAGATTAAGGATAAGACTCAGCTACTGGAAAAATACAAGGGCCTGACTCCATCTGAAGCCCTACAGACTCCTAAACAAAGGCTGACAGCACTGGCTACCAGGCTAAGGAGATACACTAGAGAACCAGAGGCCAAAAAGATAAATGCCCTGTTCTCCAAAGAACCATCCAAGGTGTACTCCCAACTGCAGTGCAAAAACACAATAACAGCAGAGACACCAACAGCAGAAACTGAACAGTACTGGAAGAACATCTGGGAGAAAGAGAAGACTCAACACCAGTGCAAAGTGGCTGCAGGACCTGAGAACAGACCACAGCAATCTCCCAGAACAGGAACCAGTCACCATCACAGTAGCAGACATCCAACAGCGGGTCAAGAACATGAAGAGCTGGACAGCACCTGGACCGGACATGATCCACACCTACTGGCTAAAGAAACTAACAGCAGTGCATGAACGCCTAGCAGCACAGATGATCCAGCTGCTAGCAGCAGGCCCCCACCCAGACTGGCTAACACAAGGAAGGACAGTGCTGATCAGGAAAGACCCCCACAAGGGAACAGCACCGTCCAACTACCGGCCAATAACCTGCCTCCCCACAACATGGAAAGTCCTATCAGGCATCATAGCTGCCAAGCTACAGGACCACATGGGCCAGTACATGAGCACAGCTCAGAAGGGCATTGGGAACAAACACCAGAGGCTCAAAACATAGATAGAGCAGTCGCCCAAGACTCAAGGTCTAGACAGACCAATCTGAGCACAGCCTGGATTGACTACAGGAAAGCCTACGACTCAATGCGGCACACATGGATCTGTGAATGTCTGGCGCTATACAAAGTCAACAGGACACTAAGGACCTTCCTCAAGAACTCAATGGGACTATGGAAGACAACGCTGGAAGTCAACTCAAGACAGCTTGCACAAGCGGCCATCAAGTGCGGCATATACCAAGGTGATGCACTATCCCCGCTGCTGTTCTGCATTGGCTTGAACCCCCTCAGCCAGATAATGACAAGGACTGGATACGGATACAAGTTCAAGAGTGGAACTACCATTAGCCACCTCCTCTACATGGATGACATCAAGCTGTATGCTAAGAATGAACGAGACGTTGACTCGCTAATCCACCTGACACGGATCTACAGTGAGGATACTGGGATGTCACTCGGACTGGAAAAGTGTGGCCGGATGGTAGTAAAGAGAGGGAAGGTAGTCAAGACTGATGGGGTGGAACTACCAGCAGGCCACATAGCAGACATACAGACCAGCTACAAGTACATTGGCATCCCACAGTCACATGGGAACCACGATGAGGAGGCAAGGAAGACAGCAACATCCAAGTATCACCAAAGGATAAGACAGGTCCTGAAGACCCAGCTCAATGGGAAGAACAAGATCCACACCATCAACAGGTACGCCCTGCCAGTCATCAGATACCCTGCCGGTATAGTGAGCTGGCCAAAGGAGGACATGGAGGCTGGCGATGTGAAGACCCGGAAGCTCCTCACAATGTACAGAGGTTTCCACCCCAAATCCAACACCCAGAGACTGTACACCAGCTGGAAAGAAGGCGGGTGGGGTTTGGTGAGTGTCAAAGACACTGTCCTGGACGAAACCCAGAGCATCCAGTAGTACATCAGTAAGATGGCACCCAAAGATGAGCTGCTGAGGGAATGCCTGAAGCAGCAGCAGACATGGGAGGAAGATCAAGCAGAAGAAGTGCCATGGCAAGACAAGACCCTGCATGGGATATACCATTGACAAATAGCTGAGGTGGCTGACATTGGGAAATCCTACCAGTTGCTGGAAAGGGCTGGACTAAAAGATAGCACTGAGGCACTGATCATAGCAGCACAAGAACAGGCACTGAGCACCAGATCCATTGAAGCAGGGGTCTACCACACTAGACAGGACCCAAGGTGCAGACTGTGCAGAGAGGCCTCGGAGACAGTCCAACACATAGTGGCAGGATGTAAGATGCAGACAGGAACAGCATATACTGAACAACACAACCAAGTAGCTGGCATTGTGCACAGGAACATCTGCACAGTGTATGGGCTAGACCCTCCCAAGACTAGATGGGAGATTCCACAGAAGGTCATGGAGAATAACAGGGCTAAGATTCTGTGGGACTTCCAGATCCTGACGGACAGGCAGGTACTGGCCAATCAACCAGACATCGCGGTAACAGACAAAGACCAGAAGACAGCGGCGGTGATAGATGTAGCAGTGCCAAGTGACAGCAACATCAGGAAGAAGGAGTATGAGAAGCTGGAGAAGTACCAGGGCCTGAAAGAGGAACTAGTGAGGATGTGGAAAGTGAAGGCCAAAGTGGTCCCAGTGGTGGTAGGAGCACTCGGGGCTGTGACTCCGAAGCTGGGAGAGTAGCTCCAACAGATCCCAGGAACAACATCAGAGCTCTCTGTCCAGAAGAGTGCAGTGTTAGGAACAGCTAAGATACTGCGCAGAACCCTCAAACTCCCAGGCCTCTGGTAGAGGACCCGAGGTTGAGGAAGACACATAACACCCATAGGGGTGAGAGGGGAATATATATATTTGCTGACCCCCGCCTCCTCAGTTCCTTCTTGCCGAAATTCCAGCTAAGGGGAGGAGGGCAGGTGTTGGAATGTACCTGAGCAACACACCTTGAAGAACACCAGTTACAGGTAACTAACCTTTTCTTCTTCTTCTTCAAGTGATTGCTCATGTCATTCCAATCCAGGTGATTCCCTTTGGAGGTGGGATGGAATTTTAGCTCTCCACTAAGCGCAACACCACTGCTCCATCATCCCTCAGCTGCTGGCTGAGGACGTAATGCACGCTGAATGTATGAACTGATGGCCACGTGGCTGCTTTGCAAATGTCCATTAGAGGTACCCCTGCTGCAAACATGGCCGAAGACGCCTGGGCATGTGTTGAATGGGCTGTAAGCTAAGGCGGAGAGACTCGGGCCAGCACATAGCATTGCCTGATACATGCTGTGATCCATGAAGACAGGCACCGGGAGGAGACAGGGCACCCTTTCATCCTGTCCGCCACCGCCACAAAGAGCTGCAGAGATTTATGAAACGGCTTGGTGCGGTCAATACAGAATGCCAATGCTCTGCAGACATCCAGCGAGTGAAGGAGCCTTTCCTTCTCAGAAGCATGAGGCTTTGGGTAGAACACTGGAAGAGAGATGTCCTGAGACATACAGAACTGTGAGACTACTTTCAGCAGGAATGACAGATGCACGTGCAGCTGGACCTTATCCTTAAAGAATCGGGTGAACGGGGGCTCTGCCATGAGAGCCTGCAGCTCCGATACTCTCCTTGCAGGCATTATGGTGACAAGGAAGGCCATTTTCCATAAGAGCAGAAGTAGAGGACAAGATGCCAGGGGCTCAAAGGCGGGCCCCATCAGCTTTGAAAGAACCAAGCTGAGATCCTTTTGGGCCACCGGAGCCCAGTGGTATGGGAACACTCTCTCCAGGCTCTTTAGAAATCTTTTGATGAGGAGATCCAAGAACAGTGAACCCTGAGCAGAGTCTTCATGGAAGGCCGAGATAGCCGCCAGGCAGACCTTCACTGAGGGCACTGCTAGACCTTGTTGCTTTAGCTCAAGCAGGTAGTCCAAAACCCACAGTACTGGGGACCTATGGAGGGACATTCTCTTGTTTAGGGCCCAAGTGGAGAAGTGTTCCCACTTTGCTTGATAAGAGGCCCATGTCACGGGTTTTCAGCTGCTGAGCAATACCCCTTGAACGCCCACAGAACATAGCCTTTCTTCACAAGTCAACCATTGGGTAGCCAAGCCTTGAGATGGAGGGCTCGCAAATTGGGGTGATGAAGGGAGCCCTGGTCCTGCATCAGTAGGTCTGGGAGCATAGGGAGGCAGAGCGGGGGCTCTGAGGACAGATCCAGAAGAAGAAGAAACCAATGCTGATGCAGCCACTCCGGAGCTACTAGGATTAGATATGCTCTGTTCTGCTTTACCTTGAGCAGGACCTGGTGAATTAGCGGAGTCGGAGGGAAACCATAATGCAGGCGGAATGACTAGGGAATCAGAAAGGCTTCAGCTAGCAACCCTGGACTGTAGTTCCAGAAGGAACAGAACACGATGCATTTCTTGTTGGCATCCAATGCGAACAGGTCTGTCTGGGGATAACCCCATCGACAGAAGATAGAAAGTGCCACATCCTTCTGCAGGGACCACTCGTACACCAGGAAGCGTCTGCTGAGATCGTCCGCTAGGGTATTCCGGACTCCAGGAAGAAAGAATGCTACCAGACGAATGGAGTGTTGGATGTGAAAGTCCTGAAGTACCCAGGCTTCTCGGCAAAGGGGAGAGGAACAGGTCCCCGCCTTGTCTGTTGATATAATGCATCGCTGTGGTGCTGTCCATTTGCACTTGCACCGTCCTGGAAGACGGCCTGTTCTTGAAAGCTACACATGCCAGATGTACTGCCCTGAGCTCTTTCAAGTTGATATGTATTAGGGCCTCACTCTCCAACCAAAGGCCTCAAGTTCTGATCTCCCCGAGGTGGGCACCCCAACCCATGTTTGACGCATCTGTGATGAGGGTCATCGACAGCGTTGCCTCTCGAAATGTGTGGCCTTTGCACATGTTGGCTTTCTCCACCCACCATTGCAGGGAGTCCTGAACTGCCTGCAGAACTGACACCACGGTCTCTACGGAGTCTGTTCCCGGGTGATAGACCGTTGCCAGCCAAGCCTGGAACAGGCGGAGGAGGAGGTGAGTGTATTCCACCACATAGGCGCACGATGCCACGTGGCCCAGCAACTGCAAATGCATTCTGACTGAGGTTGAGGGATGTGCGCAGAGATCCTGCACCCTGGATCATATTGCGTGGAAATGCCCCTCAGGAACGAAGGCCCTTGCTGATCTTGAGTTCAGGAGCACCCCTATGAAAACGATCCGCTGGGAGGGTGTCAGAGTGGATCTTTCTTCGTTGATCAGGAGACCGAGACTGTCGAAGGTATCCTGCAGGAAATGCAATTGATCCTGCACCTCCTGATGCGACCTGCCTCTGACCAACCAGTCGTCTAGAGAAGGAAAAACCCAGACTCCTTGTTGTTGCGGAAAAGCGGCTACTATGGCCAGGCATTTCGTGAACACACAAAGGCACCACTGCAAGCCCAAAGGGCAGAACCATGAATTGGTAGTGGCAGCCACCAACTACGAAGCAGAGGAAACGCCTGTGGTGAGGGAGGATGGCAATACGGAAGTAGCGTCAGGCAAACTGAGGGCAGCATACCAGTCCCTGTGATCCAAAGAGAGAATAATGGAGGCCAGGGACACCATGCGGAATTTCACCTCACGGAGAAACTTGTTCAAGCCCCTTAGATCTAAAATGGGGCGGAGGCCTCCTTTCGCTTTGGAAATGAGGAAATATCGGGAGTAAAATCCCTTGCCTCTTCTGTTTTCTGGGACCTCCCGCACTGCCCCTCATGCCAGAAGTGAGTTCACCTCCTCCTGTAGGAGGTGTTCACAAGAGGGGTCCCTGAAGAGGGACAGGGAAGGCTGGGGAGGGTGGGATAAAAGAAAACTGGAGTGAGTATCCCCATCTGACCGTCTGTAGGACCCACTGGTCTCATGTAAATGTCAGCCCACGCCTGGTAAGAGTGGGACCATCTGTCTCCGAAAAGGGGAAAAGGGTGGATCACGTGAGGGTCCCATACACTGTCCTCGGGTGTATTGTCAAAAGCTCTTCCTCGCACTTAGTTGACCATGCAAATTGCCCTTGGAGCAGCCAGCTGAATGGTGGCCCGACCAGTTTCTGCTCCGGTTAGCCCTATATGAGAAGTCTGATCTTTGGTTAAAGGATCTTTGAGCGGGCTATGGGTGAAAAGGGCGACATTGTGACACTGGGGTGTGAAGTCCTAAGGATTTCAACATAGCTCCAGAGAGTCTAACTTTAAAGTCTGTAACTTGGCATCTATTTGCTCTGCAAATAGGTCCTGGTTTTCAAAGGGAAGGTCCTGAATTGTCATCTGTACCTCGTGTGGGAGGTCGGACGCCTACAGTCATGAACTCCGCCTAATCATTACGCCCAATGCCACAGTACTAGTAGCAGCGTCTGCAGCATCCGGAGCCAACTGTAGCAATGCTCTCGAGACCACTTTGCCCTCCTTGATCATCACTTAGAGCTCTACCTTAGAGTCCTAAGGGGGAGCAATTGTGAACTTCTCTATCACTGCCCAAGAGTTAAAAGCATAGCAGCTAAGGATTGCCTGGTGGTTCACAATGCGAAGTTGAACCCCCCCCCCCCCCCGAATAAACTTTCCTCCCAAACAAGTCCAACTTTTTTGTGTCTTTCGATTTGGGAGTGGGACTGGGTTGGCCCTGGTGCTCTCTTTCGTTAGCCGTCACCACCAGTAAACATGTGGGCGTGGGGTGGGTATAAAAATGTGTGTCCCCCTTGGCTGGGACAAAGTATTTTCACTCCATTCTTTTAACCATGGGTGGGACAGAGGCTAGCATATGCCAAAGGGCCTTCGTAGTGTCCCTGATGGTCTTTTGAGCAGGAGGGCCACTCTCGAAGGACATTCTGGGGTCAAGATGTCCACCATGGGATCGGTTTCCTCCAACAATTCCTCCACTTGGTGGCCCAAGTTGCGAGCCACCTGTTTCAAAAGCTGCTGGTGGGCCCTGCTCTCATCTGGCTTGGATGCTGGGGTTGCTCCCACGACAGCCTCATCCAGGGGTAAGGATGAGGATTCTTCCCGAACCTCCAAGGGAGCGAGGGCTAGGAACCCTCCTTGACTGGTAACTCTGTCTTCTGCACTGAGTCCAGATCAGAATCCCTGGTCACATCTGGTGGAGCACTGGTGGTATGAGACGGAGGTGGTCTATGGCTCAGGGACTGAGAGTAGCCTGACACCAAACCTTGAGCCTGATGATACGCCCAAGGGGTCCAAAAGGGCCACTGAGGCTATAAATTCCATGCCTCCCACTGGTGCCGGGAAGGGTGGCTATCATGTCCTGACCAACCTCTACTGCACTAGGAAGCGATTGAGTTCTTGTCGGAAGCAGGAGGAAGATCCACTGTGCAGGGACCAAGGCAGGGCAGTGCACGCTGGGGAACCGTACTGGGCCTTCCGTGCCGGAGATTGCGCCTGCACAGAAAGAAAACGCCCTCGGTGACACAGTGAATGGAAAACTGGGCTGCCTGCAGCTACCATTACTTGAGGTGGTAGCGGGGAACCATGCCAAGGAGCCCCTGATATGGACCAGTGCACAGGAGAACACGACCTGGGTCGGTTTCCCCCTGGAGTGCTGTATCGGCGGCTTCTCTGGTACCGTTCTCGACTCGGTGCCCACCTGGGTTGTCTGCTCAATTAAGTCTCTGGCAGCCTTGAAGATCTGAGGGGTGGAGGGCAGCTGTAGGTCTTCCTCCAGAATTCCCTGGGTGGGTGATGGCACCGACACCGGACTTGACGCACCCCTTCCATGGGGCCGGAGTCGACGGTGCCGTACAGCTCAGGGACAGGGTCGACTGGCCCACCTTGGGTTGCACTTTGGACCCACTCCTGGCTGCTGCTGGTGGAGAGGGACCCTCCTCCTCTGTCCTTCTCTTTGGTGGTAGCGAATGAGAATGATGCTGAGGCTCTTTGCTAGAGTCCTGAGTTCTCCCCAGTGTCGTTGCACTCTGCACCAAAGCTGGCTTGCCTGAGCTCAATTCTCCTGCGCCCAAGGGACGAAGGGCCTCTTCCATCATTAGGAGCCTAATTTTTTGCTTCCGATCTTTCTGGGTGCAGGGCTTAAAGCTCTTGCAAACGCGGCACTTGGCGTGCAAATGGGACTCACTCAAACACCTGAGACAAAGTGCATGTGGGTCATCCTTAGGCATGCATTTCTTATACTCGGAGCACTTTTTAGAAAGAGGCATGCCCTGGCATTTCGGCCTGGGGCATTGAGAAGCCCTTCACAGTCCTCAGTATCCTACAGTAACACTAAGCACTAACTACAAACTAAACTAGAAAGAACAATGGGGAAGAACTAGCAAGCGCTAGTGATCCAGCAACCATCAGGGTGGTAAGGAGGAGGCTGGGATCGGCAGGGATATATATAGGGCAGTCATGGAGCGCCCTCTAGCGGCCACTGTCAACCCTGCGGGTTGACTGGGGAAAACTCTCCGGCGAACCATGCACCGGCACGCACACACCTGGATTGGAATGACATGAGCAATCACTCGAAGAACTGATGTTGCAGCAAGGATTCTGAATGGATATAAAATGAGGAAAGACAGAACTAGTCAAGATGAAATGGCAAGATTTAGGGCTAGTCTACACTAGAAGCGCTGCACTAAAGCAGCTGTGCCACTGTATTATGTCTGATGAAGATGCTCTATTCTGACAGGAGAAAGCTCTCCTGTTGTTATACTAAATCCATCTCCATAAGAGGCAGTAGCTATGTTAGCAAGAAAAGCTCTCCTGCTAACAAAGCATTGTCTATATTAGCACTTAGCTACGTGTAACTGACATCACTGAGTGGGGTAGCTTATTCACACACATGCGTGATGCATGTTAACCAAGTATGTGTTAGTGTAGACCTGACCCTAGAGTGGCCATTATGCTCACTGGTAGAGCTGATCCAGTGCTGCAGGTAAAGTTAAGTGAGGCCAAGGAGATGAGCAGTTATAAGATTCAAGTGAGCCATCAACATGGGACAAAGTCACAGCAGATGATTGTAGAAGACTCAGATGAGAGACAGAGACAGATTTTAGAGAAGTCCTACAGCCTATGTTACATACTGAAGGTCAGAGCAAATGATCACAATGATCTCTTCTGGCCCTGGAACCTGTGAATCAATGAAGAGACCACTGCAATCAGCTAGTGAGACTTCTTGTGTAACCTAGGCTAAAGAATTTATGCAAAATAATTCCCATAGCAGATCTCCTAGAAGAATATCCAGGTCTTGATATAAAAATTGCTGGTGATAGAGAATGCACCATAGCTTGATAAATTATTCCAATGACTGATTATCTTTATTGTTACACTGCCAGGAGACCTTAAGAGTGTGAGTAGAAAAGACTTAAGTAACTGCCTAAATACCCAAGTGCTTTGCTGAACTGGGGTCAAAGAGATGACAAAATGTGCCATATAGAAAACAGCTTTTTAAAAGGTTTACCAAGGGTCTACTGAACTAGTTACATGACAGTTCAATCCAGCCATCCAGCAGGCTGAAAGAGCATAAAGATCAGCTAGCCAAACCCTATTATTCTCCATTCAGGATGGTCATGTGGGGTCACCATACTAGATCTTCCTGTCCCAAATGTACAGTTTTTTCCAGGAGTACTGTAAGTGGTTACCTACCACTGTTGCCACAATCAGCACAAGAGATGAGTTCTTCAGGTTTCTTCTCACGATTTTGTTCTTTCGTACCAAGGCAGAAACTGCAGATTGGGATTGGTTCAGCAACGGGCTAAGAGACAAAAGAAGAGATCAAAATGCTCAGTAATTTATCTATAACCTGTTGTTCAAATTTTCAACTAACTACAAAATTACATAGTATGCAGAGAAAAAATTACTTAGAATTGTATACAACTTAATACTAGCCACATGATACAACATACATTTTATCCTTCTATGAACATATCTGGGAACTGTAGCTTAGAGCAAATTAACATACAAGTAAAATTCCATCAAAAAACTACGTCAAGAGAACATTAAGGTTCCAGGTTAAGTGTTCATCCTCAGTTTTAGCATTTCCCAACTTTAACTCTGTACTTCCCGTGTACATCCCTTTGTACACCTACATTTAATTTTTTAATTACATGGTCACGTACTAAACGTGCCAATATGCTATACAACCTTAGATTTTCATCACATCTACTGTTGCACATAAGTCTATACCAAAAAGAGAAAATGCTTTGAAACAGCTGGACCAATCCAACAGTGATCTAACTGCAAGCGAAAAGACTTATGTAGCAATACTAAACTTGAAGGCTGCATGTGACAAACCACTTCTCTCTGCCAATGCAGATTTCAGTGCACACAATGTACGAGACCGATCTGTATTATCCATAGTGTCCACCAGATGGAAGCACTCAAGAAAAATACTGTAGAAAATTCCTAGCACACACATCTTGGGGCTAAAAGCTAACTGCACAGCAGGACCTAGAAAGTAATAACTGACTTGGGGTGAGGAACAAAACAAAACAAAAAAAACCCTTACATATAAGATCAGAAGTTTTAATTCTCACCCACAGGTTAAGAAGATTTAAAGAGTAACCTCTTAAGAAATCTCTCAGTGCCTGCCCCACTGCTTCTGTATCTAATTATATCCCAGGGATGAATTAGCTAAGGGATTCCCTTCCCTTCCTTCCATTTTAGGTTAGGATTCTGGCTTAGAGATCAAAAAAACACAGATAGATGGACACAACACACGAACATCTGTCTTCTCTTCTTGGAAGCAGGAAACTAGGCAGGGCCTGACATGTTTCTTGCTGAAAGTGAAAGCCAGGCAGGATGATCCAGCTGCAAATTTCTCCATTCGCAGTTAGGATGATGTGCATGGATACCTTGTCCTCATTTAAACTTGGGAGAGAGGAGAAGGATATTAGGCAAACATAAACCTCATTTTATCATTCCTGGTTAGGTTTAAGATAGCACACATTAAGGTGTTCATGCCTTGGGGACTATAGGATTTTCTGATGCATTTATTTCAGTTGTATGAATTGAGATATATTAGTAAATTACCTTTACTCTCTTCTTTTTGTAGTCTCCTGCCAGACGTTATCATCTCATTGTCACTCCTTAGCTGTAGTCTCCTCTTTCTATGCAGCACTTATTCCTCTAACTGAAAATTACCCTATTTAACAAACATGATCTCTGCCCTAACATGACCAACTAGCTCTTATATAGCTATTTTCATCAGAAGATCTCATAGCACTTTACAAAGGAAGCAAAGTATTATTACCTGCTTTTTACATATGGGGAAACTAAGTCACAGAGTAGTGAAGTGACTTGCTCAAAAAGTCACCCAGCAGCTCATCGTCAGAACCAGAAGAAGAACCTACATAATTCCAGTCCTACTCTTGTCTCTGGGCCACTGGCGTTCCTTCTTGATAAGAATCCAACCAAGAACAGCTGTCCACCTCTTTCAAAGGGCCCACTACTAGTCTCAGGCAGCCAGCTAGGAAATCTGTTGCTGACTGAGCATTCGGTTACAGTTCCCGATTTGGATGCCGGCTCCCAGCCACTGCAACCCCAGTTGTAGCCCCCAGCCCTGACCATGCCCCTGCTCCTAGAGCCAGCTGAGAAGACGGCAGGTTAGATAGAGGGGCACGACCTAAAAAGTTTGGGCACTGCTGGCTTAAATTCATTAAAACAACCTTGGCTGACATTTTAAATTCATTGTTTATAATCAGTGATAGATTATATCAGTCACTAGGATTTTTTAAACAGAAATTATTTCTCATTCATGAGCATCTTTTAAACACAGCACATTAATTTGTTTTGAATTCTATCTGTCCAACTCATTCAGCAATCTGCTCATTAAATAAAACCACATCACACCCTGGATTTCATGGCACTCATTCTCTCATCCCCGCCTCCAAAAGGGAGATTTTGTTTTAGCCTGAAGTTCTGTGGTCCATTTTCATAACAACTCAGAATTACGTAAGAATAATTTCTCTGAGACAAGTTAGTATACAAAACAATAAATGCTGCAGTTAGCAGCAAATTACATAACTGACCATCAGACAATATATAACAATATCTCTACACATACATCTGAAACTGTACAGCTTTCCAATGCAGCCAAAATTAAGGGCTGTATGATGAGGATATTCCTTTGGTTAAGTCCTATTTGACAGGATCAATGTACCCAGAAGAGAGCTCAACAATGACATCCAAGTTTGGAAATGTGATTTTAGGTTATGATACTAAATTTCAAAGCTGGCAAAACACCACCAACTCAGAAAGCAGAATTTAAGCAATTAAAGAGGCATTTGTATATTTGCTTTGAGCATACTCTTTTGCTACAATAGAGGAGAGAGAAAAATACTCAACAACATACTTTTAGTCCCCTTAGGACTGAATTTTGGTGTCAGATCCTTGTCTCAGTCACTCAGCTATCTCAAGGAAATCTTTACAGGCTTTGGGTAAGTGAAGTCTCCTGATCTTTAAAACATTATTTTGTAGCCATCATGGTTGAGACAAAAATCTTAATATCTGATCTAAGGAAAAGTTTCTTATTTAAAAATGCAAAGTCTGTCTGAAGCAATCTTTGACAGGTGAAATGTTCCAATCAATTTCAGTATGGATTTTATGCTGAATCCTTATTGACCGTTTAAGCCTTCATTGCTATTTCACTGTTTAACCATTTTAGCAGAAACAGGCAGTTAATGTTTATCCACCGTTGCAGAATGCAAAAGTGGAGCTATGGGTGGCATGGGGACAGCTGATTTATGTCAAGGGCTTCAGGGGCAGACAGCTAGCTTAAGTCATCAGTCTAGCTTCTAGTCCTCCATCCATGCTCCTGCTTCAGGACAAGAAAAGAACTTGATGCCATCTCTTCTCAAGCACATTTTAAGTGCTAAAATCCCCCACCACTTCTCTCTGGGTAGCCCCAGTAGCCAGAAGCTACATCTCTCCTCTGAAAAAACTTGTGTTTCGTGACTGCTTTCCCCTGCCAGCAATGTTGCCAATACAAGTCCAGTAGCCCAAATTGTCAAATGAATATTTGGGGGAGAAGACTTAAAAAAACATTACAAAACCTGATCTGAGATAAATTTATCATTGAAACAAACAAATAGAATACTAAACTGATTGTGGTATTCCTTTTCATTTTTAAAAAAAAGACCTGTTTCTGAAGTTGTTGATACATCACAATATAAGCACAGTTAACCATAAAAAAAATTGAGGGGAGTTACTGCAGAACTTGGGTTTGGAGGCTAGAATATGGGACTCATGAAAGAGCAAACAAGAAAGGTAAAAAACAATAGACAAGGATCCAATTAAATAATAGGTGGACGTGAGAGACACAGTGCAGAGAATTCCCACTTTTATATGTACTGTTCTCATCCTTTACCCATCTACCAAGATCCTTTCTCAGTGATGGGTAACCTTGCCTTTATCTCTGCTAGGGAAACAACTTTGTTTTAAAATATTTCAAGAATACTAAAGATTTGGGATAAAATCCTGTCTCTATTGAAGTACATGGAAGTTTTGCCATCAACTTCAATGGGAATTTCATCCATGGATGAAATATAATTGAAACTTCCTGACAGAGAGCCAGAGACTATGTTAATGGGAGTATTCCGTGAAGCTAAAAAGGCCCAAACCTCATTTAGAAGCCAAGCTCTCCAGCTCCAGGATCTTGCTAACCCTTATATTACAACTGGATCTAAAACTACTCTTTACAGGTAAAATGTGTATATGTATCATGCTTCTGTTTTTCCCTTATAAGAATTCTCAGATAACTGAAGCACAGGGTAAAGGTAACACTTGAAGCAACCCAGATTATTATTAAAGATTATTAAACTCCAAAACTAAAACAAAATTTGAATCCTAGGTGAGTGCTAAATACAATTAACTAGGTTTTAAGAGGAATCCCACAATAACTAATTTAAAATAGTAACTAGATTTTCATTTAGTTTTACTGTTCACTTTTGAATGGTTTCAGACCATTAACTGTTTGTTTCACATAAAAATAAGCATGTCAGATTTCCAGCTATTCTATTCAAGTTCTTACACCATGAATAAAGGGGAATATCTACATGCTTCCCAGTGGTCTGTGAAGTGATGTGAGGCTTCTGTCGCATGTGTTTTTCTCTTTCTTTCTCTCCGCAACAGGAAAAAAGGTATGTGGTTGCATCTTTGGGGCAGATGAGACGAAACACCTTCAGAGCTGGTTGCACTAAGCAGCTTGTAGATTTTTGCGGGGAACTTAAATACAATTTTTTCTGCGGTCTGGAATGGAGGAAGTAAGTGTATATCCATTCACTGAAAGCAAGTTCACTCAAGATAGCTGTTCTCAACCAGCAGCCATTGTCCTTTGTTAATAATCCAATTTGGCACCCATACCATGCCATTTATTAAAGCAACCTACTAGTACAGCAGGCCAAAGTGTTATGGCACTTCCTTTAGGAAGAAGCATCCATCTATTTCAAGCAGCTGACAACAGCAGAGAGTTCACAGAGAACTTACTTATCCCAAGAGAATTTTAGGAAGTCTCAGTACAATTAAAAACCTGAGTTCTCTCTCTTGATCTTGTGTGCTGTTCTTATCACTGATTTTCCCCTTTCTTGTTCAGCCCTCCAAAGGAAGGGATCTTGTAACTGTAGCACTCCCTCAAAGAGTAGAGGATTCAACACTGATCCAACAGCACAAGGTGAAAAATCTGTTCATTCACAGCTTGAAGACTAGCTGTTTACTTCAACTCAGAGATTCTACAAAAAGACACTTAAAAGCAAACATTTTTACATGCCGATTCAACTCCAATTTTTGTATTTAATATCTCACCCTATAAAACATTTTAAATGTTATTAGGATATTGTAATTAAGTCTGATTGGAAATGTGAGCTTCAGGAAAGCATCCCGACATCAGAGAAACTATACTGTAAGGATGGAAAGATTTCACTGCTGGTCTGTTTGCTCAGCAAAGAAAATCCTGGCAAGTGAAGAATACATGCACACAATAAGAGATCCAGGAAAACAAGATGAGAAGCAGCCAGCTCAGTTTCATGCTGCAGATTTTTGGCAGACGTTCAACTCCTTCTGCTGTTTTTCTCGCAAGAACATCTATCTGTGTAATGTCATCAGATCCAAAGAGGGAGGGAGGGAGAGACTATTTTATAGGCAGCCAACCTCTCAGCACATGCTGTTACTATACAAAGGATGTCTAGAAAATCCAACTTGCTGTACAGATTCAGAGACCGCATCCCCTCCTAAAGATATCTGGAGAGAAGAGAACTGCCTATAGAAAGGAGAAAAGGCTTTAATTAAAAAGATTGTTTTCAGCCAGTGAGAAAGCAGGTGAGGTAATATCTTTTATTGGACCAACTTCAGTAGGTGAGAGAGACAAGTTTTTGAGTTTACACAGTGCTCTTCTCCAGACCTGAAGAAGAGCACTGTGTAAACTCAAAAACTTGTCTCTCTCTCACACACAGAAGTTGGTCCAATAAAAGGTAATACCTCACCTGCCTTGTCTCTCTAATCTCTTGTGACCAAGACAGCTACAAAAAACACTGCATTAAGCTAGGGGCTCACTTTTGCGACTCGGATGTCATAGAGAAAAACACATCTATCCTCTAACACTATAGAAACAAAACACTGAAATCTTGCAGACACAAATTAAAAACATGTTGTACAAACATAAACCTAGTGTGTACATTGTCCTTGCAAGAGAACGTATAACCTGCCACATGGTGACTTTTAAGAGAATTGCATCAGGAAAATCAGTGCTACGGTATATTAAATTTACCAGATAAGACTGCTCTGGCTAAGCCACAACCCATTTATTCTGGTTCAAAATATTTGATGCTATTTAAAAAATGTACTTGCTGTTCAAACTGACCCAAAATCTGCCTCATGTGACTGCAGCTGCAAGAGGAGGGGAAAGACGAGAGCCAGAGAAGACAGAAGAGATGTTAACACCCATATCCTGCGAAGGAATTATTTGTAATGGAAGAAATTATGGTAGTGTGGGCCAGGCAAACATTTAGGGAGCCAAGAGACCTGGGAATCTATTCCCTGCCACCTCAATCTTGGCAAAGTCACTTCACCTCTGAGCCCCTCATGTCCTCATCTGTAAAATGAAACTAATGGTATTTACCTTCCTTTATAAACGGATTTGAGAATTATGGTTGAAAAGCCATATATAACTGGGAAACATTTTGTGAAAGAGGTTTGGACCAGAGTTGGGTGAAGGTTTAGGAATTGTAGGATCAGCTACCATTCCTCCTCTCACTGAGTGCCAACAACCCACAACTTTTATGGGCATTTTCCTTGGAAGAGATTCACCAACATGAGTCCCATTTTACAGAACCAATGGGTATAGCTGCTGCCCTAAAGCAAAGTGGTTTGGGTCTTCAGAAGAGGGACATACAATGCAGCCAGAGGCATGCCTTACAGCCATGTTAATCAGACCCTGAGTTAGCATGTTGAACACAACCACATAGGTGCTGAGGCATGGGTTAGCTACCGAGCTACAAGCCCATCCAAACCCTATCTGGCAATGATGCAACCAAGACATCTGGGCACTAACCTAACACACTGGGCAGGCTTATACTCACATGGCTAGCCTGTGCCACAATGTCTGTATTTCTATTTTAGAATACTAGTTTGAGAAGAGCTAGCACATGTACGCCTACCTGACTTAGAAAGCGCACTCCCAGCTGCAGTGTAAGCATACCCATTGAGGCCAAAGTATTACACTGCACTACAGAGAAGACAAAAGAAAATATGTTTACCTTAATGGCATTATACAAATAGACAACACATCCTGACGCTGAATACAGTGGTCAAGTTCAGTCACCTCATCTCCAGTGCTACACCAGAAAAAGTGGAAATCCAGAGAAGGACAAGGAAAATAATTTAAAAGGCAGGAAGTGTGGACAAGGATTACATACAAGGAGAAGGAAAGATGTTGATTGATGCATCAAATAATGGTCACAGAAACTCTTTTACTTTATCCCTTTTCATAGTGGAAGTATAAGGGGCATCTGACGTGAACAGGCAAAAATAAAAATACCTGCTCTTTTCTGTTTTGATGAAAGTGGGAGTTGTCACACTGCAGGGGGCATCTGAAAGGATCACACATGGGCTACAGTGAGATGGGGAAGTTAATAGCACAGATGTTAGCATGGCACACAGAACAGAACTCACAGCAGCTACATCATTATCTGTAAGATCAAAAGAAAAAACTGCAGAAATGAAGGCAGGGGACGAAATTTCAAATACATAACAAGGAGACAATTGTTCTTCTGAAATTAAAAGTTTATTGAATAGTCATCACAAAATGAACTTTATAACATGAAAAATATTCAGATGCTATAATGATGGGGGACAATATAAATATACAAGCAAACAGAAAACATTTTTTCATTTGCAATTCACCTTTGAAACATACCAATTCTAAATCCCATGACATGAGGTGGTTGGAGTTCTTATTGATAATGGGTCTTCATTTCACATGGCTGGGTCTCTCCCCAGTTACCATCAGCATTATGCAGTTCTGGACATCATGTCTTCTGAATAATTCTAGAATCACTAAAACATCTGCTCAAACACTGACAATTTTATACAGCAGTGTGGCTAACTGAGGAGAAAATCTCAAGGCTGTGCAAATGTAACTTCTCCTAATGCTAGTATGTCCTTGATTTACTTCTGAGAATCATTCACTTTATTTGCAGAAGTCAGATTCACCTGGGAGATTTCTACATCTCTCAGTTATCAACTTACCAAATAAAGAGTTGGTTTCCCATTCTCAGATCTGCTGATCTGGCTCTTTGATTCAGGACTCTAGCAATACTACGTACTGAAAATGATATGAAGTTTCACTCACTCTAAAGCAGCATTCTACAAGTTTCCCCTGCCTTGCTCTTGTTGCAGGTACTTCCACAATTTTTCCAGAAAGCTATGGTGTCATCTTTACTTTCCAAGAGTCTGAAAATTATAGGTGGTCATACCACTCCTTTTCAGATAGTGAGATTTTTCTCCAAGAGGCCATAGCCATACCTCTCAAACCAACCAGTCCAAAATCCCAACCTCTCCCACAGCCTCTGGAGCAGTCTGTGTAACATCTCTGATGTGCTGGTTGCTGAACAACAGTGAATAAATAAGTGGCTTTTTCATCATTTCTAACAAAGACACAGTTTCTTCCAATTTGTACAAATAATTTCCACAAGCAAAGTGAATCCTTCTAGCTTTGGGAACCATTACCGCTTCATGCCAAGATTAGTCTTTCCTGCGACAGGAAAGAAAACACCTTGATCTGTCTGAATCTGAACTGTCCTTAACACAGCAGCATCCAATGTGACACAGAGAACACAAAAATGCTGCCTGGCGTAAAGCCAGGGTGGGCACAAAGGGATTAAAAAGACATTAGAATTTCCTGCCTGGTGAAAAATTTAAACTCAAGGATTCTATTGCCAGTTATTAACCCTATCACACAGCTTAAAATATGGGAGCCAGCCCTCACCACTAGTTAAGTTCTGTTTAACTAATCATGAAGAACAAAGGACCAACTCTCAATATACACAACACTTTTCTACCAAAAGCCACTACAAAAAGTTTCCTAAGGCTTTCCTTTCACAGCCAGATTTAACAAAGTCTCATGCCCTTGATCCACGGTCCTCATTAATATGTCCAACACAGCACAAAGCATTCAGAGCCATTCTCCTTCCCCTGTACTGACTGGACAAGCATAGATCACCCCTACAGCAGGAATTCTACACAGACCTGAACAGCAGGACCAAAAAGAGCGCGCGCGCTCTCTCTCTCTCTCACACACACACACACCCCCACACACCCCAACACCCACCCACCAAACTGGTAGCCAGGACGCTTGAAAGGCAGATGAAAAGTCTGTGCTGACTGCAATGTAAACTAGTCACCACAATTTTACTGATGGGTGATTAAGATAATATACAATATTCTAACACATCCAAATATAATACAAATGATATCTTTCTATTTTTCCATATGTAGATAAACATAACCCTGATGCCACTTGTATCCCTTTTAGATGCATATTAATGGCTCACCACATCCTAAAATTTACACAGTACAACATTTTGGAGCTACATTCCCTCTTTTTCTTTCATACCCTCCCCAAGGGAGTTCACTACAAGCTTCCGGTAAGCTGGAAGACACATGGCTTCACCCAAAGTCTGCCAATACTAAACACTTAGGAAGAAGCCTTGAAGATTTTAACAAAATAAACAAGGAGCCCTGTGGCACTTAAAAACTAGCAAATTTATTTATCATATGAGTTTTCATGGGAGAAAATCCCAATTTTCCCATGAAAGCTCATGCGATACATAAGTCTGTTAGTCTTTAAGTGCCACAGGACTCTGCTTATTTTGCTGAACTAGACTAACATGGCTACCCCTTTTAACGTGAAGATTTTAAGAATCCACACATCTGAGAGTTCTTCTAAATAATCTTAAAACAAAGCCCCCAGGTATACAACCCTTCAGGAGTTGCTTTGTAAAAGACCTGAGACTTTTAAAACGAGACTGAACAACAGACTAGAAAGTAAGAATAGGTGACCCCTTCTATGATTCACAGCATCTAATGTCAACAGTACCCACTTTACAGATGAGTAAACAGAGTGATCGATTAAAGTCCCCAGGGCCCAGTGAGGGAAACAACAACAAAAGTCAGTAGATCCCAGACCCCCAGTTCCATGTTTAGGTACCAATGACCTATACATACAGCTGTGCAGTGGAGATATGGAATTTATTCTGTCCAATTAATTCTTAACAGTGTGATGAACTAATAAGGGAGCACAGGAAGTTCGGAAAGCATAGGTTATTCAGAAGAATTCCAACACGTGTCATACACACCTAACAGAGGCTGCACTATTTACAGTGAAATCTCAAGCAGTCTACAAGCTTTATTATATTCTGGAGGCAGGGTCTCTACATAGTGCTGACCACCAGGATACGGAAACAAGCTCTAAACTAAGCCCATTCCTACAGAATCCCACCTGATATGGGAAGCAATATTGGCACCTGCTCCAGAGAAAAGCGTTCACATAGACCAGGGGTCTCAAACACGCGGCCCCTAAAACTATTTCCTGTGGCCCGCAATGACACTACCTTTGCCGATATTTGCAATATTTGATGTATGAAAAGGTTTCGGTGGTGCAGCCCTCAGGCTAACATACTAATCCTCATGTGTCCCTTGCAGTGATTTGAGTTTGAGACCCCTGACATAGACCATAAGATTCCTTGTGATAAGGATTCTCACTGTAGTTCTCAGATCTGGAAAATAAAGTTACAAAACTCTCTACTAAGTAAAACAGACTGGACATTAACACTACTTACAACAGCCTCTCTCTAAATCAGTGGTTTTCAAACTTAGGATCAGGACAGTACCAAGTCGCAGACCCTCAGGCACTGGGTAGCAGCAGGGGTTGCTGCTGCCTCCAAAAGACTGGAATGCATTGCTTAAAGATGTAATCAATGGATTGCAGGCATAAATGATTTTTTTCAACTGAGTCCTAAGGAAAAAAAGTTTGAAAACCACTGCTCTAGATCAATTTTAGTTCATGAACCCCTGGAAATGCAAATACACCCATCTACCTTCTCTGCACAGAGCAGAGGTCATAGGAATCAGTCTTCTATCACACAGTAATTCGTATTGCCAGATTTTCTAGTGCCAGCACATAAAGTATTTATTTTCCATAAGAAATCAGAATTTTCTTTTGACTAATAGGCAATTATTTTATCCAATTTAACTAGCTAATTTCAACCATAGCAGCAACTTTCAGGGAGTGGAAAAATGAAAGCAGTGCACTCACTTAGCCAGGAAACTGGAGAAGAGTCGACCTGCTGTCATTCTCAGTGTTGTTTGCTCTCCTTACATAACAGAGCTTTAAACATTAGACTCAAGCTCTTGTGTACTTAGCAACATACTCCAGCATCCATCCTCTGAGTCTGTCCATATTTTAAAGCTCTCTGTGATAAATAAGGCTTCTTTATTAACTGCACTTCAGGGATGTGTCATTCCACATCTGCCAACAGTCTCCCAGACAGAGAGCACCAACACCAGGCTCCAGCCAACATGCTAGGCCAATTTCATTTCATTAACTGCCAGTATCCTGTATTTAACATCTACTGAAACTGTGTCAAAATGTGCTGTTCAGAACCCAATTTTTCTAAATGTCCACAGTTGACAGACACCTGAGCACAATAACATTTCATGTATTTCCATAGGTTCATCACGTTTTGGATTTTTTTTAGCATCAGTAATCCAGCATCTTCCAGTCCCTTTGACCAAGTGCCTCACAGATGGCCCTGCCCTCACAGTGCATTATCTGCAGTTACAATCAAGGAAACCCAGAAATGAATGTCATTTCTGACACACTGGTTATTAGGAACTGCTTCACCTGTTCCTTAATCAAACAAAATCAAGTTCAGAGTAATTTGCTGGCACTTGGGGTTCCAGAGTTACATACAGGGCAGATGGAGGCCATCTGTTAAAAGCCATGACTTTCAGAGAGCAGCTCACCTTTCCAAGGAACAAACTGGAACAGAGCAAATCCTAATCCTGCTCCAGCTGGGACCCAATGCCAGCACAACTTGACTCTGAGTTGAATTACATCACTGTAGCTGCTGCAGATCGATCCTTTGTGGACTTTCTCAACCAGAAAGCCAATCCACAACCAACTTCACTTATTACTAACAGAATTGTGTCCTAGGAAGCAGAATAGGCATTTACTTTAAAAGGTTCCATGGTACAGCAATGGCAGCATTAGCAGATAAAGGCCCTCCCAAGACTATCAACCACGCATATCTGTCTTTGACAAGTAGATTTTCTTCCTAGATAAATGAAGTTTGGCTTCAACTCTTGACAATCATAGTACAGTGGTCTAGGGCTACTTCTGTGCTGTTTGTGATGGTGCAGGAGAGCCCCATGAGAACAAGACCTTAAAGAAGCGTGTCCATAATATTTTCCAATGTAAGTGACAATCTTATAGCGCTAACAATATAGACAGAGACAAACTGCAGTCAGTTTGCCTTAAACAACGTATCTGATATGGCTGTGCAGAATGAGTAAACAAACAGATTGCTACTGCACTAAAGCAAACACTTCTCCCAAGACAAACTCTCCCACTTCTCAGCACCAGAATTACTTCTGCATATTTCTATGATTATAGGGAGATCTCCTGCAGGACAGTGTTTAAATATTTGCAGACCAGCACAGCCCTTGCTACTTTTAACTGACATCACAAACAGCCCAAGGAAAGTACCAATTTTAAAAATTTAGATTAATTTAAAAAAAGGCTGTCCCACTCTCATGCTGGAAATGCACAGCTTCCTCCACAATATGTTAAGAAATGGAAAGTAATATATATTGGAAACCAAAATCCCAACTACAGATACAAAATGATGGTCTAAATTAGCTTTTAAATACTTTTAAAAAAATACTTAAAAAAGGGATCTTGGAATCATTGTGGATAAGTCTAAAACCATCCACTCAATGTGCAGAGGCAGTCAAAAAAGCTAACAGTGTTAGGGACCATTAGGAAAGAACTAGGTAATGAGACAGTAAATATCATGATGTCAATATAAATCCACAGTAAGCTCGCATTTCAAATACTGCATGCAGTGCTGATTTCCCCATCTCCAAAAACATACATTAAAAATGGAAAAGGTACAGATAAGGGCAAAAAAAGGTGAGAGGTATGGAACAAATCTCATTAGGAGGAGATTAAAAAGACTGGAATTGTTCAGCTTGAGAAGACACAAATAAGGAGGAATATTAAAGAGGTCTATAAAATCACAAATAGAGTGAAGAAAGTGAATAAGGATGTTATTTACCTTTTCATATAGGACAAGAACCAGAGGTCATCCAAGGTAATTAATAAGTGGCAGGTTTAAGACAAACAAAAGGAAGCATTTTGTCACACAGCATACAGTCAACTTGCAGAACTTGTTGCCAGGGGATGATGTGAAGGTCAAAACTATAACTGGGCTCAAATAAGATTTAGATAAATTAATGGAGGATAGGCCCATCAATGGTTATTAGTCAAAAAGGGCCAAGAATGCAACTCCATGCTCTAGGTGTCCCTAAGCCTATGACCGTCAGACGCTGGAACTGGAAGATAGGGGATCACTTGATTATTGCTGTATTCTGTTCACTCTCTTTAAAGCACCTGGTATTGGCCACTGCTAGAAGACAGGATACAGAGCTAGATGTACCACTGGTGTGATCTACTATGACTGTTCTTACATTCTAACTACACTATTTTTCCATGTTCTTAGCTAACTGCTACATATGTGTTGTTATAATGCTAGTTTAGCAGAACTTCACACAACCATTATAATAAACTTTCTGCAGTATCAGGAACTTAAAGCAAGATCTCATAAAACCTTTCAGAAGAAAAGCCTCCTGTGCGTCACACAGTCTCTTCCACAGCATCAAACTAATATGAGTCAAGGACATACGATGCAGCTGCAAAAAGGGTAAATATTCTGGGGGTTTTAACGGGAATGTTGTATGCAAGACACAGAAGGGAACCTTTCCCATCTACTCAGCACAGGTGATGCCTCAGCTGGAGTACTGTGTCCAATTCTGAGCACCTCTCTTCAGGAAACGTGAACAAACCGGAGAAAGTCTAGAGAAGAGCAACAAAAATGGTAACAAGTTTGTAATAAATCTGACCTGTGAGGAAAGGTTAAAATACAGGGCATATTTAGCCTTGGGATCAGGGAACTGATGCAAGTCTTCGGATATGTTAAGAACTCTTACTAAGAGGATAGGGATCAATTGTTTTCCTTGTCCACTGAAGGTAGGCAAGTTGTTCTGGCCTAAATCCACAGAAGGTAAATTTAGATTAGATATTAGGCAAAACTTTCTAACTGTAAGTGTAGTTAAAACTCTGGAACAGGCTTTCAAGGGAGGTTGTGGAATTCCCATCATTGGACGTTTTAAGAATTGGTTGGACAAACATCTGTCAGGGATGGCCTAGGTCTACTTGGTAGTGCCACAGCATAAGAGTATGGATTTAAAGATTTCTCAGGATCCCTTCCAGTCCTGCTAGTCTGTAATTGTATGACTTCAAAGCACAGTTTAATTCTTGACAACGGGCTAGCAGGACAGGCGATGTTCTCTCTACTAAGGGGAAGCATTCATGAGGACAAATACAAAGTTTATCATGAAAAGATTATTCCACCAAGTCAAACAGCACTGCAGTTTGAACACAAGGCAGCTTGCAATTTCTTCAACTCTTAAGAGAATCCTGAATTTCAGGAATCAAGACTTCTGGGTTCTGTGGGAACTTTGCCACTAATCTGCAGTGTAACCCTGGGCATCAGTTCACCTTCTATAAAACAGAGAACACTCACTGGATCAGGAAAAAAAAAAAAAAAGAATAAACAGCCCAAAACACCACCTATAATTGTATTGTAACTTTTGGCACCATTAGGACAGAATATCTTATTAATACCAAAAAGAAATCTACATTAATGTAATCTTAAAGTTACAATTAAAGTCAGTCATACAGCAAAAATAACTGACATGTGTCTGAGATATCAGTAAACTTGATTCCTGTTCTTTGTTGAACATTTGGTATCTTTAGTAAATTCAACAAAACATGCAATATGTATTATTTGGCCAATCTGTAGTACCTGGAATAAGATTATCTTCTTTGTTTGCATTTTTTTAAAAGCATTGCATTAATAATGTAATGCAGTATACTAGTGTTTTTCACTGGTTGTTTCACCCTGTTCTCTGCTCATCTTTATTAGCTTTTGATAAGGGTCTTGTGCAGTCTAGACACTGTGGTTGACTTACAATTCATTTAGGGTATGTCTAGACTGATGCCGGCAAAATCACCAACGTCAATGCCATCTTCCGGGTGCTATTTAGCAGCAAGTATGAACCCATCACTGCGCTCCGGAAGTCATCATAGCAACTCCTGCCCCAACAGGAGATGCTGAAAGTCAACTCCAAGCCATTTGTGGTCGGCTTCCCCCAGTGTGTCCCTGCAGCTTAGAAAGTTGCAGGCAAATACGCAAGTTGTTTTATGTGCCTTGCGTACCTGCCGTCGACCGTCACCAAAAATCCTGGTAAATGTAGACTAGGGCTTAGTCTTCCTAGCTCAGCAGTTTTCAACCTCTGGCCTGCAGACCCCTGCAGGTCCTCAAACTACTTGTCAAAGGGGTCTGTGAAAGGCTGTCATTATCACAGAACAAGGGTTTTCAACCTGCAATCCACAGGGGTCTGCAAATGAAAAAAAGTTGAAAACAACTGCTTTAGCTCAACTTCTGTCCACACTCCCACATCCCTCAGTCACACACTGGGCAACTTACAGATCGTGTCAAAGAGTAGGGTTCATCTTATGCTAGGCACAATCATGAAACTATGTGTCTGCTGAATGCTTTGAGATCTTAGAACTATGGATGCAGTATTTCACTCCCACTGCTGCTAGAAAAGAGTAGTGTCCAAAGCTTAGCTATGACTAGGTATCAAATATGTCATGATGGATGCTTATTACACAGATCAGAACAGTCTTACTGTTTCTCCAGGCTTTCCCCCCATGTTTGCTGAATCCACCTAGTTTAAATTTAAATTGTAAGCTCTCTGGAGCAGAGATCTTTTTTTGTTGTACGTTTCTACAGTGCCTGGCACAGTGAGTATGGGGGCAGTAGGTGCTACCATACTACAAATAAAGAATTAGAAGTTCTCCCATTTAATGTCAACAAGTGCCTTAAACCAGAGACCTGTGGTCAGATAGGTAGATTTAACAGGTTCTTAAACTACAGTGTACTCAGTCCCTTGGCAAGAAAAATTAGAAACCCCTGTGTTTTTATGGAAAGTTGCTTATTTTGAGAATTTCAGTACCCTGGGAAGACTTTCTTTTGAAATACTGTAATTCCCTCTCCAAACGTATTGAATCTTCTAAAAACTAGTACATCTGCATAGGAAATTTTCTAGTATTAAACATGGTATGTAACACTCACTTCATATGCTCAAATTCACTTAAATAAGCATTGCTGCTTATATTTCACAATTCAGTCAAATTAACTGAAAAAAACCCCAAATGTGATCTTATGAGAAATTAACCTTTGTTCTCAGACAATCACAAACTTTTGTACCTCAAGTTAAGCAAATAAACAAAAGTATTACTACACAGATATATGGAGTAAAATAGCAAGTAACACACAAACTCATCAGGTTATAACTAAAGCCATCTTAAAAACAACAGCCAGGCCAATGAAGTCCCGGTTACCGTGAACATTTCAATCTGTTGCCCTCCGAATTCCTTTCCCTGAACTTTACTGTTCAAGACTCTCTCAAGAGAAAATAGGACCAAGAGAAGCTATGGTTAAAGAATAGAGAAGTGAACAACTACAAATACAATAGTTTCCACCTACTCTAGAGAACAGAAGTGTGGGCAAGCACTGCAGTTTAGAGCCAAAATTAATGCTGTTTATCTCCCCTATGTCATTAACTATCATCATACAGAAAGATAGCCAAGCCTCAGTGCTGAATTCTGCCCAGACAATTGGTTTCAAAATCTAGATATTGTTTCTGGGAGAGGTTAGACTTCACAATTAGAAGGGTATTTCTGTTAGTTTCTGAAGCCAAAGTTCATGCTTTAGATCTTTTTTTGCCTTGACTTGGCATAAAAGTTAGGTTTTACAATAAATTCTCTTTTTACGTAACCTATGCCAAGTTTTCAGAGGTTTTCTTCATGTGTCAATAGAAAAATTTTAAACAAACATTCCCCTGGAGTGTTTTTAACCTAATCATAGTTGTGCACTTCAGCTGAGAACCTGAAAATGCAATTGACTAGAAACTAGCCAGAAACAATTAATACTTGGTTTTTAGTTCAATGTTCAAGCTAAGAGAAATGCATGTAGTAAACTGCATGACATGTAAATTAGATGTTTCAAGAGTCTGTTTGTAAAGTTAAAGAATTATCAGTAGTATAGCAAAGAAAGTCCATTTAAAATTTTCTGAATAAAATTTTCTAAATCAAGTGCCCACATTTGGCTCCTAACCCACATTTAAGTACATAAAGAAGTATGGTGCATTCATCAAAGATGCCTGCAGCTCTTACTGACTTTAGAGGAAGCTTCTATCGCTCTGCACTTCTGCAAGCAAGACCAGCACTATTTAAATAACTAAACATTGTTTTAAGATCCTAGATTTGGACCATATTCTTTAATCTGGTAACATTAAACACAATGGAAGGTTAAGAGAAAGTGGCAGTGGAGAAACTCAAATTATATCTTTAATTCAGTTTTTCTAGACTGATTGCTTGAGGTTAATTTGTTGCAAATCAACATTAAAATTATACAGTTCTCAAACTTTGAGAAACATAGGTTGGATGGTAAGTCTGGGGATTGATTATAGTATATTAAAGCTTTCACATCTGGATTGCTTGTTCAAATCAAGCCCAGAACAGCAGTGGGCAAAAGGTCCTGCAACAGATGGATACTGCACACATGTTCTACAAGGGAAATCAATCATCTCAGGTCAGTTCTTATTAGACAGGTATTCACATCTCAAGGACACAATTACACTGCACTCACCACTGTCCCATGTCAGTTGACTTGGGCTCATAGGTCTCAGGCTGCGAAACTGTTTAATTGTGTTGTAGATGTTTGAGCTCTGGGTGGAACCTGGGCCCTGAGACCCTGTCCCCTTGCAGGTTCCCACAACCTGAACTTCAGCCTTAGCCCAAACATCTACACCACAAATAAGTGGCCCAAGAGTCCAAGCACACAAACCCAAGTCGGCTGACACAGGTCAGTCATGGATGTTTATCTTAAGTATTGAAACACCCAAACACCCTTATAGTGGCAAGTCTATGGTCTGAAGTAGGTAAGGAAACTGAGCTCTCTTCTCAACCTCAGAGGTGGACTCACCACATCACACAGTCAAAAGCTGTCAGAAGAACCATGCACTGCCACTTTTCATGCAGTATTTGTTCTAGGAATGAAGGAACTAAAGTCTCCAGGGCTCATAATAAACACCAAATTCATTAAAACAACACAAGAGCTACAGAAACTATATTATATATACTCTCAATCCTTCCAATTCAAATACACTTACTTAAGGGATGCCATGCTGGTAACTGTTACTATATCATACAAAAAGTTAGGTGCCTGGGCCTTGTCATATCACAAATACATTCTGCTCAATCACCTAACTACCTCTTGCCTTAAAGGAGGCCATGACCTGCAGACCAATTAAAACTGGTGGAACTCTAAAGTTACGCTAACAATACAAAACACCCTGACAGCAGTAATGATCCTACTGAAGCTATTTAGAAACTTCACACGGGTCATACAGTGTACAGAGTGTTTAAAAGCAACACTCTGGGTGGAGTTCAAGAAACAGCATGGCAAGAGCCAGCAGGAATGGTCAGAGTTTTCTTGAATAAATGGCCATGTGAACTTTCTGTCATAGCTCCAATGCAAAGGTTACAGGAGAAATCCCTGATCTAAGCAGCTATAAAGCAATGTAGGTGTGTTTGTAAGTCCAGAAGGGATTAGGCATTTAACATCTTGATTTAAATCATTATAGTTTTACTAAGGAATATATTCAGTGGGACCCAAAAAAAAACCCCAAAAATAAAAACAGTCAGGATTTGTGGTATTCCACATTTCTCTTCCACATTCTCTGTATGTATTCAACTTCATTTTAAGAAACTGTCATGGAACTATCCTACTGAAGGAGCCACAGTATCAGGACACAGTTCAGTCCAGAGCCAATGCAGTCTCTCTCAGACTACTGACACCAAGATATTCTAAAGCAGAGGTCTCAAACTCAAGTCACCATGAGAGCTAGTACATTAGCTGAAGGGCAGACCACACATGAGGACTAGTACTGTAGCCCAAGGGCTTCGTCTCTGAAACCTAGTGTTGTTGTAGGCCACAAGAAATAATTTTAGTGGGCGCGAGTTTGAGACCCCTGTTCTAAAGTATTGCATCCTGAGGCATGCACCCCAAGAGGGCACTGAAGAATGTCCAAGAGGCATGAGACAAACCCCATGGAGGGGAGAGCAGGGGGGGGAGCATCACCCATCCTCTCTCTGACCCCCATCTCCACTCCATCCTCACCCCCCGTCACAGCTTGGCCCCAGCTCCACTCCCAGCCCCAGTTCAGCCCTGATCCCTGCTCTTGGCTGCTGGCCCTCACTCGCAGGCAGGGGATACACAGATGCATTCTATTACTGGTAGCGGGGGAACATGAGAGGAAAAGTCTGGGGACTACTGCACTAGAGCTTCTCCCTACTACCACCATCAGTTCAGTTGCTACTGGTTTTGCTGCTTATGTACATAGTTTCCATACTGCTGTAACTACATTGGTTTAGTAACTGATATTGTTAAAGTAGTATAAAAACCTGTGTAGACCAGACCTTACTAATATTAAATACATTAGCCTAGAGAGAGAGAGAGCAGTCCAGGAAACTGCAGGGATTAAATATACTGCTCTCTGATCTCACTCAGTGCAGGTCTGTTTAGCACAGTACTGAAAGTAACTGTGCTCTCACCTGTACAAGTCATTGATGTACCTTTACTAGTGGCAGCAGTCATGGGAAATATCTGAGGGGTAGGGGTAGGGGTGAGCTTCCTAGCACTTTCAAGGTCTCAAAACTTGTTATATCATGGGAAGGAACCCTGCCTGGAGCATGAAGCTGATTAGAAAGACATTGAGACCTCATTATTAACAAAAAGGTGTCAGCAATGAGACTCCCCCCACATTTGAAAATAATGTAGTCAGTAGTGTGGATGAGACAAAGTCACTTTCAGCACTGTTGCACAAGGCAATACAGTCTTGCAGTGCAAAAGGGACACTTTGTTGGCGACTTGTCTTTACTTGAAAATGAACCCATTGACGTACCATCCCCAGTGGCAAAACAGGGGCAGGAGGGACACTGACTGAATGTCAATTTCACTATGTCAACCTGATACTGAAGTTGGCAAAGTCAAAAATCTTATAGAGAGAGGAATAGAAAAAAAACAGGAAAAAATAAGCACAGGAGAGGAGATACTAAAATACAGAGGTTAAGTGTTTGATTTTACAATGAAGCTATACCTAAGTTGTTTTATTATACAGTACAAAAACACTTGATTTCATCAATATATATTAAAAATACTCATTTCACTGTACCTTGTCCTCCATCCCCTCCCTCATTTGACTCTTCTGAGCTAAAACTAACTTTCTGAGGCAAGAACTGTCACTCATGATGTGCGTGGAAAGCACTTAGCACAACAGGGCTCAGATACTTGAATAGGGCTTATAGATGTTATCATAATAATAAATAATGGGTGCAAAATGGGCTGGTAGCCAAATGAAAAAAATAAAGCCTGTTTTTTTTCTTTTTTTATAATCCTTCCCATTTGAACACACCCACTTTTCCTGCTCATATAACTGACATTAAACACAACACACATATACAAGCTTTTATTGGTGGAAAGTCTCTGACTGATCCTTTGGTTCCACACCATGAATATTGTGGAGAGAAGTACCTACAGGCTGTCACTTGCAGTTTCCAAATGACAGGCATAGATTACCAGCTATGAGGTTTTCCATACTCATGCTCAGAAACTGAAAGGAAACGGAACCATTCATCTGCTACGAAGCTCTCAAAGCCTCTTGCCCATTTGCAACTTACCAGTTACCTGGTAAAGAGCGTGACCTTAAAAAGTTTGACTGTATTACAATATTTCGTCGGCTCTAAGTAAATGCTGGTGCATACTTGGCTCTTACCTTATCCTTTTCATGAGGAAGAAGCGACACTGGAGGCAGACAGGAAAGAGACTCATAGCTCTCTTTCCCATCAGCATTGTTGGCTGCTTTAGTGTTGAGTTGGTACAAAGGTCCATCTTTAAGGAGCCTGCCATGGCCAACAGCCCGCTTGACAGCTAGTCGCAATTGCTGGTGAAAGATGGAAGCAGCACTGCCTCCAAACAATGCAGACACATCCTTCTGACCTTTCAAAAAGCGTTCGATGTTTTTTAGGGATGAACCACTGGACTCTGACAAGCCCTCAATCGCCCTTTTGATCAGTTTATTCCAGTCCACATTCGGTTTACCATCCACCTTTCCATGGTTCCGTGGTTTAGGAAGTGCTATTCTCCCAGGATTATCAGGATCCTTGTACGAATTGAGACCTTTGTTGGAGACTTTTAATATAGTTCCATCTTTAACACTCAATTCTAGTTGTTCCAGAACAGTTTTACGGTCCAAACCATGGGATGAAGACACTGCATTGCATATCCTCTCCTCCGAAGGGCGCTGTTTTTGCTTCTTCACCTTTTTGATTGCCTCCAAAATCCACTCCGTATACAGCGGATTAGCGAGTTTTACCATGGTGAAGAATTCTGTATATCCATAGAGTCGTTACCCTTTATCCCGATGCTGAAAAAGCTTTACACTATGGGTAAACAAACTTTTGGAGGCTGGAAACCACTTAATCATAGCATATATGTTTTTAGATCTGAATTATTCTTTCATTCTCACACATTCATATTTTTAAACGGAAAGTAGAAAAATGATATATTCCATTAGGAATTTCTTCATGCTTTCAATGAATCCAACAATAGCTCCAGGACAAGTTGTAAAGAGCTCAGCACATCGCAGCTCAGCTTTGGGTTTTGAATCTTATATCAGAAAAGCTGGAACATTAAATCTGAAAGAAAAAGAGAAAATAGTCACATCCACAAAAAGTCAAAAGGGTCCACCTCCAGTTATTGTATTCACAAACACACAAGAATACAGTAAATTCTTCTTATTCATTACTGCAGTTTTGGAGCACTTTTGTAACATTGCAGAAATAACACTGAGTCCTGGTCTACTTTAGGAATCATGCCGGCAAAACTTTCTTTACTAGGGGATTTGAACCCACTCCCCACCACCAATGTGAGTTTTGCTGGAATAAGTGTTACCGTGGACAGTGTTATGTCAGCGGGAGATGCTCTTGATTTTGTCGGCGTGAGAGCTCTCACAAACAACATAACACAAACTACACAATGCTTTTACAGCAGAACAGCTGTACTGTTACAACTTTTAAGTGTAGACTCTCTCTTAGGCTACATCTTCACTCAAAAATAAAAGTTTAGATTTTACACTGAGATAGCTAATAATGTAAAATCTTAGTGGAGACAAGGCAAGGTAGTTTCTACCTGGAAGTAGCCAGTCAACATAACTCTGTGAATGGGAGGTACAGGGCTAGCCTCACTCACCCACATCGAGGTAAAAAGTACTTCGTGCCTTAACGCCACCAGATTTTCCATCACGACAGCTATCCCGATATAATAAACACACCTAATCTGATGTGAGGACACAGTCTTAACCTGAGAGTTCAATACAAAGTAACTAAAGAATTCCTACTGCCACAGGCACATTGTATCTTTTGCCTCTTGCAGGAACATTCAAAGAGTTGCGAACAGTTCATTGTAAATTTCACCATTTTTACAGGCCAGATTTTATAAGTTCCAAGTTAGTCAATATCGCAGGGGTGGCCAAACTTGTGGAACTCAAGAGCCACACAAGTTGATTCTTAAACCTTCAAGAGCCGCGATGAGGCACACAGCCCTATACTTTTACCTACTAAACTGATTTGCTGGCATCCTTCCGCGAGCCACACTTTTTCATCCAAGAGCCACGTGCGGCTCCTGAGCCGCAGTCTGGCCACACCTGGTGTATTCCCTCTACCCCTTCCCTCCCACAGTGTGCTGTCTAGGAACTGTCAGAGAAACTGTCTGTAACCCAGAGAAAATTTTCCCACACAAAAATCTGACCATCTATAGACTCCTCCACCTGCAAGTTTAAGTGTAAGACCCGGGTAGAAGTTCACAACCACAACTTAAAAGAGAATCTGCACATAAGGGAAACAGTATTTAGAGATGGGGCTGCCTTGCCACTGTAACAGAGGCATGATCATACACAGCTCTATACATCTCCTCGCATCTTTCTATTTAAACTGATGCTCGCAGGGGGTGCCTGAGTCCCCCCACAGCTGGACCCCCGGCAAAGGCACCCTGCAAGCAGCACATTGTCAGTGCCGGAGAAGGCGGCACAGGCAGGGGACGGCCCCAATGGCAGAGGTCGCTCCCTCGCTCCCCATCCGCACGGCCAGGACCCCTGCACCTGTCACAGCCGGTCCCCGCCCGTGCTACGGGGCGGCCCCCAGCGCCCGCGGGATGGCGCCCCCGGCCGGGCGGACACCCCGCTCCCTGACTGCCAGGCCCGGGGAGGCTGCTCCGGGAGCCGAGCAAGCCACAGGCCCCGGCGGCAGCCAGGAGCGCGGGCGGCACCGCGCCTCCTTCTCCCCACGAACCGGCCGCCCGGCCCGGCCCGCCGGCCTTCCCGCATCGCCGGGCCCGGGCCCGCCTGAGCCGCGCCACTGGGAGCCGGACCCGGATTACGCCTCGGTCCCGCCACCCGCCTCAGCCGCGGGCGCCGCCTTTTCGGTCCCCGGGCCCGGCTGCGCGCGGCGGGGCAGCGGGGCGGCCAGGCCGGGGCTTGGCGCAGAGCGGCAGCGGCGGCGGCGGCGGGGCCGGAACAGGCCGCGGGGCCTGGAGCGCCCAGCGGGCCTCCCCCTCCCGGGGCCGCCGGGGCCCAGCCAGCCGCCTCCCCCGGCCCCCGCGGCGCCGGGCGGCCGAGCCGAGAGCGGCCGCGACGACGCCACTCACCGGGGCCTGCGAGGGACGCGAAGCGCGAGCCGGAGGCCGGACGGCGGCGAAGCCCGAAACTGACACGGCGGCCATCTTGGGTCCGGAGCGCTGCGGCGGGGGGCGGGGGCGAGGGAGGGGAATAGCCGGCGGGGGGAGGGGGGCCCGTGGAGGGAAGAGCCGGGCGCGCCGGCCCGGCCGAGAGCGGCGCGTGCGGGAGCCGGCCCGAGCCGCCGGCCGCCGGAGCCGGCAAGGGCGGGGCCGGGGTGGGCGGCAGCGGGTCTGTGGGGAGGGTGGGGGCGGCAGAGGAGTTGGGGGTGGGGAGGGGCGTTTATGGGGATGAAGGGG